>JANUWF010002331.1:1200000-1942500 GCA_026120185.1 Voacanga thouarsii
TGGACGGGCGACATCCCCGGCCCTGGCGGGCATAGGTAGAGAGGTGTTACACATCGACTTTGAAAGGCTTACACCATGTAACATGGGTAAGAATCCCTTTTGGATTGATCCATGCTAAACCTCTTTAGCACTTTATCTATGTATGTAGACTGCGAAATACCTAGTAACATTTTGGATCTATCTCTATAGATCCTTATTCCGAAAATATAGGTTGCTTCTCTAAGGTCTTTCATGGAGAATTGTTTGGACAACCAAACTTTAACCGTTTGCAAGATAGGTATATCATTTCCCATTAGCAATATGTCATCTACATAAAGCAATTAGAAAACGATTGCACTCCCACTAAACTTCTTGTATACACAAGGCTCATCCATGTTTGGAATAAAATCAAACTCTTTGATTGTTTCATCAAAACGGATGTTCCAACTCCTAGGAGCTTGTTTAAGTCCATAAATGGATCTTTGCACCTTGCACACCTTTGTGCTATCACTACATATGAAACCCTCAGGTTGTGTCATATACACTTCCTCAATCAGATTTTCATTTAGGACAGCTGTTTTCACATCCATTTGCCAAATCTCATAATCATGATGAGCAGCAATGGCCAGGAGTATCCTGATGGATTTTAACATAGTTACTGGTGAGAAGGTTTCATCATAGTCAATACCATGTTGTTAACGATAAGCCTTCGCCACTGGACATACTTTATAGGTAACTAAGTTACCATCTATGTTCGTTTTCATCTTGAAAACCCACTTGCACCCAATAGGTTTAATTCCTTTGGGTGGATCGACTAAAGTCCATACTAGGTTGTCGTACATGGAATCCATCTCTGACTTCATGGCCTTGAGCCATTTGCCAGATTCTGAACTGTTCAGAATATCCTTGTAGGAAGTAGGCTCATCTTCATCTATGAGCAATATGTCATTGTGGTCACTAATGAGAAATCCATATCTCTTAGGTGCCATACGTATCCTACTAGATCTATGAGGTTCTTGTGTATTAGAAGGTTTATCTATTTTCTCAATAGATGTGGTGTTAGATAGTTGATCCTTATTTATTTGATCTTCATGAGCTTCACTAAATTCAATCTTACTCCCATTGTCCCCTTTGAGTATGTGCTCCTTCTCTAAGAAGATGGCATGCTTTGAAACAAACAATTTATTTTCAGATGGTAGATAGAAGTAATATCCAAAAGATTCTTTCGGATATCCCACAAACAAACACTTGTCAGACTTATTATCAAGTTTGTCTGACTGTGACCTTTTGACAAAGGCAGGATAACCCTATACTAAAAAATGAGATAACTTAGGTTTCTTACCAAAGAGCATCTCAAATAGGGTAGTATCAACCGATGTTGTTGGAACTCTGTTTAGTATATAAACAGAAGTCTCTAGTGCATACCCCCAAAACGATTTTTGTAGGTCTGCAGAAGCCATCATAGTCCATACCATGTCTAGAAGGGTTCTATTCCTTCTCTCAGATACACCGTTATGTTTAGGTGTATGTGGTGGAGTCCATTGAGATAATATTCCATGGCCCAAACGACAATTCCGGAAGTAAGAGAGGTGTTAGAGTTATCCATTTTAGGTTTCTTATTATTTATATTGAGAATTGGATTATCTAAGTCTAGAACATATAAACTATTAACCAAACTTGCTGAACCATAATGAATATCATTCAATGAAAAGAATAACATTTATTCTTAAATATTAAATAAAATCAATATAAGTCTAAACACGTAACTGAGATAATATTTTACATTAAAACTGGTACATAATAACAGTTTTGCAATTCTAGAATTAATCTCGAAGGCAGGTTCAGCTTGTATGTCCCCACAACAAGTGCAGCAACCTTTGCCCCATTTGCAGTACGTAGGTCCACATCGCCTTTCGATAGCCTTCTACTACTCTTTAGTCTCTGCAAGTTATTGCATAAATGAGATCCATATCTGGTATCCAATACTCATATCTCATTTCTAAAGGCAGTATTTATCTCAATCATAAACATACCCGGACTAGAAGTAAAAGTGCTTGTAAGCTTCTCCTTTTGCTTTTTGTCCTTAATAGTCCTCAAGTAGGCTTTGCAGTTGCACCTCCAGTGGCCCATCTTGCCACAATGATGGCATGGGCCCTTGGTAGCTGCGTCCTTTTTTTTCACACAATCTTTGGGCTTCATGGGAGCCTTCTTCTTCTATTTTTGAACTTTCTTCCTAGAAGAGGAAGATTCTACCATTAAAGGTGCATTGCAATCCTTCTTTATGGAGGACTCCACAGTTTTGAGAAGATTGATCAACTCAAGAATGGTGGATTCAATCTTGTTCATCTGATAGTTAATCACAAATTGTGATAAATTATTAGGCAAAGATTGTAGAATTAAGTCAACATTTAAGTCATGATCCATTGCAAACCCAAGAGATCCAAGCTTCTCTATTAAGCCCAGCATCTTCAACCCATGAGTGGCCACAGAAGTACCCTCTGCCACTTTGCAATGAAATAGTTGCTTTGAGATCTCATATCTCTCAGTTCTAGCTTGTGCATCAAACAACTCTTCAAGATGTAGTATAATCGATTGAGCATCCATATGCTCGTGCTGTTTTTGCAACACGGGAGTCATGGATGCCAGCATAATACATGATATTGTATCACTATCTTCCTTGTGCCTCTTATGGACAACATGCTCATCATCATGAGCATCTTAGGTTGTGGTGGTGGAATAGGAGCATATAGCAAGTAGAGCAACTTTTTCAATTTGAGAACGATTCTCAAATTTCTATACCAGTCGAGATAGTTTGATTCGGTTAACTTGTTGGTTTCCAAGATGCTACGTAAGTTTAGTTTTGTTGACATGATGCAAGTGACCTAGATGTAAAGATAGAGAATATTAGCTACTTGTATATGCACATTATAGGCAAATAATTAGGACTTTAATTAAATGCATTTTTAATTCACTATTTTACTTAAACCAATAGCCCCCACTATTGATTTAGAAAAGCCCGATGGAAGCTTTCCTAGTGGACCGGTATCTAAATTCCTCAAGAATAACCTTGGGTTTGCCCAACAAACCACCCTTAAGTTCATTGGTAGGTATCCAATACCAATTACATCGTATGTAACTATCGGATCATTGGGTGATTAACAGCTTTTAATCTTAAAGCCTTTTGGGCTACCCTAACTTTTCTTCTAAATTTCTTTATACTTAAGTTTGCCCAATTGGGATAAAGAATTTAGTTAAACTTGACCCATTAATCAGGAATTTAATTCCATAGCTTGAAGATGCCCAATGTCAAGTAGGCTCGGGTTTGCCCCAACAACCTGGTCTCGAAAAAGGACTCTCGTTCTTACTATATTAATGGAAGGAATTAGGTTTAATATTAATTGAGTGATTTGTTCCTTTTAGTAATTTTATTGAATGACATGCATAAAAATCAATAAATAACATAATTGATAACCATGGTAATAAAGCAATTACGTGGAATTGTTATAGATTTTATCCTAAATTAATTTCTTTGAACCATAAATGAAATTAATATAGTTAACCCTATGTGTTCATGTATGGTTCAAGTAGAAGGTCTTACCTTCTTGCCCTGTTTTGGTTGCCATCTCCAAAATAAAATAATTCTACTCATATCTAACCTATGTAGACTAATTATATAATTTCCTAAAAAGAGAAAATCTCGAGTTACATTCGAGGGGAGTTAGATTAGAAGAGAATTACACAAGAATTCTAGAGAAGGCAGGACACGCAGGCCCTATTTCATAAAAAAAAACCAAAACTGTAAAATGCATGAATAGATATAATTGGTTTTAGTCCATAACCATCCACCATGCCATTAACTATGCTTAAACAAAATAAACATATACTTTTTATCATTCCAAAATCACTATTTTGGAAAAATAAAACAAAATCTAAAATCATTATTTTAGAAAAATGCATTAATTTTAAAATTTCAAAATCAATATTTTGAAAATTAAAATTATTTGTCTCAAAACTAATTTTGAGAAATTGCTTTTGGGTCCCATCTCGCAACGATAATGGCGGTCCGGCTGGTCGGTTAGCAGGCGGGGGTCAAGGGGGCAAGGGGCAGCACCCCCGTGGAAAATTTTTTATTTTGCCACCTTTCATAAAATGAGATTTTTTCCCTTTTCAAAATTCTATTCCATTTTTTTTTTTTTGAAACAGCTGGATCGTGCAAGACAGAGCATAACTGGCACCGGTTTGGAAGCCAGTGCTAGTGCCGGCTCTGTTTTGGTTTCCAAAAAAGATTTCTGGACATCACTAACAGAATGGAACCAGCACCGGTTTGGAGGCCAGAGCTGGCACTGGCTGTAGTCGGGAAGTGGCAGCGATTTTCAAAAAAAATTTCCGGAAACAATTTCTGGTGCCCTAATCTTCTGTAGAATTTTTGTGAGAACAATTCTCAACAGAATTTTCTGTTTTGAAGCTCAAAATGACAACCAATTTGTTAGTTTAGACAAAACAAAATAGAAAGTCAAATTTACAAGATGAAATAGAGGGCAACTACCATGGTTAAGTAAACGTTTTTCTGCAGAAAATTTTCAGCACAGAAAGAAAGCACCTTTCGAAATATGCTATAACTTTTACACAATCATATTGTGCTACAAACCTAACCCTCAAAGCTCAAAATGATTTCGACTCAAGTGAAAACGATTTTCACAGTGAACAAAGACAAACACGAATACATGAAAACAATTTTTCATACCAAAACAATGTCCGTAGATCACACATAGCATAGTTCTGATACCACTGTTAGTTAACTCAGGCTCGTATCCTATATAAACGAGATACCATCCTAGGACACATCTATGTGTGAAAAACAATATATAAAGATAATAAAGGTAACATCTTTTTACCTTTGTATGATCGTCTGAAGAACAAAATTTCTTCTTCAAGTCAAGGCGTGATCTAGCAATCCTTTTGTGCAAACTCCACGTGGGTTGAACGTCTAACCACTATAATCACAGTGTGTGATTATCTCTAATAGTAATCTACACTGAGGAATACTTAAGCACCAAAATTTCCATTGCTAGCAGAAAAAGATGGCGGCTAGGGCTTCTCCATGTTTTTAGCAAAGAGAGAGAGAGAGAGAGAGAGAGAGAGAGAGAGAGAGAGAAGATCGTGTGTTTTGTGGCTCCTATTTTCGTGTGAATCACACTTGGATTAGGGTTTCATATCCAATATATGTTCCAAAATCTACTAAAAATCTGAAATTCTAAAACAATTAGAATTTCCTAATTGTAATTGGAAACATCAAGTTCCCACAATTACAAATTGGACCACAAATTATAACTAATTATAATTTATCCACTACAATTTCTCTTTCTCGCAATTAACCCCTCCATGTTACCAAATAACATCTTGAGTATATAATCCTCTATTGTGTGTGACCTATTAGGTTTCCCAGTCAATTGGTAGCAAACATGAATTAATCCAAATAATTTTCAGATTAATAATCCACAATTAATTAGAATTAATCCTATTAATTCTAATCAGGATTGGTTTATTAATTCATCAATTAATAAACCCATATTCCCAGATCATGAGTGGTATCTAGCAACACATCATGACCACCCAAGAGTCCAGGAAGTCAAGTGGCTTTACATGAACCCTTTAATAACAAACTTCAGTGCAATTAACTCCTTTCCCATACAATATCTCATTCAGTTTGGAGTACAGAGTTAGTGACAACTCCCTCTAGAATTAATTCTGGCCTAAATACAATAGTACTTGTACCAGGAACCCACTACTCTAGGTGTGTATCAATTGGAACTATTTCTAATACACAATTGCCTTGACCAGGGACTTTCCGAGTAGTAATTCCTACTAGTGGCCGTGGGATATTCGCACCTACTATTAGGAGTGGTGAATCCTTTATTGACCCTCTCAACTACTTTCGTTTACCTTACAATGTACCCAATATCCATCCCATAGGCAACCCTCGATTGAGCTCTGGAGATTGAAATCAAAGTACAAAGTTCAGCAAACAAAGTACCTTGGAGATCTCAAGTCTAAGTATACTTACATGTTTGCGATATTGAGATTATATCACTGGCACTAAATAGTTGTCCATGCAATTATCTCAATGCTAGGTCATCCAATGAACTTGTTCTATTAACAAGCATCCATGTGTTAACTTTGGGTATCTCAATACTCACGATTATAAGAACCACGGCTTGATCAAATCAGGAAGTCTAACACATGCTAGTCTTAACGCATTAATAATGTCTTGTCTCATTAATACTATGACTAGGGATAATTTAAGTACTAACACCATCCAGTGTTGTAGGAATCTCATATCATGATCTCTATCATGATTTCCTTAACACAGTGTGATACTAGGGACTTTATTGAATAGTTATATTAGTTAAAATAAACAAAAGAAACTGTAAGATAAATAATGTCTTTTTTAAAATAAAATGTGTCATATACAATGTACAAGTGATTGCTTTTAGGGCACAACACTAACATCATGATGATTTAATCTTCCTCTTTTAAGAAGAAAGTTACTAAGAAGAAGAAAAAGAAGTCTTCTACTAAGGCCAAATGTGGCATAATGAAGAAGGAGGCTGCCACCAAAGGCCCATGCCATCATTGTTGAAAGATGGGCCATTGGAGGCACAACTGTAAAGCCTACCCAGAGACTATTAAGGATAAAAAGGAAAAGGAGAAGCTTACGAGCACTTCTACCTCTACTCCTAGTATATTTATGATTGAGATAAATTCTGCCTTTAGAAAGAAGATATGAGCATTGGATACTGGATGTGAATCCTATTTATGAAATAACTTGTAGGGAAGGACAATAGAAGGCTTGAGAATAGCGATGTAGGCCTACATGCTGCAAATGGAGCAAATGTTACTACACTTGCTGTAGAGACTTATGACCTACACTTGCCTTCTGGATTAGTTTTAGAACTTCAAAACTATTATTACGTAACAATTTTATTAAAAAATACTACTTTTTTAGACTTATATGAAATTTATTTAATTTTTGAGAATAAATTTTGTTCTTTTTCATTGAATGATATCCATTATGGTTCTGTAACTTTGGTTAATGGTTTATATTTTTAGACATGGATAATTCAATTCTAAATATAAACAATAAGAAACCAAGGATAGATAACTCAATATCATCATACTTATGGCATTGTCGTTTAGGCTATATATATGAGAATCATATTTTTAAGTTACACAAGCTAGACGACCTAAGGTCATTTGACTATGAATTATATGGCATATGCAAATCTTACTTACTTGGTAAAATGACTAAAACTCATTCTTCTAGAAAATGAGAAAGGGCCAACGAGCTATTAGAACTTATACATAATGATGTATGTGGCCCAATGTCAATAAAAGCAAGCGGAGGCTATTACTATTTCATAATCTTTATCGATGATTATTCACGGTATGTGTATTTTTATTTAATGAAATACAAATCTAAGTCTTTTGACAAGTTCAAAGGCTTCAAAAATGTAGTAGAAAAATAAGTTAGGAAAAGTATCAAGACTCTAAGATCCGATCAAGGAGGTGAATACTTAAAGCCAAGAGTTTTAAGGTTATCTTAGAGATAATGAGATATTATCTCAATGGACTCCACTATATACATCTTAACATAACGGTATATCTGAGAAAATGAATTGAACCCTTCTAGACATTATACGAACCATGATAGCTTTTGTAGACTTACTCAAATCATTTTAAGGGTGCACACTAGAGACTTCTATTTATATTCTAAATAAAGTTTAGTAAAAAATGGTTGACACTATTCCATTTCAACTATTTTTTTGGTAAGAAATCAAAGTTATCTTACTTAACAGTATGGGGTTGCCCTACCTTTGTTAAATGGCTATAGTCAGACAAACTCGAGAATAAGTCTGACAAGTTTTTATTTATTGGATATCCAAAAAAGTAATTCAGATATTACTTCTGTCTCCTTTCTAAAAATAAAGTGTTTATTTCGAAGTATACTGTCATCTTAGAGAATGAGCACATGCTTAAAGGAGATAGTGGGAGTAAAATTGAATTTAGTGAAGTTAAAAAAGAATAAATAAAATACAGATCAATTGTCTGATCCCACATTTATTAAGAGAATAGATGAACCTTCGACTATGCAAGAACCTCATAGGTCGAGTAGGATGCGTGTGGCTTGAGATATATAGATCACTCATAAGTGACCACGATGACGTATTGCTCATATATGAATATTTGCCCACTACTTACAAGGATGTTCTGAATAGTTCAGAATTTGATAAATGGCTTGAAGCCATGAAGCCAGAGATTGATTCTATATATAGCAACCAAGTATAGACTTTGGTTGATCTACCCAAAGGAATCAAACATATTTAGTGCAAATGGATTTTCAAGAAGAAACCTGACATGGATAGTAATGTAGTTACCTATAAATCATGATTGGTTGCTAAGGGTTATCATCAATAATATGGTATTGACTATGATGAAAACTTCTTACCAGTTGCTATGCTGGAATCTATAAGAATGCTCCTTGTACTTGTTGCTTGTTATGATTATGAGGTTTGGTAAATGGATGTGAAAATAGCTTTTCTAAATAGAAACCTCATTGAGAAAGTTTATATGATATAGCTGGAGGGTTTTACATCCAACAATAGCACAAAAATGTGTCCATTTATGGACTTGAGAAAGATTCTAAGAGTTAGAACATCTGTTTTGATAAAACAATCAAAGAATTTGATTTCATTCGAAACACAGATAAACCTTGTGTATACAAAAAGGTTAGTGAGAGTGTAATCATTTTCTTGTTACTTTTTGTAGAGGACATATTGTTAATAGGAAATGATATGCCTGACCTTCAATCAGTGAAATTTTGGTTGTCAAAGAAATTCTCCATGAAAGACCTTGGGCAAACAACCTATATTCTTAGAATAAGGATCTACAAAGATAGATAAAAAAAGGTTGCTAGGTTTTTCACAGTCTACATATATAGACAAAGTGCTAAAGAGGTTTGGCATGGATCAATCCAAAAAGGGATTCTTACCCATGTCCCATGGGATAAGCATTTCAAAGTCGATGTTTTCAAAGACACAAGTTGCAAGGGATCACATGAGTAGGATTCCATATGCCTTGGCAATTTCATCCATCATGTACTCTATGATATGTATTCGGCCTAATGTATCATGTACTCTTAGTTTGACAAGTATATAACAATTTAACCCTAGTGAGGGTCTTTGGGCAGTTGTGAAGAATATCCTTAAGTACTTACAAAGGACTAAGGATGTCTTCTTGGTATATGGAGAAGGTGATTTGAAAAATAAACGGGTATACTGATGCAAGTTTTTAATCTAATAAAGATGATTTCCAATCACAATCTGGTTACATATTTACATTGTGCGGAGTGCCAATAAGTTAGAAAAGTTGCAAACAAGATACTATTGTCCACTTAACGACTCAAGTTGAGTACATAGCCTCTTCTGAAGTAGCTAAGGAAGCAGTTTAGATCAAGAACTTCGTGATGGAGCTTGAAAAGGTTCCTAGTAATGCTGAACCAATATCTCTATTATATGATAATAATAGAGCTATAGACAAGTAAAGGAGCACAGTCTTACTTGCGATGCAAGTATGTACTCAGGCATTTTTATTTGATTAGAGAGATCAAAGATCGACAAGATGTAAAGATAGATAGAATTCCCACTAATGAGAACATAGCTGACCCACTTACTAAAGCACTATCCTAGAAAAAACATTATAGACATATTGAGTCATTCGGTATTAGATAAATGAATAATTGGCTCTAGTGCAAGTAGGAGTTTGCTAGTGTTATGCTCTAGAGGCAATCACATGTATATTGTATATTGCACATTTATTTAATAATACAAAGCATTTTTTTCTTTTATTTTGTTTTATTTATACTTTCGTGTGAAAATAACTATTAGATAAAGTTCCAAGTATAATATTATGTTAAGAAAATCATGATGGAGACCATGATGTAAGGTTCCTACTAGATTGGATGGTGTTCATACTTCAATTATCCCTTGTCATAGTATTAATAAGATAGGATATCATTAATGCATTAAGAGTAGCACGTGTTATATACTTCCTTATTTGATCTGGTAGTAGTTCTCACATCCGTGAGTATTGTGATACTCAAAGTTAACATAAGAATAGTTGTTACTAGAATAAGTACATTTGATGACTTAGCTATGAGTTAATTACATGGATAACTATTTAGTACCAGTGAAAAAATCTCGTCAGAGTAAATGTGCAAGAATACTTACACTTGAGATTTCTAAGGTACCTTGTTTGCAAAATGTTGTACTTTGATTTCAATCTCTAGAGTCCTGACAAGACTACCTATGGGATGGATACTGGGTATAACATGAAGTAAATGAAGGTAGTTGAGAGGATCAATAAAGGATTCACCAGTCCTAAGAGTAGGGGTGAATATCTTACAGCTACTTGTAGGAATCACTACATGAGAAGTCCTTGGCTAAGATAACTGTATATTGGAAATAGTTCCAACTGATACATATGTTGAGTAATGGATTTCGAGAACAAGTACTAAAATATTCGGGCCATAATTAATTAGTATTCTGAAGGGAGTTGGCACTAATTCTATGCTCTAAACCGAATGAAATATTGTATGGTAAAAGGAATTTATTGTATTATTATTTGCTATTGAAAGGTTCATGTCAAGCTACATGACTTTTTGGACTTTTTTACGGTCATAATGTATTGCTAGATACCGCTAATGAGCTGCTGAATAATAAATCAATCCTAATTAGAATTAATAAGCTAATTCTAATTTTTAAGGATTATTAATCTTAAATATGTGTGAATTAATTCATATTTCGCTATCAATAGAATAGGAAACCTAATAGGTCACACACAATACACGATAAAGTACTCAGATGTTATTTGATAATATTACAGGGTTGTTTATGAAAGGAAGAAGTTGTTGTGGTTGAATGATAATTAATTATAATTTGTGGGCCATATTATATTTAGAAAAAATTACAATACTAATTGGGAATTAAGAAATCCTTATTCTCTAAGGTTTCTGGTTACCAAACATGAAGCATATATTCTATTTGTAGTGTCGTGTTTTGTAGAAAAAAAATGTGATAGGAAAAATCATTTTTTGTTGTGTCTATCTCGCGTCTTCTTCTTTCTCTCTAAACCACAGCCACCGGGGAACATACTAGCATCTCGTTCATGGTGAAACTGAGTAACCCTTTGTATGGATTTCTATCAAATACAATCCTATCCTTGGATTGTTGTGACTCAATTTTCAACGATAAAAAAAAAAAAAAGAACTTTGTTCATTGGTTGCTTGGTTCTTGGATTGCACCGATTAATGCAGAGGAGAATTTTAAAACCTCACAGAGAAAGGTAAACCCCGTGACCATTACTATTTACCCATTTTAATTCACAAGCATGTGATCTTATGGTTGGAATTCAATTTTTCCACTGCGTCTACGTTAATACATGATTGAAATTCCTTAACACTGTCTACATTTATGGCGTTCTGCAACATCATAGATTGTGCTCTGTTCAGTGCATTTAGGGCTTTTCATTGGGATAACTATAAATAGCCCCTCTTTAGAAGAACAAAAGGAGAGCCAGCTATGAATTTCATTAGAGAACCCCTTAGAAGCACAAGAAAGAGGAGAGCAGATAAGATTAATGTGGTATTTGAAGAGAGAATGAGCTCCACAAAGAGAATTGCAAATTAGAGGAAGAACCTTGTCAATGCTTTTTCTTCTTTTGCCTTATGTTATTTGATTTTGTGGATGTTGATTTAACTAGAAATAAATTGTAATTAAAGGGTTGTACCCTATTTTACTCCTGTATTAGATAATTGTTGTGAAACCCCAACTAAAGCCAACTCTAGAGTAAGGGGGTCGGGATGCATATCATAATATTTTGCTTGAATATATATATATGTATATATATATATATATATATATTGAATGATTTTGTATGCTTTAGAATTATGATTTATAGGCTAAAAGGCTTAGTTATGCTCATTGAGCAAGAAGGGTAACATGGTAATTTTGCTAGAGGACAAAATAGGAAGATAGCTTGGGGATTAAATAAGAAGAATATTTGGGTGAGGAAATAAGAACAAGAGTTGTTGTGGTTTAGTGGTTATATCTTTGGAATTAATCTCTAAGGTCTTGAGTTCAAATCTCATCATTTAAGTCTTATCATGATTTTTTTTTTTTATAGGGTTGGATTTTCGTTCTTGCATTCCATGAAAAAAATAGGAGTGTTGTCCTAGAGGAGAAGTGAAGGGAATGTCCTAATCCTATCCTTATGTCCTAAAAATCATTCTAGAAGAATTCTTTGTCCCTCCATTACCTCTAGCTTGTCCTAACCATTTCACCAATTATGCTTGTTCAAAATTTATCTAAATCCATGTTTCAATTCCAAAAAATTCAGCAATGATTATTAGTCTTCGAATTTTTAAAATGACTCTTAGAGGTTGGAGATTGACTGAAAATAGGGAAGGGGTTAAGGAAGGTTCCCAAGAGAAATTAATCTCCATGGTTGAGCCTTCAAACTCCACTCTATAGTATTCATATCCTTAATAAAAGAAATCTGAAAATTTTCAAGATTCTTGAGCAGCCTAACCTTCGAAAATCTCAACCATCTATCTTAATAAATTGCTTCCAGAAAAATGGCCAATTGATTAAGCTTGAAGACTGAAATTCTTGTGCAAAAACCGGACTGCACAAAACTGCACAAACCAAAAGAAAATCTGGGCAGTTTCGCAGCATAGCAGGCCAAAATCAAAGCAGTTTCTTCTACCTTCAAACCAGTAAAATACCTCTGCTTTTCCTCCATAAAGAATGTAGGAAATGAGCCTGAAAGGATCCTCAAACACCTCTCAAAACCCTCTACAAATCGGCTGGAATATTACAGGAAAAACTGCACAGGAAATTCTGCAACCATTCGAACCATAACCAAAAAAATTCCAGCACTGTTCCCTTCAAGCCTTGGCCTAAACCATCCTTAAATCTCTGTAAGTTAACCCTTGTTCAGCCATGAACTGAACATCATTACCCCCTTCTACTTACCTTTCACAACTGGACTCCATAACCACACCTCAAATTCCTCCTACAATCACTCCCATCAAACTTCCATTTGGATTTCAAAATTTCTAGCATTTGCTCTATGAAAACACCCTTGGATTAGGCTTCATAACCAGATAATTATTCTGCTATTGAACTTAGAAATTCAGCCAGCCTTAAATCTCCCTCAACCCTCATTCATTTCAGCAAAATACTGGTAATCCAGTCGGCCATTCACAGCTCCAAGAAACCTCCATCAATCAAACACCATTAACATATCTTTTACCTTAAAACACTCCTTAAATTTCTCCGTTCGAATTTCAAACAACTAGATTTTTCTCTTCCTCCCTAAACTGAAAAACCAAAATCCCTGAACTCCCTCAATCATTTGGCTAGCCCTCTTCAGAAAAGTCGTCCAGCATTCCCCTCTAATCCTCTCCATTGTCACTAAGAACTCCAAGAATACACACTACCTTTCTTCAAGCCAAAGACCACTCTAAACACCTCCAATCCCTCCCAAAAACTACAAAACATGCCTACATACTCTCTAGTGTCCATTTCTAGATTTTATAACATCAACTCTCAAAAACAAAAATTGACAATCAGATCAAAACCAGAATTTTTCTTGAAGTCTTAAGAACATCATCAAGGTAACCAAGAACAACTTTTGTTCATCTTCTTTCCTTCAACCTTTAACATATCATACTAATTATCTCTCTCTCTTTCTCTCTCTCTCTCAGCCAAAATGGTTGCTACAACCATGGCTATTTTCTTTCTCCTCTCTTGGACAATTCAAGACTATCATGCATGTGGATCTTCTTAAATCTTCATCGAGATAGTCATCAACCAAGTATTTCTCTTTAACATTTCTTTTGAATTCTAGGTTCATGTCTCTTAGATGTTGATAGAGAGGATAGAATGTGAATGGGGGATTGAGTATATGCATATGTATGAAGGGGTTGAGATTGTAGCATGAGAATGATTGATCACGATTAAGCTTTGAGAAATTCCTTGAGAATCGATGTAAGCTCTCCATGTCTTAAGAGATTATGAATGTTTAAGTATGCTAGATGTTATGTCACCTTTGGTGAATAGGATATTGGGTTCTTATTTTCATTGAAGCCATGAGTATGATTATGCTTAGTAGAGATTTGGCCATGTGATAGTAGGATGGATTTAAGCCTTGTTCTTGAATAGAATAGTTTGTTGATTGATGCAAGAGTATATGTTCATGAGTCTTGTTGCAATAGGAAAATTATGATCATGACCTTATTGATCTTAGGCTATTTTGATTAGCAAATTTTAATACCCTGATTAAAATTATTACTATACTTTTTCTCCAAAGATTTCAAAATTCTTAGGAACTTTTGGAAATGGAATATTCAATGAGACAGTGATATTTTACTAGTCAAATAAATGATATCTTTTATTAAAAATAATATATAAGTATTTATATATAATAATAATAATAATAATAATAATAATAATAATAATAATAATAATAATAATAATAATAATAGTAGTAGTAGTAAATAAATAAAGCCTTTTATATAAATAATAATAAGTAAAATCTTAATGACCTTGTAGACCATATATTCATAAATATTATTTATATTTATTTATTAATCAAAATTTAATAAAAGTTATTTATTATTAATTTTAGTACGTATTGATTATTAGTTAAGAGAGTAGTAATAATTTATTTTACTATTTAAGAATTACCATATTTTAATATCACCTAGGATTTAGGATTCTTCATCAATTATACCCTAGTTTATTTATTAATATCAAAACTTAAGATTTATTATTTGAATCTATAAGTTATTAGTAATTATTTTACAAACCCTAGCTATTTTAACTTATCAAGCTAGACTTATTTTATAAAATCCTTTATCATCTAGCCTTAAAGCTTAGGACATTAGGGTCATGATTATAATAAGTTGAACTAGGATTATTTATGTAAGCAAATATAGCTTGAGTATAACCTTAAGACTTGTGTTTACCCCAAGCGGGGTTAGATCAACTTTGGAAGATTTTTGAATTTGATCGAGCAAATGATCAGGTAAGCTCCTGGATAAACTTATTTGAAGACAAAAGGTTACTATGGCAAGCCAAATGCGATGTGTATGGACACTTATTTTATAAAGGCAATTAATGACTATTTCCTTTTTATTTCAGTCAAGCCAATCATTTGAAAATTTAAACAAGCAGTTTTGCACAAATACAAAACTCTTTCTAAAACCCAACTTTGACAAGAAATTTTAAAAACCCTTAATTGCTATTTCCAAATAAAGCAACGTTTTTTTAGTTTTCTCCCAAGTAGGGCAACCAACGTTGAGTACTTAATAAGGGTAGACTACTAGGACTAGTCTTTGAAGGGTTAGGGTAAGTCTCTCAGTAGGTGGCCACCTCTGAGAGGTGAGTCCTTCCTAGATAGGATGACAGTCCAGTAGGTCATGCCGATTCGAGCTAGCAAGTTTCCGTCATGTGGACTATGTGTTTCCGGAGTGGATAATCGGTAAGTTTGAGTGTGGAGAAGGAGGAGTATTTCACCCGGTAGGCCGTACACCTGCCTTTTATCAGTCTGCATAAAGTATGCATTCTGACCATTATATGGTCATGGGGACCAACGTGTGGTAACCCATGGCTACCCGTTTGAGTGGTTGTATTTCTTGTGCACATGTATGGTTTGAAAAGTAAAACGCTACTCTTTATTTTAACATTATTTCATGCTTGCTAGCACTTTCTCTTATGCAATTTTTACAACTTGCATACATGAACTATTTTACCTGAAACACTCAAAGCACACACGGGTTTACTGAGATTTTTATCTCATTACCTTTTACGCCATGTTTTCAGGTCGATCCTGCTGTGGAGATGAGTAGGTAGATTTTTTGCCTGCTTTGAAGACTTTATGTTATTTTTTTATGTGTTATTTTGAGAGATAGTAGTAATCAATTTATTTTAGATTTGTACCTGTATTTTTTTTTTTTTTTGTAATAAGTTCAATTTTAAAGTATTGCTTTTATTTTCTTTTGTGCAACCTAGTTATAAAGACCCCTTGTCCTATAGATGGGGCGACATTCCCGGCCTTGTTGGGCCTAGTTAGTGGGGTGTTACAGGTGGTATCAAAGCCTAGGTTTAGACAAATATTGATAGTGTATGTTTTGTTTTATTAAGTTCAAATCTTTTATCTAACGTGTCTTGTTTATGCTGTAGGATGGTTAGAATTCTTAGAACCACATGGAAAGGGCAGCAATGGCATCCTTCCATCCCTATCTACCCGGAAGACTTATCAGTGCCTCAGCCTGCACCGTAGCCAATTATTCCATTGGAAGATAGCAGTGACGATGAGGTCCTGATCATTGAGCCACCCCAATACCTGTGATAGACTTGGTTACTGACAATGAAAATGAGGTGATTGATATGGAATATGTTCCCCACCCTCCTAGTCCCGTAGTTGACTTGACAACTGATAGTGATGACCCGAGGAGATAGATTATGAATCTGTACCTAGACATTTTTCCATACCCCCCACCCAACCAGGTTGAGACCGAGGAGAGTTCTAGGTGACCCAAGAAAGAATGAATAGATGGGTTTGCAAATGGGGCTGGGATAGACTTCACTAAGAATTCTGGGGGATGGTTATATGAGGCCGACTTTGAAGACTCTAATGAGGACTAGAAAGGCTAAGTGCTGCTATGATTAGGATGTGTTATTTATTGCTTTCCATAAACTCATATATTAATGATTTCATTCCTGTTTACTGCTTTAATTCCAAATTTATGCAAATAAGAGTACTTGGAGTACTCTAAGGTTTGAAAAAAAATTTATGCAATTCTTTATACCAAAACTTACATATAATTTTCTTTTACGTAAACCTGAATATGAATGCATGCTCAAATGAAATGTTTTAAAAATTGAATGCATAAACTCATTATCTGGGTATGGTTTAGAATGGCACCTAAGTGCCGTGTAGCCACATCAGGCAGAAGAGTTCCAGAAGCAGAACCGGTGACGCTGGAGGTTGAGACGACTCAAATGCAGTCACCCAACAGGGGAAATGAGAGCGAGCCAGATTGGGAAATGGGGTCAAAAGAACCTGTGGGAGTGACAATGGGGCAAGCATTCAGCAAGATGACCGAGATTCTTCAAACATTGATTGAGCGGAGGAATCCAAGGGGAAAGGATAAAGCTTTGGAGTGGTTTTTGAAATTCCAACCACCCATCTTCTTAGGAGAAGCCGAGTGGGATCAGAAAGCTGAACAATGGATAGAACATATGGAAGACATCTTTGTTACGCTTCAGTACACTGAGAAGTGGATGGTGAAATTTGCTGCATTCCGATTGAGGGGCCCAACTCAGGCATGGTGGCAATGGGTTCAAGACGATTGGGAGATGATTGACCAAGACTGGACATGGGCCAATTTTGTAGCAGCTTTCAGAGCTGAATATATCCCTCAGTAGAGAGTTGAGAAGTGGGAGGATGAGTTTCAGAATCTCAAGCAAAGAGGTATGACGGCAACTCAGTACGAGGTATGGTTCACCCAATTGTCAAAGTACTGCAAAAGGCTTGTAGACATTGAGCAGAATAGGACAAGACAGTTTGTCAAGGGCTAAGGCAGGAGTTGAGAAGGGTGTTGGCACCTTCTCCTCCAACGACCTACTTAGGGGCCGTGGACGCAGCCACCTGGACTGAAAATGAAGACCGCAGCAGAATGGCACCAAGACCTTTTTAGCTGCCAAGACCACCGCCGGGACCTTTTCAGAGGTAGTAATCCAACAAGCACCCCGCCAACCAGCAGTGGTAGAACCGGAGAAAGCAAGCTCGAACAGCACCGGTTGGTGCTATGCAAAATCTTCTAATATGCCGAAAATTTGGAAAAAGGGGCCACGCAAAGAAAAATTATTTGTCCAGAGGAGGTGAACGAAAATGTTGCCATTGCAGAGACCCGAACCATCTGCGGAACGCCTGCCTTACACTTTTCTGAGTCGGGCAAGGAAATCCGGCTCAAATCCCGGGGGCCAATCGAGCCAATGCCACGAGAGCGTTCAGGAGTGGAGCGCAGAAGCCTTAAGTGAAAGCAAAAGTTTTCGCTCTCAACTGAGTGGAGGTTGGAGCTGATGCAGCAATGGTGAAAGGTACGTTTACTATCCAAAGTCGTTCCGTTAATGCATTGATAGACCTTGGATCTACCCATTCCTATTTAAATAAGAATTGTGCGTATCATTTGGGTTGGGATGGAATAGAACTACCATTTACTTTGATGGAGAGCACACACTTGGGGAAGATGGTGCAAGTAGATCGGTATGTGCAAAATTGTAAAATTAATATGGGGAGAGAAAGCTTGGAAGTAGATTTGATAGTCTTGGCTATTGATGGTTATGATTTGATATTGGGAATGGATTGGCTAGCGAAGCATGGAGCTTGAGTAGACTGTAAGAATAAGAAGGTTCAATTCATTAGACCAGGATGTGATGTGTTGGAGTTTAATGGCAAGAAGGTAAAGGAATTGAAGTTCTTGATAGCTGGGGCTAAAGCCCAAAAATTGTTGAAGCAAGGATGTTAAGGATATTTGGCTCATGTGATAAACAAGCCAAATGACCAATGCACTTTGGAAGATACCGAGGTGGTAAAGGATTTTCCTGATGTATTCCCTACGAAACTCACTTTTTTACCTCCCAACTGAGAAATTGAGTTCATCGTTGATCTAGTCCCAGGAGCGGAACCGGTGTCCTGAACTCCGTAACGGATGGCAGCGATGGAGCTGAAAGAGTTGAAAGAGTAGCTAGAAGAGCTGTGAGGCAAGGCTACATCAGACCTAGCACGTCACCCTAGGGAGCAGCTGTGCTATTTAGGAAGAAGAAGGATGGGACTCTGAGGTTGTGTATTGACTATCGGGGCTTGAACAACCTGATAATCAAGAATAAGTATCCCCTACTATTGATTGATGAGCTATTTGACCAGTTACAAGGATCCAGTTGTCACTCCAAATTGGATTTGAGACAAGGATACTATCAAGTGAGGATAAAAGAAGAAGATATCCCCAAGACGGCCTTCAACACAAGAAATGGTCACTATGAGTTCGCGGTGATGCCATTCGGTGTAACCAATGCACCCACGGTATTTATAGATTTCATGCATCGAGTGTTCTAACCCTACTTGGACAAGTTTTTGGTCGTTTCATCGATGAGATACTCATTTACTCCAAGAGCCTGGAGGATCATGCAAAACATTTGAAGTTGGTATTGGAGAAGCTAAGAGAGTACAAGCTTTTTGCCAAGTTTAGCAAGTGTGATTTTTGGCTGGATAGTGTGGCAGTTCTTAGCTATGTGGTGACCAAGGATGGGATTAAGGTAGACCCAGCAAAGGTTAAAGCAGTTTCAGACTGGAAGCAGCCAAAGAACATCACCGAGATTCGAAGCTTCTTGGGATTAGCTAGCTATTATAGGAGGTTTATTAAGGGATTTTCAACGCTCGCATCACCTATGACCTAGCTGTTGAGAAATGATGTACCATTTGTTTGGAATGAAAAATGTGAGAAGAGTTTCAAAGAGCTGAAACGAAGATTAATGACAGCACCAGTGTTGAGTCTGCCAGAGGAAGATAAGCCTTACGTGTTGTATACCGATGCTTCAAAAAAAGGTTTGGGAGTAGTTTTGATGTAAGATCGAAAGGTGATTGCCTATGCTTCTCAGAAGTTGAATCCTCATAAAGTCAATTATCCCATGCATGATCTAGAGCTGGCTGCTATTGTGTTTGCTTTAAAGAAATGACGGCACTATTTGTACGAGGTGGAATATGAAGTGTTCTGATAGGGGCTAAATTAGTCATATTTTTCCTAGTTATTTGAGGCTCTTTTACATTACATTTTGTTCAAAAAACTAGTCGTATTCCTTCATATTTGAGATTTTACCCTTGGAAAGGTATTTTGTTCATTATTTTAGATTTTTGGAGTAAAACATCGTAAAACAGAATAGAAGCGGTGTCGGTTGGGACAGAGGAACTGGCGTCAGCCATGCACTGGTTGCACGAACTTCGAAGCGATAGAAAAATTGGTGAAACAGAGTAGAACAGAATGGAACTAGCGCCGGCTGCATTCTGGAAAACATTGTGCGAAAATTATGAAAAAATCGGCGAACAAGCGGAGAACCAGAACACAACTGGCGCCGGCTCCAGTGGCCAAGGCAGCGCTATTTGTGCCCTGAAGTAAAAGCAGTGCTTTGATTTTTCTATGCGATTTTTGATAATTTGTGGAGTTGTAGTACTTTCCAACTTCTACTCGGCCAAGAACATTACACCAACTAGTTTAGGCACTTTCAAAGCCTATAAATAGATGGAAAACACAAGGGAAAAAGGGAGAATTCATTGATCATAATAGAAAATCACTCAAATCAAAGGAGGAATTCTTCAATTTAAGGAGGGTTTTGCAAGAAGGTCTTCAAATGAGAAGAAGGAGGCTTGTCTATGAGTGCTTTTTTTTTACTTTGTTTCCTTTTTCTTGAACAATTATATATTAATTATTTTATTGTAAATCAACATTATTTTAGATATTCATGATTTTTAGAGTTGTTTGATGTTTTGATGTTTTGATTGTTATTCTTGGTATTCAATTATTTGTGCTTATTACGAGATTAGTTGGTTGGTTCTCTCCATTAACTTACTAGACCAAGGGGGTTGATGGTAGTTTCAATTTATTAATTTCATATTCTGTTGGCTGTTAACTTACTGGACCAAGGGGGTTGATTGCTGAGAACTAGTAATTGAAGGTTAATTGATGTCTTCTGAGACCAAGGGTTCATTGAGGAATTTCATGTTTTAAAATTTTCAAGACCAAGGGAATTTAATTGAGGGCTGTGTTTAAAGCATCTTTTGGATGAATTAGTTGAGACGAGACCAAGTGATTCTAATTTATCCAGAAGGTAGTGATTTCATGGATTGACCATCGAAGTGAATCTACTTTAATCCTTCACGATGCCAATAGAATAATTAGTTATGATAATGGTTAGGTTCTTTAAGATCATGTTTGTCTAAATAATGGTTTGAGTTGCATACTTCTCTATCCTTGACATGTATATATTTTTATTTTTATTTTTTTTTATTTTATTTCTTTTTCACTTTATCGAGTCGGTTAAATAATGAAAGAAAGGTGATTAATGTATACTTATTCCTTGAGGATCGACACTCGTTTGAACCCTATGCTATGTTAATGATGAATATGCTTGCTCATATGTGTAATTTGGGTTTAACATTTTAATGTAAACTTGATTGGGAATATGCTTATTTTTATATGATTTTTTATACCTAAATCCATATGTATCATGGTCATTGATCACAAGAGCCTAAAGTATATTTTCACCCAGAAAGACTTGAACCTGAGACAACGAAGATGGATGGAATTTTTGGAGGAGTACTATTGTCCAATCGACTATCATCCTGAGAAAGCCAATGTTGTTCAGGAGGTTCAAGTGGTTCAGGATGTGTTGGATAGAAGAGCGGAAGTGCAAGAGGAGAGAATTGTTGTTAGCAACCTAAAGTTGACACCAGATCTAAGGCAAGAAATTATTGAAGCTCAGCAAAGTAATGCAGAATTTCAACTTTTCAAGGACAAGGAACTCAAACGGCAAGGCAGTGAATTTTGGTAGGACGAAGCGGGAGTCTTGTAATTCAGAGACCGATTGTGTGTACTCGAAGAGAGCCAATTGAAGGACAGAATTTTGAAAGAGCCGCATAAGAGCAAGTACGCCATTCATCTGAGAGAGGTTAAAATGTATCAAGATCTGAAAAGGGCTTATTGGTTGCCCAGAATGGAGTGGATAGTGGTTAAGAATGTCTCAATGTGTCTCACCTGTCAGAAAGTCAAAGCGGAGCACAAGAAGTCGGCGAGATTATTGCAACTGTTACCTGTGCCTGAATGGAAAGGGGAGGAGGTGACCATGGACTTCATTATCGGACTCCCTGTGGCAAGACCCAAAAGGACGCCATATGGGTAGTGGTGGATCGACTAACCAATTCAGCACATTTCAT
The DNA here is from genome assembly GCA_026120185.1 of Voacanga thouarsii. Lineage (NCBI taxonomy): Eukaryota > Viridiplantae > Streptophyta > Magnoliopsida > Gentianales > Apocynaceae > Voacanga > Voacanga thouarsii. The sequence continues at coordinate 1,222,093 of JANUWF010002331.1, forward strand.
ACCAGTGAATTAAGGGATTCCATGGAGAAGTTGGCTCAGAACTATGTGCAAGAAATAGTCTGACTGCATGGAGTGCCTTCAAGTATTATGTTTGATCGAGATCCGAGATTTACATCCCAATTTTGGGGTATGTTTCAAGAATTAATGGGTTCGAGTCTAAAGTTTAGTATGATGGTGCATCCACAAACCGATGGACAGTAGGAAAGGGTTATACAAATATTATAGGATATACTGAGAGCTTGTGTACTGGATTTTAGAGATAAGTGGATCGAATATGTGCCGTATACAGAGTTGTCAAACAATAATAGTTATCAAGCTTCGATTAGAATGGCTCCCGTATGAAGCATTGTATGGACGCATGTAACACCCCGCTACCAAGGCCCAACAGGGCTGGGGATGTCGCCCTGTCCAAAGGACAAGAGGTCTTTATAACTAGGTCACACAAACAAAAAAATAAAATAATAATATAAAATTAAAACTTATTACAATCCAAAAATTCAAGACAAGTCCATAAATACATTGAATACTCCTGTCTCTTAAAGTAATACATAAAGAAAATAACACAAGGCCTTCAAAGCAAGCACAAACTATCTACTCATCTCCATAGCAGGACCGACCTGAAAACATTGCAAAAGGGTGATGAGATTAAAATCTCAGTAAATCCGTGTGTGCTTTGAGTGTCCAGTGAAAATAGTTCATGAATGCAAGGTGTAAGAACTTCATAAGAAAATATTGGTAAGCAATAAACAATGTTCAAAATCAATAGTAGCATTTTAGCTTTTCCAACCATACGTGTACAATAAAATTAACCACTCAAAAGGGCAGCCATGGGTTACCACACGTTGGGCCCCATAACTATACAATGGTCAGAATGCCACACTTTGTGCAGACTGATAAAAAGGTAGGTGATCAACCTACCGGGTAAGATACTCCTCCTTCTCTACGCCCAAACAAAACTGGCTGTCCACTCTGGAACACACAGTCCATATGACTGAAACTTGCTAGCTCGGACCGGCATGACTAAGTAGTACTGACATTTTTCTAAGTTGAGTTTATCTTCTGGAGGTAGCCTCCTACTAGAAAACTCACTCTTGCTCTTCAAAACTAGTACTACTAGCCTACCCTTATTGAGTACTCAACGATAATTGTCCCACTTGGGAGAAAACTGGTAAAACATAGCTTTACTTGAAAATGGCAATCAAGGGTTTCTAAAGTCATTGTCAAAATTAGTTTTAGAAACAGTTTGGAGTTTGAGTAAAATTGCTCGTTGATTTTCAAATAGTTGGTTTGACTGAAACAAGAAAAGAAACAGTCCTTAATTGCGTTTACCAAATCAATGTTCACATACTTCATGCTTAGCTTGCCATGGTAAACTTTTGCAACAAACAAGTTTTATGCAGGAGCTTATCTGAGGCTTTACTCGAGGTAAAATAAAGATCTCCAGAAGCTGACCTAACCCCTGCTTGGGGTAAACACAAGCCATAATTAAACTCAAGCTAAAATTTGCTTTCATAAATAATCCTAACTCAACTTACTACAATCATGACCCTTGTGTCCCAAAACTTTAAGGTTAGATAATAAATAAAAGGTTTATAAAATAAATCTAGCTTGATATTAAAATAACTAGGGTTTGTGAAATAGTTACTAATAAGATGTAGGTATAAATCTTGTTATAAATAAATTAGGGTTTATATGATGAAGGATCCTAGGTCTTTGATGATATTATTTAAAATAATAATCCATTAATGATTAGAAAATAATTGGGAAATAAAATTAATAATAAATAAATCATAATATGTTTTGATTAAAAGATAATAAATAAATTTTATTAGTACTTATGAATTTATGTCTTACAATATTAATATTCTACCTATTATGATTATTTATATAAAAAGCTTTATACGATATTATTGTTATATATAATATTTATATATTCTATTTCTTTAATAAAAGCTATCATTTTTTGACTAAAATATCATTATTTTATATAGTAGTCCAAATCCACATTTTCCTAGGGTTTTCGAAATCATTAGAAGAAATTGTAGTATTAATCACTTTATTGATGAAATAAAATTGGTTAACTTAATTAGCTTAGGGACAACAAGGTCATGATCATAATTCCTATTGCTAACCATAATCATGAACATACACTCTATACCAATCAACAAAAAATCCAAATCATGAATAAAAGCATAGATCCAAATCTACCAACACATGATCCCAACTCCACTAAACATATTCATATTCATGGCTTCAACATGGACACACGATCATAAAACCCTATTCACCAAAGGTGACATAATATCTACCATGCTTAATTATCCATACTACTCACAACATGAAGACATGCAACAAACCCTAAAAAATCATAAAATTCAACCAAGACCAATCATCCTTATGCATCAATCCCAACTCCATCATATAAACACATTCATTCTCATGCTTCAATCCCAACTCCATTATATAAACACATTCACACTCTCCAAATATTCCATCCTAGTCCAACTACATCTAAGAGACATGAATCTCGAAATTAAAGAGAAGATTGAAGAGACTTACTTGAATGATGACTACCTTGAAGAAGTTTCAAAAGAATCCTCACGCTAGGAAAGCTTGATCCATCTAAGGAGAAAGAAAAAAAATGGCAACGATTGGAGTAACCATTCGGCCGAGAGAGAGAGAGAGAGATTATTAGTATATTTTGTTAATGGTTGAAGAGGAAGGAAGATGAATATAATTGTTCATGCTTACCTTGAGAGTGTTCTTGAGCCTTCAATGAAAATTCTGGTTTTTTATCCGAGTGTAAAATCTTGATTTTAGCATTTAATGTTATAAATTGCAGAAATGGATTCAAGAGGATGAGTAGGTGTGATCTGGAGTTTTTGGAGAAGATTGAAGAGGTTTTGAGTGGTCTTATACATGGAGAAGGCGTGTGTTCTTCGAGATTTGGAGAGAATGGATGAAGGCTGGCCGAAATTTTGCTTGGAAAGAATGGCCGAATGGGTTGGAGAATTCTGGTGATTGAAGTCTTAGATTTGGGAGAAAAGGAAAGCTGGTTGTTTGAAATTCAAAGTGGAGTAATTTAGGGAGTGAACTAGAGAGCAAATATGGTAGGAATATCTCGGTTGGTGAAGGTCTTTGGGGGAGCTTCAATGGCCGACTATTTAGGTGGGATTTTGCTGAGATGAATGATTCTTGCAAGTGCTATAGAGTGGTTGAATGATGGGGTGCAATGTGAAGGAAGTTTCTGGATAGTTGAGGCTTAATCCATGGAAGTTTGTTGGAATAATTTGCTAGAATTTTGAACTCCAATTGATGGCTTGATTGTAGTGATTGATGGAGGGATTTTAGGAGCTGCCATGGAGCTTCATTTGAGTAGACCAATGGAGAAGATAATGAAGCTTAGTTCATGGCTGACTAAGGTTAGTTTTACAGAGAAAATGGAGTAAGTTTCAGACAAGGGTGAAGAAGAAACAAAGCTGGAATTTCTAGTTGGTTTTTCTGCATGGCTTGTAGGAATTTCTGTGCAGATTTTTCTGCAATGCTTTAGCCAATTAAGTTTTCTGCAGGAGGTTTGAAGGGGTATTGGAGGTTCCTTTAAGACTAGTTTATAGCCTTCTTTATGGAGGAAAGACAAGGTTGAATTGCTGGTTGGAAAGGTGGAAGAACAGCTTGGTTTTTCGAACTGTTATGCTACGAAAACTGTCCAAGAAATTTTCTGGTTTGCACAGCTTTTGTACAATCCAATTTTAGCTGAAGTTTTCAGTCTTTAACCTGAGTGAAGTGGTTATTATTTTGGCAGTATTTGAGAGGGAAAGATGGCTGAAGATTTTGACAATTGAACTGATCAAGAAGCTGGAAAAATTTCCAGCTTACTACGTGAAGAAGATGAACACATATAGGTTGGAGTTTGAAGGTTCAACCATGGATTTTAATTTCCTTGGGGAACTTCTATAACTCTTCCCCATTTTTGGGCAATATGCTTCCCTCCTATAGGTAATTTTGAAACTCCAAGATCAAGAAAGCTTGCTGGAATTTTCTGGAAATAAAATGGCTTGAATAAATTGAGTAACTTAATTGGTCAAGAATTAAGGTAAGTTAGAGAGCAAAAAGGGTATGAATCCTTTAGGAATTTTTGTCCCCTAGGACAACATCCCTACTCATCCCTGAGGCATGTAAGTCAAAAAATAGCCTACCTATCAAAAATAAAATTTAATCATGATAAAACTTAAATGATGGAATTTGAAATTAAGACCTCAAGGATTTATTCCAATGCTCTAACCATTAGACTACAACAACTCTTGTTCTTATTTTCTCTCCCAAATATTTTTCCTATTTAACCCTCAAGCTATCTCTCTATTTCCTCCCCAAACAAAATTACCATTTTGCCCTACCTACTCAATAAGCACAATTAAGCATTCTAGTCTACAAATCACAAATCCAAAGTACATAAAATCATACAAAAATATATTCATGTATGTAAGAAAATATGATATGCATCCTGACCTCTCTTACTCAAAGGTTGGTTTTAATTGGGGTTTCACAACGCAAGTGTCAGGTACCACTATACTCGAGTTAGTTAGAAGACGACCACGTGAGCAAATCAAGAGAAGTCTATGTCTAAGAAATGTTGGACAAGGTCAAGTTAATCAAGGAAAGGTTGAAAGCAGCTCAGAGCTAACAAAAGAGCTATGCAGACAATAGGCGAAGAGAGTTAGAATTTCAAGTGGGAGACATGGTATTCCTAAGGCTAACACCGAATAGAGGAATTCTAAAGCATCCGAAAGGTGGGAAACCGAATCCGTGGTATTTGGAACCCTTTCCCATAAATGAGAGGGTTGGGTCGGTGGTGTATCGATAGGACTTGCCAGATGGATTGACGGGAATTCCCGACATGTTTCATGTGTCGTAGCTGAAGAAGTACAATACTGATCCCGGACATGTTTTGAATGCTGAGCCATTAGTGTCGCAACCCAACTTGAGCTATGTGGAGAAACCCGTGAGAATATTGGACTGAAGCATCAAGACTTTCCAGAATAAGCAGATTCCAATGGTAAAGGTGCAGTGGGAGCATCATGGCACGCGAGATGCTACATGGGAAATAGAAAAGTGGGTAAGGCGGAAGTATCCCAATCTGAGATAGAGGTATGCTGAATTTCGAGACGAAATTCTCTTAAGGAGAGGAGGATGTGGAACCCCACATAAAGCCAACTCTAGAGTAAAGGGGTCGGGATGCATATCATATTATTTTTCTTGAATATATATATTTTTGAATGATTTTACATGCTTTAGAATTATGATTTCTAGGCTAAAAGGCTTAGTTATGCTCATTGAGCATGAAGGGTAAAATGGTAATTTTGCTTGAGGACAAAATAGGAAGATAGCTTGGGGATTAAATAAGAAGAATATTTGGGTGAGGAAATAAGAACAAGAGTTGTTTTGGCTTAGTGGTTAGAGCTTTGGAATTAATCTCTAAGGTCTTGAGTTCAAATCCCATTATTTAAGTCTTATTATGATATTTTTTTTATTTAGGGTTGGATTTTCGTCCTTGCATTCCATGAAAAAAATAGGACTGTTGTCCTAGAGGAGAAGTGAAGGGAATGTCCTAATCCTATCCTTATGTCCTAAAAAGGATTCTAGAAGAATTCTTTGTCCTTCCATTACCTCTAGGTTATCCTAACCTTTTCACCAATTATGCTTGTTCAAAATTTATCCAAAACCATGTTTCAATTCCAGAAAATTCAGCAATGATTATTGGTCTTTCAATTTCTAAAATGACTCCTACAGGTTGGAGATTTGACTTAAAATAGGGAAGGCGTTAAGGAAGGTTCTCAAGAAAAATTAATCTCCATGGTTGAGCCTTCAAACTCCACTCCATAGTATTGATATCCTTCATGAAAGAAATCTGAAATTTTTCCAGAATCTTGAGCAGTCTAACCTTTGAAAATCTCAACTATCTATCTTAATAAATTTCTGCCAAAAAAATGGCCAATTGATTAGGCTTGAAGACTGAAACTCTTGTGTAAAAACTGGACTGCACAAAACTGCACAAACCAGAAAAAAATCTGGGTGGTCACCAGGGTAAGTGGCGAAGTGACATGCCTTGTGATGAGGCTGGCCAGTAGGGTTCGATTCCCGTCAGGGGGTCTTGCCCAGTCCTCTCATTCGCAGGGCTGCCGCTGTTGCACATTCCGGACTTACATCCCACCCGGGCGTGGGGCCTCGATGTCATGGGTGGGGGAGGTTCGCCTTCGGGACTTCCTCCTTAATCCAAGAAAAAAATCTAGGCAGTTTCGCAGCATAGCAGGCCGAAATCTAAGCTGTTTCTTCTACCTTCAAACCAGTAAAATACCTATGATTTTCCTCCATAAATAAGGCTAGAAATCACCCTTAAAAGACCCTCAAACACCTTTTAAAACCCTCTACAAAAAGTGTGGAATATTGCAAGAAAAACTGCACAGGAACTTCTGCAACCATTCGAACCATAACCAGAAAAATTCCAGTCTTGTTCCCTTCAAGCCTTGGCCGAAACCACCCTCAAATCTCTGTAAGTTAACCCTTGTTCAGCCATGAACTGAACATCATTACCCCCCTCCACTTACCTTGCAGAACTGGACTCCATAACCACACCTCAAATTCCTCCTACAATCACTCCCATCAAACTTCTATTTGGATTTCAAAATTTCCAGCATTTGCTCTATGAAAACACCTTTGGATTAGGCTTCATAACTAGAAAATTCTTCTGCTATTGAATTCAGAAATTTGGCCAACCTTAAAGCTCCCTCAACCCTCATTCATTTTAGTAAAACACAAACAATCCAGTCGGCCATTCACAGCTCCAAGAAACCTCCATCAATCAAACACCATTAACATATCTTTTACCTTAAAACACTCCTTAAATTTCTCCATTTGAATTTAAAACAACTAGATTTTTCTCTTCTTTCCCAAATATAGCAACGTTTTATTAGTTTTCTCCCTTGTGGGGCAATCAACATTGAGTACTCAATAAGGGTAGACTACTAAGACTAGGCTATGAATGGTTAGGGTAAGTCTCTCAGTAGGTGGCCATCTCTGAGGGGTGAGTCATTCCTGGATAGGATGCCAGTCCAGTAAGTCATGCCGGACCGAGGTAACAAGTTTTAGTCATATAGACTGTGTGTTTCCAGAGTGGACACCTCACCCGGTAGGCCGTACACCTACCTTTTGTTAGTCTGCACAAAATGTGGCACTCTGACCATTATATAGTCTTGGGGTCCAGCGTGTGGTAACCCATAGCTACCCATTCGAGTGGTTGTATTTCTTGTGCACATGTATGGTTTGAAAAGTAAAATGCTACTCTTTATTTTAACATTATTTCATGTTTCCCAACACTTTCTCTTATGCAATTTTTACAACTTGCATACATGAACTGTTTTACCTGAAACACTCAAAGCACACACGGGCTTACTGATATTTTTATCTCATCACCTTTTACGCCATGTTTTCAGGTCAATCCTACTTTGGAGATGAGTAGCTAGATTTATTGCTTGCTTTAAAGACTTTATATTATTTACCTTATGTGTTGTTTTGAGAGATAGTAGTAATTCATTTATTTTGGATTTGTACCTATATTTTTTTGGGTTGTAATAAACATAATTTTAAAGTATTTCTTTTATTTTCTTTTGTGTGACCTAGTTATAAAGACCCCTTGTCCTATGGATGAGGCAACATCCCTGGCCCTGTTGGGCCTAGGTAGTGGGATGTTACAATTGTTTTGTTAATTGATTTCTATTTTGAGTAGTCTATTACTTGGGTTTGATTGTTTGGATTTAACTAATTTGGGTAATTCTCTTGTATTGAACTTGATGAAGGATGTATGAGATGGGTTTCCTTTAATGTTAATCTAAAAGATTTGTTTGTCCCTTGATGAACTTGAGAAAGGATTTATAGGATTGAGAACTTTATAGAAGATGAAGTTTTGGGATACCTAGAGACAGGGTTTTAGGGCTTTTTAGCTTATTGAGATTTCCTCAATTTTTATGCATCATTGGGTTTAATTTGTGAGATAGAGAAATCTATCGGTTGGTTCTTGGGGTAATGAATTCAGTACATGAGAGAGTGGATTTTACTCTATTTTGGAAATTTTGCCAATGCTTGAATTTGAATTCAATTTGAACAAATGATATTCTTATGTGAGTAATTGTTGAGGAATTCTCTTTCATTTGCATGGCTATTCTCATTTTCATATACAAATCATGCCTTGTGTTCTTTTTTACTCTACGTTGTGAATTGGATTGATATCTTTGTGTGGTTCTCTTGTGTAGTTATTAATTAATTAGCTTTGTTCTTGTTTTGATTGATTGAACTATATAATTCAAGTGCAAGAAGGGTGATTAACCCAGTTCCCGTGGATCTTCGATACTTACCAACAAGAGTTTACACTATAAGATTGGGATACTTGCCTAATGGTAAGTATGTATTTGAGTAAATTGGAATTTTATTTTTAAAACTTGATTGAGTTAGGGCTTATTTCTTTACACATCCATAGTAGATGCATAGTGCATAAACACAAAACCAACAAGTTTTCGGCGCTATTGCTTAGGATTTGTTGTCAATATTCTAAAAATACTTAAGTTTATTAATTCGATCTATTTTGCTTGTATATATTGTTATTTTACTTTGCATGAGTCTTTAGTGCATTTTTTTTTTAATTCTTTTATTTGGAAAAGTACTATAGTTATCTCTTTTCAGTTAACTTGTTGTAGTGCTAATATTTGTAATTGAGTTAAATATTGCTTTATTTTGTAGGATAAAATTCTTGTGGATGCATAGAAGTGGTTGTGGCAAAAAGTTGGTTGAATTTGATTATGAGATTGAGAGAACTTTTCAAAGGTTGATTTGGGCACAAAAAGAAAGAACTTTGAAAATCTTGAAAATCCTAGATCTTTCAAGTGACTTAAATAAGAAAATGGAAATTAGTCAAGATGATAATGGTAATGGACGAAAGACAATTGGTGATTATACTAAACCTACATTTTTGGGAACAATTTCAAGTATTGTGAGGCCTTAGGTGGACACAAACAACTTTGAGATTAAGCTTAATTTTATCCAAATGATTCAACAAATGGTTCAATTTGATGGATTATAAGATGAGGACCCCAATGCTCACTTAGCAGCTTTCTTAGAGATTTTTGACATACTTAAACTGAATGGTGTAGGTGATGATGCCATAAGATTGAGGTTGTTCCTATTTTCTTTGAGGGATAGTGGTAAAAATCTTTACCTATCGGTTCCATTACCACTTGGGAATAATTGGCTGAAATGTTTCTTGCTAACTTTTTTCCATGCTAGAGTTGCCAAGTTAAGGAATGACATATTCTCATTTTATCAATTAGAAGAGGGGGGGGGATTTATTATGCTTGGGAGAGATTTAAAGTGTTGATAAGGAAATATCCTCAACATGGTTTTGATCTTAGGCTACAAATGTTGACATTTTATAATGGGGTTAATTTTTCTTTGCAGTAAATGATTTATGCTTCATCAGGAGGAACTACTTCATCTTAATGGAACATATCTCATTGAATAGCAATTCTTAGGGAATGTAAAGATCAATGGCTAAAAGTTAAGGAATATATAATGTAGATGTCGCAGTACTTTTGGAAGCCAAGTTGTAAGCACTTACAAGAACATTGGGCAAGATGAATGTTACTTCTGCCAAATAAGTTATGATGTGTGAGTTTCATGGGAGAGGATACCCCAATCATGAATGTCATGGAATGGGAGCGAGGATTGAACAAGACGTTGAATATATGGATTACATAGGGATTAGAAGGTAAGAGAACACTTCCGTGGGTAATACTTACAGCCCCACTTGGAGAAATCATTTAAACTTTTCTTAGTCTAATCAAGGACAAAAGAAGTTCAAGTCAATTAAAATCCAAGGCCTCAAGCCCCTCTACCATTTCGTGCATCGTATCCTCCACTACCTGCACAAGCACAATGAAGACCATCTTTGAAAGACTTAGTGGCTAAATTGGTAACTTTCACTGACACTCATTTCCAAGGTGTTAAGGCATCCATCAGAAACTAAAAAGCTTCAATTCACAACCTTGAAAATCAAATTAGACAACTCCAAACATGCTTTCTAAGAGACCATTAGCAGTTTTGCTTAGAAACAAGGAGGGCAATCCACGTCATGAACATGGAAAGCCTTGATTCCTTTCTCTACTCTGCTCTACACTTGAATAAATGTTCAGTTTTTTGTGTTTTTTATTTCAATAATCCTATGGTTGATAAGTCTTTATGAGATAAAATTTACCTTGTTTAGTTGTTAAGTTTTAAAGCATAGCCTTATTTTTCATCTTTTGTGAGTTTTGTGACATTATATATATATATATATATATATATCCATTTTATTTATCTTTCTTATTATGCTTATGCTATTGCATCTATTTTAACAAAATAAATAAATTTATTTATGCATTTTTGGAAGTGTACGACGAAGTGAAGTTCATATTCCATGGCGCCGTGCCCTTCAATTCTACAGAAAATTGAAAAGTTCAGAGAATACACGATCTCATGCAAGTCATACATGACGGCATCGTGCACCATGCTAGAACTAAAATGCTGTCATTTCAGTAAGCATGCCTCAGAGCATAAAATTATACACGGCACCATGGTAGTCATACTGCACGGCACCGTGCATATATGAATAAATCTGATGACATCGTTTTAGTTTTAGGTTTCAAACTGCAAAAGGTCCGTGCTGATCATTATCCATGACTCTGTGCGTCGTCAAATCGTAGAAAATGAAAACCTTGTAGGAATTCTAAATTAATTAAACAGATTAAACGCAGCGAAAAATAGCAAGAAATTCAAGCCATGGATCACGGGTTTTCACTAGAAACGAGAAAAGAGAAGATCACGCTTATTACCTCTTGAAGCCGAAATTTAAATTTTTCTTGTTCCAAGAATGCAAGCGTGATCCAGATCACAAAACCAGTTCACAGCAGCTCAACTGAAGTCCAAGAAAGAACTCCCTCTAATGATAATCCACACAAGGTCGAACGCTCACAATCTTACAATTCTATGCTAGTAGAATTTAGGAGGCTAGGGTTTGATTAATAAGAGAGAGATGGCTAGGGTTTGATCAAGAGAGAGGCAGAGAAACGGTTTCTCTGTTGTTGCATGAATTGTCTATATCTCTTACCCTAAGGAAACCATTTCTTTATATTTATAGATTTATAATTACCATAAATTGCAACTTAGCCCTTCAACGCCCAATTTTCAACAAATTGGTCCTTGAAGTTTACTTAATTACAATTAGGTCCCATGAATTATAACAAACTTATAATTCACCTATAAATACATTCCTTTCTCTTGATTAACCCCACAATATTATCAAATAATTTATTTGAGCATTCAAACCTTTATTGTGTGTGACCCATTAGGTTTCCTAGTCTTATTAGTAGCATAATATGAATTAATTTTAACAATATTAGAATTAATAATCCTTAATAAAATAAAGGATTAAATTTATTAATTCTCTAATTAATAAATCCATATTTAGCATATCAATAGCGACATCTAGTAATAACTCTTGACCACCCAAAAGTCCAGAAAGTCAAGTGGCTTGACATGAACCTTTCAATAGCAAATTATCAGTGCAATAAATTCCTTTCACCATACAATATCTCATTCGGTCTAGAGCATGGAATTAGTGCCAACTCCCTCCAGAATGTTATTAATTCTGGCACGAATATTTTAGTACTTGTTCAAGAAATCCATTACTCGATATGTGTATCAATTGGAACCATTTCCATCACATAGTCACCTTGGCCAAGGACTTCATGAGTAATGATTTCTACAAGTGGCCTTGAGATATACTCTCCTACTATTAGGAGTGGTGAATCCTTTATTGACTTTCTCAACTACTTTCGTTTAATTTACGTTGTACCCAATATCCATCCCATATGCAGTCCTAGATAAGACTCCAAAGATTAGAATCAAAGTACAACGCTCGTTAAACAAAGTACCTTGGAGATCTCAAGTCTAAGGATACTTGCACACTTGCTATAATGAGATTCTATCACTGGCACTAAATAGTTATCCAAGTGATTATCTCGTAGCTAGGTCATCCAATGAACTTGTTCCAAGACAAGCATCCACACGTTAATCCTGAGTATCCCAATACTCACGGATATGAGAACCACCGCTTGATCCAATCAAGAGATATAACATGTGCCAGTCTTGGCATATTAATAATGTCACATCTTATTAATACTATGATTGGGGATTATTTAAGTACAAACACTGCATAGTGTAGTAGGAATCTCACATCATGATCTCTATCATGATTTCCTTAACACTGTGTTGTACTAGGGACTTTATCTAACGGTTTGTATACATATTTAGATATAACAATCAAACTGAAAGATAAAGAATGCCCCTTATTAATTTAATATGCAATATACATGGTACACGTGATTGCCTCTAGAGCACAATACTAACAAACTCCCACTTGCACTAGAGCCAATCATTCATGTATCGAATACCAAATGACTCAGCATGTTTATCATGTTTCTTCTGGGAAAGCGCTTTAGTGAGTGGATCAGCTATGTTCTGATCCGTGGGAATCCTCTCTATCTTTACATCTCCTTTATCTATGATTTCTCTAATCAGATGGTAGCGTCTAAGTACATGCTTGGATCGTTGATGAGACCGTGGTTCCTTTGCCTGTGCAATGGCTCCATTGTTGTCAAAATACAAAGGTATCGAATCAATAATGCTGGGTACCACTCCAAGTTCAGTGATGAACTTCTTGATCCATACTGCTTCTTTAGCTACTTCAAAAGCTGCTATGTACTCTGCTTCAGTAGTCGAATTGGCAGTAGTCTCTTATTTGGAGCTCTTCCAACTAACTGCCCCACCACCTAATGTAAATACATAGCCAGATTGTGATTTGAAGTCGTCCTTATCGGACTGAAAGCTGGCATCAGTATACCCTCTTACTTGTAAATCACCATCTCCATATATCAAGAATGCATCCTTAGTCCTTCGTAAGTACTTAAAGATATTCTTTACAGTCGCCCAGTGACCGTCTCCAGGATCAGATTGGTATCTGCTCGTCAAACTAAGAGCACACGATACATCGGGCCTAGTACATATCATTGCATCCATGATAGACCCAATTGCCGAAGCATATGGAATTCTACTCATGTGATCCCTTTCAATTTGTATCTTTGGAGACATCGACTTTGAAAGGCTTACACCATGTGTCATAAGTAAGAATCCACTTTTGGATTGATCCATGCTGAACCTTTTCAACACTTTGTCTATGTATGTAGACTGTGAAAGACCTAGCAACCTTCTAGATCTATCTCTATAGATCTTTATTCCCAGAATATAGGTTGCTTCTCCAAGGTCTTTCATGGAGAACATCTTGGACAACCAAATATTCACTGATTGAAGAGTGGAAACATCATTTCCTATTAGCAATATGTCATCTACATAAAATAATAGGAAAACAACTTTACTCCCACTAACCTTCTTATACACACAAGGTTCATCCATGTTTTGAATGACACCAAAATCTTTAATTATCTCATCAAAACGGATATTCCAACTCCTAGATGCTTGCTTAAGTCCATAAATGGACCTTTGCAACTTGCACACCTTTGTGCTATTTTTGGATATGAAACCTTTAGGCTATGTCATATACACTTCCTCAATCAGGTTTCCATTAAGGAAAGCTATTTTCACATCCATTTGCCAGACCTCATAATCGTAATGAGCGGCAATGGCTAGGAGTATTCTTATGGATTTCAACATCGCAACTTGTGAAAAAGTTTCGTCATAGTCAATACCTTGTCGTTGACGATAACCTTTTACTACTAAGCGAGCCTTATAGGTAACCATATTACCATCCTTGTCAGTTTTCTTTTTGAAAACCCATTTACACCCTATAGGCTTGATTCCTTTAGGTGGATCAACCAAAGTCCATACTTGGTTGTCATACATGGAATCCATCTTTGACTTCATAGCTTCGAGCCATTTGTCAGATTCTGAACTATTCAAAACATCCTCGTAAGTAGTAGGCTCATCGTCATCTATGAGCAATACGTCATTATGGTCACTTATGAGAAATCCATATCTCTCAAGTGCCACTCGTATCCTACTTGACCTACGAAGATCTTGCGTGTTAGAAGGTTCATCTATTTGAATAGATATAGGTTCAGATGGTTGATCAATATTTGTTTGCTCTTCTTGAACTTCACCAAGTTCAAGCTTGCTCCCACTATCTTCTTTGAACATATTCTCCTTCTCTAAGAAGACAGTATGTTTTGAAATAAAAACTTTATTTTCAGAAGGAATATAGAAGTAATATCCAAACGATTCTTTTGGATATCCAACAAACAAATATTTGTCAGACGTACTTTCAAGTTTGTCTAACATTACCTTTTTAACAAAAGCAGGGCAACCCCAAATCCCTAAATGAGATAACTTTGGTCTCTTACCAAAGAATAACTCATAAAGAGTGGTATCAACCGTTTTTTACGGAACTCTGTTTAAAATGTAAATAGCAGTCTCCAGTGCGTACCCCCAAAACGATTTTGGTAAGTCTGCAAAAGCTATCATGGTCCTTACCATGTCTAGAAGGGTTCAATTTCTTCTCTCAGATACACCGTTTTGTTGAGGTGTATATGGTGGAGTCCATTGAGATAATATTCCATTATCTCTTAGATAACTTAAAAACTCTTGACTTAAGTATTCACCTCCTCGATCAGATCTAAGAGATTTAATACTTTTGTCAAGTTGTTTCTCTACTTCATTCTTGATGTCTTCAAAATGGTCAAAGGCTTCAGATTTGTATTTCATCAAATACAAATACCTATATCGAGAATAATCATCAATAAAGGTAATGAAGTATTGATAACCTCCTCTTGCTTGTATTGACATTGGGCCGCATACATCTGAATGTACGAGTTCTAATAACTCTTTTGCCCTTTCTCCTTTTCTTGAAAAAGAAGTTTTAGCCATTTTTCCAAGTAAACAAGATTCGCATGTATCATATGATTCGTAATCAAATGACCCTAAGTCACCCAATTTGTATAACTTAGACACACATTTTTCATTTACATGGCCTAAACGACAATGCCATAAGCAAGATGAGATTAAGTTATCCTTTTTATGTTTCTTTTTACTTATATTGAGAATTGGATTATACATGTCTAGAACATATAAACCATTGATCAAAGTTGCAGAACCATAATGAATATCATTTAATGAGAAAGAACAACATTTATACTTAAAACTTAAATGAAATCCGAATAAGTCTAAACAAGCAACTGAGATAATGTTTTTCAACAAAACTGGTACAAAATAACAGTTTTGTAGTTCTAAAACTAATCCAGAAGGTAGATTGAGATGATAAGTCCCCACAGCTAGTGCAGCAACCTTTGCTCCATTTGCAGCTCGTAGGTCCACGCCACCTTTCTCTAACCTTTTACTGTCCTTTAGTCCCTGCAAATTATTACATAAATGAGATCCACAACCGGTATCCAATACCCATATCTCATTATTAAAGGCAGTATTAATCTCAATCATAAACATATAAGGATTAGAAGTAGAAATGCTTGCAAGCTTCTCCTTCTCCTTCTTTTCCTTCACAGTCTCCAAGTAGGCCTTGCAGTTATGCCTCCAATGGACCATTTTACCACAATGATGACATGGGCCTTTAGGGGCAACCTCCTTCTTCTTGACACCTCATTTGGGCTTAGTAGGAGTGTTCCTCTTCCTCTTCTTAGAAACCTTTTTCTTAGAAGATGAAGAACCTACTAACAAGATTGCCTTATCATCCTTTTTCATAGAGGACTCAGCAGTCTTAAGCAGAATGATTAGCTCAGGTATGGTGGTCTCAATATTATTCATGTGGTAGTTGATCACAAACTGCGAAAACTACTTGGTAATGATTGTAGAATTAAGTCGATACTTAACTCATAATCCATTACGAACCTAAGAGACCTAAGGTTTTCCATGTAGCCCAACATCTGCAACCCATGAGTGGCCACTGAAGCACCCTCAACCATCTTAGCATGGAACAGTTGTTTAGAGATCTCATGTCTCTCTGTTCTAGCTTGTTTATCAAACAGATCTTTAAGATGGAGGATCATTGATTGAGCATCCATATGCTCATGCTGTTTTTGCAGCCTAGGAGACATTGACGACAGCATGATACAAGATGCTGTGTCGCTATCTTCTTTGTGTTTCTTGTGGACAGCATGCTCTTCAGCAGGAGCATCTTGAGTTGGAGGTTGGGGAATAGGAGCTTCTAGCACGTAGAGCAACTTTTTCGACTTGAGAACGATTCTCAAGTTTCTATACCAGTCCAAATAGTTTGATTCAGTGAGCTTGTTTGTTTCCAAGATACTACGCAAGTTTAGGTTTGTCGACATGATGCAAATGACTTAGATGTAAAGATAGAATTATTAGAACATGTATATGCAAATGCAATGCAATTAATTAGGTCTTTAATTAAGCACATAATTATTCCACTATTTTTACTCAAACCAATAGCCCCCACTATTGATTCGGGAAAACCAGTTAGAAGCTTTCCTAGAGGACCGGTATCCAAATTCCTTAAGAATAACCTTGGGTTTGCCCAACAAGCCATCCTTAAGTTCATTGGTAGGTATCCAATACCAATTACATCGTATGTAACTACCGAATCATTGGGTGATTAATAGCTTTTAATCTTAAAGCCTTTTGGGCTACCCCAACTTTTCCTCTAAATTTCTTTATACTTTAGTTTGCCCAACCGGGATAAAGAATTTAGTTAAACCCGACCCATTAATCAGAAATTTAATTCCATATCTTGAACATGCCCGATGTCATGTAGGCTTGGGTTTGCCCAACAACCTGGTCTTGAAAAAGGACTCTCGTTCTTACTATATTAATGGAAGGAATTAGGTTTAATATTATTTGAGGGATTTGTTCCTTTTAGTGGTCTCATCGTTAGGCATGCTTACAATTTATCAATAAGCAGCATAAATTGATAAACATGGTAATAAACAATTATGTGGTATGGTTATAGACTTTCTAAATTAATTTCCTTGAGCCACCAAGGAAATTAGTATGGTCAACCCTATGTGTTCATGCATGATATAAGTAGAGGGTCTTACCATCTCGCCTTATTTTGAACGCCATCTTCAAAATCTTGAGAGTAAAATTCTACCTCACTCTAACCTATATAATCTAATTACATAATTTCCTAAGAAGGAGAAACCTTGAGTTACATTCGAGGGGAGTTAGATGAGAAGAGAATCACATCAGAATTTGAGAGAAGGCAGGACACGCAGGCCCTATTTCATTAAAATAAAGCGGTAAAATTGCATGAACAGATATAATTGGTTTTAGTCCATAACCATCCACCATGCCATTAACTATGCTTAAACAAAATAAACATATACTTTTATTATTCTAAAATCATTATTTTGGGAAAATAAAACAAATTCTGAAATCAACATTTTAGAAAATACATTAATTTTAAATTTTCAAAATCACTATTTTGAAAAATTGAATTGATTGTCTCAAAACTAAATTTAAGAAAATGCTTCTAGGTCTCGTCACACAACGATAATGGCGGTCCCGTTGACCGGTTAGCGGGAGGGGGTCAGGGGGGCAGCGCCCCCGTGGAAATATTTTTATTTTACCACCTCTCATCAAATGATATTTTGCCTTTCAAAATTCTATTCCAGAACCCCCCCCCCCCCCCTTTTTTTTTAAACACCGAACAGTAACCACCGCGTGCAGCTTGGATTTTCTGCAAATTTTTGTTCAGTTTGGGGCCGTTCCTAGATCAATCAAAACCAGTTTTTGACGTTCATCTTTGTTAATCTTTATTAACAAACCATTGTGATCATTCTCACAATCAATTTAACAATCTAAATTGTTAAACAAAAGGCTTAATTACAGGATGAACATCAACTGAAGCCAAAACCTGAACACAGACACAGAACCATTCAGCAATATTTTCGAAAGCATAAAACCCACAACGTAAAAACGATTTCTGCAACCCAGATTATTCAAAACAAAACCCAGACGATTACATACAACCATCAGACATGATCATACAATTAACATGCTATAATCATGTAATTTACACGCTTGATCAATTCAAAGCAATAAAACATCCCATTAAAACGCAAACCCGTAGGCTCTGATACCATTGTAGGATTTCTAAATTAATTAAATAGATTAAACGCATCGGAAAGTAGCAAGAAATCCAAGCCATGGATCACGGGTTTGCACTATAAACGAGAAAAGAGAAGATCACGCTTATTACCTCTTGAAGCCGGAATTTAAATTTTTCTTGTTCCAAGAACGCAGGCGCGATCCAGATCACAAAACCGGTTCACAACAGCTCAACTGAAGTCCAAGAAAGAACTCCCTCTAATGGTAATCCACACAAGGTCGAACGCTCACAATCTCACAATTCTATGGTAGTAGAATTTAAGAGGCTAGGGTTTGATTAATAAGAGAGAGACGGCTAGGGTTTGATCAAGAGAGAGGCAGAGAAACGATTTCTCTGTTGTTGCGTGAATAGTCTGTATCTCTTACCCTATGGAAACCGTTTCCTTATATTTATAGATTTATAATTACCATAAATTGTAACTTAGTCCTTCAACGTCCAATTTTCAACAAATTGGTCCTTGAAGTTTACTTAATTACAATTAGGTCCCATGAATTATAACAAACCTATAATTCACCTATAAATACATTCCCTTCTCTTGATTAACCCCACAATATTATCAAATAATATATTTGAGCATTCAAACCTTTATTGTGTGCGACCCATTAGGTTTCCTGGTCTTATTGGTAGCATAATATGAATTAATTCTAACAATATTAGAATTAATAATCCTTAATAAAATAAAGGATTAAATTTATTAATTCTCTAATTAATAAATCCATATTTAGCATATCAAGAGTGACATCTAGCAATGACTCTTGACCGCCCAAAAGTCCAAAAAGTCAAGTGGCTTGACATGAACCTTTCAATAGCAAATTATCAGTGCAATAAACTCCTTTCACCATACAATATCTCATTCGGTCTAGAGCATGGAATTAGTGCCAACTCCCTCCAGAATGTTATTCGTTCTGGCCCGAATATTTTAGTACTTGTTCAAGAAATCCATTACTCGATATGTGTATCAATTGGAACCATTTCCATCACATAGTCGCCTTGGCCAAGGACTTCATGAGTAATGATTTCTACAAGTGGCCTTGAGATATACTCTCTTACTATTAGGGGTGGTGAATCCTTTATTGACTTTCTCAACTACTTTTGTTTAATTTACGTTGTACCCAATATCCATCCCATAGGCAGTCCTAGATAAGACTCCAAAGATTAGAATCGAAGTACAACTCTCGTTAAACAAAGTACCTTGGAGATCTCAAGTCTAAGGATACTTGCACACTTGCTATAATGAGATTCTATCACTGGCACTAAATAGTTATCCAAGTGATTATCTCGTAGCTAGGTCATCCAATGAACTTGTTCCAAGACAAGCATCCACACGTTAATCCTGAGTATCCCAAAACTTACGGATATGAGAACCACCGCTTGATCCAATCAAGAGATATAACATGTGCCAGTCTTGGCATATTAATAATGTCCCATCTTATTAATACTATGACTGGGGATTATTTAAGTACAAACACTGCATAGTGTAGTAGGAATCTCGCATCATGATCTCTATCATGATTTCCTTAACACTGTGTTGTACTAGGGACTTTATCTAACGATTTGTATACATATTTAGATATAACAATCAAACTGAAAGATAAAGAATGCCCCTTATTAATTTAATATGCAATATACATGATACACGTGATTGCCTCTAGAGCACAACACTAACAAACCTTTCCTTCTTTCATTCCCCACATTTCTTTCATACCCTCGATAGTGGCTACACTATTCTTTCCTATGCTTTTCATTATCTTGCACCAATTTTGTTGACCATTGTTCAAATCTTTTTTAATATTTGCTCCCATACTTCTACTACAAAAGTTTTATATTTTTCTTTGATTTAAACTAAACCCTTTCTCTTTAATCAATCGATTTCAACCCTAAGTTATCTACTGCCTTCAGTTCTTTTCTTTGATTCAATCTTAGAGAAACCGTGGGGAATAATTTTTAGAAAGCATTCACAACAATTATTGAAGATCTAGTTGCTACCTTCAGCACTTTAACTAGCTGTAGGATATCAACTTTGAGTGCAAAATGTAGACTCTAAGGCTTGAAAAATTGTTTCGTACTTGGTGAAAATTTCTAACTTTTGAAAATGTGGTGATCTACTTTGAGCGGATTAGACCTTATATTATTGGAATTTTTAATATTGAGAGCTCGTACTATTTGCAATGCTACTGTTGAATTTCTTTGGGACTACGCTTTACAAATTACAAATTAAATTGATGATGAGAAGTTGCTATTGAGTTAACATTTGTACTGATGGATTTATATAAGGAAGATACTATGATTATTTCAAAAGCATGTTGAACTACTAAATTAGTGTGGAAGAAGGCTAATGAATCTAATTGATTATTGTACTATGATGTTTTGAGCTTCGTTGTTTTGGTTGAAATGCATTTAGTAGTTGAATATTGTGTTTAATATTTGTTTGATGCATTATATATGTCGGAGGATGATCTAGGTGGTGAATATTTTGACATTGGATTGGGTTATGCTTCCTAGATTTACATTATGTGCTTGGTTTATATATTGGCCACATTTGTGATATTTGTATTGATACTTTAATTAGTCTTATTGATTAGAGGTATTGAAGTTATGGAAAGGAGTTTTACTTGGTGGATGTTGGAGATTAATTTTGGTTGTGGGTGTATTGTGAAGTGGAGAGTGTGGTGCTTTGGTTTAGGTAAATTGATTGATTCGGAAGAGACTGTGCTGAGAATTGGTGCTAGGAGTTGATTTCTTTGATTGACTTATATTATTTCCTTTTTTTTTAATTCTATTTCCCTTTCTCTTCCTTTTCTTTCCTTTCCAATCCCACTTAAACTACGGCTCTTAAACACATAGCCACCAAGCTACCTTCAAAGAGAAAGAGAAGTGAAGGCACCATTTCATCCCAAACCAACCTTCCAATACTTTTTTATATGTGAATGCTGAAAATGAAGAGTGGTTTCGTAAGAAGAAATGACGAAAGATCATAGTAGAGAGGACTTTGGACCCTATAATGGACCATGATTTGAAAATCTCTTATTTATTCAAGTAAGCAAGATTTGATCCAATCTTAAGATTGAAGAGTACTTACTACCCTACCTTGATCAAGAATTGCTATGAGCAAATCAAGAATTTATGATTGAGGAACATTAATACTACAATCAGGGAAGTGTGGATTAGTCTAACTAGAGAGCTTTTGGCTTCTATATTGATCTTGAGAGATAAGAGGGTATGGGTGGACATCGATACCTATAGCAAGAAGGTTGTATATGATTTCGAGTGGAAATTGGATGAGGCTAGGTCAGCATTACATTTAATTTATAGGACTACTCTCAGAGCTGAGGTATTACATATGATGGACCTATTTGCACAGTACAGACTTTTGGTATTTCTCTTGGGCTTCAATGTTACCCAAAGAGCTAGTGGTCTCGATGAGGGTTGGTTAGTGGATATTTATATGCTGCACAAGCTTATGCAGGCCTAGACCATCCCTTTAGCCTCCCCCATCATCTCCTACATGCAAGATGTAGTATTCTCCACCCATACACCTGGTCATCACCAAGACACTCCAGCATTTATGTGTTCCTACAGATGGTGAGATGATTGCTACTATTGGGCCTATTGGGATTATGATTGATAGGAAATTAGTTAGCTGTGGATATAGTTACGACGACAACAACAACAAGATACGGCTAACTCCTACTTAGTTCAGAGAGGGGATGTGTTAAAGAAAAAGGCATCTACCTTAGAAACCATCTCAGCAGCCATCATCATCAGCACAAGTAGAGTCCTCTAAAGCCCAGCAGCAAAATATTAGATGCCCTATTACTACTATGGTGTTCTAGGCTGAGATATGCATTCACTTTGCCACACTAACAAATTGCATGTTTGCCCTTCAGACTACAATAGTAGAGCAGGGTCAGGTTATCGCTCAACAGTAGCAGATGATGTGTCATATGATAGGACTTCTCAAGCGTAAAGGTTAGCCTATTAATGGTTTTGAGAAATAGCTCAAGATGATTTGGACTGAGATCCTTGTTAGTGTTATGCCCTAGGGGCAATCACTTGTACGTTGTATATGACACATTAAATTTTAATAAAAGCCATTATTTATCTTATAGTTTCTTTTGTTTACTTTTATG
Organism: Voacanga thouarsii; assembly: GCA_026120185.1. Lineage (NCBI taxonomy): Eukaryota > Viridiplantae > Streptophyta > Magnoliopsida > Gentianales > Apocynaceae > Voacanga > Voacanga thouarsii. The sequence continues at coordinate 1,244,455 of JANUWF010002331.1, forward strand.
CAATATAACTGTTAGATAAAGTTCTTAGTACAACACTGTGTTAAAAAAAATCATGATAGAGATCATGATATGAGATTCCTACTACATTGTATAGTGTTAATACTTAAATAGTCCCTAGTCATAGTATTAATGAGACAGGATATCATTAATGCATTAAGACTACCATGTGTTAGACTTCCTGATTTTATCAGGCGGGGGTTCTTATATCCGTGAATATTGAGATACTCAAAGTTAACACATGGATGCTTGTTAATGGAACAAGTAAATTGGATGACCTAGCTATGAGAAAATCACATAGATAACTATTTAGTGACAGTAATATAATCTCAATATAGCAAACGTGCAAGTATCATTAGACTTGAGATCTCCAAGGTACTTTGTTTACTGAGCTTTGTGCTTTGATTCCAATCTCTAAAGCCAGATCGAGGGCTCCCAATGGGATGGATATTGAGTACATTGTGAGGTAAATAGAAGTAGTTGAGAAGGTGAATAAAGGATTCGCCACTCATAATAGTAGGGGCGAATATCTCACGGTCACTTGTAAGAATTACTACTTGAGAAGTCCTTGGTCAAGGCAACTGTGTATTGGAAATAGTTCCAATTGATGCACATCTGAAGTAGTGGATTCTTGGTACAAATACTATTATATTAGGACCAGAATTAATATATTCTAGAGGGAGTTGGTACTAATTCTGTACTCCAAACCGAATGAGATATTGTATGGTGAAAAAAGTTAATTTCACTATAGTTTGTTATTGAATGGTTCATGTCAAGCCACTTAACTTCTTAGACTCTTGGGTGGTCATGATGTATTGCTAGATACTGCTCATGATCTAAGAATATGGGTTTATTAATTGATGGATTAATAAACTAATCCTGATTAGAATCAATATGATTAATTCTAATTAATTATGGATTATTAATCTCAAAGACGTTTAGATTAATTCACGTTCGCTACCAATTGACTGGGAAACCTAATAAGTTACACACAATAGAGGATTATATACTCAAGATGTTATTTGATAACATAGTGGGACTAATTGCGAGAAAGAGAAGTTGTTGTGGCCAAATTATAATTAGTTATAATTTATGGTCTAAATTGTAATTGTGAGAACTTGATATTTCCAATTACAATTAGGGAATTCTAACTATTTTAGAATTCTTAGATGGAGTATTTTTAGTAGGGGATTTTCGTGTAATATAAGGGATATATGCACGATTCCTTCTAGCTTGAAGACATACGAAATACAACTCCTAAACCTTAAGGGATACACAATCCTTTCTCTTCTCCCTCTCTCGTTTATCCTTGCAATAAACATCATGGTGCTTGAGAATGTTTCTCTGTGTGGATTTCTGTTAGAGATAATCACACACTATGATTATAGTGATTGGATATTTAATTCTCGTGGTGTTTGATCAAGAGGATTGTTGGATCGTGCCTTGACTTGTAGAAGGAAAAATTTTATTTTTCAGACACTCAAAGAAAGGTAAAGTTGTTGCATTTGTTCTCTTTATGTCTTGTTTTTCACACATATGCGGATCCTGGGTTGGTACCTCGTTCTTAGATTTCCGCTACACCATATATGATATGCAAGAGATACCCAACAATCCTAAATGTGGCTTCAAAATTTGACTATTTTGTGCTCAACAGTCTAGCATAGATGGATTCCTACGTACAATATGGGACGGACTTAAAAGATATTATCTTCTCAGACCCAATGATCCTGATGATTAGTCATAGAGACCATAGGCAATGTTAAGGCCAGTGTGTCTTTTGATACTCCATACTTTTTTATGTTATTTTATTCAATTTGTATATTTTAGATTTGACTTTATTTTATTCCATTTCAGAATTATTTAGTATTGTATTTTTATTTTTTATTTTTTGGATGATATTGTATTTTTTTTTCCATGATGTTGAATTGATTCTCTTCTCTCTTCCATTATAGAATTAAAGTAAGCTTCATATCACTTCAGAAGTACTCTTTCATTCCTTTCCTCCTCATTATTTTCTTCAATCCCATTACATACATTTATTTTGCACTTTTGTTGAACAATGAGGATGTTATACATTTTAAGTATGGGGGAGAAAGATCAGAGTATACTTCTTGTAGGATCATTTTTGGATTACTATTTTATTTATGGGTTAGATCTGGTATTTTTTTTTTAAATTAAGCTAAAATTATTTTGATTTTGGGTATATTTTTACTTGTTTAGAACAACTATTCTTTGTCTTTTGATACGCGAATTCAGATTAAGGTTGTTTTGATGGGATTTTCGTTAGCAAATGTGTATATTTGGTGTGATATATACCAAGTTTTGATAATTTGGCTTAACCTTGTCTATGTTTTAGTAAAATTTATGGCATTGTGTTTCTTAGGGATTGATGAGAAACTTGTGACGAAGTATAAGTAAGGAACTTTGCCCTATTTATATTCTATGATCTTTTAGCTAGTCCTAATCATATGTTTAAGTAAATGTAGATTGGGTTAAGAAAAAGAGCTATTAGAGTAAAGTAATGCAAATGCTGAACAATCACTCATTATACCCTTACTAGGCATTTGCATTACTTTACCCAAATGAGGGTAATGTAAAAGCTAAAAGATTTTTATTCCATCTCTACTGGGCAATTATATTTACCCTACAGAAATAAGAATGTAGACCAATCTTCTGTTTACTACTTAGGTTATAATGACTTTTGGAAGTCAAAGAAGTTAAGTAGCCTTTATTCCTAACTTATACAAATTACTAGTCATAATTTTGAACCAGGAGATAGGACGAGACTGAATTGAATCAATGGAAACCTTTTTAATCTAACTTCGATGGCCTTTTTTTTTTTTTTAATCTATCTATATACACAGGTTTATAGGAGTTTAACCTAGTTAGATGACTTTGAATTAAATTTTCATCTCAGGAGAGTTTGAATATTTTTTCCATAACAATCATTATTGCCAAAGATCCCTTGATATACATGCTTTTACTTGAAGTGTTTTAATTGTAAGAATTTCCTTGAGGACAAGTAAAAGCTTAAGTGTGGGGAAGTGATATTTGGTTATTTCATGCATATTTTATATAGCATTTGAGCTTAAATTCTTTAGTTTTCATTATATATTGCTACTTATCTCTCCCAATTTTCTCTTCGTTTGATATAGATCAAAAGAATTGGAGTTAGAATAAAATTCAAGAAGAAAATAGTGAAAAAGAGCTATACAGGGGATGTGTGACACTGTTGCAAATAATATACACACCACCCTACATCAGCAAAAATTCAAATATTAATCTTCTAGGCATTCACAATGCCGTGTGGGTCAACACACATATCACCATGTGTTATTAGAATTTAGAAGATGTTGAACATTAGCCGCTCTATGATGTCGTGCTTTGTGACCTTTACACCATCATGTAGTAATCCAGCAAATGGCAACAATAAGCGCCACGACGTCATTTTAAGCTGAATTTGGAGGATCAAGGCTTGCACAATGCTGTTCCTGTTAACATCCATGGCACTGTGAAATATCACAGATTGTGCTTTATTCAACATATTTAAGGCTTTTTTTTTTTTTTTTTTGGAAAAACTATAAATAGCCCATCCTTAGAAGAACAAAAGTAGAGCCACCCATGAACTTCATCAGAACCCCTTGGAAGTACAAGGAAGATGAGAGAAGCGAAGATCAAGGTAGGATTTGAAGAGAAAATGAGCTCCACAAAGAGAATTGCAAAGTAGAGGAAGTACCTTGTCCTTGAGTTTTCTTCTTCTTCCTTTTTTTTTATTAATTTTGTGGATGTTGATTTGTCTAGAATTGAATTGTAATTAAAGGGTTGTACCATATTTTACTCTTGTATTAGATAATTATATGGTTAATTGATTTCTATTCTAAGTAATCTATTGCTTGTGTTTGATTGAGTAGATTTGATTAATTTGGGCAATTCTCTTGTATTGAACTTGAGAAAGGATGTATGAGATGGATTCCTTTTGCTATTATTCTAATAGATTTGTTTTTTTCCTTGATGAACTTGAGAAAAGATTTAGGGGATTGAGAACTTTGTAGTAGATAAAGTTTTGAAATCATCTAAAGATAAGAGTTCTAGGGCCTTTTAGCTTATTGAGATTTCCTACATTTTTATGCATCCTTGGGTTTAATTTGTGAGATAAAGATATCTATGAGTTGGATCCAAGGGTAGTGAATTCACTACTTGAGGGAGTGTGGGTTTTACTGTAATAACCCTCACAGTTGTACTTTAATCGATTACTATTATGTATAGAATAAGAATTTTTATAGGTGACTAGAACAAGAAATGCACACTATAATGATATCTAGGGGCATTATTAGAATTTTGAAGTTGTAGGGACCCAGATGAAATTTTGAGATTGTTCTACCCGTACCTTTGTACTTCAATTGGCGACTACTTTATACAAAGTGAGAATTTTGGTATAAACCCAGAACAAAAGTTTATCAATATGATGAGACGAACATTTTGGTATAATTTGAGCTATGATGGGTATTATCATAATTTTTACTGCGATAAAAAATTTGACCGCAAATTGAAAAGGATTGAGAAAGAATTTAAAATTTCGACTCCCACCATTGAACTCAGTAAAATTTGTAGATTCTATTGGTGGAATAAAAGTTTTTCCAATTGAAATATATATTGATCCGAATTTTAGTTATATTTTAAGGAAAAACGTTAATTTTATCAAAAGAAGACAAGTGGCATTTTATGATTTGTCGATGAGAACAATTGTCACTTCATGGTTGGTTTCATGAAATATTCATGTATATGTTGTAGTATATCAAGCTTATCAAATAAGCTTTGAAGAATAATTAATGAAAAATTTAGCAAATAAGAAAATTCCAAGTGTTTAAGCATTTAATGACCATATGACTTTGTCACCAAAATTGGTCACACAATTGATCAACAATGGTAGTTGAAATGCTATTTTATAGCTTGAAAATCGGCATCCATACAAGTAAAAAAGAAAGGAATAGAAAATAAGGGAAATAAGATAAAATTGCTAATAGCCAATAGGAGAATTCCAAGTTCTTTATAGCTATTTGAGCTATGACCAAAATAGGTCATAATGTGACCATAAAGTGGTTGTGGAAGGGCTGAATAAAGAGCCAGAAATCAGAAAAGAAAAGGGAGAAAAATAAGAGAAAATAGGAGAGAAAAGAATAGGAAGAAAAAGAAAAAGGAAGAGAATTTACAAGAAGAAAAGTAAGAAGGAGAAAAGGAAGAAGCTTGGGAATTTGCAAACTTGTAAATCTACATAAGGTAAAATATCATACTTCTTGAATTAAAGCTATAGATTAGGTTGTGAGGATTATTTTGGGATTAATTTTGTTGGGAAACTTCATGAGGTTGTGAAATATGTTTAGAAAGTGATATTGTTTTTTAACTATGGTGTGTGATAGACTATTTGGAGATATAGGAACTATGTTTTGTGTGGGAATTGAAGGTGTTTAAAGGTAGTTTTGAAAGTTTGTTCATGGCTGAAAAAATAGAAGAAGGAAATAAGATAGCAAATGGTTTAATTGTTGAGGAAAATGAAATATTATTATTCATGGCTATTGATTTGGTTTTAATACTGTGTTGTTTGTGTGTGAAAAATCAGAGGATGATGTGATGAATGAAAGCATTAAAATGATTAGAAAGTATGTATGTTGTATGGAAAGAAAACAGAATTAATGGTTTGAAGAAAAAAGAACAAACAGAAATTATGTTTGTGTGATTTCTGAGTAGACTTGAAGAACTAATAAACTGAATGAATTGGCTTGTTGCTTTGTAACCCTGTAAAACTTGTTTTAAAATGTCTCAGGATCATTTTGGGACTAATTTGACAAGATTTGGACTTACAAATGGAAAGTTATAGTAAAAATACCAAGGTTTGCTAGTTCAGTCATGAGATAAAGAAGCAGGGAGTTTATGATTAAAACTAAATGAAATGAAAAAGGAAATTGGTATTCCATGAGTTGAAAATCATAAAAGAATGTCTTGGGGACATTTTTGAAATAGTTTAACATTAATTGGACTTGTGAATCAAATAATATGATACATGAAGGGCAGAAACAGAGGAACATGAACCAACGGGGAAAAAAAAACCACAAGCCATAGAGGCCACACAGAAGCATAAAGATCATACCTTTGTGCTTTAAACCTACTAGGTTGAGTAGGAATGGATTGAACGACAGAAATCGCTTTGCCTTACCCACTTGAAGAAGCTTCTGGTTGAAAACCCGCTAGCCTCCTACTTCGCCTTGTTTGCATGAACGCCAAGCCTTTTAGCTCTCAGAATATACCTCCGCCCAACCTCTAGTCGGTGAACACAACGGTGAAGAAGAACGGTCTCAAGTCTCATTGGTTCTCCTGCTATTGGTTAGCAAAGAAACAAGAACAAGGGGATGAAGAGCCTCACGAGAAAGAGAGCTTTTCGTGAGAAGAGAGGCTTCTGGGAGTCCTTCATGAGGCTAGAGAGAAAAGCTAGGGAAATTAGGGTTTTCTATCTACCAGAGTCTTGTTTATTGTTATCCAAAACTAAGACTCAAATATCTTATAAAAATATACTCGGGATATCAAATTTCAAACATTCGGATGTTATCCTGAGAATAAGTTTGGCTTAACCCCAAACTCATCTGAACCGTATCTGGAAAAAACCCTACGATCCAAGCTATTGGGTCGAAATAATTTTATTATTTTTCTTGGACCCAAAAAGCCCAAAATAATAAACATTAATTATTTATTTCTGGGCCTTATAGAAATAACCCAATAAATAATTAATGAGCCCAAATGAACTAAAATAATTAATCTTTAATTATTTATATCTTGGGCTTATATAAATAATCCAATAAATAATTAATGAGCCCAAATGAACTAAAACAATTAATCTTTAATTATTTATATCTTGGGCTTATATAAATAATCCAATAAATAATTAAGCATTAATTATTTCCCCTTAGTTTAAGCCCAGGTTAATTTCCTAATTATTCAAATTGGACCTAGGCCTTGAATAATTAATTAACTAAATAAACCAGAAATTTAATTTCTCTCAACTCCTATATTTATTTTATTCCAGCCTAATAATAAACTAGACATCCTGAATTAAATAAAATAAAGTAAAATAAAATCCTCTTGAATTGAGACCAATTCCTCAACCCAAAAATTAGTTAGGATTTACGGGCTATTCCGAGGACCAAAAAGACACATCGCCTTGGCTGCTAAAATGACCAAAATACCCCTGCTATATAAATAGCTGTATTTTGCATTTTAAATATTTTCTAATATCACCAGAAGGAAATATTGACTCCAAGGACAATGCTGCATTAGCAAAGTCTCTGACCTACAGGTGAAATGACTAAAATACCCCTCTACATATCGCCGTACATTTAGAGAGGAAGAAGTGTACTAACACCCCTCTAAATGACATCTACCATCATTAGGCTTCTAGTCTAATGATGCACAACGTCCTAGAGTATTTTCACTTTCCAAGGGAGCTACCCTAAAGCAAACATCCGAGTTATGTGTTCCCAGGGCCTTGGACATTTTAGACCATTCGGATCTCCACTAGGGGCGATATAGTGCAGAAACTATCTTGTACAAGTCTGTCTTAACTAACTAGTTACATATACCCAATACACAAGTATATTGGTTCTACTATAGAACCTCAACTATGGCATATCAAAGCATATGCTTTCAGCTTCGTCAGACCACCAACTCATACTCAAGTCATAGAGTACTAGTCCATGCTGTAGCGGTAGTAGTCTAGATTTCATCATATAGTACTTTTAGAAACCACTACTACAGGTCCTGTCCTATGTATTCGAAATATGCTTATGTCATGAAGTGAGTGGAATACTCACTGGTTAAAGGTAAGTCATTCCCCATTTGGAATTCATAACATAATAACCTAAACTTGATGAGATTTCCAGTCTCATCAATAGGTTAAGAACAAATGTTTATGTGTTAAATAACCCATGATCCATACCTTACTGTGAAAGATCAACATTCTCATGGATCACTTATTTATACACAATGGGTCTGTTCCAAACAAAAATTGTGCACAAACAAAAAATAAATTCATAAGTAATTTCTGAAAATAAATTCTTATATTAAAATATTTGATTTTGCATCAGTAACCTAGTCTAAGAGGGCATACAATCCAACAATCTCCCACTTTCACTCTAAGATTAGGTAAGTCCATAGGTGCCCACCCCTATGGCGTCTAAGTGTCTCTTGAAGACTCTGTCAGCTAAAGGCTTGGTGAATGGATCTGCTGGATTATTTTCTTAGGCAATATGTTCCACCATGACTTCCCGTCTCTGGATGAAATCTCGGATCAGGTGGTACTTCGTCTCTATATGTTTCTCCTTCTTCTGGTTCCGAGGTTCCTTAGATTGCGATACTGCTCCAGTGTTGTCGTAATACATCACAATCGGCCTATCCATATGTGGTACGACTCCAAGTTTTGAAAGGAACTTTTGGAGCCAAACTGCTTCCTTGGACGCCTCCGAAGCTGCCACACACTCAGCTTCCATGGTTGAGTCAGTAATACAAGACTGCTTGATACGCCTCCATGAAATTGCTCCTCCAGACAAGGTGAAGACATATCCACTAGTGGATTTTCTCTCATCCTTATCCGCCTGGAAGTCTGATTTTGTGTATCCTGAAGGAACCAAATCATCAGCCCTGTAAACTAGCATATAATCTCTCTTTCCCTTAAGGTACTTGAGAATATGCTTTACAGCTTGCCAATGAACCTCCCCTGGGTTTGACTGATATCTACTAACTAAGCCCAAGGCAAAGCAGATATCTGGCCTAGTACACAGCATGGCGTACATGAGACTTCCCACAGCCGAGGCGTAGGAAATCCTACTCATTTTGTCATTTTCTTCTTGAGACTTCAGACAGTCCTTTGAAGATAATGACAACCCATGTCTACAAGGGATTAGAGCTCCCTTGCATGAGTCCATGCTGTACTTGGCCAGCATCTTGTCAATATATGTTGCTTGGGATAATCCTAACATTCTCTGCTTCCTATTTCTAAGAAGCCTAATCTCGATAATATAGCTGGCTTCTCCCAAGTCCTTCATACTGAATTGACTAGACAGCTAAACCTTTGTAGATGACAATGTCCCTACATCATTTCCAATGAGTAGAATGCCATCAACATACAGGACAAGAAAAACCACATTAATGCTTTCAAGTGTCCTATACACACATGGTTCATCTTCGTTTTGAATAAAACCATAAGACTTTATAGTCTCATCAAAACCAATGTTCCATGCTCTTGATGCCTGCTTAAGTCCATAAATGGACTTCTTAAGCTTGCAAACCATATGTTCCTGGCCCTTAGCAATGAAGCCTTCTGGTTGGGATATATAGATGTCTTCGCTAAGATGGCTATTTAAGAATGCCGTCTTGATATCCATTTACCATATCTCGTAGTCATAGTGACATGTGGTGGCAAGGAGGATGCGGATGGATTTAAGCATGGCTACCGGGGAAAAGGTTTCCTTATAGCTGATTCCCTCTTTCTGAGTATACCCTTTCGCCACAAGCTTAGCTTTGAAGGTTTCCACCTTCCCATCTACTCCTCTCTTTCTCTTGTACACCCACATGCACCCAATGGGTTTTATCCCTTCAGGTGAAGCTATAAGATCCCAAACCTGATTGAGGTACATATACTCAATCTCGGCTTTTATTGCATCATGCCATAGATTTGCATCAGCATTAGCAATAGCCTCCTCGTATCTAGTGGGGTCTTATTCCTGATAGTCGAAAACCAACTCAAAGGCTTCTCCAGTCCATCTATCCGGAAGCCTAGACACTCTCCCACTATGATGAGGCTCCATTTGCACAGGCTCTTGATGCTGTGCCTCTTCTTGTTCCACAATCGGGTCAAAAGAAGTTGATTCCGCGGATAACTTCTTCTCAATTTCCAATCTCGTTGAACCTTTAGTAGAAATACTTTGATCATCTTCCAAGTATCTAGCATTGGTACTGACTAGTACCTTCTGCTCCTTAGGATGATAAAAGTAACCTCCCTTTGTCCCTTTTGGATAGCCAACAAAATAGCATAATTCTGATCTCGGTTCCAACTTGTCTCCATTGATCAGTACATAAGTTAGACAACCCCAAATCCTGAGATAATTCAGACTAGGCTTACGCCCAGTCCACATCTCATAGGGAGTTCTAGGTACTGACTTGGAAGGCACCAAGTTCAGAATATATGCCACTGTCTCCAGGGCATATCCCCAAAAGGACATTGGAAGAGTAGCATGAGACATCATGCTTCGGACCATTTCCATCAATGTCCTGTTCCTTCTCTCAGCTACTCCGTTCTGATAGGGTGTTCCCGGCACAGAGAGCTGGGATACTATGCCATGACGTACCATGTAGTCCTTGAATTCACCTAGGAGGTACTCTCTACCACGATCCAATCATAAGGTTTTGATTAATTTACCTGTCCAACGCTTCACTTCAGCCTTAAACTCCTTGAACTTATCAAAAGAGTCAGACTTGCATCTCATCAGATAATGTAACCATACCTCGTACAATCATCCGTGAAAGTGATGAAGTACTCAAAACCTCCTCTAGCTGGTGTAGACAATGGACCACACACATCAGTGTGAACAAGACTCAACACCTCCTTGGCTCTATCTGCCTTTGGTGTAAATGACCTTTTAGTCATCTTTCCCATCAGGCAAGATTCACACTGAGACCAATTTTCTAATCTCAATGAGCCCAAAGGCCCATCATGGATTAGCCTCTGAATCTTGGTTGAGTTAATATGACCCAACCTTAGATGCCAAAGGTATGAATCATTGATATTGGTCTTTCTCTTCTTGGTTAAAGGTTCAGACTGAGCATTATTTGATTGGTTGTTAATAGGGTTTAAAAAGAATAGATTTCCATACATGTGCCCAGTACATAAAATTTCTCCATCTCTACTGATAGAAATACCAGAATGGAAAGATACATAATATCCTTGATTTATTAGTTTTGCAACTGAAATCAAATTCTGACGAAAACCAGGTACATATAAAATATATTTTAAAACCACTATCTTATTACAATAAAAAATAAGATCCAGCTCTCCCACTGCAAGGGCCCAGACTTGTGCTCTATTACCCATTTGTAGTTCATGTTCGCCCTTCTTGAGTCTTCTAATCTTTCTAAACCCCTACAAGGAGTTACAGATATGATCAGTAGCTCTTGAATCAACAATCCAAGTGTAAGTTGATCCTACCATTGATATATACTCTAGATAGAAAATATTACCTATGGGGTTTTTCTTGGCTTGAAGATCTGGACACTCCTTTTTTCAGTATCCCTTCTTCCCACATTTGAAGCACTTGCCATTTGGTTTGTCCTTGGGCTGGGTCTTGGGCTGGGCTGTTGTATTCCCCTTCTTCCTCTTGAACTTTCTAGGTTTAGGCCCAGTTCTTGAGGAAGAAGCCTTAGCAATCATGGCCTTTGACTGCGGCTTCATGACCTTCTCCGCTATTTGGAGCTCCTTCATCAGTTCAGTCAAACTCATGTTCAATTTGTTCATGAACTAAGTGAAGGAGCCTGGTAGAGATTCGAGAACCATGTCCACTTGGCTCTCGAGGTCAATGACAGCCCCTAAGATTTCTACCTCCTCGAAAGCAGCAATCATTTTGAACATATGCTCTCGAACTGATGCTCCCTCAGCCATCTTAGTGTTTATAATAGTTCGAAGAGCCTCCTGCCTTACGGGCCGGCTCTTGTCCGCGAACATAGTAGCTAATGATTGACTGATGTCATATGCAGAAGCCATGTCCTCGTGTTTTGACTGGATCACATTAGACATAGAGGCTAACATATAGCAACGTGCCATTTCGTCAGCCTTCTTCCACGCCTTCTCAGCCTCTCGCTCTTCAGCGGTGGAACCTTCCCCAATAACAGGGCAGGTCTCATAAAGGACATACTTATACTCTTCAGCTGTGAGTATTATATCCAGGTTCCTTTTTCAGTCCACATAGTTTGGACCCGTTAACTTATTCTCCTTGAGAATAACAGTCAATTGACTAAAAGAACCTCCCACCATTTCTGAAAATCGAAAAATAAAAGAAAGAATTTAGTTTGTGAAAACAAAATAAAATTTGTGCACTGAAAATAATTTGGCTCTTAGGAAAACTGACATAGCTTCTTAGAAAGATTAACAGTTCCCTAAGCTAAGTGTAATAATCACCACAAATTAATTTCCCTTCTAGGCAATGATCTAAAGGATAACTCCATCATGGGATGGTCGTTTCCTCTCATTTCCTATGGACATACCTCGCACTATAACCTCCAACGTGGGCTGGCCGATCATAGTACGTGCCCCGGATTATTAATTACATCATTCCATTAGATCTAGATCCTTGTAGTATCCCCATCCTATACGGCTTCACTCCCAGGGTGACACGAGAGGACCCACGATCTCTAATGAGGACCGTGATGGAAGCCGTGGGGCCGTTGGAACCCCTCTCCCACTTTGTCTTTTAAAATAAAGGTTTTCTGAAAAATATCATTTTGAAATTTTCATTAAGTTTTTCCTTAACTCAAAAATAAAATATCTAAGTCCACTAAAAACTCTATGTCAAGGTTTATATCCTTTGAGAGATTTTTCCATGGACTAATTTTTATTTAAATTAAAACTTAATGATTTCAAAAATTTTCCAATTAAAACTTTCTAGAGACTTTAGTCTGAAGTTTATTTGACAAAACAATTTTTCTAGTACAGAATAAAAAAAAATGGCCCTCCATTTTAATTTACAAAAATATCTAAATCCAATATATTTTCTATGTTAAGGATTAAATCCTTTGAGAAAATATTCAAGGATTAACTTTTGTACAAATTAAAATAACCATTTAATTTTTGAAGAAAAATATTTTTCTTGTCAAAAAATGTTCCCAAAGACTTTGGTTTTTTAGAAAAGGCACACATAGGTACACAAAAAAAATAGAATGCTTTAAAATAGTAAACGTTTTCATGCTTTTCTATTTTTAAACCTAAGTGCCCAAATAATAGAATTAAACACATTAATTAATTAATGAATGATCTTGTTTAATCCTAAAATCCCTTACTAATATTTTTCATGCAAATATATTCCAAGAATAAAAAATATTGCAAAAATATTCACTTCGCCTGGTATGGGACCTAAAATGGAAAAAAAAAACAAAGAAAAATTGCAAAAACAAATCTGCCGGTCTATATACACTCGTCGCACCATATCAGGGCCTATTTGCTCTGTCAGTTCACAGCGCGCCCGGTGCAGCAGTCGCACCAGATTGTCATCGCTGCAGCCCAAGGAGCCCGCTTGGACCTGCGCCCGCTACTGACCAGCTGCTCCGCCCGCGTGTGCGCCTGTCGACCCACGTGTGTGCCTGTTTCTTCTGTTCAACCCGCGCGGAACCCGATTTCAATTGTAATTTGAAATTGCATGCAAATTGCTTCAATCCCATGCACTGGCTCAGCTCCAACAGGCACGGACAGTGGCTCCAGGCATAGCATAGTGTCGGCTCGGTGCGGCGGCTCGATTCCGACTCGGCGGCTTAGGAATAGTACATTTTTCTTCGTTTTTTTCTTCCGTGCAAAAACTTCACAAACTCTTCTGCGTTTTTCTGCTGCTTCTTTTTGCGGCCTCTTTGGACATTTTTACTTACAAAAAACTCATCCAAATCAAAACCACATTCGCCTATACCTTTCAAATTGGGTTTACACGATGTTCTAAAAAAAAAAAAAAAAAAATTTACAGCAGCCTATGCTTCCACTGTGAAGCTTACAAATCATCCTATCCCATACCAAAACAACGAAGGATCACAGGTATAATCATCTTCTCCATTTCTATTAACTACCATGCTCCCTATATTGATCAAAGAACCATTGGCTTTGACACCATATTGACGGGTGAAAACAGAGGAACATGAACCAACGGAAAAAAAAAATAGAGAAAAAAAACCGCAAGCCTTTTTAATACACACAGAAGCGTAAAGATCATACCTTTGCGCGCTTTAAACCAACTAGGTTGAGTAGGAGTGGATTGAATGATAAGAATCGCTTCGCCTTGCCCACCTGAAGAAGCTTCCAGTTGAAAACCCACTAGCCTCTTACTTCGCCTTGTTTGCATGAACGCCAAGCCTTTCAGCTCTCAGAATATACCTCCGCCCAACCTCTAGTCGGTGAACACAATAATGAAGAAGAACGGTCTCAAGTCTCCTTGGTTCTCCTGCTATTGGTTAGCAAAAAAACAAGAACAAGGGGATGAAGAGCCTCACGAGAAAGAGAGCTTTTCGTGAAAAGAGAGGCTTCTGGGAGTCCTTCGTGAGGCTAGAGAGAAAAGCTAGGGAAATTAGGGTTTTCTATCTACCAGAGTCTTGGTTATTATTAGCCAAAACTAGGACTCAAATATTTGATAAACATATCCCCGGGATATCAAATTTCAAACATTCAGATGTTATCCTGAGAATGAGTTTGGCTTAACCCTAAACTCATTTGAACTGTATCTGGGAAAAACCCGACGGTCCAAACTATTAGGCTGAAATAATTTTATTATTTTTCTTGGACCCAAAATGCCCAAAATAATAAACATTAATTATTTATTTCCAGGGCTTATAGAAATAACCCAATAAATAATTAATGAGCCCAAATGAACTAAAATAATTAATCTTTAATTATTTATATCTTGGGCTTATATAAATAACCCAATAAATAATTAAGCATTAATTATTTTCCCTTGGTTTAAGCCCAGGTTAATTTTTTAATTATTCAAACTGGACATAGGCCCTGAATAATTAATTAACCAAATAAACCAAAAAATTAATTTCTCTCAACTCCTATTTTTATTTTATTTTATTTGTTTATTTTATTCCAGTCTAATAATAAACTAGACAACCTGAATAAAATAAAATAAAATCCTCTTGAATTGAGACCAATTCCTCAACCTAAAAATTAGTTAGGACTTACGGACTATTTCGAGGACCAAAAAGACACATCGCCTTGGCTACTAAAATGACCAAAATACCCCTGCTATATAAATAGCTGTATTTTTCGTTTTAAATATTTTCTAATATCACCATAAGGAAATATTGACCCCAAGGACAATGCTGCATTAGCAAAGTCTCTGACCTACATGTGAAATGACTAAAATACCCCTCTACACATCGCCGTACATTTAGAGAGGAAGAAGTGTACTAACACCCCTCTAAATGACATCTACCATCCTTAGGCTTCTAGTCCAATGATGCACGACTTCCTAGAGTGTTTTCACTTTCCAAGGGAGCTACCCTAAAGCAAACATCCGAGTCATGTGTTCCTAGGGCCCTGGACATTTTAGACCATTATGACAACCACTAGGGGCGATATAGTGCAGAAACTATCTTGTACAAGTCTGTCTTAACTAACTAGTTACATATACCCAATACACAAGTATATTGGTTCTACTATAGAACCTCAACTATAGCATATCAAAGCATATGCTTCCAACTTCGTCAGACCACCAACTCATACTCAAGTCATAGAGTACTAGTCCACGCTTTAGTAGTAGTAGTCTAGGTTTCTATTATATAGTATTTTTAGAAACCACTACTACAGGTCCTGTCCTACGTATTCGAAATACGCTTATGTCATGAAGTGAGTGGACTACTCACTGGCTAAAGGTAAGCCATTCCCCATTTGGAATTCATAATATAATAACCTAAACATGATGAGATTCCCAGTCTCATCAATAGGTTAAGAACAAATGTTTATGTTATAGCACCGCACTACCTAGGCCCGCCAGGGCCGGGGATGTCGCCCCGTCCAATGGATAAGGGGTCTTTATAACTAGGTTACACAAATAAAATAGCGAAATAAAAATAATACTTTAACTGAGAATTTATTACATCCCAAGAATAAATCCATGAATTCCTAAAAACAAATCCACAATTAAAAATTATCCACTCTCAACTCCCCAAACAATACATAAAAATAAAGGACAATATTCTCTTCCAAGGCAGATAACACTAGCTACTCATCCCCACAGCAGGATCCACCTAAAATCATGGTAAAAAGTGTGATGAGACAGAAATCTCAGTAAGCCCCGTGTGTGAGTTGGGCTAAAGAGACAAACACTTTTCATGATTCATGCACTAACAGTATATCAAAAGCTTTGTCATGCCTTCTTTACAAATTTAACTCTCACTTGTTGAAGGATAGTAGTGAGAAGTCATGAAGCAAAATGCTCCTAAAATATTCGATTTGGAAATATATGAATAATTAAAGGATTTTGAGCTTCGAATAAAATTCTAATGACACTTTAGAACAGTTTCCCGAAAATAGCTCAACAATTAAAGCAACCAAGTTAATCTGACAGGGCATAGTGGTTGCTCTCACACCAGGTGAAACACTTGACCCCTGTCAGGTGGTGATAGGCTACAGAGGTGGCTCTCACTCCTGTAAAGCACTTGACCCCCAACACCTGGTAGGTGTACATCCTACTGAGTATGATTCTCCTCCCTCTCTCACCCAATCCAATCCGGTTGTCCCACTTCTGGCCGTCGGTTCCACTGGAACCCCGTCGTTAGCTGAGGATGGTTCAACCTTCTATACTGACGCCCTGATCGAAAAGAGTCAACCTCTCGGAGGTGGCCACCTGCCGAGAGATATCCCCAAACCAACCAAAGGCTAGTATAAAGGTCTAGCCCCCATTGAGTACTCAACGTTATTCAATCTTCACAATTCATAAAGCTCCAAAGTGGAACCTACAAAATTTAGCTCAATACAATTCCAAATAGCATTTTCCAACCCGCACAAAGATTTTAGAAGGCATGGTTTTAAGTCAATAATTTATTCCAAGTATTCATAGTGAAGGAGCCACATGCTCAAATAAGTCATGCTATGATTTTTGAAATGTATATGCATGATAAAAATTTCATCTCTTGCATAATCAAAACAAATCAAAATGTTTGATGCTTGGCTCCTAAGTCATGCTTGACATATTTTAAAATTTATAAATCTAGTAGTTTCTAAAATTAGAAGTTTTCCAAATGTAGAAAGTTTCCAAAATAAGAAGGTTTCAAATGTAGAAGTTTTCAAAAATTAGCTACCGTGCTAATGTTTCGTGTTTGCAAAAGATGCTCACCAATCTTTCTTTAAAATAAAATCAATTTCATGAATGTCAGGGAACTTACCTTATCCTTGCTCACAAGAAAGGTCTCCAACAGTTGACCTAATCCCTACCTGGGGTAAATATAAATCACAATCAAACTCAAGCCAAAGATTCACTTCCACAAATAAAACTAACTCAACTCACTACTACCATGATCCTAGTTCAACTTATTACAACCATGACCCTAATGTCCTAAGCTTTAAGGCTAGATGATAAAGGATTTTATAAAATAAGTCTAGCTTGATAAGTTAAAATAACTAGGGAATGTAAAGTAATAACTAATAAGTTATAGGCTTTAATAATAATTCTTGAGTGTTATTATTAATAAATAAACTAAGGTTTAAATATTGAATAATACCAAGCCCTAAATAATATTAATAAATGGTAATTTAAAAATAGCTTTATTATAAATAAATAATAAATTACAAATAATTTTTAACAGATAATAAAATTAATAATAAATTAATTATATTAAATTTTTGTTTAATAAACTACAAACAAATTTTAATATATATAATATTTATGAATATTGGCAAAAGTTTGAACTATAGTCTACAAGGTCATTATTATTATTTATATAAAAGATCATATTTAATATTATACCTATGCATATATTATTTTTAAGAAAAAATATCATTTAGTTGACTAGTAAAATATCAATATTTCATGCAACATCACTTCCTAGCAATTTCGAAATCCTTAGAGGAAAATATAGTAATAATTTTAATTAAGGTAATAAACTTTACTAATTAAAATAGCCTAGGATCAACAAGAACATAATCATGATTTTCCTATTGCTAACAAGAATCATGAACATATTCTTCAACATTAAACAACAAACTAATCTATTCATGAACATATGCTTAAATCAACACATGCTATCACATGGCCAAATAATCATGATCATGGCCTCAATGGAGATAAGAACATAAAAATCCTATTCACCAAAGGTGACGTAACATCTAGCATGCTTAAACATTCATAATTCTCTTAGGACATGATGAACATACATCGATTCTCAAGGAAATCCATATAGCTTAAACATGATCAATCATTCTCCTGTCCTAATCCCAACCCCTTCATTCACATGCATATACTTAATCCCCCATTCATATACTATTCTCCCTATCAACATCTAAGAGACATGAATTCAGAATTAAAAAGAAATGTTAAGGAGAAATACTTGGTTGATGATTACTTCGACGAAGATTTAAGAAGGTCCACGCGAGTGAGGGTCTTGAATTGTCCAAGAGTAAGAAAACAACCACGGTTGTTGATCAACCATTTCGGCCGAGAGAGAGAGAGAGAGAGAGAGAGAGAGAGAGAGAGAGAGAGAGAGAGAGAGAGAGAGAGAGAGAGCATTAGAAAGGTATATCGAGAATTGAATTGAAGAGGATGAACAAGAAGGTTGTTCTTGATTTACCTTATTGATGTTCTTGAGACCTTCAAGAAAAAGCTAATTTTGATCCGATTGAAAATTCTTGTTTGCTTGTTTTTGTGTTAAAAATATCAGAAATGAAGTCTAGGGATTAAGTAGAAGTGTTCTGGAGTATTTGAGATTGATTGGAGGTGTTTAGAGTAGGTTTAGGCTTGAAGAAAAGTAGTGTGTGTTCTTGGTGTTTTGAAGAGAATTGAGAGAAAAGGCTTCACGAAATATGAAATGATGTTGGCCGAATGGTCTAGGATAGATGGGAGTTTCGGTCTTAGCTAGAAAGAGAGAGAATGATCAGATTTTATTTGAATTTCAAATGGAGAAAATTGTGGAGTTGTTTGAGGTAGGAGGTTAGCTAATGGTATTTGATTAAGGGAGGTTTCTTTGCTCTTCAATGGTGCCGGCTAGACTAGCTAACTTTGCTGAAATGAATGAAGCTTGTTCAGGTTATAGGGCTGGCCGAAATGCAGTCTTTAATGGCAAAGAAAATTCTGGTTTATTAGCTTGTTACAAGAGTGGTTTAATAGAGTAAAATTCTGGAATTTTTTTGAAGTTCAAATGAGTTTTGGTTAGAATAATCTTAGGAGATTTTTTAGGTATGATTATGCAGTCGAAGAACTCATGGTAAGTGTGGAGGTTAATGGTGGTCAGTCCATGGCTGAACAAGGTTTAATTTCCAGAGATTTTAAGGGTGTTCTTCGGCCTTGTCTTTGAGAGACAAAGCTGGAAAATTTTTTGGTTTCAATGCTCAAGAGTTTTGAATGATGAAGACTTTTGGTGCAGAATTTTTGCATTTACTTAGCTCGATTTACAGCTGGTTTTCTGGGGTGTTTGAAAGTCTTACAAGGGTGGTTTTCCAGCCTTCTTTCTGGAGAAAAATAGAGGGTGTTTCAGCTGAATTGATAACAAAAAGACAGCTCCAATTCCAGCTTAGAATGCAGCGAATTGTGCAGGAATTTTTTTTGTTTTTGTGCAGTTTGTGCAGTCCGAAAATGGCACAGAATTTTCAGCCTTCAAACCACATGAAATGACCATTTTTCTGATAGAAAATGAGTAGGTTTACTGGCTGAATTTTCCGAAAAGCTAGTCTGCAAAAATTCTAGAAAATTTCCAGATTTTCCTTCATTAAAACTATGAACAATATGAAGGTAAGATTGAAGGTTCTACCATGGTGATTTATTTCTCTTGGAAATCCATCCTAACTACTCTCCTATTTTCAGCCAATCCCCTATCTTCCAAGACTGATTTTTTTTTTTTCGAAATTCAAGGCTGAAGAATCATCACAGAATTTTTGGAATTTAAAAGAGGAGATTTAATGGATTTTGGTTTATTTAAATTATGAAGGTGCTAGGACAAAACTAGAGGTAATAAAAGGACAAGAGTTCCTCTAGAATTCTTTTTAGGACACAATGATGAGATTAGGACATTCTCTTCACGTCTCCCCTAAGACAACATTCCTATTTTTATGGAATGCAAGAAAATAAAAATTCAAACTTAATTAAGATAATCATGATAAAAAATTAGATGATGGGATTTGAGCTCATGACGTTAGAGATTAATTCCAAAGCTTTAACCACTAAACCACAACAACTCTTGTTTTTATTTTCTCACCCACATATTCTTCTTATGTAATCCTCAAGCTATCTCCCTATTTTCACCTCAAGCAAAAATTACCTTTTTGCCTTTCTCACTCAATACTCACAATCAAGCCCTCGAGACAATAAAACGTAAATCCAAATCACATAAAATCATATAAAAACATATTTAAAAATGCAATAAAATATGATATGCATCCCAACCCCCTTACTCTAAGGTTGGTTTCGATTGGGGTTTCACATATGTGTTAAATAACCCGTGATCCATACCTTACTGTGAAAGACCACCATTCACATGGTTCCCTTATTTAAACACAATGGGTCTATTCCAAACAAAAATTGTGCATAAACAAAAAATAAATTCACAAACAATTTCTGAAAATAAATTCTTTTATTAAAATATTCGATTTTACATCAGAAACCTAGTCTAAGAGGGCATACAATCCAACAATACATACAAACAAGGTACCAAGAAGGAGGAAATGTAGACATTTGGTTGATAAAGAATAAATTCACATATTGATTCAGTATATATTGTTGGATACATGAAGGATCAAAGAAGCATGTGGAAGCTCTATGTACTTATTTGAGGAATCAAATGAAGTAATGGATAAGTGAACCTTTGATCATCACAAGTATTTATATTATGTTAAGCAGGAAATGGAAGAAATAGGAATTAGGTCATTCCTTTGGGCGTACATATATAATGATATCTCAATATTGGTTGGAAACCTTAAAAGGTTAAATGAAATATGAATTGATTATGCTGGTAGGTTGTTAACCATAATGACTTCGTGGTCAAATTGAGAAACATTTATATAATTAAGTGATAGGATACAAAGTGAGCCCCTCTAGTTTACAAATCCCATTTTAATTAGTGTTTTTCTAAAATACCTAACCATGAACGTGCTTATCTATTGCTTTTCATGAATAATGGACATTGTGAGTCCCTGTGACTTTTTTTAAAAATTAATATTTGTTAGTGGATTGCATGTTCACTAAATAATGCTCTATGAACCCTTTTGGTTTATCTGAGCAAAGAAATGGTTTTTTTAAGGAAGATATGGTATCATGATATGCGGAGTTAAATGGAAGATGTGAGTTTCATAAAGCGAATGATTCTTAATTAGTGGCTAATTTTCCTAAAGCCTTTCAATAACAAGGTTGATGAAGCCTTATGTTTTTCTGAGGAAAATATGGTTTCTTTGAACGAGAAATTATAGAGAGCTTCAGTAAATAACCATTTCTACAAAGAATTTTGAATCACTTAAAAGTTGAAAGCATTATCAAGTACTTGATTTCTTGAATATCATGAATATGGAATATCTCATGTGATTCTTTCGGACTCCAATTCTGGATTTTAATAAAATGCTTTCCTGATAAGGATAATGTTTTCTTGATACTAGAATTTGAAAACATACTGAGGACTATAATTGTAACACCCCACTACCTAGGCTTAATAGGGTCGGGGATGTCGCCCCGTCTAAAGGATAAGGGATCTTTATAACTAGGACACACAATTAACATAATGGAATAAAAATAATAATTTAAACGTAAATATTATTACATCCCAAGAATTCAAAAACAAATCCAGAATAAAATTATTCACTCTCAGCTCCCAAAGTATTACACAAAAATAAACAATAACATTTATTCCAAGGCAGGCAATAACTAGATACTCATCCCCCTAGCAAGATCGACCTGAAATCATGGTAAAACAGGTGATAAGACAAAAATCTCAGTAAGTCCTTGTGTACTTTGAGTGTCCAGTGAAAACAGTGGTGTTTTGGCTTTTCCAACTATATAGATAAAATAAAATCAACCACTCAAAAGTGGTCATGGGTTACCACATGTTGGGCCGTATAACCTGTCAGAATGTCACACTTTGTGCAGACTGACAAAAGGTAGGTGATCGGCCTACCGGGCAAGATGCTCCTCCTTCTCTATACCCAAATAACAACCGGTTGTCCATTCCGGCAACACACAGTCACTTGACTGAAAAATTGCTAGCTCGGACCGGGACGACCTACTGGACTGACATCCTATCTGAGAAGGACTTACTCCTCAGAGGTGGCCACCTACTGAGAGACTCACCCTAACCCTTCAAAGACTAGTCCTAGCAGTCCACCCTTATTGAGTACTCAACGTAACTTACCCCACATGGGGAAAAAGGAACAAAACATAGTTCCACTTGAAACTGGCAATTAAGGGTTTCCAAAGTCTTTGTTAAAATCAGTTTTAGAAAGAGTTTTGAATTCGAGTAATTTTGCTTATTGATTTTCAAATAATTTGTTTGACGGAAATAAGACAGGAGACACTCCTCAATTGCCTTTACAGAAATGAGTGTCCTTGCACTCTAAATATGGCTTGCCATAATAAACATTTTGCATCAAATAGGTTTTATGCAGGAGCATACTTGATCCTTAGCTTGAGATAAAATAAAGGTCTTCAATAGCTGACCTAACCCCACCTGGGGTAAATATAAACCATAATCAAACTCAAGCTAAAATTCACTTTCACAAATAAAACTAGCTCAACTTACTGCAACCATGATCCTAGTATCCCAAGCTTTAAGGCTAGATAATAAATAAAGGGTTTATAAGCTAAGTCTAATTTGATAACAAAGTGATTAGGGTTTTTGGAAATAGGTACTATTAAGTTGAAGGTTTAAATTTTGCTAAAAATAAATTAGAGTTTATTTGTTGAAGGGTCCTAGGACCTGCATGTAATTATTTAAAATAGAAATATATTGATAATTAATTGTTAGAAAATAATTGGTAACTAAAATTAGTTAAGTAAATTTTAATAGATTTTGATTAAAAGATAATAAATAAATTTTAATAGTATTTATGAATATAAGACTTACGAAATTAATATTTCACTTATTATGATTACTTATATAAAAGGCTTTATTTGATATTATTATTGTATATAATATCTATATATTTTATTTCTTGAGATAAAAGCTATCATTTATTTGACTAAAATATCTTTATTATATATAATAATCCAAGTCTACCTTCCTAGGGTTTTCGAATTTACTAGCAAAAATTATAATATTAAATATTTTATTGATGAAATAAAATTAGCTTAGGGACAACTAGATCATGATCATATTTCCACTTGCTAATCACGATCATGAACATATACTCTACTTCATTTCATCAAATTATCCAAATCATGAATAAAGGCATAGATCTAAATTTACCAAGACATGATCCAACCTCTACTAGTATAAACATACTCATGGCTTTAACAACCATACTTGAATATAAATCCTATTCACCAAATGTGACATAATCTCTAACATGCTTGAACACAAACCACTCATGACATGGAGACATGCACTAAACCCTAAAAACATCACACAATTAACCAAGGCAATCAACTCATGCATCAATCCCATCTCCATCATATACACACATTTATTCATGCTTCAATCTCAACTCATCACAACAATACATGTTCAAACCTCAAACATAATCCATCTCCTTTCAATATCACCCTAGAGACATGAATGTAGAATTTAAAAAGAGAGTTGAATGGTCTTACTTGATTGATGAGTACCATAAAGGAGTTTCGAATGGATCTCAACTCCTAGGAGACTAGATTCGTCCAAGAGAAATGAAGAAAGCATGGCCATTGTTGAAGAGATCATTTAGCCAAGAGAGAGAGAGAGAGATAGAGAGAAAGAGAGAGAAAAGAGAAGAAGAGAGTCCATTAGCGTGCTTATACACATATATATTTATTAGAGATTGAGGATTAGTGGAGATGAAGTTGATTCAACAAGCTTACCTTGAAAGTGTTCTTGAGCCTTCACAAAAATATTTGTTTTTTATCCAAGAGAGAGAGTTGAATTTTGGACTTTGATGTTAAAAGTGATATGGTTGGATTCACGGCAGTGAGTAGATGAAATCTAGAATTTTTTTTTGAAGAAGATTGAATTGGTTTGGACTGGTATTAGGCGTATGGAACTAGTAGGCGTTCTATGTGTGCTTGAAGGTTGAAGAGAATAGAGAGATTTTGATTATGGCTGCCAAAATTCTATCGGATTGTAGTGGCCAAATTGTTTGAGTGGTTTTGGAAGATGATTTTTCTAGTTTGAAAGGAAAAGGAAAGGCTGGTTGTTAAATTCCTAAATGAATATTTTTGGGAATCAAATTTGGAAACAAAATATGGTAAGAAAATCTTTAATCAATGGAGAGTTTTTTGGAAGTTGTAATGGCTGACTGTTGCTCAGTGTTTTTGCTGGATGAAAGCTGGTTGAAGAAGCTTAATGGTGGCTGAAAGAGGGAGTACAATGGTGAAGGAAGTTCTGGTTGTTTAAGGGATATTTTATGAAAGTTTATTAAATTAGGATTGCTGGAATTTTGGTCTTCAATCAAGGCTTGATTGGAGTAATTGTTGGAGATATTTTAGGGGCAGCCATGACTGGTTTTTTGAGCAAAAGGTTGGGGAAGACAATGGAGTTCAGTTCATGGTTGTTCAAGAGAAGTTTGTGCAAAAAAATGGTGATGTTTTGGCCAGGGTTGAAGAAGGAAACAAAGCTGGAAAAAAATTCCTGTACAGGTTTTGCTATTGCTGGAATTTTTCTAGGCAGCTTTTACTGCCATTTTCCAGTCAGTTTGTAGAGGATTTGAAGGGGCATTCAAAGGTCTTTCAAGGCTGGTTTCCAGCCTTATTTATGGAGAAAAAACGTGGCTAAGGTACTGGGAGAAACTTGAAGAAAATAGCTTGGTTTAAGTTCACCTATGCTGCGATTTTGCCCAGAAAATTTTCTAGTTTTGCACAGCATTTGTGCAGTCTGAATTTGGCCATAAAATTTTAGATTTCAAGCTGGTCAAGAGGGCCATTTTTTGGCAGCATTTGGGAGGGAATGATGGCTGAAAATTTTGACACTTTAAATGCACAATAAGGTGGAAAAATTCCAAATTACTTCATGAAGGAAAATGAACATAGCTAGAGTGGAGTATTGAAGTTCACTATGGAGATTAATTCTCTTGGGAACCTTCCCCAACTCCTACACAATTTCAGTCCATAAGATGTCTTACACTTAGACATTTTGAACCTTCAAAGTCGCAGTACTTTTCTGGAATTTTTCTGGAATAAAATTGGCTTAAACAAATTGAACAACCTAATGAATTGAGAAGTAAGAAAATTTAAGGATCAAGAAGGGTATGAATTCCCTTAGGAATTTTTGTAGGGTACAAGAGTTGGATTAGGGTACTCCTATCATGTCTCCCCTAGGACATCACCTTTACCCTTCTCTAGAGCGCTCAAAGTCGAAAATACAACCTTCCCAAACAAAAGTAAAATTTAATCATGCTAAAACTCCAATGATGGAATTTGAACCCAAGACCTCAAGAATTAATTCCAAAGCTCTAACCACTAAACTACAACAACTCTTATTCTTAATTTCTCTCTAAAATATTTTTCCTATTTAATCCTCAAGCTATCTCCCTATTTTCACCTAAAAAAAAATTATCATTTTGCCCTTCTTACTCAATAAACTTAATTAAGCCCTCGAGACTATAAAACACCAATCCAAAGCACATAAAATCATATAAAAATATATTTGAACATACAATAAGATATTATATGCATCCTAACCTCCTTACTCTAAGGTTGGTTTCGACTGGGGTTTCACAATAATCTTGAATTCCTAGGCATGTTTTGCGACTTGTTTAAAAACTCTGAATTCTCAAATAATCGGCCCAAATAGGCCATATGCATGTGTGATCACCTGAACATAGAGTACTCAATAAGGCTTCTCTTAATGTTCTAGTTAACGTTAGAGATAAATGGTCCCAAGTAAGCTGATCAGTTCTGAGATTCGTTTCACTCTAAACGGAATGATAAGAGACTGAGATTAGTCGAATTCGTGAATAATTGGCCTAAGAGGGCCACAATTCCTAAATAACCAGCCTAAGTGGGTCACATACATGAATTCCAAAATAACGAGCGTGACGGGCAGTTTCGTGTGCATTTTGAAATAGTATATCAAAAGCCATAAATTATCAAGTTTTAAATTTAAAATGGAAATTGCTAAAACCATACAATAGGGAAAGTATACCCATCATGTAGTATAGGGAATAGCAAGTATTGAATCCGTATGAACTTAGCAATTACCACTACTATGCTCTAATCTCATTATCTGGCGAAATTAAATATGCAAAAATAAATAATTACACTACACTAGGAAACCTATCATCCTTTCCCTCAAAGAAGAGTCACAAGTGTATCAAAGGATTAGAAAGAGAGAAAAGCCATGCAACAAAAAGAATCCCCTCATTGAACATCTCAAAGACGAGTACCCCTTAATTCCATAAATCACAATTCTATGCACTGGTGTGAGTCACAAATCAATCTCATTCTTTCTCGAGTTATGAGATCTATAATCCCTAAATTCGACTAATTGGTAACTCTACCTAATTAACCAAACACAAGGAGCCATTAAACACCACTCACAAACCTAAACTATTTGGAAGCCACAAACCCTTATCTCCAGGCGATTTCATAAACCCATTAATTATTAGCCCTAATCCACAACCTCCCGCTCGAGTTAATTGAAGATGGAAAATATTAAATTATTTAAGTGCATCTTTAAACCTTAACCTCATCTCTTGAAATCATTAAGGAAAAATAACTAATTGAATGAAATCAATTAAAATGCACACAACCAAGATAACATAATGAATATAAATAACCAGATGCCATAGAGATAAAATCATAGATCCAAGAAGAATACATCATCCCAAAGCACAAAAATAGGGTACAAACCATTATTATAATTAAAAATCAAATCTTTGAACAAAAATTACAAAGTATATAACAAAGAAAAGGGTTAGAAACACTCATAGACAAGTAATTTATTCCTCCTTCTTAAGAGCACCTTGCAATCCTCCCTTTCCCTTCCTTAAACTTTTTGCTCCTTCTCTTCATTTTTAAGAGAAAAATGCCTTCCTTGAGGATCTCTTGGTTGCTAGCCAACCAAAGATATGTTTCTATGATTTATAATGGGTTTTGTACAGTATACAATGGAAAGAATTGAAGAAAATCATAGAAAACGCATAAACCTGCATTTTTTGCAACTTGTGGGTGGCCCAGGGAACCATGTTCTCCAGAAGCCAGGTTCCCTAGGCCGCCAAGCTTCTGCCTGGCTGTGCCTTGAGAAGAAGTACGTGGCCAGGGGTACTTAAACTTCCTTAGGCCGCCACCTAAACAACATAAAATACATATACATTTTTACAATTGAAATAGGTGGCCTAGGGTACTAAAACTTCCCTAGGCCGCCAGGTTGAACACACACAACACATATGACATACACCAACTCTTAAACAAACATACATATGTATAACGCTAGGCAGGTAACTTCCCTAGGCCAGCAGTTGCTAAACATATATATATATATATATATATATATATATATAAATACATTTGAAGCGGGCAGTGATAGAGGCTAAATTCATCAATAATATCTTAGTTATTTGAAGATATTTTGTGATACATTCAATACAATAACAAGTTATATTCCTTCATGATTGATATTTTACCCTTAGAAAGATATTTTGGCGTTTTATTGCTGAACGAAGGGAAAATGACAAAAAATAATCGAAGTTGCAGTGTACGACCAACATTGGCCATGTTCCACGGAGCTGGCATTGGCCTAAGGCTAGAAGTAGGGGAAAAGATTGAAAAAATAGAGCATGTCGAGTCCAATAGTGCACGACTGGCACCAGACATGATGAGCATAGTCGGCGCTGGCTCAAAGCTATCCCAATATGGCGATTTTGACGTCCACACATAGATTTAGGAATTTCCTAAGAGTTTTGGTATTTTTCAACTTTTACTCGGCCTAGAACTCTTTGGTGACAAATTTTGGCATCTTAGGAGACTATTTAATCAAGGGGAACATAAGGGAAACACACGAATCCAAGGTTCCAAGCTGCCAATCAATCATAAAAAGAAGAGATTTATCAATCAATGGGTATTATTCAAGAAGGTCTTCAACGAGAAGGAGAGCTTGTCTATGAGTTCTTTCTTTTACTTTTATTTTTTTAGAACAGTGATGTGATTAATGTTTTCTTTGTAATTTGACATCATTTTTAGATTTATGATCCTTTTGAGTTAATTTAGGCTTTTGATCAATTAATTATTTTTCTTGGGATTTGATTACTTGTTTCAATTAAGGAATTGGTTGATTGATTCTTATTGTTAACTTTTTTTTTGAAAAAAAGGGGTTTATAATGATTTCAATCTAATTAATTTTATACTTGTTATCTCTTAACTTGTTTGAAAAATGGGTTAATCAAGAACTTTGGTAATTAAAAATTAGTTGATGATTGTTAGAATATAGATTCATTGGCTAATTTCATGCTTTAAATCACCTAAAATAAAGCGATTTATGTAAGGATTAATTTTAATGCATCTTTTGGAAAATTTGGTTAAGACAGAATATTTCACTAATTTAACTAGAAGATAGTGATTCCAAACGAAGTGGGTCTATTTTAATTCATTCATGATACCAAGATAATAATTGATTCTGATATTTGCTAAGAAATTCATGATGATGTCTTCACGAATATTTGTCTAAATTGCATATTCTTTCATCCTTTAGTTGTACATAATTTTTTTAAATTTTTTAATCATCTGATCACTTTATTAGATTAGCTAAACAATGAATGAATGGTAAATAATGGTAGTTGTTCTTTGATGATCGATACTCATTAATTCTCTATACTATGCCTACGACGAGTATACTTGCTCATATATGTAATTTGGGGATTGATGTTTAAATTAAAAATTAACTACGGATGGATTTAAATTTATATCATTTTTCTACACAAAAAATTCTATGCATCTAGTTTTTGGCGCCATTGACGAGGAACAATATCATGAAAGCTGGGATTTTAATAACTTAACCATGTTTACATGTATATATGTTTATGTGTAAATATGTATATATGTTCTTTGCGTAAATAAGTGACATATCTTATTGTGTGTATAAATGTACTTTAATTAACTCACTTAGTGTATGTTGTACTTTATACGCTAACTCTATTTATTAACAATCTGTAAGTTCTGTAATCTCATCATCTTATTTTTCCTATATGCTTAGCCATTAGTGTATGACCCGACGATTCCAAGAACCAGTGGATTTTGATCCTGAGATTGAAAGGACATTGACAAGGATTTGGAGGGCACTTGATAGGGGCTAAATTAGACATGTTTTTCCTACTTATTTGAAGTTCTTTTGTGATACATTTTGTTCAATAACTAGTCATATTCCTTCATATTTGAGATTTTACCCTCAAAAAGGTATTTTGTTCATTATTTCAAATTTTTAGGGTAAAACGGAACAAAAACATCGCAAAACAGATGAGAGGCGGCACTGACTAGGACCCACGAATCGGTGCCGGCCATGCATTGTTGAAACGAACTTCGAAGCGATGGAAAAATTGTGAAAACAGAGTAGAACAGAACCAAGATGGCGCCAGCTGTGAAGCTGGAACCGGCGCCAGCTGCATTCTGGACACATTGTGCAAAATTCAGAGAAAATTTGACAAACAAGTGGAGAAGCAGAACACAACCCGCACCGGCTCTGAGAGCCAAGGCGGCGCCGGCTGTGCCCTGAAGATAAGACGGTGCTTAATTTTTTCTACGTGGTTTTTGGTAATCTGAGGAGTTTTAGTATCTTCCAACTTCTACTCGGCCAAGAACTTTGTACCAACAAGTTTAGGCATATCCTAAGCCTATAAATATATGAAAAACACAAAGGAAAGGGAGAATTCATTGATCATCATAGAAAATCACTCAGTCAAATGAGGAATTCTTCAATTCATGGAGGGTTGTATAAGAAGGTCTTCAAAGGAAGAAGAAGTAGACTTGTCTACGAGTGCTTTCTTTTACTTTGTTTTCTTTTTCTTGAACAATGATATGTTAATTGTTTTATTGTAATTTTACATTGTTTTAAATATTTATGATATTTAGAGTTATTTGATCTTTTGATTAATTGATTGTTCTTCTTGGTATTTAATTACTTGTGCTGATTACGAGATTAATTTATTGTTACTTTCTATTGACTTGCTTGGAAAAGGGGTTGATGGTGGTTTCAATTTAATTGATTTCATTTCTGTTGTCTCTTAACTTTCTTGTAAAAGGGGTTAACTACTAAGAAAAAGGTAATTAAAGATTGATTGATGTCTATCAGGAATGGATTCATTAGTTAGTTTCATGTTTAAGTTTTCCAGGAATGGAAATTTAATCAAGGGATTGTGTTTAATGCATCTTTTGGGTAATACTGGTTGAGACAGGAATGTGATGCTAAGTTACCTAGAAGACAGGGATTCATGGATTGGAAACAAATTGAGCCTATCTTAATCCTTCATGATGCCAAGGGAATAATTAGTTATGATAATGGTTGAGTTCTTTAAGATCATGTTTGTCTACACAATGACTTAAGTTACATAATTCTACATCCTTAACATGTATATATTTTTACTTTATTTTACTTTTTTCTTTTTATTTGTTTTTCACTCTATCGAGTCAGTTAAACAATGAAAGAAAGGTAATTAATGTCTACTTGTTCCTGGAGGATCGACACTCGTTTGAACCCTATGCTTGATTAATGATGAGTACGCTTGCTCATATGTGTGATTTGGGTTGAACGTTTTAATTTAAAATTGATTAGGAATGTGCTTAGTTTTTGTATAATTTTTATAACCAAGTCCGAACACATCAGCACTCAGTCAAAAGGATAAGCAAGCCAGTTCAATAGGAGGGATGGAAGTTAACCAGAACAACAATGGTAACACTGGTGGAAATAATGGTAGGAGGATTACGGATGACTTTATTAAGCCCGGAATTTTAGGAACACACTCAAGCATCACTAGACCTAGGGTGGAGGAAAATAATTTTGAGATCAAACCCAACATTAACTAAATGATCCAGAACATGTACAATTTAACGGGTTACCAAATAAAGACCCTATTGCTAACCTTGCTAGTTTCTTAGAGATTTGTGATACCTTCATGACGAATGGTGTTTTAGAGGATGCTATAAAGTTGAGGCTTTTTCTTTTTTCTTTGAGGGATAGAGCTAACGCATGGTTAAAATTTTTATTAGTACGATCCATCACTACATGGAATGGGCTAGCTGAGAAATTTTTGGCGAAGTACTTTCCCACAGCCAGAACAACCGAACTTAGGACAAACTATTTTGCCTACCAACAGTTAGAATTAGAAAGATTTTATGAGTGTTGGGGAAGGTGGAAGGAGATGCTTAGAAAGTGTCCTCATCAAGGGTTTGAGCTTGGAATGCAAATGTAATTTTTTCGTAGTGGACTGAACTTTTCCTCAAAATAGTTAGTTGATGCATCTAGAGAAGAGACTATCCATTCGAAGACCCCAGAGGAAGTATATGAGTTGGTGGAGAACATTGCAATGAATAAATACTCATAGGTTAATCTAAGGAATAGGGCTCGTGTTCAAGGTGTGCACAAGGTTGATGTTGTAGCTGCTTTGGAAGCTAAGGTTGAGGCACTTACGCAAAGAAATGAAACATATGGTGATGAGCTCCTCTCCAGGCCAGGTAATGAATATCAATTAGATTTTTGTGGAGCAGGACATCCCAATCATAAGTGCCAAAGCATGAATTCATTCCAAGATTCCTTAGAACAAGCTGCATTTATGAGTAGTGAGCGACACGGTAACAATCCCTATAGTGCCACATATAACCCAGGTTGGAGGAACCATCATAATTTTTCTTGGACAAATCAAAACTAACCTAAGCCTTCTAATTTTGATGAAAATCAAAGAACTCAACCCTCCTTACCATACAATGCACCACCATCCAAGCCATTATTAGAGGAGTTAATTAACAAAATAGTGAGCTCAACTGAGGTAATGCACAATCTTAAAAATTAAATTGAGCAATTAGCCAAGCATTCTAGAGACCATTAAACTGGATCTCTTCCTAGGAACACCAAAACAAATCCACATGATCAAGACCTTGGAAAAAGATGGATTTGCAATATTTTGGTTTTCGTTTATTTAGGGCATCTATTTAATTAATGTTTACTTTTGTTTATCTTTTCGTATTTTTAATTAATGGGATAATTGTATTTTCTTCATGGTTATGTCTTTTTCATGATTGTTGCCTTCATTATTACAAATTTAAAAAATATTTTTCCAGGCCATTCATATCGGGCCTCCTCCCTAAATGGCCAATTTTGGCCATTTGTTTTCAAACATTTCCAACTTCCCTCGATTTTTTCTCTCAACCCCATGCCGTTTCTTCATCTCCAAACACCACTGGACATTTTTTTTTCCTTCAAAAACATCAACCCAGCATCAAATCTCCTTGTTTTTTGGTGAATCTAGAGATTAAAACTTCAAAAATCCTAACTTTTTCTTCAAGAACTCACTTCCAAATCTCTTATTTCAAGTGAAGATTTCTTTAAACAAATTGTACATTTTGCTTGCTCATACATTGGAAAACATAAATGTATGATTTTTCTTGCATTCTTACGGTTAAATTCTTGCCATGGATTTTTCACTATTTTTGGGCATATTTTTAGGCAAAAATTGCATAGTTTGGATTTGTTGGTTATATTTGATTGAATTGGTGGCTCCAATATAATTGGAATAGCATGAGTTTATGATTCATGGATGAGTTTTTCTATCACGTGTTCTATAGTTTGATCATATAGTGTCTATTTTTTTGTTATTTAGATTATATTGTTATTGAATATATGCTGCACAGACATTGTTATTAGACATGGTGCATTCTTCAAGAATTGTACTATGGACATGTTCTTCATATACTATGATCAGGTTGTATACAAGTAGGCAATCATATGGTGGTTTGAATTGTAGAGCTATATTTCTTTTTGTAGGATTTTAAACGAGTTTGGGACTGATGGATTTATATTATGGATTAAGGAGGTTGCAGATTGATTGAAAATTGTGAATTGTTAGGGTGGTGTGTTGTATTATGTCGGGATGGATTGCTTGCACCGGAATAGGGTTGTTGTGGTGTTGTTGTAGTACCTTATTATCATATATATTTTTTTTCTTGATATCCATCTTGAAACACCCTCATCATTCCTAAAGACAAAGGCCAATCTTCCAAAAGGGCTAGAGCTTCTTCATCTTCTATCCTTACATCTATAGACCCCTTGTTCCTACACCCTGCTGATTTTATTGATCCTTCTATTCAAGAGTGGTACTCTAAGAGGGCATCTAATAAAATAATTGTAGAACGCACATTTGCACCCTCTTTAGACCATGCCCTTAAGTTAGGAATGATGTTTAGAAGATTAGGGTATGGGCCTATAGTTCAATTGAAATGACCCTATTGCCCTGTCTTGGTTAAAGAGTTTTATGCTAATATGGTCCAGAAATGAAATAACCATCTTGAGACCATTCAGACCAGGGTAAAGGGAACCCCTATTTTTATGGATAAAGAGAGATTGACTGCCATCTTACATGTTAATAATAAAGGGTCTTGAGTTGCTGTAAATCAACTCAACCAAAAGATAATTTTTTACCCTGAATAAAAAGTGAGTGATACTAGAGCTACCCTAATAATGTACAAGAAAGGTCCAGTAGGGCAGGTAGATTTCTATTCTTATAATGACCTTCAGGCCAACCTACATGCCCTAGTCTTTATCTTTTCTTACACTGTTGTTCCTAAGGCTAGTAGGTTCAATGAGTCCCGCGTGATTGACCTTTATATTCTACATTAGATGATGCACACCTAGTCTATCCCACTTACTCATTTGATTATCCAATCTATACGGGATATGGTCCATTCTCATCTTTCCACCACAGCTTTTGTTTTTCCCCTCGTGATCATAAAAATTCTAGAAGCTTTTAGCATTAGTTTTGAGGGGGAGCTTATTGAAACCAAAACTGAGAGAGATCTAGTTATTAAGAAAACATTAGTTAGCTATTGTTATTAGTATAGTACTAAGGTGAGGTTATAGTTGAGACCTTACGATGTACAGCACCCGAGACAAGTTGAGGATCCCCCTGTGGAGGAGGAGTACCCTGCACCACCACCTTAAGCTCACACTAGTGGTTCACAGTCCCAATTAAGGACTAATTTTGAGACTAAGGTGATGGGGACAATTGGAGTAGTCAAGAGTGGTCAAGGAGATAGAGACGAAAATACTTCTTCAGCTTCGTAATGTTAGGTATCTCCAGCTCGTATCCTATACATCACAGCAAAAAATAAAATGAGATACCCTCCTAGGAACCATCTTTGTGTGGAAAACAAGATATAATGATAATAAAGGTAACAGCTTTTACCTTTGGGTGATCGTCCAAAGAACAAAATTGATCTTTTTCAAGTCGAGGCGCGATCAAGCAATAATCTTATGCAAACTCCACGAGAGTTGGACGTTAAACCACTATAATCACAGTGTGTGATTATCTCTAACAGTAATCAACACAAATGAATACTCAAGCACCAAAATTTCCTGTGCTAGCAGAAAAAGATGATGGCTAGGGCTGTTTTCGTTTTCAGCAAAAACAAGACAGAGAGAGAAAGAGAGAGAAGAAGAAGAAGAAGTTATTGTTTCGTGAGATTATCAGCTAGGGTTTTCGTGTGTTACATCTACTATGTATTACACAAAATTTCCCTCCCAAAACTGAGAATTCTAATCATATTAGAATTCACAAATTCTATTTGGAAATATCAAGTTCTCACAATTATAATTTGGACCACAAATTATAACTAATTATAATTTGTCCACAACAACTTCTCTTTCCCTCAATTAACCCCACTATGATATCAAATAACATCTTGAGTATACAATCCTCTATTTTGTATGACCTATTAGGTTTTCCAATCAATTGGTAGAGAATATGAATTATTCCAAACGTCTTTAAAATTAATAATCTATAATTAATTAGAATTAATCCTGTTAATTCTAATTATGATTGGTTTATTAATTCATCAATTAATAAACCATATTCCCAGATCATGAGCGGTATCTAGCAACACATCATGGCTACCTAAGAGTCCAGGAAGTCAAGTGGCTTGACATGAACCCTTTAATAACAAACTTCAATACAATTAACTCCTTTCACCTTACAATATCACATTCGGTTTGGAGTACGGAATTAGTGACATCTCCCTCCAGAATTAATTCTGGCCGGAATACAATAGTACTTGTACCAGGAACCCACTACTCTACATGTGTATCAACTGGAACTGTTTCCAATACACAATTACCTTGGCCAAGGACTTTCCGAGTAGTAATCCCTACATATGGCCGTGAGATATTTGTCACTACTATTTGGAGTGGTGAATCCTTTATTGACCCTCTCAACTACTTTCATTTACCTCACAATGTACCTAATATCCATCCTATAGGTGGCTCTCAATCAAGCTTCGGAGATTGGAATCAAAGTACAAAGCTCAGCAAACAAAGTACCTTGGAGATCTCAAGTCTAAGGATATTTGCCCGTTTGCTATATTGAGATTATATCACTGGCACTAAATAGTTACAATGTGATTATCTAAAAGCTAGGTCATCCAATGAACTTGTTCTATTAACAAGTATACATGTGTTAACTTTGAGCATCTCAATACTCACGGATATGAGAATCATCACCTGATCAAATCAGGAAGTCTAACACATGCTAGTTTTAATGCATTAATGATGTCCTGTCTCGTTAATACTATAACTAGGGACTATTTAAGTTCTAACACCATCCAGTGTAGTAGAAATTGCATATCATAATCTCTATCATGATTTCATTAACACGGTGTTGTACTAGGGACTTTATCGAACAGTTATGTTACTTAAAATAAATAAAAGAAACTGTAAGATAAATAATGCATTTTATTAAAATAAAATGTGTCATATACAATGTATAAGTGATTGCCTTTAGAGAACAACACTAATAAACTCCCTCTTGCTCTAGAGCCAATCATTCATGTATCTAATATCGAATGACTCAACATAACAATCATGTTTCTTTTGTGATAGTGCTTTCATAAGCTGGTCAGCTATATTCTCATCTGTTGGAACTCTATCTATCTTTATTTCCTTAGCAGCTTTTGAAGCGACTATGAACTTAGCTTCTGTCGTAGAGCTGACAATAATCTCTTGTTTGGAACTTTTCCAACTTATTGCCCCTCTGCAGAATGTAAACACGTAGCTGGATTGTAATTTGAAACCATCTTTGTCTGATTGAAAATTGGCATCAATATACCCATTTATTTTCGAATCACCTTCTCCATATACTAAGAACATATCCTTAGTCCTTCGTAAGTACTTAAAAATGTTCTTTATAGCTAACCAATAACCCTCACCAGGGTCAGATTGGTATCTGCTCGTCAAATTGAGAGCACAAGATACATTGGGCCTAGTACATATCATAGCGTACAAGATAGATCTAACTGCCGAGGCATATAGAATCTTACTCATGTGATCCCTTTCAACTTGTGTCGTGAGAGACATCGGCTTTGAAAGGCTTACACCATGTGACATGGGTAAGAATCCCTTTTTGGGTTGATCCATGCTAAACCTTTTTAGCACTTTATCTATGTATGTAGAGTGTGAAAAACCAAGCAACCTTTTGGATCTATCTCTATAGATCCTTATTCCAAGAATATAAGTTGCTTCTCTAAGGTCTTTCATGGAGAATTATTTGGACAACCAAATTTTAACCGTTTGTAAGACAGGTGTATCGTTTCTTATTAACAATATATTATCTACATAAAGTAATAAGAAAATGATTGCACTCCCACTAACCTTCTTATATGCACAATGCTCATCCATGTTTTGAATGAAACCAAACTCTTTGATTGTTTCATCAAAACGGATGTTCCAACTCCTAGAAGCTTACTTAAGTCCATAAATAGACCTTTGCAGCTGGTACACATTTGTGCTATCATTGGATGTGAAACCTTCAGGTTGTGTCATATACACTTCCTCAGTCAGATTTCTATTTAGGAAAGTTATTTTCACATCCATTTGCTGGATCTCATAATTATGATAAGCAGTAATAGCTAGGAGTATCCTGATGGATTTCAACATAGCTACTGGCGAGAAGGCTCCATCATAGTCAATACCATGTTGTTGACAATTACCCTTCGCTACTAGTCGTGCTTTATAAGTAACTAAGTTACCATCCATGTCCGTTTTCTTCTTGAAAACCCACTTGCAACCAATAGGTTTAATTCCTTTGGGTGGATTAACTAAAGTCCATACTTGGTTGTTGTACATGGAATCCATTTCTGACTTCATGGTCTCAAGTCATTTGCCAGATTCTGAACTATTCAGAACATCCTTGTAGGTAGTAGGCTCATCTTCATCTATGAGCAATACGTCATTTTGGTCATTAATGAGAAATCCATATCTCTCAGGTGCCATACGTATCCTACTAGATCTACGAGGCTCTTGTGTATTAGAAGGTTCATTTATTCTCTTAATAGATGTGGGGTTAGACGATTGATCCTTATTTGTGTGATCTTCATGAACTTCACTAAGTTCAATCTTACTCCCATTGTCCCCTTTGAGCATGTGCTCATTCTCTAAGAAGATAGCATACTTCGAAACAAACAATTTATTTTTGGAGGGTATCCCACAAACAAACACTTGTCAGACTTACTATCAAGTTTGTCTAACTGTGGCCTTTTAACAAAAGCAGGATAACCCCATACTCGCAAGTGAGATAACTTTGGTCTCTTGCCAAAGAAAATCTCAAATGGGGTAGCATCAACCGATTTTGTCGGAACTCTGTTTAATATATAAACAAAAGATTCTAGTCCATGCCCCTAAGACGATTTTGGTAGGTCTGCAGAAGCCATCATAGTCCGTACCATATCTAGAAGGGTTCGATTCCTTCTCTCAGATACACTATTATGTTGAGGTGTATGTGGTGGAGTCCATTGAGATAATATCCTATTATCTCTACGATAACTCAGAAACTCTTGGCTCAAGTATTCTCCTCCTCAATCAGATCTTAGAGTCTTTATACTTTTGCTAAGTTGTTTCTCTATTTCATTCTTGAAGTCTTTGAACATTTTAAAGGCCTCAAATTTGTATTTCATTAAATACAAATATCTGTATCGTAAGAAATCATCGATAAATGTTATGAAATAGTTATAACCTCCTATTGCTTGTATTGACATTGGGCCATATACATCAGAATGTATGAGTTCTAATAACTCCTTGGCCCGTTCTCCTTTTTTCTGGAAAATGAGTTTTAGTCATTTTGCCTGGTAAATAAGACTCGCATATGCCATATGATTCATAATCAAATGACTCTAAGTCACAAAGCTTATGTAACTTATAAACACAATTTTCGTTTACATGGCCCAAACGACAATGCCATAAGTAAGAGGTGTTAGAGTTATCTATTTTAGGTTTCTTATTGTTTATACTGAAAATTGGATTATCCAAGTCTAGAACATATAAACCATTAACTAAAGTTGCTAAACCATAATAAATGTCATTCAATGAAAAAGAACAACATTTATTCTTAAATATTAATAAAATCCATATAAGTCTAAACACGCAACTGAGATAATGTTTTTCATTAAAACTGGTACAAAATAACAGTTTTGCAGTTCTAGAATTAATCCTGAAGGCAGGTTTAGCTCGTATGTCCCCACAGCAAGTGCAGCAACCTTTGCCCCATTTGCAGTACGTAGGTCCACATCGCCTTTCTCTAGCCTTCTACTACTCTTTCGTCCCTACAAGTTATTGCACAAATGAGATCCTCATCTAATATCTAATACTATATCTCATTTTTAAAGGCAGTATTTATCTCAATCATAAACATACCTAGAGTAGAAGTAGAAGTTCTTGTAAGTTTCTTCTTCTGCTTCTTATCCTTAGTAGTCTCCAAGTAGGCTTTGCAGTTGTGCCTCCAGTGGCCCATCTTCCCACAATAATGGCATGGGCCCTTAGTAGCTACGTCCTTCTTATTCACACCACATTTAGGCTTCATGGGAGCCTTCTTCTTTTTCTTTTGAACTTTCTTCTTAGAAGAGGAAGATTCTACCATTAAAACTGCATTGAAATCCTTCTTCATGGAGGACTCCACAGTTTTGAGAAAATTGATCAACTTAGGAATGGTGGACTCAATCTTGTTCATCTGATAATTAATCATAAATTGTGATAAACTATTAGGCAAAGATTGTAGAATTAAGTCAACACTTAACTCATGATCCATTGCAAACCCGAGAGATCCAAGCTTCTCTATTAAGCCCAGCATCTTCAGCCCATGAGTGGCCACAGAAGAACCCTTTGCCATTTTGCAATGGAATAGTTTCTTCAAGATCTCATATCTCTTAGTTCTAACTTGGGCATCAAACAGATCTCGAAGATGTAATATAATCGATTAAGTATCCATATGCTCGTGTTATTTTCGTAACTCGGGAGTCATGAATGCTAGCATAATACATGATACTGTATCACTATCCTCCTTATGCCTCTTGTGGATAGCATGCTCATCAGCATAAGCATCTTGAGCTGGTGGTGGTGGAATAGGAGCATCTAGCATGTAGAGCAACTTTTCCGATTTGAGAACGATTCTCAAATTTCTATACCTGTTGAGATAGTTTGATTCGATTAACTTGTTGTTTTCCAAGATGCTACGTAAGTTTGGGTTTGTTGACATGATGCGAGTGACCTAGATGTAAAGATAGAGAACATTAGCTACTTGTATATGCACATGATATGCAAATAATTAGGACTTTAATTAAATGTATTTTTACTCCACTATTTTACTTAAACCAATAGCCCCCACTACTGATTCGGGAAAGCCCGTTGGAAGCTTTCCTAGTGGACCGGTATCCAAACTCCTCAAGAATAACCTTGGGCTTGCCCAACAAGCCACCCTTGAGTTCATTGGTAGGTATCCAATATCAATTACATCATATCTAACTACCGGATCATTGGGTGATTAATAGCTTTTAAAGCCTTTTGGGTTACCCCAAATTTTCCTCTAAATTTCTTTATGCTTGAGTTTGTCCAACCGGGATAAAGATTTTAGTTAAACCCGACCTATTAATTAGGAGTTTAATTCCATAACTTGAACATGCCCGATGTCAAGTAGGCTTAGGTTTTCCAAACAATTTGGTCTCGAAAAAGGACTCTCGTTCTTACTATATTAACGGAAGGAATTAGGTTTAATATTAATTGTGGGATTTTTTCCTTTTAGTGATTTCTTTGAATGACAGGCATAAAAATCAATAAATCACATAATTGATAATCATGGTAATAAAGCGATTACGTGGTATGGTTATGGACTTTATCATAAATTAATATCTTTGAGCCATAAAAGAAATTAATATAGTTAACCCTATATGTTCATGCATGATTTAAGTAGAAGGTCTTACCTTCTCACCTTGTTTTGGTTGATATCTCTGAAATAAAATAATTCTACTCCTATCTAACCTATGTAGACTAATTACATAATTTCCTAAAAAGATAAAACCTCGAGTTACATTCGAGAGGAGTTAGATAAGAAGAGAATTACACAAGAATTCTAGAGAAGGCAGGACATGCAGGCCCTATTTCATAAAAATCAAAACTGTAAAACGCATTAACAGATATAATTGGTTTTAGTCCATAACCATCCACCATGCCATTGACTATGCTTAAACAAAATAAATATATACTTTTTATTATTCCAAAATCACTATTTTGGAAAAATAAAACAAAATCTAAAATAAATATTTTAGAAAAATACATTAATTTTAAAATTTCAAAATCACTCTTTTGAAAAATAAAATTGTTTGTCTCAAAACTATTTTTGAGAAAATACTTTTAGTCACAGCTCACAACGATAACGGGGGTTAAGGGGCAGTGCCCCTTGCGGGGGTCAGGGGGTAGCGCCCCCGTGAAAAATTTTTATCTTGCCACCTCTCATCAAATGAGATTTTTCCCTTTTCAAAATTCTATTCTAATTTTTTTTTTAAACAACTGGATCGTGCAAAGCAAAGCATCACCGGTGCCGGTTTGGAAACTAGAGCCGGCGCCGGCTCTGTTCTGGTTTCCAAAGAAAAAAATTTCTTCCAAAAATGATATCTGGACATCACGAACAGAATAAAACTAGCACCGGTTTGGAGGCCAGAGCCGGCGCCGACTATAGTCGAGAAATGGCGGCGATTTTTCAAAAAAAAATTTCCAAAAGCAATTTTTAGTGCCCTAATCTTCTGCAGAATTTTAGTGAGAACAATTCTCAACATAATTTTCTGTTTTGAAGCACAAAACAAAAACTAATTTGTTAGTTTTGACAAAATAAAATAGAAAATCAAATTCACAAGTTGAAACAGAGGGCAACTACCATGTTTAAGAAAACGTTTTTTTGCAGAAACTTTTCAGCACATAAAGAAAGCACCTTTCGAAATATGCTATAACTGTTACACAATCCTATTGTGCTACGGACGCAACCCACAAAGCTCGAAATGATTTTCACAACAAACAAAGACAAGCATGAATACATGAAAATAGTTTTTCATGTCAAAACATTGTCCGTAGACCATACATAGCATGGCTCTAATACCACTGTTGGGTATCTCAGGCTCGTATCCTACACGGCGCAATGAAAAATAAAGTGAGATACCCTCCTAGGACCCGTCTATGTGTGGAAAATAAGACATAATGGTAATAAAGGTAACAGCTTTTACTTTTGGGTGATCGTCCAAAGAACAAAATTGATCTTCTTCAAGTCGAGGTGCGATCCAGCAATACTCTTATGCAAACTCCATGAGTGTTGGACGTTTAACCACTATAACCACAGTGTGTGATTGTCACTAACAGTAATCCACACAGAGGAATACTCCAGCACCAAAATTTCC
Organism: Voacanga thouarsii; assembly: GCA_026120185.1. Taxonomy (NCBI): domain Eukaryota; kingdom Viridiplantae; phylum Streptophyta; class Magnoliopsida; order Gentianales; family Apocynaceae; genus Voacanga; species Voacanga thouarsii. The sequence continues at coordinate 1,286,460 of JANUWF010002331.1, forward strand.
TGTGCTACCAAAAAAAGATGGCGACTAGGGCTATTTTCGTTTTTAGAAAAAACGAGAGAGAGAGAGAGAGAGAGAGAGAGAGAAGAAGAAGAAGTTGTTGTTTCCTGAGATCATCAGCTAGGGTTTTCGTGTGTTACATCTACTACGTATTACACAAAATTTCCCTCCAAAAACTGAGAATTCTAATCCTATTAGAATTCCCAAATTATAATTGGAAATATCAAGTTCTCACAATTACAATTTGGACCACAAATTATAACTAATTATAATTTGTCCACAACAACTTCTCTTTCCCTTAATTAACCCCACTATGATATCAAATAACATATTGAGTATACAATCCTCTATTTTGTATGACCTATTAGATTTCCCAATCAATTGGTAGAGAACATGAATTATTCCAAACGTCTTTGAAATTAATAATCTATAATTAATTAGAATTAATCCTGTTAATTCTAATTATGATTGGTTTATTAATTCATCAATTAATAAACCATATTCCCAGATCATGAGCGGTATCTAGCAACACATCATGGCTACCTAAGAGTCCAGGAAGTCAAGTGGCTTGACATGAACCCTTCAATAACAAACTTCAATACAATTAACTCCTTTCACCATACAATATCTCATTCATTTGGAGTACGGAATTAGTGCCAACTCCCTCCAGAATTAATTTTGGACCGACAATAGTACTTGTACCAAGAACCTACTACTCTAGATATGTATCAACTGGAACTATTTCCAATACACAATTGCCTTAGCCAAGGACTTTTTGAGTAGTAATTCCTATAAGTAGCCGTGACATATTCGCCCGTACTATTAAGAGTGGTGAATCCTTTATTGACACTCTCAACTACTTTCGTTTACCTCACAATGTACCCAATATCTATCCAATAGGCAGCCCTCGATCGAGCTTCGGAAATTGGAATCAAAGTACAAAGCTCAGCAAACAAAGTACCTTGGAGATCTCAATTCTAAGGATACTTGCACGTTTGCTATATTGGGAATATATCACTAGCACTATATTGTTATCCATGTGATTATCTCAAAGTTAGGTCATCTAATGAACTTGTTCCATTAACAAGTATCCATGTGTTAACTTTGAGTATCTCAATACTTACAGATATGAGAACCACCACCTGATCAAATCAAGAAGTCTAACACATGCTAGTCTTAACGCATTAATGATGTCTTGTCTCATTAATATTATGACCAGTGACTATTTATGTAGTAATAGCATCCAGTGTAGTAGGAATCTCATATCATGATCTCTATTATGATTACCTTAACACAGTGTTGTACTTGGGACTTTATCGAACGGTTATATTACTTAAAGTAAACAAAAGAAACTATAAGATAAATGATGCCTTTTATTAAAATAAAATATGTCATATACAATGTACAAGTGATTACTTCTAGGGCACAACATTAACACGTAAGTCCATGATTGCCTTCACTAGGAGGCAACATTCTCAAGAGCAACAATAGGCACAGTGGATGCAACGATTCCCTGGTCCTCAAGGAGCCTATAGTAGTCGTATGGCTAAGGCTGATGATAATGAGGACGACCATAATGATGATGATTGAGCATTTTTCTCTTGATCCCTATTTTTCGTTTTAGTTTCCTTTTCCATTAATATTTTCATGACTTTTCTTAAGGTTCTTGTTAGTTTGTTTTACTTTGTTTTTATTTTAGTCTATTTTCCTTTTCTAGTTTTATGTTTTATGTTTTTGTTTAGGAACATTTCTCCAATGACTCCTTGTGATGGATTCACCTTTTTGGAGACTACTCTGATATGGAAGTATTTTCTTTTCTTATATTCTTTCCCTTTATTTATTTTGGTCCATTAGCTTTGCTTTCATTGTTATATTTTTGCCATTGAGGACAATGTCTAGTTTAAGTGTGGAGGAGAATTTAGCATTGAAAATATATTTCATATACTCTAGTTTTGGGCTATACTGTCTTAATTTTTTTTTTAAATTCTTGTAGTTTTCATTGTTTTAACATTCAATTGGTTAGATTTTTATTAACAAAGAATTGGTTTATTAGATGGCATATGTTAAGTCTTGAGAATTTGAGTTAATCTTGTTTATGCATTAGTATTTGAATTTATTCATCTAGTTTGAAGGTGGATAATATGATGAATGTAAGGAAAGTTGTTGACTAACTCTTGTATTATGGATTTGAAATTTGTCAAACTTTGGGTAATGAGCAAGGAATGTGAGGAAATCGAAACATATTGAGTGGAAAAATTCAATGTTTTGTGAGAAAAAAATTTGAGTTGACAAAGATGCTCTTATTTTTTATTATTGAAGACCTTTTGTTAAAAAGGAGGTTAATATGGAGAGAAGTAGCAAGTATTGTTCGATGCACTCTATTGAGGCTATCCCGAAGGCAAAAAACTAAGAAAGAGCAAAGAAAGCAAATGTTGAGAAAATTGATGAAAAAACATGTATAATGACTATAAGAGGGCTAATACGGTGCGTGAAGAGAAATCCATTCACTTGAGGCTATTAATTCCTTAAGTCTTTAGAAAAAAAAAAGAAAAAAGAGTGGAGTGTTTTTCTTAAATCGTTACATGAGTTTAGCAATTTTGAGTTTATAATACTTGAGTTGGTAGATAGCTTGACTTGTATGATTCATATTATTGAGAAGTGAATAATTTTCTTAGACTAAAGTAAAAGGTTACTTAACTTGACTCCAAGGGCATTGGTATGTCTTATCTAGTGCTTCAATTTGTAAATGTTTTCAAAAGGTTGAAAGAATGATAAGGTTACGTCTAAAGTTTAGAGGAGAATTGTGGCTTTGTTATAGTTAAAATTTCTAAGAGTTTGTCTTGTTTTTCCTTGTCACAAGTACTTTGCTTGAGGAAAAGCAAAGATTCCACTGTGGGGGAAGTTGATAGGGAATAAAATCATTAATAATTTTTGAGTTATTTGAGTATATTTTGTAATACATTTGATGCAATTACTATTCATATTCATTCATATTTGATATTTTACCATTGCAAAGGTATTTTGGTATTTTAAATGACGAAAAATCGTTGACCTTGTAGTGCACGGCCCAAGGGTCGAAGTAGGGGAAAACGTTGAAAAAACAAAGCACGTCGGGGCTGACAATGCATGGCCGGTGCCGACCATGAGGAGGATAGTTGACGCCTTCTCAAGTCTATCCCAAGGCGGTGATTTTCCTGTTCACGAGTGGATTTGTTAATTTCCTAAGCATTTTGGTATTTTCCAACTTGTACTTCGCCTAGAAATCTTAGGGAATGAATTTTGGCATCTTGGGAGCATATTTAAGCAAGAAGAACATAAGAGAAACATATGAATTCAAGGATCACAGCTGCCAATGAATCAAAAAAAGAGAAGATTCATCAATCAAGGGGCATTGTTCAAAAAGGTCTTCAATGAGAAGGAGGGCTTATCTATGAGTTCTTTATTTTACCTTTGTTTTCTTTTTTAGAACAATGTTGTGATTAATGTTTTCATTATAGTTTGACATTATTTTGGAATTCATGATTCTTTTGAGTTAATTTCGTCTTTTGATAAATTAATTATTTTTCTTGGGATTTGATTAGTAATACATGAAATTGGTTGATTAATTCTTTGTGAAACCCCAGTCAAAACCAACCTTAGAGTAAGGGGGTTGGGGTGCATATCATATTTCATTGCATGTTTACTTCCTTTTCTAGAATTGTTTTGGTAATTTGATCTATTAATTTGATCTGTCCTTTACCAATTATAAATCCTAAGAATTCTATTTGGTATTGTCATTGGGCTATGCCTAATCTATTTTAGACAATGGGCCTAATATTGTCATTGAATTTGTGTTTTATAGTCTAGAGGGCTTGATTATGACTATTGAGTGAGAAGGGCAAAATAGTAATTTTTGCTTGAGGTGGAAAAAGGCTGATAGCTTGAGGATTGAATAGGAAAATATATTTTTTTTAGAGGAAACAAGAACAAGAGTTGTTGTGGTGTAGTTGTTAGAGCCTTAGAATTAATTCTTGAGGTCTTGGGTTCAAATTGCATCATAGGAGCTTTAGCTTGGTTAAATTTTATTTTTGCTTAGGAAGTATTATTTTCAGACTTATGTGCTTGGAGTAGGGTAGAAATGCTGTCCTAAGAGAGGCATGATAGGAGTATTCTCATCCTACTCTTTTGCCCTGCACAAAATTCCTAAGGGGAATTTATTTCCTCTTGATCCTTAATTTTTCATATTTCTCAATTCATCAGCTTGTTCAAATTGTTCAAGCCAATTTTATTCTAGAAAAATTCCAGCAATGTACTATGGCTTTGAAGGTTCAAAATGTCTTAGTAAAAGACATCTTATGGACCAAAACCATGGAAGAGGGGGAAAGGATTTCAAGTGAAGTAAATCCTTTGGTGAACTTTCTAAAAACTTCACTCTAGCTAGGTTCATTTTCCTTCATACATGGAACTGAAATTTTCCCAGCTTTGTGTGCCTTCAAGGTGTCAAAATTCTTATCCATTATTCCCTCCCAAATGCTGCTAGAAAATGGCCCTTTTGATCAGCTTGAAACCTGAATATTTCTCGCCATTTTCGGACTGCACAAAAGCTGTGCAAAACCAGGAAAATTCCTGGGCAAATTCACAGCTTTGGAGGTCCGAAACCAAGCTGTTTTCTTTCAGTTTTTGTTCAGCATCTTAGCCACATTTTTCCTCCATAAAGAAGGCTGGAAACCAGCCTTGAAAGACTACTGAAATCTCCTTCAAACTCCCTGCAACCTGGCTGGAAAATGGCAGCCGAAACTGCCCAGAAAAATTCCAGCAATAGCGAAAATCCTGTGCAGAAATTTTTCAGCCTTGTTTCCTAATCCAGCCCTGGCCAAAACTCCATCTTTCTTCTGCACAAACCACTCTTAAACAGCCATGATCAGAGCTCCATTTTCATCCCCAAGCTCCTGTACGAAATTCAGACATGGCTGCTCAAAAATCTTTCCAAAAAAATTACTGAAATCATGCTTGATTAGTTACCAAAATTTCAGCCACCATAATTTAACAACTTTCCATAAAATATTCCTCAAACAACCAGACCTTCCATTCACCATTATAATCCTTATTCTTGGCCACCCTTAGCTCCTTCAACCAGTTTTCATCCAGCCGAAACTCTGCATAGAAATTCGGCTGTGGTAGCTTCCCAAAAGCTCTCCAACAATCAAAGATATTCTTGTAGTATTTAGTTTCCAAATTTGCTTCCCAAAAATATTGTTCAAGGATTCCAACATCTAGCCTTTCCTTTTCCCTACCAAACCAGAAAATCAGCTACCAAAACCCTTCAAGCAGTCGGCCAACCCTAATCCTTATAGAATTTCGGTTGCCTCCAATCCCAAAAGCTCTCTACTCTCTTCAACTTCAAGAACACATAGCACATCAAAAACACCTACTCCTTCCTTTCACCTAATACCTCTCCAAATCACTTCAAACTACTTCTAAATTTTCCAGATTGAATCTACTCACTGCCGTGAGTCCATCAACACCCTTCTAAACATCAAACTCCAAAATCCAACTTGCTATTTTGGATAAAAAAACCAGAAATTTTGTGAAGGCTTAAGAACACCTTCAAGGTAGGTTTGTTCCAACAACTTCGTCTTCTCCAATCTTGATCTCTAATGAATATATGTATGAATAAACATGCTAATGGTCTCTCTCTCTCTCTCTCTCTCTCTCTCTCTCTCTCTCTCTCTCTCTCTCTCGGCCGGATGGCTTCTTCTCCAATGGCCATGCTTTCTCCACCTTCCTTGGACGGATTTAGGCATCTAGGGGTTGACAACCATTCGAAACTCCTTCAAGATATTCAGCAATCAAGTAAGACTTTTTAACCCCTCTTTTAAATTCTAGATTTATGTCTCTAGGATGATGTTGATAGAAGATGAATGAGGAATAGGGTTGAGTATATATTGTTGTGATGAATTGAGATTGAAGCATGAATATATGTGTGAATATGTTGGAGATGGAATTTATGCATGGATGGGTTATCTTGGTTGATTGTATGATGTTTTGAGGTTTAATGCATGTCTTCATGTCATAGGTAGTATTTGTGATCAAGTATGCTAGAGATTATGTCATCTATGATGAATAGGATTTATATTCGTGTGTGATTATTAAAGCCATGATTATATTTATGCTAGCAAAGGTTAGATCATGCCTTAGTAAGTCTAGATCTATGTTTATATGCATGATTTGGATGATTCGATGCATTGAAGAGTTGTAAATGTTCATGATTATGGTTAGCATTAGAACTATGATCATGACCTAGTTGTCCCTAAGCTAATTTTTATTTCATGAATAATATATTTCATAATATGATTTTGCTAGTAATTTTGAAAAAACCCTAGGAGGGGTAGATTTGGATTATTATATATAATAAGGATATTTTAGTCAAATAAATAATAGCTTTTGCTAGAAAAATAATATATATATATATATTATATAAAATAATGAAATCAACTAAAACCTTTTATGGAAATAATCATAATTAGTAAAATATTTATTACTAAAAATTTAATTATTATCTTTAATCAAAACCCATTAAAAATTTATTTATTATTTTTCAATCAAGACTCATTAAATTTATTTTCAACTAATTTTAGTTATAAATTATTTTCTAACAACTAAATTATTAACAAATCATTATTCTACCTAATACCACCTAGGACTTTTTATTAGGTAAACTCTAAATTTTTCTTAGCAAAATTTAAACCATCAACTTATTAGCACTTGTTTCTCAAAATATTAATTATTTTAAATATCAAATTAGGTTTAGCTTATAAACCTATTTATTTAGTGTTTGGCCTTAAAGCTTGGGACACTAGGATCATAGTGGTAGTGAGTTGAGTTGTTTTAAATTGAGAAAGTGGATTTTGGCTTGGGTTTGACTGTGGTTTGTATTTGCCCATGTGGGGTTAGGTCAGCTGTTAGAGAGCTTATATTGTGAGCAATGATCAAGTAAGCTCCTGCATAAAACCTGATTAATGAAACATGTTTATTATGGCAAGCTAAATGTAGAGGGCATAGACACTCAGTTTTGCAAGGGCAATTGAGGATTAACTTCTTTCTTATTTCAGACAAATAATTTATTTGAAAATTAATAAGCATATTTACTCAATCTCAAAACTCTTTCCAAAACTAATTTTGACAATGACTTTGGGAACCCTTAATTGCCATTTTCATGTGGAACAATGTTTTGTTCATTTTATCCCAAGTGGGAAATGTCGTTGAGTACTCAATAAGGGTGGACTACTAGGGCTAGTCTTTGAGGGGTTAGGGTAAGTCTCTCAGTAGGTGGCCACCTCTGAAGGGTGAGTCCTTCTCGGATAGGACGTCAATCCAGTAGGTCGTGCCGGTCTGAGCTAGCAGTGTTCTCTTTCAGTCAAGTGACTGTGTGTTGTCGAAATGGACACCTGGTTATTGTTTGGGTATAGAGAAGGAGGAGTATCTTGCCCAATAGGCCAATCACCTACTTTTGTCAGTCTGCACAAAGTGTGACATTCTAATTGGCGGTATGCACAAAGTGTGGCATGCTGACCATGCGGTTATGGGGCCCAACGTGTGGTAACCCATGATCATTTCTTTTGAGTGGTTGATTTTATGGATTATTTATGGTTGGAAAAGCTAAAACACCACTCTTACTTTTGACTAATGTTTATTGCTTGCTAGTGATCTCTTATAAAGAATTTTATACTTTGCATTCACGAACTGTTTTCTCCCGACACTTAAGCACACACGGAATTACTGAGATTTCTGTCTCACCACCATTTTTACCATGATTTCAGGTCGATCCTGCTATGGGGATGAGTAGCTAGATAGTGCCTGCTTTGGAAGATTTTCTGGTAATTTATTTTGTGTAATGTTTTGGGGAGATGAGAGTAGATTATTTTTATTATGGATTTGTTTTTGGTATTCTTAGATTTATTCTTGGACTTATTTTTGGGATGTAATAAATTTTAAGTTCAATTATTATTTTTTTATTCCGCTATTTTATTTGTGTGACCTAATTATAAAGACCTCTTGTCCTATGGACGGGGCGACATCCCCGGCCTTGGCGGGCCTAGGTAGCGGGGTGTTACATTCTTATTGTTAACATGATTGAAAAAGGGATTGATAATGGTTTCGATTTAATTAATTTCATATTTGTTATCTCTTAACTTGCTTGAAAAATTGGTTAATTGTCAAAAACTTGGGTAATTAAAGATTGGGTGATGATTGCTATAATATAGATTGATTTGCTACTTTCATGCTTTAAATCACCTAGAATATAGGAATTTATGTTAGAATTAATTTTAATGAATCTTTTGGGTAAATTGGTTGACAAGGAATATGTTCACCAATTTAACTATAAGATAGTGATTCCATGGATTGCAAGTGAGGTGGGTCTATTTTAATTTTTTCGTGGTACCATGATAATAATTGATTGTGATATTTGCTAAGTAATTCATGATCATGTCTTCAAGAATATTTGTCTAAATTGCATATTCTTTCTTCCTTGAGTTGTATATATTTTCCTTTAATATTTTTTTTATCATCTTGTCACTTTATTAGGTTGGGTCGATTAAATAATGAACGTACGATAAATAATGGTAATTGGACTTTGAGGATATATATATTCGTTAATTCTTTATACTATGCTTTCGATAAGTATACTTGCTCATATGTATAATTTGAGATTGATGTTTCAATTAAAACTTGGTTACAGATAGATTTAAATTTATATAATTTTTGAAAACCCAAATTATATGCATCATGCAGCTAAGGGAAGTCAAAGGAAGTCACTTCCCTTAGCCACCAGCTTTCTGGACAAACACAAATCCAAAATATTCTAGGTGGCCTAGGGAACTTTTGGCCGCCAATTGCTTTTCCTTTTATCCATTCTTGTTTCTTCTAGGCGGCCCCTTGCCCACCTTTATTCTGGACAATGAGTGTAATATCCCACTCTGGTCACACCTAGTTTATGAGAATTAGCATGCATTGAATATGAACATATATATTTGAACATGACATATGCTTGTTTCATGAATCTGCAAGGTTTTGTTGTGGTGATATGTGCATATTTTAAAGTTATTTGAATATGTGTTCAGAATAAGAAAAGTATTAAGGATGGATTTTGGATCGAAACTCGATCCGAAATTATCATCCGAAAAGGAGCCGCTTTGTTTGAATCCAAAACCATTTTCTTCATTTTCGGAGGCAATTTTTGGCCTTTCTTTGGTTTTGGAATGGAAGATATTTAGGAATAGTTGAAGGCATTATTTGATTATTGTGTCATAAAATACTATACATGAAAAATATTATTATTTTTTTATTATTATCATCATCATTCCTAAAAAGCTATTATATCTTCCATTTTTGGTTGGTCATCTATTAATTATTTATAATAGTAGTAATAATAATTATTATAATAATTAGGACTATATTGTTATTATTTATTATCTATTTGAAACTAATTTATTGTTATAGTTGTTTTCAGTTGATGAATTATAATAATATTATATATATTATCTTGGCAATGTTATAACCAAATGATTTCCTTTCAGTCTATTCTTTGTATGATATTAAATTGTGCATTTATGTGGTTGGTCTCGTTTAGCCATCCCATTTAAATTACCTAGTCCTAGCAATTCTTTCTTTAGCTAAATTAATATAATCATTTGGTAATATTATATTAATACTTTCTTCTATTTTGCATTAAAATATTATATGCTTACTTTGGTGGGATATTATGTACCGGTTGGCATATATGATCATTTAGTTAGGAGACTTTTTGTTTTTTTCCACCATTGTTGCCAACCACCCCCTAGTATTTCTCGTGGCTGGTCAAAGGCTGTTTTTTTTTTTTTTTAGTTTTGAATTAAAAACAGAGCTTCCTCCCAAAGCTTCTTTTATCTCGGTCAAGTCCTATAGGAATGCTCAAGTCTTGAATAATTCATTCTTATGAAGCCACAAAACTTGACCATCTCAACACCCTCGGTTGGTTGTTGATTTACAAAAGACAAATCACAATCCTAATCCACCAGAACTTTGGAAACTCTATCTAGGCCATTTTGAAAGTTTGAACCTCCTATAATCCTCCTGAAATTCAGTAAAGACCAACTGATTAATCAAGCTTCCTATCAACCGGTACATCCTAACTTCCCCCTAGCTTCACGAGTTTCCTTCCTTTGCCTAAGGAAAATCTCAGCCTACCATCACTCCTTAGAACTCTTGAAACTCTCAAGAACTTTAGCCATCATCGTGCACTGCTTCTTCTTTCCAATGGTGCATGATTTCCTCTTCAAATTGAACAACAAAATGCTGCCATAGTGATGAGACTCCACTTCATCATGGAGGATAAGGACCGATAACAAGAGCAAGGACCAAGAAGCTTCAAGATGATTTTCAATTGATCGTCAAACCATGCTTGAGGATGAAAGAGGATTGGAAGGGTAAGGAAGCTAGCCAAGAGTTCGTGTTGATGACCATCGACGAAGGACCCCAACAAGAACTCAAACTGGCAGCAAAAGGGGACAAAACTTGACCAAGGGAGGCTTCTAGAGGACAGCCAACACCGGCTCCATGTAGCCAAACCGGTGCCGGCTCCATTCTGTCCAACAACACCTTAATCACAACATGAACCGGCCTAAAGACAGATCCAAATAGGTGCCGGCTTCCCCCTAGGCAGCCGACGACTATTCCGCATTTTAATCCTTTTCTCCGGTTTTCTTCACTTTTAATTGTTTGTAAAGATTTATTATGACCCTAAACTGTAATTAAACCTTAGGCATTACTTAGCTAGGGTTAGGATAGTATAAATAGCACCTTTAGTGATTTGAAAACACAAAACACTTCATTTTAATTCAAATTTGAAAAGAAAATCTTGAGAGGCCCTAGCCTTCTTATTCATCTTGTTCAAGACCAAGCTAAAGGGTTAGTCCTCCTTTTGTAAGAGTCTATAAATCTTTTGGATGATCCAATGTTATTTTTTTGAATGGGTCTTAGTTGCTTTGTTCTTCTAAGGTTTGTTTGAAATCTAATATTTGGGTGCCTATTTTCTCTATTCTATTTGTTCTTGTTTGCTTTTGTTAGTTCAAGGATATTGGGGTGAGATTATAGTAGAACTTTCTACTCATCTTAAAGGTCTTTGAGCCTTTGTTCTTCAAGGGTTTGAAAGAGTGTAGTTTGTTATGTTACTTTCTCCTTTTGTTACAAAAAAAAAATAAAAATCACTGTTTTGGGTCCCATTGTTTGAACTAATAGTTAGCTAACTAAAACACCCATAACACCAAGAAAAGCCCGCCAAGAATTCGTATCAAAGAGTTTAGTATCTGAGAAATGAAAGCTTTAATTCTCATCAAAGCATGAAAACAAGAAAAGGAGCACTACAAAGTGAAGAAAAGAGAAAAATAGAGAAATCCCGTCACTCAAAATCTTGCTCCAAAAAGGTCTTGAAAATTTTGTTATAACTTGATTTTTCTTTAGGGAAATTGCTCATTGATGTTGTTATAATCCTTAGGAACAAATTTATCTTGCGATTGTGGTGAAAATTGGATTGAATATGGGTGAAAATTCTGGTTGTTCTTAAGTAACGAGATTGCATCCAAGGTGTTTGATAATTATTCCATGAGAATATTTTTTGATATAGTTGACAATTTTGATCCTTAATTTTCACTCATTGGGTTATTGGGATATAGTATATCACTCTATTGTTGAATTCCATGTTCATTGAACTCAATTTATTCTAGTTCACACTTGTGATCATCTTGTTCTTCATCATCCTAGTTCTAGTTATTCTTGTTTCTTTGTTCTTGATAATTCTTATTTGTTTCTTACTTAGAAGTGTTTCTTGTGCATTTAGTGCTTGTTCTTGTGTTGAATGTGTCTACTATTCTTGAAATTCTTGACTTAAAACTTGTTTTCTTGAGGTGACCAAGAAATGTTTGTTGAAATTCCCCTAAAACCCCTTAATTGGAAAATTCTTTTGATTTGTGTGATTCACTAAGTTGGACTAAAACTTTAGATATTGGGGAGAATTGGGATTGAACAAGAATGCTTGAGTGTTGAGAAAAAGACAAGAGAGAGAGCCTAATATTAAAAGAGCCTAAGAGAGCAAACACAAGCATGAAGAGATCAACCTTAAGAGCCAACACGCAAGGAAGAGCAGTGATGATCTATTTTTCTTTCTAATCTCTTCGTGTTGCAGGTATAAGTAAGCAAATATTCTATCACCATGACCCATGATTAAGAAATCTCTTGGCCTAATCCAAGTGGACTCAGTAGACCTCAAGAAGAACAAATTGATGGTAGGGGTTTGTGTGAGGACTTGCAAGCTATGATGAGGACTATGCAAAGTGAATTTCAAAACATGACAAGGGAGTTGATAAATCATCTTAGAAAATCTTCTACCATTGCACAAATGAGAGGCCAAGAGCGATTTGAAGTGCCTAGTCCAAGGATGAGGGATAGTGATGCCCATACTCCTCCGTTACATGCCCAACAAGGGGAAGAGTAGGATGAGCATTCAATTGGGGAATTTCAACAAGCTCCTAAGAGAGGGGTAATTCATAGTATAAGAGGAGGACAAGGTAGAGGACAAAGAAGGAATGGAGGGAACAATCTAAGAGGGTTAGAATAAGAATTTAAGGGAGTTGATGAGTGGTATAAAGGGGGAACAAGTTGAGGCTTTTAGGGAACATCATAAAGCATGGGATAATAGAGGAGGAATGAGAAAAGGAAATGATGTAGAGAGGGAGTTGAGCCAAATTGAATCGAGAGTGCCCACATTCTATGGTGAGAGTGATCCCGAAGCATATTTTGAGTGGGAAAGCAAAATAGAGATATTCCTAGAGAGCCATACCTATAGTAAGAGGTCCAAAGTGAGGTTGGCCATCTTGGGATTTTCGGAGTATGCTTTGGTATGGTGGGAGTAAGTTAGTGTTCAAAGGAGACAAATGGGAGTGGAACCCGTGGCTAGTTGGAATTTGTTGAAAGATATGATGAGGGCAAGGTTTGTACAACATCATTACTACAATGATCTCTACCAAAGGCTCCAATCACTCAAGCAAGGGAACAAGAGTATGGAAGTGATGTTGATGAGAGCTCAAAACAATAAGGATCAAAGAGGAACAAGAGTAAGGTTTTGGGGAGGATTAAATAGGGAGATTGCCAATTTGGTGGAATTGCACCCCTATGATCGATTGGAGGATATGGTACATGCTGCCATGAAGATTGAAAGGTAATTAAAGAGGAGGACATTTACTAGACCACCACTTCCAAACCCCAACTCTACTAGCAAGGTGTCAATTAAGAAGGATGAAGCTCCTAAGCCATCCCAAAGAGATTTCAACAAACCAAGAGAGGCTTGGAAACCTAGTGAGGAATGGAAACCTAGGAAGGATTGGAAACCTAAGGAAGGATATAAGAGGGACAAAGGGAAAGCCATGGAGAGGCCACAAAGGAATAGAGATATCAAGTGTTTTAAGTACCTTAGATATGGACATACTTCCCATGAGTGTCCAAGTAAGAGAACAATGTATACTAACCCATATGGTGAGCTCTCTCTAGCGATGAAGAAGAAGATGGTGAAAGGTACCAAGGAGACCAAGAGAAAAATGCAGATGAGGAGAGTGATGAATGGGAAGTTGTTGGTCAAGAATACTCATTAGTGTGAGCTACAAGAAGGTCATTGAGTTCACAAGCCATTGAGGATCAAGACCACCAACAAAGAGAGAACATTTTCTACACTAGGTGTCTAATCAAAAAGACCCGTTGTAGTATCATTATGGATAGTGGGAGTTGCACTAACATGATTAGTGCAAATTTGGTTGAAGAATTGGACATGAGTTGGATTAAACATCCCAAGCCCTACAAATTACAATAGTTGAATGATAGTGGAGAAATGAGAGTAAACAACTATGTGTTGGTGTCTTTTGAAATGGAAAAGTACAAGGATGATGTGCTATGTGATGTGGTACCCATACAAGCGAGTCATTTACTACTAGGGAGGGCTTGGCAATATAGTAGGCATGTAAAACATGATGGGAGGAAGAGCACTTATTCCCTACTAAGGAGGGAACTAAGTTTACCCTCACCCCTATGGCCCTTAGTGAGGTGAACAAAGATCAAAGAATCATAAAGGAGAAAGAAAAGAAGAAGATAGAGCAAAAAGTAAAGCAAAAGTAAGAAATTGAAATGAAAGAATAAGAAAGAAAAGAAAAAGAGTTGAGAGAGAGAATGAGCAAACAAGTGCCTTGACAATCAAGGATAGAAGTGAGCAAGGACAAGAAAGGGGAAGTAAAAGAAGAGTGAATTTCTTTGCAAAAGGAAGTGAGGTCATAGAGGCTATAGAAGCTAAGGAACCGGTTATTCTTTTATGCAAAGGTTTTTATGTTTCTACTAATGATTCCACATTATCTTTGTCTCATGAAATTGCAGCTATTCTTCAAGAATTTGAAGACATTTTCCCAAATGAGGTGCTCGGAGGACTACCACCCTTGAGAGGAATTGAGCATCAAATTGACTTTGTGCCCGGAGCCATCATCCCCAATTGACCGGCATATAAAAGTAACCCGGAAGAATCCAAAGAGTAGTAAAAGCAAGTAGAGGCATTACTTGAGAAGGGACATGTGAGAGAGAGAGCCTAAGCTCATGTGCGGTTCCAGTTCTCTTAGTGCCTAAAAAGGATGGGACATGGCGTATGTATGTGGATTGTCGCGCTATCAACAACATAATGGTAAAATACCGCTATCCCATTCCTAGGCTAGATGATTTGCTTGATGAGCTATTTGGTGCATGCATTTTCTCGAAAATTGATTTAAAATCTGACTATCACCAAATTTGAATAAGAGAAGGGGATAAATGGAAAACGGCTTTTAAAACTAAACAAAGGTTGTGTGAGTGGCTTGTCATGCCATTCAGATTGTCTAATGCACCTAGTACTTTTATGCAGTTAATGCATCATGTTTTGAGGGAATTTATTGGGAAATTTGTTGTTGTGTACTTTGATGATATATTAATCTATAGCAAATCATATGTTAATCATTTGAATCATGTTTAAAGTGTGCTTGTTGTCCTCCGAAGAGAGAGAATGTATGCTAATATTGGGAAGTGCTCTTTTTGTTTGGAGAGGATTACATTCCTTGGGTATGATGTGAGTGCCAAATGGATTGAGGTAGATGAGGGAAAGTGAAAGCCATCCAAGATTGGCCAACCCCTGCCACCATTACCCAAGTTCATAGTTTCGATGGGCTAGCTAGCTTCTATAGGAAGTTCATCCAAAATTTTAGCATTATAGCAGCCCCTCTAACCGAAGTGGTAAAGAAAAAGACGGGATTTAGGTGGGAGGAAGCCCAACAACAAGCCTTTCAAACCCTCAAAGATAAATTGAGCCAAGCTTCAATTCTTATTCTTCCTAATTTTGAGAAGGCCTTTGAGATAGAGTGTGATACAAGTGGGGTGGGGATCGGTGCGGTCTTGACCCGAGATAGAAAACCCATTGCATACTTTAGTGAGAAATTGTCCAGGGCTACCCTAAATTATTCTGCTTATGACAAAGAGCTTTTTGCCTTGGTGAGGACCTTAGAATATTGGCAACAGTACCTTTTGCCAAGAGAGTTTTTCATTCATACTGATCATGAGACCTTTCAACACCTCAAGAGCCAAAAAAATTTAAACAAGAGGCATGCAAGATGGATGGAATTTATTAGGACATTTCCATATGTCATTTAATACAAAAAGGGTAAGGAAAATATGTTAGTGGATGCACTATCTCGAAGGTATGCACTACTAATTTTATTGGATGCTAAACTTCTTGGTTTTGAATTTGTGAAAGATTTGTATGTTGATGATAAGGAGTTTGGGAATATTTTACATGCTTGTGAGAATGGTGCATTTGCTAAATATTATAGGTATGATGGTTTCTTGTTTAGTGAGGTAAGGCTTTGTGTGCCAAAAGGTTCTATTAGGATGTTTCTAGTTAGGGAAGCTCATAGTGGGGGATTAATAGGGGCATTTTGGTGTTGCAAAAACCTTAGACATCCTTAAGGAACATTTCTTTTGGCCAAAAATGAGAAAGGATGTGGAGAGACATTGTTCTCAATGCATTACCTATAGGAGAGTTAAGTCTAGATCTTTTCCACATGGTCTTTATACTCCTTTGCCCACACCTAATGTGCCTTGGGTTGATTTTTCAATGGATTTCATCTTAGAATTGCCTAGGTCTAAGGGGGTAAGGATTCAATATTTGTGATTGTTGATCGATTCTCCAAAATGGCTCATTTTGTGGCTTGTTCCAAGACTAATGATGAGTTCTACATTGTAGATTTATTCTTTAAGGAAGTGATGAGAATGCATGGGATTCCAAGGACTATTATCTCAATAGGGATACTAAATTCCTTAGCCACTTTTGGAGAGTATTATGGAAAAAATTTGGTACTAATCTTTTGTTTTCCACAACTTGTCATCCCCAAATAGATAGACGAATAGAGGTGGTCAACCGAATGCTCACCCAGTTCTTGTAGACCATAATCAAGAAGCACTTGAAAATTTGGGAGGAGTACTTGCCTCACATTGAGTTTGCTTACAATAGGGCTATTCACTTGCCACTTCTTATTCTCCTTTTGAAGTTGTATATGGTTTTAATTATCTAACTCCTTTAGATTTCGTTCCTTTACCTACAGGTGAACGGTTGAACCTTGATGGAGCAAAGAAGGTGGAGATGGTAAAGGCACTTCATGAGAAGGTGAAAGCAACAATTACAAAATGAAATGAAGAGTCGCCCATAAATGCAATCAAGGAAGGAAAAATGTGTCCTTTGAGCCGGTAATTAGGTATGGGTGCACCTTCACAATGAGAGATTCCCTGTGCAATAACAAAGCAAACTAGATCCAAGATGGGGATGGACCATTTCAAGTTCTTGCCAAAGTTGGAGATAATGCTTACAAAATAGATCTACCCGGTGAGTGTCATGTTAGTGCCACCTTTAATGTTAGTGACCTTACTCCCTTTTGATGTGGATGATGGTGATGATTCAAAGACAAATCGTTTCCAAAGAGGGGGAGATGATGAGACTCCCCTTCATCATAGAGGACAAGGACTGATGACAAAAGTTAGGATCAAGAAGCTTCAAGATGATTTTCAATTGATCATCAAACCATGCTTGAGGATTATAGAGGATTGGAAGGGTGAGGAAGCCAACCAAGAGTTCGTGTTGATGACCATCCATAAAGGACCCCAACAAGAACTCAAACCAGCAGCAAAATGGGACAAAACTTGACCAATGAAGGCTTTCCAGAGGACAGCTGGCGCCGGCTACAAGAAGCCAAACCGGCACCGGCTCCATTCTGTCCAACAAATCCTTAATCACAACATGAACTGGCCCGAAGATAGATCCAAACCAGCACCGGTTGTGATGTCCAAACCGGCGTCGGCTTCCCCTTGCGCAGCCGATAACTGTTCCGTGTTTTAATTCTTTTCTTCGATTTTCTTCACTTTTACTTACTTGTAAAGACTTATTATGACCCTAAACTGTAATTAATCCTTAGGGATTACTTAGATAGGGTCAGGATAGTAGAAATAGCACCTTTAGTAATTTGAAAACACAAGAAACTTCACTTTAATTCAAATTTGAGAAGAGAATCTTGAGAGGCCCTAGCCTCCATGTTTATCTTGTTTATCTTGGGTCCCATTGTTTGAACTGAATAGTTAGCTAACTGAAACACCAATAACACCAAGAAAAGCCACCAAGATTTGTATCACATAATGAGCAAAACAACTGACACACATACATATTTCTTTAACCAACCTCACAGCAAACTCTCTTCAGTTTTATTATTATGGTCGACGCACACATCATCTATCATCCTAAGTTGGTCTTCACTTCTTCTAAAAGGATTTCAATGTTAGTGTTGTGCCCTAGAGGTAATCACTCGTACATTGCATATGACACATTTTATTTTAATAAAAGGCATTATTTATCTTACAGTTTCTTTTGTTTACTTTAAGTAATATAACTGTTTGATAAAGTCCTTAGTACAACACTGTATTAAGAAAATCATGATAGAGATCGTGATATGAGATTTCTACTACACTAAATGGTGTTGGTACTTAAATAGTCCCTAGTCATAGTATTAATGAGACAATATATCATTAATGCATTAAGACTAGCAAGTGTTAGACTTTCTGATTTGATCAGGCGGTGGTTCTCATAACCGTGAGTATTGAGATACTTAAAGTTACAACATGGATGCTTGTTAATGGAACAAGTTCATTGGATGACCTAACTTTGAGATAATCACATGGATAACTATTCAGTGCCAGTGATATAATCTCGATATAACAAATGTGCAAGTATCCTTAAACTTGAGATCTCCAAGGTACTTTGTTTACTGAGCTTTGTACTTTGATTCCAATCTCCGGAGCTCGATCGAGGGCCGCCTATGGGATAGATATTGGGTACATTGTGAGGTAAACAAAAGTAGTTGAGAGGGTCAATAAAAGATTCACCACTCCTAATAGTAGGGGCGAATATCTCACGGCCACTTATAGGAATTACTACTCGAGAAGTCCTTGGCCAAGGCAATTGTGTATTGGAAATAGTTCCAATTGATACACATCTAGAGTAGTGGGTTCCTGGTACAAGTACTATTGTATTCGAGCTAGAATTATTTCTGGAGGGAGTTGGCACTAATTCCGTACTCCAAACCGAATGAGATATTGTATGGTGAAAGGAGTTAATTGCGTTGAAGTTTGTTATTGAAGGGTTCATGTCAAGCCACTTGACTTCCTGGACACTTGGGTGGTTATGATGTGTTGCTAGATACCACTCATGATCTGGGAATATGGGTTTATTAATTGATGAATTAATAAACCAATCCTAACTAGAATTAATAGGAGTAATTCTAATTAATTATGATTTATTAATCTCAAAAACATTTGGATTAATTCATGTTCTCTACCAATTGATTGGGAAACCTAATAGGTCACACACAATAGAGGATTATATACTCAAGATGTTATTTGATAACATTATGTGGTTAATTGAGAGAAAGAAAAGTTGTTGTGGACAAATTATAATTAGTTATAATTTATGATACAAGTTGTAATTGTGAGAACTTGATATTTCCAATTACAATTAGGGAACTCTAATTGTTTTAGAATTCTAGATTTTCAGTGAATTTTCGATTTTATGATGATATAACTGAAAACCCTAAGGGTGGTTCAAGTGAAAAAAACTGCAACCACATAAACCTTCTCTCTTCTCTCTCTCTCTCTCAATTGTTCTTGAGAAGCCCTAGCTGCCATCTTTTTTCTAGTAGCACAGAAAATTTTGTGCTTGAGTATTCCTCTGTGTGGATTATTGTTAGAGATTATCACCCACGGTGATTATAGTGGTTAGACGTCCAACTCTTGTGGAGTTTGCACAAGAGGATTGCTGGATCGCGCCTCGACTTGAAGAAGAAATTTTTGTTCTTCGGACAATCACTAAAAGGTAAAAGTTTTTACCTTTACTCTCTTTATATCTTGTTTTCCACATATAGACGGGTCCTGAGAGGGTATCTTGTTTTATTTTTCACTGCGCCTTATACGATACGAGCCTGAGATATCCAACATTCAAGGGGTATCAAGCTTGATCCATCTTTTATTTTCTCTTGAAAGAAAAAAAAAAAGGCAGCATGTAGATGTGTTTTGAATGGGTTTGGCTAGCATGCTGGCTGCTTTAATTGTCACCTTGTGCATGAATTTTAAATGGAAAATTGCAAGGCATGCTGGTTGCTTTTATTGGTCTCTTTGTGCACGAAATTGAAATGGAAATTGCAAGGCCTACTGATTGCTTTTACTTGTCTCTTTATGCCGAATTCTAAGTGGAGAATGCTTTCTACAATTTGTTCTCCTCTACTTATTTCTTTTCATGAACCAGATGCTTACCTCTATTTATCCCTTCTATTTGTTCTTTCTACTTGTTTCTTTTGATGGAATGAATGCATATGGAGGCTGTGGATAGTTTCACAATATATGGTCCTATTTGTCTCTTCTATTTGTTTTTGTTTCAAGTGAACCTAATGCATGTCGGAAGCTGAAGTTTTGCTGTTTATTTGGTAGCTGTCAATTGACCTCAACAAATGTAGGACAAGATTGAATTTTTGAAGAAACTTTTTGAAATTTTTTTAATAAATAAATATAATGTTTTCATGTGGAGTATTATTCTGGAAGTTACTCTGGTTTATTGCAGAAATTTTTCAAAGGGAAAAAAACTAAGAACATGGGATTTTCAGAAGTCACTATTCACTGGTTTGTAAACTGTTTTGCAAATTGTTTTGTAATCTATTTTGAGCATGGTTTGCTCAGTAAAAATGTTGTGTGCTTAAACAATCTGGGAAATTTGGGATTAAAACGGGGTCAAGGTTGGAAGTTATTAATTTTCTTTTCAGCATGGCCAAAATTGAGTCAGATTTGAGCAGTTTGGGTTCAGAATTTTCTGCGACTTGTATGAGCCTAATTTTCTGAATGTGTTTAGTTTATTTCATTCATAACATGTTAAGCTATGTGCCAGCAAAATTTAAGGTCAAATAGAGTGGTTAATATAGGGTTTTCACCCTTAGGAGTTTAGACTATTGTTGCTCGAAACTAAAGGCAGCTAAGGGTTTTGTGCTTAATTGCTAAATTTATTGTAATTTCATGAGAAATGTTAAAGGCTGGATTTTATGCTTTCTAAGGGATTGAGGGATGGTGTGAAACCCCAGTCAAAACCAGCTTTAGAGTAAGGGAGTTGAGATGCATATCATATTTTATTACATGTTTAAATATATTTTTATATGATTTTATGTGCATTGGATTTGTGTTTTATAGTCTAGAGGGCTTGATTATGATTATTGAGTGAGAAGGGCAAAATGATAATTTTTGCTTGAGGTGGAAAAAGGGAAATAGCTTGAGGATTGAATAGGAAAATATTTTTAGGGGGAAAATAAGAATAAGAGTTGTTGTGGTTTAGTGGTTGGAGCTTTGGAATTAATTCTTAAGGTCTTAGGTTCAAATTTCATCATAGGAGCTTTAGCTTGGTTAAATTTTATTTTTGCTTGGGAAGTATCATTTTCGGCCTTATGTGTTGGGAGTAGGGTAGAGATGTTGTCCTAAGAGAGACATGATAGGAATATCCAAATCCTACTCCTTGGCTCTACACAAAATTCCTAAGGGGAATTCATTTCCTCTTGATCCTTAATTTTTCCTATTTCTCAATTCATTAGTTTGATCAAATTGTTCTAGCCATTTTCTTTACAAAAATTCCAGCAAGGTGTTGTGGCTTTGAAAGTTCAAAATGTCTTAGTAGAAGACATCTTATGGACCGAAGCAATGGAAGAAGGGGAAGGATTTCAAATGAATTAAATTCCTCTAGTTAACTTTCTAAAAATTCCCTCTAGCTAGGTTCATCTTCCTTCTTGGAATGGAACTGAAATTTTCCCAGCTTTGTGTGCCTTCAAGGTGTCAAAATTCTTAGCCATTATTCCCTCCCGAATGCTGCCAAAAAATGGCCTTGTGGATCAGCTTGCAACCTGAATTTTTCTGGCCATTTTCGGACAGCACAAAGGTGGTGCAAAACCAGGAAAATTCCTAGGCAAATTCGCAGCTTTGGAGGTCCAAAACCAAGCTGTTTTCTTCCAGTTTTTTGCTCAGCACCTTAGTCACGTTTTTCCTCCCTAAAGAAGGCTGGAAACCAGTCTTGAAAGGCCCCTAAAACCTCCTTCAAACTCTCTACAAGCTGGCTGGAAAATGGCAGCCGAAAACTACCCAGAAATTCCAGCCTTGCGAAAATTCTGTGTAGGAAAACTTTCCAGCTTTGTTTCCTAATTCATCCCTAGCCGAAACCTCAGCCTTCTTCTGCACAAACCATCCTTAAACCTCCATTAACTAAACTCCATTGTTCTCCCCAAGCTTCTGCATGAAAATCCCATCATGGCTGCCTAAAAGATTTCCAAAAAAATTATGCAATCATGCCTTGATTTGGATACCAAAATTCCAACCACCATGATTTAACAACTTTCCATAAAATATACCTCAAACAACCAGACCTTCCCTTGACCATTACACTTCTTATTTTCAGCCACCCTTAGCCTCCCTCAACCAGCATTCCTCTAGCTGAAACACTGCCCAACAATTCGGCCATGGCCGACTTCCAAAAGCTCTCCAATAATCAAAGATATTCTTGAATATTTAGTTTCTAAATTTGCTTCCTAAAAATATTCTTCAAGGATTTCAACAACTAGCTTTTCCTTTTCCCTTCCAAACCAGAGAATCATCTTCCTAAACCCTACAACCAATTCGGCTAGCCCTAATCCTCCAGAATTTTGGCAGCTGCAAATCAAAACCTCTCAATTCCCTTCAACCTTCAAGAACACATAGCACACCAAGAACACCTACTCCTTCATTTCACCTAATACCTCTCTAAATCACTTCAAACCACTGCTAAAAACTCCAGAATTCATCTACTCACTGCTGTGAGTCCATCCACACCATTCTTAACATCAAACTCCAAAATCCAACTTGCTAGTTTGGATAAAAAACCAGAAATTTTG
Source organism: Voacanga thouarsii (assembly GCA_026120185.1). Lineage (NCBI taxonomy): Eukaryota > Viridiplantae > Streptophyta > Magnoliopsida > Gentianales > Apocynaceae > Voacanga > Voacanga thouarsii. The sequence continues at coordinate 1,309,019 of JANUWF010002331.1, forward strand.
TGAAGACTCAAGAACACCTTCAAGGTATGTTTGTTTTAACAACTTCATCTTCTCCAATCTTAGTCTCTAATGAATATATATATATGAATAAACATGCTAATGGACCCTCTCTCTCTCTATTTCTCTCTCTCTCTCTCTCTCTCTCTCTCTCTCTCTCTCTCTCCTATTAGCTGAATGACTTCTTCACCAATGGCCATACTTTCTTCATCTTCCTTGGACGAATTTAGACCTGTAGGAGTTGAAATCCATTCGAAACTCCTTTAAGGTATTCATCAATCAAGTAAGCCTTTCAACCCTCCTTGTAAATTCTAGATTCATGTCTCTAGGACATTATTGGTAGGAGATGGATTATGAATACGATTTGAGCATGTGTTGTTGTGAGGAGTTGAGATTGAAGCATGAATGAATGTGTGCATATGATGGAGATGGGATTGATGCATGTGATGATCTATCTTGGATGATATTATGATGTTTTAGGGTTTAATGCATGTCTCCATGTTCTGAGTGATGTATGTGATCAAGCATGCTAGAGATTATGTCATCTATGATGAATAAGATTTATATTCTTGGTTGATTATTAAAGCCATGGTTATATTTATGCTACAAAAGGTTAGATCATGTCTTGATATCGCTAGAGATTATGTCATCTATGCATGATTTGGATGATTTGATGAATTTGAGGGTTGTAAATGTTCGTGATTGTGGTTAGCAATAGAACTATGGCCATGATCTAGTTGTCCCTAAGCTAATTTTATTTCTTCAATAAAATATTTAATATTATGATTTGGAATATTATATATATAATAAGGATATTTTAGTCAAATAAATAATAGCTTTTGCTAGGAAAATAATATATATATATATATATATATTATTTAAAATAATGAAATCAATTAAAGCTTTTATTTTTGGAATAATTATAGTTAGTAAAATATTTATTACTAAAAATTTAATTATTATCTTTTAACCAAAACCTACTAAAATTTATTTAGTATCTTTCAATCAAGATTCATTAAAATTTATTTTCAACTAATTTTAATTATCAATTATTTTCTAGCAATTAATTATTAATAAATTATTATTTTACCTAGTACCACCTAGGACTTTTCATCAAATAAACTATATATTTTTCTTAGCAAGATTTAAACTTTCAACTTATCAGTACTTATTTCCCAAAACACTAATTATTTAAAATATTAAATTAGCCTTGGCTTATAAACCTTTTCATTTATTATATGGACTTAAAGCTTGGGACACTAGGATTATGGTAGTAGTGAGTTGGGTCAGTTTTAAATTGAGGAAGAAGACTTTAGCTTGAGTTTGATTGTGGTTTGTATTTACTCCTTGCAGGGTTAGGTCAGCTGTTGGAGACCTTTATTGTGAGCAAGGATCAGGTAAGCTCTTGCATAAAACCTGTTTGATGCAAAAATGTTTTTTTTTTTTTTTATGCAAGCCAAATGTAGAGTGCATGGTCACTCATTTCTGTAAAGACAATTGAGGAATATTTCCATTCTCATTTTAGACAAATAAATTATATGCAAATCAAGGGGCGGTTTTACTCAAAATCTAAAACTCTTTCTAAAACTAGTTTTGTCCCCAACTTCGGAAAACCTTAATTTCCATTTTCAAGTGGAACTATGTTTTGTTCATTTTTCCCACGTGGGTTACGTTACGTTGAGTACTCAATGAGGGTAGGCTAGTAGTACTAGTTTTGAAGAGCAAAAGTGAGTCTTCTGGCAGGAGGCCACCTCCAGAAGATAAGCTCAACTTAGAGAAACGTCAGTACTACTTAGTCATGTCGGTCTGAGCTAGCAATTTTTATTTCAGTCAAGTAACTGTGTTATGCCGGAATGGACACTCAGTTATTGTTTGGGTATAGAGAATGAGGAGTATCTTGCCCGGTAAGCCGATCACCTACCTTTTGTCAGTTTGCACAAAGTGTGGCATTCTGACCGACAGTATGCACAAAGTGTGGCATACTGACCATGTAGACATGGGGGCCAACGTGTGGTAACCCAAGACCATCCTTTTTGAGTGGTTGATTTTATTGCACCTGTATGGTTTGAAAGCCAAAACGCCACTCTTGTTTTTGAACATCATTCATTGCATGCCAGTATTTCTTTTGTCAGCCTACAAAAATCGTGGCATTCTGACCATTGTATGGTTATGGGGCCTAACATGTGGTAACCCATAGCCACCTTTTTGAGTGGTTGATTTTATTATGTACTTGTATGGTTTCGAAAAGAGGAAAACACCACTCTTGCTTTTGACTAATGTTTATTACTTGCTAATATTTCTCTTATAAAGAATTCACACTTTGCATCCACGAACTATTTTCACTGAACACCCAAAGCACACACAGACTTACTAAGATTTCTGTCTCATCACTTTTTTACCATGATTTCAGGTCGATCCTGTTGTGGGGATGAGTAGCTAGTGTTATCTACCTTGGAAGAGAATATTGTCATTTATTTTTTTATGTATTGCTTTGGGGAGTTGAGAGTGGATAATTTTATTTATGGATTTATTCTTGGGATATAATAAATTTTAAGTTAAAGTATTATTTTTTTCTGCTATTTTATTTGTGTGACCTAGTTATAAATGTTGGGATTCGTGGACTCCTAAACGCGGAAAACATCTACGAATCCCTCCCGAGGACCCAAGTAAACGATTAAGAAGATCTAAGCTTTAAGAATTACCTCTGGTTGCTGTAATCGAAATCCTTCGATTCTGGTTGCGCTGTTGTACGTTCGACCCGAACAATCACCAGACGCTGCAGTATGCGAACGTCCTCTATCGGATACACACCGCGAACTCACTCGATACCCGGGGAGTGCTAGCGCCTAGGGTTTGAGAGGTTTTTTTTCTGGTAGAGAATGGCACGAATGTTCTCAACCGGAAAAAATTGGACTATTGAAAGACGGCTAGGGTTTTCTTAAAAAACCCTCGAACCTCTTAGAGTCCAACCCTAATCATATCTTATCATATTCTAATTTAAATTCAAATTAAATTAAAACTGATATGATAAGATTCTGCCATTATCTCGGTAATTTAACTAATTATTTTACCGAGTCAGATTCTTATAATCTGGATATCATCCAGATTCATCGAACCTGGTCACCAGAAAAATAACCTAACAAGTTCGCTTATTGTGTGACCCTATAGGTTCATTTAACACTGGCAGTGTGCCTAAATCATATTTAAATGGCCCACAAGTTATAAGCGGTTTCTAGCAAAACATTATAACTATCCAGGTTAAATGAAGATCGGTGATCTCTTTGAATCAAACAATAATTTCATATTTAGTCCTTTTGTCACACGATATCCAGATTAAGCATAAGGCACGAAGCATGTCATCCTTATTAAGCTTAATCAATTATTTCTTGATTTCATAGTAGACTGTTCAAACAAATGATATCAATATCTTAGATTGATATATTTGAGCACGGCCATGCATTTTTAACAGTCTAACTTATCAAGGGGCCCATGGATATCTCTCCCATAACTGAGAGGGACAAATTCCTTCACAATCAATCATATTCCTCTCATTGATTTATTCTATATCCAACAGTAGTCTAATTTATTATCTAGTTAAAGACAACTTTAGACAATGTCAAAATATAGAATTTATCAAGTAAGAAACTATGATGAATTTAGGTCAAAGGACTTTCAATATTATTATGGCTAGAAAGTACTTATGACATATTCCATGAAGTACTCTCACAGTGGGTCATGTCCAATACAATGTTCTCTAACATTTATTTATGTCTTGACTTGATATCACAAATATCCATGGCCAGTAAAACATAGCCATCAAGTCACAAACATACTAATCTTAATTTATTATTATTCCAATAATAATAATCGATCAGGGACAGTTTTAGAATAGTCATTGTATTCATTGTAGGGTTTTACTATCAAGTCACGTACTTGATGACCAACAAAACAAAACTCACTATTCATGGAAAGGAAAGCCTCATATTATTATATAAAACATAATGACAATTGTATAAGTACAAATTGACTCTAGGGCATATCCCCAACAATAAAGACCCCTTGTCCTTTGGACGTGGCGACATTCCTGGCCCTGGCGGGCCTAGGTAGCAGGGCATTGCAGAAGGTCTTAGGTGCTGAGTATATGTAGAGTTCATGCTTGTAGCTCATTGGTTTTATTTGGCAAGCAAAAGATAATATAGGCATGATATATGCTTGGTGTGTAATATGGACTTCAATTTTGTTTGGGATGATCTAGGAAATGTTGTGATTAATTTATATGAAGTCTTTGCTAGATTTGGAAGATTATCAAGGGTAAGGACCAACTTACTAGAGTGCATACCCTAAGCTTAAGGATAAGGTAAGTTCCCTTACATTCATCAAATTGATTTTATTTTATTATCTTGGTTTGAAAGAAAGGTTGGTGAGTATCTCTTGCAAACATGAAATATTAGCACGATAGCTAATTTTGAAGACTTCTATATTTGGAACCTTCTCATTTTGAAAACTTTCTACATTTGGAAAACTTCTAATTTTAGAAACTTCTAGATTTATAAATTTTTTAAATGTGTCAAGCATGACTTAGGAGCCAAGCATCAAACATTTTGATTTGTTTTGAATATGCAAAAGATGAATTATTGATCATGCATATACTTTTCAAAAATTATAGTATGACTTATTTGAGCATGTGGCTCCTTCACTATGAATAGTTGGAATAAATTATTGACTTAAATGCCTTCTAAAATTTTTTACGAGTTGAAAAATATTGTTTGGAATTATATTGAGCTAATTTTGTAGGTTCCGCTTTGGAGCCTTTTGAATTGTGAAGATTGAATAACATTGAGTACTCAATGGGGGCTAGACCTTTATACTAGCCTTTGGTTGGTCTGGGGATATCTCTTGATAGATGGCCACCTCCGAGAGGTTGACTCTTTTCGATCAGGGCATTGGTATAGAAGGTTGAGCCGTCCTCAACTAGTGACGGGGTTCTAGTAGAATCGACAGCCGGAAGTGGGACAACCGAATTGGATTGAGTAAGAAAGGGAGGAGAATCTCACTCGGTAGGATGTACACTTACCAGGTGTTGGGGATCAAGTGCTTCACAGAAGTGAGAGCCACCTCTGTGCCCTTTCACCACCTAACGGGGGTCATGTGCTTCGCCTGGTGTGAGAGCCACCTATTTGCCCTGTCATATTAACTTGGTTGCTTTTAATTGATAAGATATTTCCATGGAACTGTTCTCAATTGACCTTGGAATTTTATTCGAAGCTTAATATCCTTTGGTTATTTATATCTTTCCAAACAAAATATTCTAAGAGCATTTTGCTTCATGACTTCTCACTACTATCTTTCAAGAAGTGAGAGTTAAATTTGTAAAGAAGGCATGACAAAGCTTTTGATATACTGTTAGTGCATGCATCATGAAAAGTGTTTTATTTTCTTAGCCTAACTCACACACGGGACTTACTGAGATAACCAATCTCACACTGTTTTGAACTCATGTTTTCAGGGTGCCTCAAGTCTTGATCAGGTTGGAAGATCAGTAGCTTTAAGTTTTTGTTATTGAATTTCTTTGTCCATTTGTTGAATATTACTTTGAATATTAATTTTATGTAGAAACATTTGTATAAGTATTGAAGTTTTTTTTTTTTTAAAGTCAAATTTTCCCTTAGACTTTCTTTAAAAGTTGAATTTCTTTTATTCTTTCGTTATAAAGACCCCTAGTCCAAAGGACGGGGCGGCATCCCCGAGCCATTTTGGGTTACGTAAGTTGGTGGGGTGTTACAATGAGAAATCCACTTTGTGTCCTTGTCTTCTTTATCTCCTAACTTCTTCTATTTTCTTCTATTTTCTTCCTTTTCATTTTTATTCACCTTCATGTGGCATTTCCTTTATTTCCTACATAACAAGATAAAAAAGGATGTGGTGCATAGTGGTTTCTATAAAGATTTACTACAATTAAAGCACAAAAATACTAGAAAATATGTATGTGACGAGCCCTCATCACATACCTACATAGCATTTTAGGTGAATAGTCAATATAACTTAGAACATATATAATAAGGTCAAAATAGTAAAGAGATTATCTCTTCTTCCACTTTAGAATTCATCTTCACATCAATACATCCAAGTTAATCCCATGTATACCCTTATATTAGGCTAGACAAAACCAAGAACCTCAAAGTGAAACGAAACAAGTTTATGACAATTAAATGTGATTCACTGAATATCTGCACTCAAGAATTCAAACAAAGTGATTAATATGAGATAGGATCCAACAACTCACTCAAGTCTCGTGGCTATCCCAAGTACATACATTACAAACGATACAACATAATACAATAGTAGCTTACATTTTGGTACAACAATACAACAATACAATTCAATTTGAATTGGCAAATTAGGAGCCTCTCATTTTTCATCATTTTTCTTTCTACAATGGAGTGCTTTTGTAATAATTTTAACTTAAATGCAATTTTTCTATCCCTTGCATTTTTTTAGTTTTTTCTCTTCTTTTTTATCACAGTTGTTTTTCGCCATAGAACATTCATTTCTATATTCCTAGAACCTTTTTTTCCCCTCACTTCAGTAGGTGCATTTAGCACACTACCTCTTGCTCCTATTCACCTTTTTATTGAAAAATGTATACAAAAAATCATTGACATTTTCTATAATACAAGATACAACACAAATGAATAAATGAATAAATGGAATTAGCCACGAAACTAGAGATAAGCCTATGAACCTTACTCTATATTTCATCACCAAGTTTTTACCCCTTCTTAAAGAATCAAGATTCATAACATTTTCAAAGGGATAAACAAGATTAATTTATTTATCCAAAACTTAGTCTATGTCATGACTAATATCTAAGTGTACATAAAAATAACTTTCCTAGAAAAGTCTTAAATAAAATCCCAAGCAAAAAGATAAACAATAACTCCACCAAACTAACACATATCAACAAGCCTTGGAAACTAACCCAACAATGCAAAAAAAATTCAAAAACATTTTAGCCAAATTTCAAAAACAAGAAATTTAGCACAAAAATAAGAAAATTTCCAAAAATAAATAATACAAAATTATAAAGAAAATACTGTTCAACCTTTCCCCCATACTTAAATCGGACAATATCCTCATTGTCCACAAAGTAAACAATTTACACAATTTTCATAGGACTAAAAGAAATAAAAAGGAGAAGAAAAATAAATACTCCCCTAACATCTTGAAGCACAATGTATCATAGAAGGGGAAATAATGGAATGATTGTCCAAAAAAAGGAAAATCTTCCATCCTACAAAATAAAGGAAAATACCATAGTATACCATGGCTAAAGATATAATAATAAAAAGAATACAAAAATAATAGACGAAGAAAATAAATTAAAAGAAAATATAATTAAAAAGAATACAAGGAGTTGTACAAAAAGAATTTATTAGCATTAATATTAATAACAAATAAATAATAACAACAACAACAACATACAGAAATATTATTAACAAGTCATAAAATGAAGTAATATAACTAAAACAAAAATAAACATGAATACTAAGAATTATACTACTAATACAACTAAGCGACAAAATAAATGAACAACTCAACCTCTTCACCAAGGATACACTAATCCAATATATAAACATAGTAAAACCTCTAAATCAATAACTATACTATATATATACAACAAAACACTAATATATCATACACTAGAGCTAGTATATAATATAAATCCTATAAATTCAATGAAATAAAAAAAAAAGTGAAAAGGTCAAGGATTAGTGATATTTTTTTATAAAAAAAAAAAAAAATCTTAAAAGATTTTCACAACTAGAACCACCAATTCATGAATACCACACTTTCCAAAAACACTAAAGTATTTCCCAAACAATAATAAAAAAATTCGTAGAAACATAGTTCCAACTCTATAAACCCATCAACTCCTCAATTTATTCATCGTTAGGATAGTCAAATTTTCACCCTCCACAATATATAGTACAACAACAACCAAAACTACCAGTAATCTACTTATTCTTAAAACTCTAACACCCATACAAAAAAGATGAAATCGATCTTATTATACAACAATCAATCACGAATAGCTATTATACAACAAGATTTCCTCAATAACATAATAATATCCAGTTATGACAATAGTTCTATCCTAAGAATACTAACACAATAATAAATATAAAATGTCCCAACAACAATAATAGTATACAACAAGGCCATATACAAAGGCAAAAAATTAAATCCTAAGTATCTAATATATATAAAATTTCATGTATAGCTATATACAACAACATAAAAATAAATAAAATAAAAATAAAAATAATAATACAACAAAAATAATGATACAACACATTAGAACCCAAGAAAAAGAATTGAACACATAAATAGAGGGCAATATTTTGATTGTCGTGTGAATTTGACAACATATTGTCCCACTGTCCTTCCTTCTTACCTAAAACTCTGAAGCTTATCTTCCTTGCGTTCAACTACCTAGCAATGAATAAATTTCCTCTTGAAGCTAGCTATGAAGTCTGTTCAAACCCACTCTTTTCGGTCCTTTTCCTAAGTCCACCAATCTCGTGTGGGCACCGTAACTGAAAAGTAGCAAATTGTACTTCTTTTTCCTTAGAGTAATTGAGACAATGAAAATATTTTCTATCTGCTCTATCCATAATTCTACCACCTTTCCAAGTTTGGTTTCCCATGGAATGGAGATGGGTAAAGCTTAAGAAAATGTTCCAATGCCTGATTCTCCATTCTCCCCAACTTAAATTTTCAATAACTCATTCTAGGGCATCTGCCATTCTTTCAAATGTCATTATCATTACATTATTGGTAGGCGAGAAATTCGTTTCCTTGATAGGATGGTTTTTATTTTGTGTTTCAGGGTGGTGTCTAGTAGCGCACTGGGTGGCATTTGTAATTTTTGTATTATTTAATAATACATCCACCAATTATCATAATAGAGTAAGCAAAGTGGTAACAAGCTCAATAATGTCTATAAAAACCATAAAAGTGTGTGCATATATATATATATATATATATATGCACACACTTTTATGGAATTCCTACCCAATTTCATAAAGAAAATTGGGTACTGATGAAACAGTATCAGCAAAAGATATTCAAAATTTAATTGATCAAAACAATTATACAAACAAGTATTTACAAACAATTGGACAATACTTGATTTCAAAACCAAGTGTTTCCACTCCGAGTGTCTCCACTCCAGCAACTTCAACCCCTTCTATTTCTCCAACAATTCCATTATTCAAGCCTTATGAAATTCCATAAAGGTTTGGCTCCGATCTGGACAAGACCGAAGTGGACATATTTGTATTTTTGTCTAAACTTGGCCAGAACACTTGGAGTAAGAAGTTTGATTTCCTTACTTTCAGAATCTATTTCAACTGTTTCTTCAACAGTTCAGATGACATAGTCACTACTAAGTGACCATCTCCAGGAGTCTGTATCCTGTACTTCCTCCCGGAGTTCCTGTTCCTGTATCCCAGTCCCCGTCCGGTGACTATGTACCGGCTCCGACCGGTGCCTGATTCCGGTGACCCTTGTTTCCGGTTGGTTACTATTTCCAACCTCCAATATTGTAATCTATTAATGTATTTTGTTTAAATTATTTATCTTTTACTCACTTATTTCATTTCCAGTTTAAGCATGCATATGGTCGGCTAAGCCGCCTTTTATTTTCAGTTTCATGCATATATTTTAAATCTATTTAGCATTCCGTATGCAACCTTACTTTCTGTAATTTTACTTCCCGTCTACGGAATGCTAAATAGATTTAAAATATATGCATGAAACTGAAAATAAAAGGCGGCTTAGCCGACTATATGCATGCTTAAATTGGAAATGAAATAAGTAAGTAAAAAAAAATAATTTAAACAAAATACATTAATAGATTACAATATTGGAGGTTGGAAATAGTAACCAACTCGAAACAAGGGTCACCGGAATCAGGCACCGGTCGGAGCCGGTACACCGTCACGGGACTGGGACTGGGATACAGGAACAGGAACTCCAGGAGGAACTACAGGATACAGACTCCGGAAGAGGGGGTATAGAGAGAGAAACTGAGACGAGAAGGAAGGAGATTATTCTATAGTTGCATTTGCATTTCCTGAATCCCCTGTATCCACTTCCAAAAAACCATCAACACAACACTCTATTTCAGTTTTACATGAAACTGATTCTGATTCTGCTCCTGAATCTATTCCAGAAGCACAAACTTCTCCAATAGAAATTGCTCCACTCCAATTAGGACAACCAAATTGGAGAAATCCTCAAAAACTCTACTATTCTAGAGCTACCCATCCTGATGTAGCCTTAGAAGAGAATCCAGCAATACTGCAAAGAAACCTCAAATGTTCAAGAAACCTCCCAATTTCTGAATCATATGTCCAAAATATCCATTCAAAGATGGCATATCAAGATTACACTAGTAATCAACAATTCTTTCACTCTTGGAATCCCAGCTCTTCTTGATACTGAACCTGATCTCAATTGCATCCAAGAAGGACTTATTCCTACTAAGTTTTTCGAAAAGACCAAAGAAAGTCTTAGGTCAGCCAATGGTAGGAAACTAGGAATTAGTTTCAAACTATCAGATGTTGAGGTAAAACATTCCTCCCTGTCTATTTTTACCTCCTTCCTTCTTGTCAAAGATATCACTAACCTAGTGATATTAGGCACCCCTTTCATTCAACAGATCATTCCTTTCATGGTATTTGTAGGAGAATAGAATTCTTTTCTTCATTGATCTTTGTCAATAACAAATTCTTTTTGCAAAACATTGAGTTCTCTAATCATAGCAGAATGAGTAGGAGAAGTAGGATTGTCATCAGACTCAGGCTGTGCAACATACCTGGCCTGAGGAATCCTCAGATTCGGGAAAGGAAAAGACGGGAAGTAAAATTACAGAAAGTAAGGTCGCATACGGAATGCTAAATAGATTTAAAATATATGCATGAAACTGAAAATAAAAGGCGGCTTAGCCGACCATATGCATGCTTAAACTAGAAATGAAATAAGTAAGTAAAAGATAAATAATTTAAACAAAATACATTAATAGATTACAATATTGGTGGTTGAAAATAGTAACCAACCAGAAACAAGGGTCACCGGAATCAGGCACCGGTCGGAGCCGGTACACAGTCACTGGACGGGGACTGGGATACAGGAACAGGAACTTCGGGAGGAACTACAGGATACAGACTCCGGGATAGGGGGTATAGAGAGAGAAACTCTGGACTAGAGAGAGAAAAACCTCCCTTACAAAAGAACTGAAAGCAGCTTTAAATAGACAAAAATTGAAAGTCACTGTTTACTACAATTCTAGAATTCTAGTTCCATTTGAAGGAGCTTGTAAACTCCTGGAGTTTTGATATATGCAGGTTCTGGTGTACCAAAAGGCCTGAAAGAAATGGGTTGTGGTTGAGAAGAAAGAGCCTTTGAGGATGCGGACTGCATCGTGCTTGTGTTTGTGGTATTGGGCTTGGTAAGCCCAGTGATTGCGGGGCTGGATACCACCACAAGTTTAGGGTCAGAGATTTTTACCTGACTTACCTATTTTGGATCAGCTTGGGAAGGCTGACTTCAGCTGGCTGATGGGAAGCCCATCTATTGGCTAGGAGTGGGCATTGAAAAGCCCATCTTCTGGCACCAGTTTTGAATATCTGCTAAATTCCATGCAAACAGGGTTTGGGCATCTTGTGGATTACTACTTTCCACTAAATCGGCCCAACTTTTGGAGGTAAGAGTCCCTAATGAAATGGGCTCTTGGGGTTTTATGGGCTGTGAAACAGCTGTTTGGGCTATAGGCATAGCATAAGCTTTTGGGCTTGTGAATTGGGTTTTACTAGTGGAAGATGGTCCAGTGGATTCTTTTAGGGCCTGTTGGGTGACAGGTGGAGGTAAGGCCGGAAGTTCTTTGAGCTTCACATTTTTATTTTTGGGCTTAAGAGCCATAGGCTAAGGCTAAGGCTATGACCCTGTAAAAATTCCCGGGTTAAAAAAATCAGGAATTGAATTTGAAGAACCTTTGATATACTCTATAACAAAATCAAAAATAGATAAAATAGCTTGCCACCTAGAAAATATTTGTTTAGAGGCAAGGTTTTTGACGTCTTTTTGCAAAACATATTTTGCAGCTTTGCAATCAATCCGCAATAAAAATTTCTGATTTAATAAATCAGCTTGAAATTTTTTAATGCATAAATCGATTGCTAAAATTTCTATTTTTATGGTGGGATAGTTCTGTTGAGAACTATTCCAATGCTTGGATGCAAATGCAACTATATGCTTTTTTCCATTTCTCTTTCGTTTAAGAATGCCACCATAACCAATATCAGATGCATCAGTCTCTACAATTTTTAGGGCATCGGGATCTGGTCGGGCTAAACAAGGAAGATGTTTAACCTGGATTTTAACTTGTTTGATAATGGAGGTATGGACATCAGTCCATGGAGGAGGAGGTTGTTTAAGCCTATCATGAAAAGGCTTAATCATATTTTTTATTCCTTGGAGAAATTCAGAAATGTAATTTAAATATCCCAAAAATCTTTGAAGTTGAGTTCTGTCCAGAATTTGGTCAGGAAATTTATCAGCAAATTGAATTGATCGGGGAATAGGAGTAATAGTCCCATGTTGGATATAATGTCCTAAAAATCGATCATTAGTTTGGAAAAAGGCTGAATTTAGTTTTTGAAAGAACTAAACCCTGATGTTTGATGATTTGGGATAAAACATGGAGATGTTTAAAATGTTGTTCCAAATCTTTTGAAAAGATTAAAACATCATCAATGTAAACAATGATGAATTGGGAAAACGGATTGAAAATGTCATTCATAATTCTTTAAAATTCAGAAGGAGCATTTTTTAATCCAAAGGGCATTACATTCCATTCGTATTAACCAAATGGAACAGTAAATGTCGTTCTGTATCGATCCCTCGGATCAATTTGAATCTGCCAGTATCCAGATTTTAAATCAAATTTGGAAGAGATGACAGCAGCATGCAATCTGTTTAGCAAATCTTTTTTGTTGGGGATAGGATATCTTATCCACCGGAGGGCTGTATTGAGGGGCTTGTAATTAATTACAAGTCGAGGAACTCCTCTCTCTATTTTAGCATTTTTGTAAACATAAAAAGCAGCACAGCTCCAAGGAGATGTACTGGGAGCAATAATATTCTTTTGAAGAAGATCATTAATTTCTTTTTGACAGAGAGAAGTTAAATCATGATTCATTTGGATTGGTCGAGCCTTAGTAGGGATAGACTTTTCATCAAAATCAGGCTCGTATGGGAGTCTGACAACATGTTGTTTCCTATGTCAAAAGGCAGTAGGAAGATCAGAACAAAGATGTTTCTGGATATGAGTTTCCAGAGACTTGATTCTTGATTTAATAATTGATTCCTGCAATTGCTGCTGGAGACTTTGGAAGGCTAAATCTTCTTTAAGAAAGTTTATTTGAGATTGTTTGTTTTCCAAAGATTGGAGTTGTTTTTCAATAGTAGGCCTATCGAAAGGAATAAGAATTTGTTGATCCAAGTGGGTTACTTGAATACCATTTTTGAGGTCCATGAAAGGAATAATCTTTTGAATGAAAGGGGTGCCTAATATCACTGGGTTAGTGATATCTTTGACAAGAAGGAATGAGGTAAAAACAGACAGGGAGGAATGTTTTACCTTAACATCTGAAAGTTTGAAACTAATTCCTTGTTTCCTACCATTGGCTGACCTAAGACTTTCTTTGGTCTTTTCGAAAAACTTAATTGGAATAAGTCCTTCTTGGATGCAATTGAGATCAGCTCCAGTATCAAGAAGAGCTGGGATTTCAAGAGTGAAAGAATTGTTGATTACTAGTGTAATCTTGATATGCCATCTTTGAATGGATATTTTGGACAGATGATTCAGAAATTGGGAGGTTTCTTGAACATTTGAGGTTTCTGGAGGAACAGTTTCTGAGGGAACTGTTTCATCTTTTGAACATAGTTGTTGGAGAACTACTTTGTCCAATGCTTGAGAAGCTTTGATTTCTCTGATTTCTTCTTTCAGAATAGCAATTTCTGTTTGAGGATCTTGAATGGTTACTGATTTCGGAGGTTTGATCGCAAACCTATTGAGAATATCTGTAATATTGTATATATTGACAATTATGGGATGATTGTCAAAAGGATTGGTTTATGAAGAGGAAGATTGCTGAAAGGTTTGCTTAAACCGATCTAGATATTCTTTTTTGCTAGAATTATCAGGAAGATTTCCTATTAATTCTAAAAGGAGATCTTGTTCCTTGGTAAGAACATTGATTGAAGGCGGATCCTTGTCAGATGATGAAGAGGACAAATGATCATCATTTTGAATTTGGTTGAATTGCTGATCATATTCATCATCAGCTTGATCGGAGTCGGATTCAGAATCAGAAAGAAAAAGATTCTGAATTTTATCAAGTACATCTTGATCCACTGAAAGTTCATGGACCTTTTTTGAAATTCTGCAATAACGGGCCATGTGACCTGGTTTGCCACATTTGAAACAAGTAATAGTTTTGGACTTGTCTTTTGGATAGGACGTTTTGTGAGGTTTAGATGATTTGGGCTTTGGTTTAGGATCAGGATGGGCCGAGTATTTAGAAGAGTAGGCCGGATACCTAATCTTCCTAAATTTGGACTTACTGCTATAGTAAATGGGCTTGGGCCTATGTTTCTTCCTATGAGGTTTGGACTGACAAGAGGGCAGGCCGAATTGTTCACAAAATGAACCCAAATCATGCCGTCTTTGGGCTCGGTCTTTGGCTAATTGCCTCAACATTTTGTCTTTTCGACATACATTGAGAGCCACTTGTTGGATCTGGCTTGTTAATTGGCCAAAGGTAATTGTGGTATAAGGTATGACACCGTTATACTGGGTTTGAAGTTCTTCTCTGACTAAGTCGCGAAGAGATTTAGGAAGGCCATATAGGAATTTTTCTTTCCAATACTGGCTGTTTCCATCAGGTCTGGCATAGATTCTTGTAAGGAAGGTATCCTTATACCATCTGAAGTCTGACAGGGTTTTGCATTTGAGATTGTTGAGAATCTCAGTGGATTTTTCACATAAATTGCCTGGGTTTCCTATGAAGGTTTTGACCAAAGTGAATATCAAGGTTGACACTGCATCTAGGATAGTTTCACCATTCTGTAGAATAGGTTGATTATTTGCATCTGTTTTGACAGCATGCAAAATCTCATGTTTGTCAAAATCAGTGAGATGTTCATCCTACCAACATTTGAGCTGACCTGTGAAACCTGCTATCAACACATGCGCTGATAACTGATCGGAACTACCATGGGTGGTTCTATAAGCAGTGGCTACCATAGTCATCTGCTGGAATTTGGCCGTGATATTGTATTCGGACTGTCCATCTATGTTCCATTCATAGATGTGGTTGGCATTGTAAGAGTTTTGCAGTATTGCTGGATTCTCTTCTAAGGCTACATCAGGATGGGTAGCTCTAGAATAGTAGAGTTTTTGAGGATTTCTCCAATTTGGTCGTCCTAATTGGAGAGGAGCAATTTCTATTGGAGAATTTTGTGCTTCTGGAATAGATTCAGGAGCAGAATCAGAATCAGTTTCATGTAAAACTGAAACAGAGTGTTGTGTTGATGGTTTTTTGGAAGTGGATACAGGGGATTCAGGAATGAAAGATTTTTCAATATCTGCAATCCTTCTTTGGAGTTCAGTAAGAAGTGGGGGAGCCGCATATTTGTTTTGAATTTCTTTATGAAATTGGGTAGGATTTTCATAAGGCTTGAGTAATCGAATTGTTGGAGAAATAGAAGGGATTGAAGTTGCTGGAGTGGAGACACTCGGAGTGGAATCACTTGGTTTTGAAATCAAGTATTCTCCAATTGTTTGTAAATACTTATTTGTATAATTGTTTTGATCAATTAAATTTTGAATATCTTTTGCTGATACTGTTTCATCAGTATCTAATTTTCTTTTGAAATGGGCAGCAGTTACAATTTCTGTGCCAATTTGAAATTTGAAATTTTGATTTGGAGGGAGTTCAGATGAAATACTAGTTCCCTGCGAAGTCTGCCATGTTTTTGAAACATTAACAGAGCTAGCAAACGGATAATCAATTTTGTTGATTGAAGTATAAGCTTCAAACCACAAAAAGAAATCAATTTGCTTTCCGATGGAATTTCAAAAGTTGTAATATTTATCTTGGATCTATTGTCGATCAACCATTCCCTTTTCAAAATATTTGTAGGAGAATAGAATTCTTTTCTTAATTGATCTTTGTCAATAACAAATTCTTTTTGCAAAACATTGAGTTCTCCAATCATAGCAGAATGAGTAGGAGAAGTAGGATTGTCATCAGACTCAAGCTGTGCAACATACCTGGCCTGAGGAATCCTCAGATCTTGATCAACATCCGGTAGCTGTGTTGCTACAGAAGATGTGGAATGTCTAGGTGGTTGAAACATGGACGATGCACCTATTCGAGATGCAACAGCTGAGGGAGGATATGATATCCTTTGGCTATGAGATCTTTGGAATGTTATTTCAACATTTCCAGAAGGAGATTGATGAATTTCTGAGACCGTAGTGTTCTCAGGTTTTTCAGAAGGAGTAGCTCCGGTTAGGAGCCAATTTGAAGGAAGATTTACCTCTTGCCAAGAGATAGGTTTTGGAATTGAAAGATGTGATCTGATAAGATCAGTTTGAAACAAGATTGTCTCACATTTATTTGAGACTCTCATAGCTCCAGTATTGAATGAAGAATTCGTAGCCTTATATTCTATTCTGTATAGAATAGCTACTAGAAGTGATCCAGTTTTGATTTTGTAATTGGCTATCTGGATATTCAGAGTTAAGGAATCTAAGAGGTTCCTATCTTGAAGGGAGACAGTAAAATTTGGAAAGCAATCAAAATAGACTGGTCCATTGCAAAGGCTGGTTTCTACCATACCTAACAGGGAGTCATTGAAGTTTAGGAATCGGGTGTCCCTAAGACATAACAGAAGAGAAGTGTCTAAACCTTCTCTGGATAAAGGTTTGGCTCCGATCTGGACAAGACCGAAGTGGATATATTTATATTTTTGTCTGAACTTGGACAGAACACTTGGAGTAAGAAGTTTGATTTCCTTACTATCGGAATCTATTTCAATTGTTTCTTCAACAGTTCGGATGACATAGTCACTACTAAGTGACCATCTCGGATTTTTGTATATTTCTTTGTCAGAAAACTTAGGAATTTTCCAATTGTCAATGGATTGTTGTAGATCAGAGAAGTGGAGTTCTTCTTTGATCTTTGAGAAAAGAGAGGGTGAGATTGGATAAGAAGAAGTGGAGGAGGAGGGAGATCTAAACATCTTAGAAAATGACATAATGCAGAATGTAAATAAAGCAGTAGATGTAAAAGCAGTCAATAATCACGAATATTTAAATTAGATGTAAATAATTCCCTTAGCTTGGTAATCATCACCACCAGATTCCATAAGATGGAATTCATTCAAGTTATTAGTCATTTTAAACTATAACCAAGTTGGATCTATGACTTGTGAAATTTGGAATCTGTATAGTTTATGGAATATAAAGACTAGATCTGTCAAGTTTGTGTGTAGATCTAACCAAATGTGGCCATTGAGAATAAAATTCACGTCTCAATAAGATACTGGAACCACCAGTGGCCTTAACCTACGGCCTTAAAGGTTCAATCTATCTTTTTGAATAAATCCGTTTCCAGATTTCCTTCCACATTCGTTCAGATCTTACACAAAGTTCTTAGATCTACTCAAGATATAACATAAAATATACAGATTGAAGAAGATCAGAAGTACATAGAGGTAAATAGGTTACTGTAAAAAATACTAATAACAGGAATCATCAACCTTACTTCCTCATCGGGCTCTGATACCAAGAGGAGAGGAAGCTTTGCCCGGAAAAGGAAAGGAAAAGACGGGAAGTAAAATTACAGAAAGTAAGGTTGCATACGGAATGCTAAATAGATTTAAAATATATGCATGAAACTGAAAAGACCTGAACACACACAACCCTTTTCCTGAGCAATATTTCGGCCAGCATAGGAGAACAATTCCAAATTATTTTCTCCTCTTAAACCTTCCCAATTTCAGCATCAAAAAGGAGTACAGCAAGCTGCAATTTTTGCCCTTGCTATACAAGAAACCTAAAGCCATTAGGAGTCGTTCTTAGCACCACCATCTAACCCTAATCAAACTTCTCTAACCTTAAATCACAGTAGCTGACCACTCCCTCCAACCTACACGAAAATTCCAGCAAGAACTCTTTTGCAATTTTCAAAAATCCCAAGAACAATTCCTAGCAAACAACCGATCACACCCTAAGGTAAGTAAAAATCATCTCAACCTCTTGATTCCTTTCTTCCATTAATTCTTCTATTTTCCTTCCCTTGAATCACGCCACCTAAAGGCTGATTTCATCCTCTTTAGCTACCTTTGGACAAAAGGAAGGAAAGAAGGCAGCTTTTCTCTTCTTCTCAAATGAACTCGGGATGATCACCAAAGGAGCATCGAGATCTTGATAACCCGGTTGTTTCAAGGTAAGGGAATTCTTACCCTTGATGTCAAAGTTAAGGTCTAATGAGATTGATGAGATCTATGGATGTATGATAGCCTGATATATGTGCTTGGTGGGGATGGATGAATATTTTGAGTAGAGTAATTAATTAAGCATATTCGACGGATAGTAATGCCATGTTTTATTGTGATAATGACGGATGTGAATTGTGATGGTCAAGTCAAGACCTTTTTGATATATTAATCATGTCTTTGATGGATGTAGGGTCATAGTGTATGAACTTCGAGAAGTAGATAATTTATTTGGAGGTAGATAATAGATTGTGAATTGTTATAGGAATAAATGAGTTTAATGCTTGTTTGAATCGATTGAGACGCTGATCATGATATTATGTGATTCTAGATCAGGAGGGTATTTGAAGGAAGCAAGCTGTGATTCTATCTTGTTTATCTGAGGCATATCAAGTAAGTCCCTGCATAAACTCTTTTGTTAAATGTTGTGATGGCAAGTCTATATGGTAAAGCTTTGTGAAGCTATTGTTAAACTATGCTTGCTTGGGTTGTACACGTGGATATTTACTCTTTTACCAGTTTTGTCAAACTAACGATTTTATCAAGAACACTATTCTTTCTCCTAAATTTTTAGAAAACTCTTCTAAAGAAAACCACGTTTTACAAAGCCAAGATATGGAAATATTTTGAATTAGGAATTGACGGATATGTTCGTTGAGTACTCAATAAGGGTAGGCTAACAATACTAGTCTTGGAGGGCTTGAGTAAGTCTTTTGGCAGGAGGCCACCTCCAGAAGATAAGTTCGGCTAGAAAAGGCGACAGTGTTGGTTGGTCAGGCCGGTCCAAGCTAGCATTTGTACCTGGTAAGGTATTATTTATTTTCCCGACAAGGACACCCGGATAGTTTTGTTGGGTGTAGAGAAGGAGGAATATCTCACCCGGTGGGCTGTACACTTACCTTGATCAGAACGCCCAACGTGTGGTAATCTGGTCCAAGCAAGGTGCACAAAGTGTGGTGCCTTGTCCTCATGGAGCCTAACGTGTGGCGACATAACTATTTATTCGAGTGGATGATTTATTTTGTATAAAGTGTGACAATGAGAAAAACCCACCCCTTGCAAAGAGAAAATTATATATGACTTGCCGAATATTTCTGCAAATGTTTTTCACTATGCATACACGAACTGTTCAAAGTACCGTGTGCACACACAGGACTTACTGAGATTTAATCTCACACTGTTTTATATCATCTTTTCAGGAGATAGATTATGCTAAGCGAGTGGGGCATGTGATAGATGAAGCTTTTGTTATTTCTTTCCATTGTGTTCTAGGACACAATTGTTGGTGCAAGTTTCTGATCGGATATTTGTATTGTTTAGTTTTATTCATGTTTGAGCAGATGTAATAGGAGTTTTTTGTTATTTATCTAAGTTTGATTTCTTTAGTTTGTCTTTATATTTTATACCTCGTTTTAAAGATCCCTGGTCCTTCGGGACAAGGCGACATCCCCGCCCTTTTAGGGTACGTAGTAGTGGGGTGTTACAGACCTGGCGCCAGGTACACTTGCCAGACCTGGCGCCAGGTCTGTTCTGGAAATCCCCTAAAGCTTGCTCAATTTCTACTGCTGGAGCAGAATGGATCCAGCGTTTGGTCGATTGGTTGAGCCTGGCACCAGGTACATTCTGATTTTGTGCACTTTCTGCTCGATTTTATCTTAAACCCGCACATATTTGCCAAAAACACCTTCTACAAGTGAAATGTTAAATGGGAAGGAATATGCCTAGTTATTACAACAAATATATCTTGAAGCACCCTTAAATAATTAGGAAAAGAATGGCGATTTTAACCCCTTTCTCATACCCCCACACTTGAACATTTGCTTGTCCTCAAGCAAAACACTTTAGTCCAAGAAAAATTATCAATGAAATACAAGTTTTTTTCTTATTCAATAGTTTCTTTATCATAGCAAATATCATGTCTTTTGATGTGTCCGGACTTGGGTATAAAAATCATACAAAAACTAAGCACATTCTCAATCAAGTTTAAATTAAAACATTAAACCCAAGTCACACATATGAGTAAGCGTACTCATCATTAACTGAGCATAGGGTTCAAACGAGTGTCGATCCTCAAGGAACAAGTAGACATTAATTACATTTCTTTCATTGTTTAATCGACTCGATAAAACAAAACCAAAATAAAATAAAATAAAATAATATATATATATATATATATATATATACATATACATGTTAAGGATGTAGATTTATGTAATTCAAACCATTGATTAGACAACCATGATCTTAAAGTACCCAACCTCTATCATAACTAATTATTCTCTTGGCATCATGAAGAATTAAAATAGACTCACTACTTTTCAATCCATGAATCCCTATCTTCTAGATAACTTAGTATCACATACTCTATCTCAAACAGTCTTACCCAAAAGATGCATTAAACATAATTCTTTGATTAAGTCCCATTCTCAAGCAAACTTAACCCATGAAATTAACCAATTAAATCCATATTCTGGCAAACATCAATTAACCTTTAATTACTCTATTCTTACAGTTAACCCCATTTTCAGGCAAGTTAAAAGGCAACAAATATGAAATCAATCAATTTAAACCATCAACCCTATTCTTAAGCAAGTTAACGGCACAATCAATTAATCTCTCAATCAACCCAAGTAATTAAATACCAATAATAACAATCAGTTAATCAAAAGATCAAATAACTTTAAATCCTTCATCTTCCTTTGAAGACCTTCTTGTACAACCCTCCTTGAATTGAAGAATTCCTCCTTGGATTGAGTAATTTTCTATGATGAATAATGAATTCTCCCATTTTCCCTTGTGTTTTTCATCTATTTATAGGCTTAAGAAGTACCTAAAATCATAGGTACAAAGTTCTTGGCCGAGTAGAAGTTGGAAGATACTACAACTCCTCAGGTTTCCAAAAACGCGTAGAAAAATCGCAGCACCGCCTCAAGGACAGAACACAGCCGGCGCCGCCTTGGTCCTTTGGAGCCGGCGCTACCTGTGTTTTGCTTCTCCACTTGTTTGCCAAATTTTTTCCAAATTTTGCACATAAGTTCTAGAATTTAGCCGGCACTGGTTCCAGCCTTACAGCCCGCACCGCCCCTGCTCTGTTTCGAGACGGTTTTGCTTCGTTTTACCTAAAAATCTAAAATAATGAACAAAATACCTTTCCAAAGGTAAAATCTCAAATATAAAAGAATATGACTAGTTATTGCACAAAATGTCTTAAAAAAGAGCCTCAAATAACTAGGCATAGTATGACTAATGTAGCCCCTATCATCTTCCTTTCAAACTTTAGATACAACCCTTGTCTATCATACCTTTTGAAAATAATTTCAAACTTTGAAACATTGGACAAGACATTACAAAACTTTTGAAGACAATTTAGTCAAGTGCATACCTTTGTCTAAGAAAATTATTTTACTCTTTAAGTAAAAATATAGATAATATAAATCACATAAGTCAAGCCATCTACCAACTCAAGAATTATAAATACAAAACTACACAAATTAAGTTATGATGTGAGGAAAGCACTCTAATTTTTTTCTCTCAAAAATTTTTAAATGACTAAGGGAATTGATAGCCTCAGGTGCATGGATTTCTCTTCACACAGCGTATTAGCACCCTTTACAGTTATTCCTCAACATTTTTTTGAACAATTCTTTTTTTTCTATGCTCTTTCTTGCCTTTTTTCCTTCGGGATAGCCACAAGAAAGTGCACTGAATTCACTTGCTGCTTCTCCCCATATTGACCACCTTTCAGCTAAAGGTCTTCAATGATCATCAATAAGAGCATTTTTTTTTTTCAGTTCACACGAACTATAGTCTTGTTTCCACTCATTATTTTTATTTTCAACTCAAATAAAAATTTTTTTAGCATTCTCCACAATCTTTTCTCTCAAATATCTTTTTTTTTTTAACTGACATGATTTTCATTGTAACTTAAAGCTATCAAAATTTAAACTCATGATACAAAAGTTAGCCAATAAACTCTTTCCATATTTATCGTATCTTCTATATTTCAATTAGATAAGTTAAACAACATTAAAACACCAATGCATAAACAAGATTAATAAAAAATCTCAAGTCTTGACAAATAAATCTTCCAATAAAACCAATTTCATCAAACTCCACCTAATGAATGACAAAACTCATATCCAAGTAAGAAAAAGAATTACAACCTTGCTTAACAATGAAACCTACTAAATTTTTGGAAAAATTTTCACAAAAATGATATGGAAATATTGCATCAACCTCATTCTACCCCCTGCACTTAAACTGGACATTGTCCTTAATGGCCAAAGATAGAACAATAAAAGTACAGCCAAGAAGACCAAAATGAATAAAGAATGAGAAGAAAGTAAATAAGATACTGTAATGACAGAGTAGCTCCAAATTTCCAAACTTTGTGCTCAAAACAAATTTGTTTCCCAATTTCAAAATTTTCCAAAGTAGCTTAATACCTAGAAAACACTAAGATAATTGATAAAAACTTGCCAAAGAATATCACCAAACCACTCTCCCTCACTTCAATTGAATAATGTCCTTATTGGCAAAAAATAAACATAAGAAAGCATCTCCAAAGATACCAAAAATGCTAAAGGGGTAGAAATTTTAAGCAATACTTCCCAGGTGCAATAAAGTGCCAATAGATATTGAAACTAGAAATAGAGAGAAGGGCTTGTGCAAGAGGACTTTATTCCTACCTATAAAACAAAACACAAATAAAAGCACAAGGAAAATAATAACAAAATAAAAACACACCTAAATAAAAATAAACAAACTAAAGAAAAATACTAAAAAAACCTAAGACAGCAAATAAAGACAACTCACTCCCCCTCACTTAAGATGGAAAATATTTTCCTTATTCGAGGGAGGAAAAACAAACTACTTAACAAAAAACAAAACAAAAACTCTTTCTACTCATATGCTTCCTCATCAAACCTTTTAAAAAGAAATTAAAGCTCAAAATAGAAGATAGACATGATGAATGTAGAAAGAAGAGATGTTTTTGAAAAATAGAAGGTTTAAGAAAATAATTTTTCTCACTACAGCAAAACACATAAACCTCTTTCTCTAACATTCCCTTAGACACAGAAATATTTTTGTCAACATATAAGTGCACATAGTTTCTAAAGAATGCATCAAACTTGAAGTCACCTTTTAATCGTTTACAAGATTTGTCACAATTGAAATTCCCCTTAAAACTTAGCAATTGAGTTCTTAAAGATTAGATCAAGAAATCATTACTTTTTGACATATCTACAAAAACTAAGTTACCTCTATTTGAATAGGGTGAAGGGTAGAAATTTCTACCACCCTTCAAGGACTTCTTATAATGTAGCATTGAAAGATCTAACTCCTTAAGGCATGATAAATTAAACACATCATCATTTAGACCCTTGTTCTCCAAGAATTGAGAAGAACGTTAGGATGCTTCTTCATGCCATTTAATGGAGGAATTTGTATTGGCAACAAAAGAATGCATTGAGGCTTCAAGTGATGTCTCATAAAATGTGTCAATCTGAGCTTGTAAATTTGTGAAACTCTCGTCATTGTAGCTCATTTGATCTTGTGCCCAAAAGTAGTTGTCCGTGATGATGTCAATCTCGCACTCAAAGAAAATTTAAAATCAAATAAAAAATAATTAAAAAGAACAAGGAAAAGAATAAAACAAAAGGGAAAAGGAAATAATAGAAAAATAAAGAAAAGAAAAATACACATATTGACAAACTATCTAAATACAAAAATTAGTGGTATTTACAATACAACATGAAGTAAGCTAGTCAATTAAGTCACATAATGTTGAAAACAACAAGACAGAGCATCGATTTACACAAAGAACATATATACATATTTACACATAGAAATATGGACATATAAACATATAAACATGGTTAAAACAACAAAATTCAAGCTTTCATGATATTGTTCCCTGACAACGGTGCCAAAAATTTGATGCGTAAATTGTGTATATAAAATCATCAATTTTAAATCCATCCCTTACTCAAATATTAATTAAAACATTGATTCCAAAAAAACACATGTGAGCAAGTATACTCATCGCAAGCATAGTATAGGGAATTAACAAATATCGATCCTCAAAGGAACAAGTACACACTAATCACTTTTCTTTCATTGTTTAACCGACCCAAATAAAGTGAGAAAAGAATAAAAAGAAAAAAAAAAGAAATGTATACAACTCAAGGAATTAGGTTTATGAAATTTAGATAAGTATTCTAGAAACCATGACAATGAACCAATTAGCAACTCTCTCAATTAATTATCATCTTGGCATCATGAAGGAACGCATAGTAAAATTCAATCGTTTGTCAAGTCATGAATTTACTTACGTAAATTCCATTTCGTTTGTCAATCCATGGAAGCCTATATTTTGATTCGTATTAACGGATTTGTTAGTAAGGCTAACATAACCAAAATATGCATTAAGCTCAATTCCTAAAAAACATGAAATTAGCTAATAACCCTATGTCAAGGTGAAATTAACTTAACCTTTGATCACTTAGTTCTAAACTCCTTACTTCATTGTTCAAATCCAACAAGATTTAACAAGTACAAAATCAATGCAATAAAACTTCTAACATCGTTTTGTCAAAGTTAATTAGAAGAACTCGAACTAATAACCAATGAAATCAAGTAATCAAACACCAAATATGACAAAGAATTGATCAAATAACTAAATTAACACAAAATCATGACTCCCAAAATAATGTTAAATTATAATAAAAGCAATGAATACATCATTGCTGAAGAAAAAGAAGACAAAGAAAAAAGAAAGCACAAATAGACAACCTCTTTCTTCTTCCTTGATGACTACCTTGAACAATCCTTCTTGACTTAGGTGAACACCTCCTTTAATGAGAGAATCAAGATTTCTGCCCTTTAATTGACCTCTCTAAGTTGTATATCCAACCCTTGTATTTTCTTGTGCTTTTATCGGTCTCTTGGATGCCAATTTTATGGCTGAGGAAGTCTTGGTCGAGTAGGAATAGGAAGCTATCAAAATCATTGGATAAGACTAAATTCTGCGTCCAGAATTTCCACCTCCTGAGCATACCTAGCGCCGAGTGCCTTCGACCCACCTGGCGCCTAGTGCACTATGTTCTTTCTCTGTTTTTTGCTCTATTTATTACCATATCTCCTTTGTAGCCAAATTGGACCTGGCGCTAGGTACACTTGCTAGACCTGGCGCCAGGTCTGTTCTAGAAATCCCCTGAAGCTTACTCAATTTCTATTGCGAGAGCTTAATGAAACCAGCACCTAACCTACTGGCTGGGCCTGGAGCCAGGTACATTCTGATTTTGTGTACTTTCTGCTCAATTTTAACTTAATTATACACATATTAACCAAAAACACCTTTTACAAGTAAAATGTCAAATGGAAAGGAATATGCCTAGTTATTACAACAAATGTATCTTAAAACACCCTTAAATAACTAGAAAAAAAATAGTAACTTTAACCCCTATTAGGGACTCAAGGAAAACAAAAGCTCTCTACTAGAAGAGTCTCTTGGAGGGTAGGGTTCTCTAAGAGAAAACGAATAAGAGAAGTTGTGTGTGTAGCTTTTGATTTTTTTGATAACCACTTAAAGAAGTATTCTCTCTGTGTATTTGAAAAAGAATGAAGACGACATTCTTTTCGAAGTGAGAACCGCGATGTACACGATTTCATGAATTCTAAATGAATTAGAATTCGTTAATTGCAATTTAAAATTATAAGTCTCAACTATTGCAATTTGACCTAAAATTATAACTAATTATAATATGACCACAATAACTTCTTCTTCTCACAATTAACCCCTCAATATTATCAAATAACACCTTGAGTACTTAATCCTCTATTATGTGTGACTATTAGGTTTCCTAGTCTATTGGTAGCGAATATGAATTAATCCAAATATCTTTAAGATTAATAATCCTCAGTAATTTTGAATTAACCTATTAATTCTAATTAGAATTAGTGTATTAATCTATTAATTCATAAACCCATACTCAGCAGATCATGAGAGATATCTAGCAATGCATCATGACCACCCAAGAGTTCAGAGAGTTATGTATCTTGACATGAACCCTTCAATAACAAACTATAGTACAATAAACTCCTTTCGCCAAACAATATCTCAGTCAATTTGGAGTATAAAATTAGTACTAACTCCCTCCAGAATATAAATTAAATCTAGCTCGAATATATTAGTACATGTACCAGGAATTAACTACTCTATATATGTATCAATTGGAACTATTTTCAATACACAATCACCTTGGCCAAGGATTTTAGGAGTACTAATTCTAACAAGTAGTCGTGAGATATTCGTCTCTACTATTAGGAGTGGTGAATCCTTTATTGACCCTTTCAGCTACTTTTATTTACCTTACATTGCACCCAATATCCATCCCATAGGCAGCACTTGATCTGGCTCTAGAGATTGGAATAAAAGTACATTGATCAGCAAACAAAATACCTTGGAGATCTCAAGTTTCAGGATACTTACACATTTGCTATAACGAGATTCTATCACTGGCACTAAATAGTTATCCACACGATTATTTTAAAGCTAGGTTATCCAATGTACTTGTTTTATTAACGAGCATCCATATGTTAGTTTTAAGTATTACAATACTTATGTATGTGAAAACTACCATATGATCAAATCAGAAAGTCTAACACATGCTAGTTTTTGTGCATTAATAAAGTCCTATCTCATTAATACTACGACTAGGGATTATTTAAGTACTAACACTATACAGTGTAGTAGGAATCTCACATCACGATCTCTATCATAATTTTCTTAACACAGTGTTGTACTATGAACTTTATCTAAAAGTTATTTTACATAAAAGTAAAGAAAAAAAATGGAAAGATAAATAATGCCTTGTATTATAAAATAAATGTGCCATATACAAAGTACAAGTGATTGTTTCTAGGGCATAACACTAACATCATGTTCTACAGGGCCCTAGATAATTAGATCATTTGCATAACCATAAGGGGCGATATAGTGTAGAAGCTACCTTGTACAATTCTATCTTAACTAACTTGTTATATATACCTAACATACAAGTATATTGGTCCTAAAATAGAACCTTAACTATTGTACATCAAAGCATACGTTTTCAGCTTTGTCAAACCACCAACTTATACTCAAGCTATAGAGTACAAGTCCACATTATAGTAATAGTAATCTAGGTTTTTACCACATAGTACCTTTAGAAACCACTACTACAGGTCCCACTTTACACATTCAAAATATGCATGTATTATGAAATGAGAAGACTTCTCATTGGCTAAATGTAAGCCATTCCTCATTTAGAATTTAAAACACAATAACCTTACCATGATGAGATTCTCATTCTCATCATTCTGACTGTTAAGAACAATATCTTATGTCTCAAGTAACACACGGTCTATACCTCACTGTGAAAGACCTCTATTCACATGAACCATTTACTTAAACACAATGGGTCTTTTCCAATGAAATTATGTATAAAAGTAAAGAAGAATTCACAAAATAATTTCAGAGAATATTACTTTTATTGATACAAATCAAAATTACATTAGAAACCTAGTCTAATAGGGCATAAATCCTAACAATCTCCCACTTACACTCTAAGACTAAGTAAGTCCGTAGGTGCCCACCCCCATGGCATTTAAATGTCTTCAAAGACTCTCTCAGCCAATGGCTTGGTGAAAGGATCTACTAGATTATTTTCCAAGGCAATCTGTTCCATCATAACTTCCTATCTCTAGATGAAATTTCAGATCAGGTAGTATTTCCTCTCAATATGCTCTCTTTTTTTGCGATTCCTAGGTTCTTTAGATTGTGAGCTAATGCCATCGTTGTCCCAATACATCACAACTGGCCTGTCCATCTGTGGCATGACTCCCAGTTCTAAAAGGAATTTTTGAAGCTAGACTGCTTCCTTGGATGTCTCCGAGGCCGCCACATACTTAGCTTCCATGGTTGAGTCAGCAATATAAGATTGCTTGATACTTCTCCATGAAATAACTCATCCAGATAAGGTGAAGACATATCCACTAGTGGATTTTTCCTCATCCTTTTCTGCTTAGAAGTCTGGACCTATGTATCTTGTAGGAACTAAGTCATTAGCCCTAGAAACCAACATATAATCTCTCGTATCCTTAAGGTACTTGAGAATATGCTTTACAACTTACTAATGAACCTCCCCGAGTTTGACTGATATTGATATGGCTAAAAACGCGGAAGCCTCTTGATTTAAAAATAATAACACTAGAGTTGGTCATCCAACTTCCTACCAAATTCATACACACAAATTAACTAAATACAAATGCACTTAACCGTGAATCTAGCCTACTTCAAAACACCTAAACTCCCTAATCTATCAAGGGATTATAATAAAAAGATTAGATTTGAAGGCACCCAAAAACCGAACCTATCAATAATACTAGAAAGAACACTAGCACCCAGGAATAGAGAAAGAGATTTAGACTATCCATTTGAAGTTTAGAGACATGGAATCAAATGTGGGACTAAGCCCTTTAATTTGGTCTTGAAATGGGAATCACTCCTTACACATTCTTCTCTAGAGAGAATTTGGTTTCTCTACAAAAAATATTCTAATTCTCAAAAGTTTATCTATTACAAGAGTAAAGAGGCATATATAAAGATAACAAACTAAACCTAGCTAATGGGAGATGTAATCTCAGCCATTCATCTCCTAAACAAGTCTAAAATATACCTATTAAAAATCAAAAGTCATGAAAATTAAATTTCAAACAAAATAAGACAAAAAAAAAAAATCAGCAAAACGGGGTATTGCCCGAAGTAACCTAGCGGTAGGTGTACTAGTGGACCCAGTGCCAGGTATGATCTACAAATAGAACAATTCTGTTTCAGTGTGGACTTGATGCCAGGTGTACTAGTGTACCTAATGCCAGGGGTGATCTGCCCTCCTCACACCTTGCTTTTCTTCTCTTTTCAGCCACCTCTTGCACTATTTTATCCCTGTATACCAACTGTTGTCCAAGCTTTGATCTTCTTTACCCTTTTTTAATCCTCTATTACTTGACAACCTTTTTCATTTTTGGCTTGGAATCTTGAAATGCACATTGAAGTCTCTTGAAAAGGAGATTCACCCATGGAGCCATGTGTTGTGTCTTTGTCCTCCTTCCCCCTTCTTTAGAATGACCTTTATACTTAGGACGATTCCTATCATTTCCTCCTTCTTTGTGATGATTCGTCCTCGAATGGTCATCTACATAAAAATTCAAACAATAAATTTTAGGTGAAGGCAAAAATGTAGTCTTCTGAACTTTGCCACTCTCTTTGTTTTCTCCTTTCACCACCCACATTTTTCTTCTCATTTTACCTCCACTCTTTTTGTTTTTCTCTCCTTCTTATTTTTCACTCATTTCTTTATCTCTCAAATTTGAAGAGGTCACTCTGTTTTCTTCTTTTTCTCCTTTCTCTTTATCCACTTTGTCCCCTACCTGTTCTTTTATTTTCACCTCTTTTTTCTTTTCTCTCAATCTTTCCCCCCTCTTTCTTCTCTCTCATTTTGTTTTTATTCTCCCTCAAAATATTTTGATCTTTCAAAACTTCACTAGGGAATAAGGGAGTTAAAGTGAACTTTTTTTCATCTTTCTTCAAGGTATAAGTGTTTTCCTTCCCCTTTCTGGACTACATCCCTATTAAGCATCCAAGGTCTCCCTAACAAAATATGCCAAACATACATAGGATAAACATCACACAACACTTCATCATGGTATCCCCCATGTCAAATTCAACATTGACTTGCTTTTTCACCTTTACTTTTCCACAATTATTCAACCAATAGAGCTTGTAGGGATTAGGGTGTTTCAAGGTTTCTATCTCTAATTCTTTCACTAATGTAGCACTAATTAAGTTTTTACAACTTCCCCTATCAATAAACACACTACGTGGACTTTTTTTGATAAGATACCTTGAAAAGAAAATATTTTCCCTTGCATCTCATCTTCTTCTTTACCTTTACAAGCATCCCTATCTTATCTTGCCACTCCAATCAATGGCCAAATTGGCTCAATCACCATTCCTCCTTTACTATCTATTCCAACCCCTCCAAGTTTCTCTTTTCCCACATCTCTTATTTGATTAAGTAGAGGGTTGGCATTAGTGGTTTTCTTTAGGTATACTCTTCTTTAGGGTTGCTTCTCAACCTCTAGAACTTGTTTTTCAACTTTCGCATGCTTTCGTTTATCCCCCTGTACCCCATAAAATTTCCTATGTGTCAATTTATTGAGATAAATAGCTTTAGTGTGTCTATAGGTGGAATTTCTACTGCCTTGCAACTTATCCTTCCTTCATTGTGGCTCATTAGGACAATTGCAAAAGTAATGGCCTTTTCCCCAATAATTAGAGCAATCATACTCCTTTTTTTTTTTTTTTTTTTTTTGCACTGCATTATTTGAGTAATTTTGCACTCTACCTTTTGTTCTCTTTGCAGGTACTCCCACAAGAATTTCATCACTCTCATAATCTATCCGCTTATAACTTCTTTTATCATTCCTACCATTCCTACCTCCACTAGTGCTTTGCCCTTCATCATAATCATACAACAATTCGCAATCATCTTCATATTTCTCATAATCCCATTCTTCCTCATTATAGTTATCACATTCTCCTCTACTTGAGCTAGACATTTCATAGAAATCACTTACCTCACCTTGTGCACTCATAGAAGATGAATCATATGAACTTTCATAAGCTAATTTTTTTTTTAATTAAAGAGTAATTTTGAGTAGAAAAGCACACATGAAAAGTTCCTCACTTCACTTCTTCAAGTCTTTAGCACTCAATCAATGTCACTCTATCCTCGTGTTTACACTCTTATTTGGCTTTTGCAATAATGAGCCCACCCTCTTACCTTTTTCAATCCACTCAAGTGCTTCCTAAGCTCAAGACTAATTCAAAGAGAAATAAACTTTCTAGTGGCTACAAGAAAGATTTACCTTACAAAGAACAATCTACTATTCTAAGAGATAATATAGTTCATGAATGGAAGCTTGAGATAGTAATGTATGAGCAATCACAAATCATTGATGCAATATATCTAATACTTGAGGTGCAACTTCATAACTCAATTTTGAATGGCAACACCTTGGTTTTGGCCCCAATTCAACAAATTTTGATACCAAATAACTTTCCAAACACCAATATATCATATAGGATCAAATTCACGATATTCCCATGGTACAAATTCAAGTTTTTAACCCACAAAAATTGCAAGAAATTTATTTATAGGATTTCTTATGTGTAGAATTTTATGTAGCTAATCAGCTCAAATAGCTTCAAATTTTTAGCAAGTTTAATCCTCAAATAGCTACCCAATCAATTTCACATCACGTTCATGGCACAATTTGAAGTCCTAAGCATTTAAAAATTGCCCCAAAATAAGTGACGAAAATTTGAAAATTTTAACAAGTTCTTGAAGAAAAATTGCACCTTTGCACAAAGAAAGTTGTATTGATTAAAATCAACACAATCTAGCTCTGATACCACTTTAATACTGGTAAAAATGCAAAAGCCTCTTGATTTGAAAATAAGAACCCTAGAGTTGGTTACCTAACTTCCTACCAAATTCACACACAGAAATGAACTGAATGTAAATGCACTTAACCCAATGATATTTGGTGAATCTAACCTACTTCAAAACACCTAATACCCTAATCTATCAAAAGATTAGAATTAAAAGATGGGATTTTAAGTCACCCAAAAACTTAGCCTATCAAGAACACTAGAGAGAACACTGGCACCTAAGAATAGAGAAAGAGATTTAGATTATCCCTTTCAAGTTTTGAGACATTGAATCAAAGGTGGGACTAAGCCCTTTGATTTGGTCTTGAAATAAGAATCACCCCCTACACACTTTCCTCTAGAGAGAATTTGGTTTCTCCACCAAAAATATTCTAATTCTTAAAAGTCTATCTATTACTAGAGTAAAGAGGTATATATAAAAATAACAAACTAAACCTAGCAAATAGGAGATGTAATCTCAGCTATTCATCTACTAAATAAATCTAAAATATACCTATAAAAATGTCAACATTTGTGAAAATTAAATTTCAAAAAAAATAAAATAAAATAAGAAAAATCAGCAAAACAGGGTATTGCCTGAAGTGATCTGACACCAGGTGTACTAGTAGACCTAGCGCTAGGTGTGATCTACAAATGGAACAATTCTGTTCCAGTGTGGACCTAGAGCCAAGTGTACTAGTGTATCCGGCACCAAGTGCATTTTGTCCTCCTCACACCTTACTTTTCTTGTCTTTTCAGCCTCCACTTGCACTCCTTTGGTCCTCCATACTAATTGTTGTCCAGGCTTTGATCTTCTTGGCCCTTTTTTAATCCTCCACTACTTGATAACCCTCTTCATCTTTGGCTTGGAATCTTGAAATGCACCTTGAAGTCTCTTGAAATGGAGTTTCACCCATGGAGCCATGTGTTGTGTCTTTGTCCACCTTCTCCCTTCCTTAGAATGACCATTATGCTTAGGACGATTCCTATCAAATATCAACTAACTAAGCCTATAACAAAGTAGATATTTGACCTAGTACACAACATAGCATACAGGAGACTTCCCACAACTGAAGCAAAGGGAATCCTACTCATTCTATCTTCTTCTTTTTCTTTTTTTTTTAGACTTTAGACAGTCCTTTGCAGAAAAAGATAACCCATGTCTGCAATGAATGTCCAGACTTCTTAGTCAAGTCCTCTTCTTGTACTATTCTTTACATAGAGTTTTTAATAATAGTTAGATCATTATCCACTTGGATTGTTGATTCTAAAAGCCACTGAACATGTCTGTAACTTCTTGAAAGGTTCATGTCAAGATATCGCTCATGATCTGCTGAGTATAGGTTTATTAATTGATGGATTAATAAAACATTCCTGATTAGAATTAATAGGTTAATTCTAAATTATTAAGGATTATTAATCTCAAAGATGTTTTGATTAATTCATATTTGCTACCAATAGACTGGGAAACTAATAGGTCACACACCATAGAGAATTAAGTACTCAAGGTGTTATTTGATAAATTTGTAGGGTTAATTGTGAGAAAAAGAAGTTATTATGGTTATATTATAATTGGTTATAATTTTGGGCCAAATTGCAATAGTTAAGGCTTATAGTTTTCAACAGCAAATAACGAATTCTAATTCATTTAGAATTCATGAAATCGTGTACTCTACATTTTTCACTCTGAAAAAGAATGTCATCTTCATTCTTTTTCACATACACAGAGGGAATGGTTCTTTCTATGGTTACCAAAAAAAATAAAAAACTACACACACGACTTCTCTCATTTGTCTTCTCTCGATGAATCCTAGCTGCCAAGAGACTCTTCTAGTAGAGGGCTTTTGTTTTCATTAAGTCCCTCGTGTGGATACTGTCAGAGACAACTCTATGCTTGAGTTGTGGTAGTTTGACTTGATCAATCAAGAAGAAGCTGCAATATGTTGTTGCACACGGGGTTGCTGGATCACTCCTTTAGACAAAAAGGAAATTTTTGAGCGACAGAAACACTGTAGAAAAGGTATTTTTCCTTCACTTCATCTGTTCAATTTATCACACATACGCAGATCATTGGGATGGCATCTCGTCTATTTATCTTCCACTATGCTATCTAACAAGCATGAGATACCTTTACATGACTTAGATATTTGCTTTAGGATAGCTCATTTGAAAGCAAAAAGATTCCAAGAAGTCATGGATCATTGGACTAGAAGCCTAAGAATGGTAAATATCTTTTAGAGAGGTGTTAATACACATTTTTCTCTCTGGATGCACGGAGATGTGTTGAAGAGTATTTTAGTCATTTCACCCGTAGGTCGGAGATATAACTAACGCAGCATTGTCCTTGTGGACAATATTTTCTTATGGTTATATTAGAAAATATTTAAAATACAAAATACAACTATTTATATAGTATGGGTATTTTGATCGTTTTAGTAGCCAAGGCGATGTGTCATTTTTGTCCTCGGAATATCCCATAAGTCTTAATTAATTTTGGGTCGAGAAAATGGTCTCGGTTAAAAAGGATTTTATTTTTTCAAGAAATCTAGTTTATTATTGGATTGGAATAAAATAAAAGAACTAGAGAAAGTAAAGAAAATTTATTATCTAGTTTAATTAGTTAATTAATTATTCAGGGCTTAAGTCCTAATTGAATAATTAGAAAATTAACCTGGGCCTAAACCAGATAAAAATGCTTAAATAATTATTTTGGTTTATTTGGGCTCCTTATTTATTTATTGGGTTATTTTTTAAGTCCAAAAAATAAATAATTAATGTTTATTATTTTGGACTCATTGGGTCCAAGAAAAATAATAAAATTAATTATTAGCCCAATAGCCTGAACCTAAAGGGTTTTTTTAATTCACGAAACAGAAGAGTTTGGGTAAGTCAGACGTCTTCTATCGATAACTTCCAAGTGTTTTGAAATATCAAAACTCTAGTGTTATGTTGTTAGGAATTGTGGCCGTGTGTATTCAATTTTCATAGAAAACACACGTTTGTGAACACAAGAAAAAAAAAATCCCAGAAGCCTTAGTCATTTCATCTCTCTCATTTTTCTCTTCATCATCTTCTTGATCTTTCTAACTAATAGCACGGAATCAAGAAGCTCTGAGACTATATTTTCCTTGCCCATTTGATTCACCAACAAGTGGTTAGGCAGTGGAATATTATGAGAAGCAAAAAGCTTCAGCGTTCATGCCACGGAGAAGTAGAAGATTATCGGGTTTTCAACCGGGGGCATCAACAAGTAAAGCAGCTACTCATGCGGTTCAACTAATTTCTTCATAGCCAAAGAAATTGAAATCGCACAAAGGTATATTTTTCTTTTTTTTCCACTGCCTTCTGTGAGTGGTTTTGGTTTCTGCATGCATGGTCTTTCTTGTTTTTCAAGCTTCAGTTGGTATCAGAGTGTGAAGCTTTGAATGGCTTAGGAAGTATGTATGCTAGTTAATAAAATAGGCCAGATAATTGTTCATTTTAATGCCTGTGAACTTTCATTATTTTGGTATGGGTAATGGCTCTGTACGCCTCATAGTTGAGGTTTAGGAAACCACTGTAAATTTTAATATTTTCCTTAGCAAAGTGTGTAAACCTGAATTTAAAGGGTATAGACGGATGTGGTATTTATTTTTGATGAAAAACTGTAACAAGAAAGCCGCTTTTTCAATTCAGGAGAAGATTTGTAGAGCTTCTGGAGAAAAAAGCAGAAGAAACAAAAAATAAATAAATAAATAAATATGAGGCCCTAAGCTAGCTACCGGAGCCGAGCTGAGCTGAGCCTCGTCAATTGCGGCTCAGACATCTTGGAGCCGAGATGGGCCCCTAGGCCTAGCCGCAGCTTACAAGCCGTGGCCGGGTCCGAGCTCCCCCTCAGCTTGCAAAATGCCTTGCATCCTGGGAAGGATGCACTGCATCCTTCCCAAAGAAGCAGTCATAATTGTGACTGGGTCCTTGCGGGTGGGTGTGGGCGCCCTGCCTACCGGTCATGGACCATGGACTTTTCCATAGGCCATGATCTAGACTGGTAGGTGTGTAAGACCAGAGGAAAAAATATTTTTTTTCTTGTAATTGTTGCGCAATTTCTTTTTCGCTTTTAGTTCCATGCCAGACGAAGTTATTATTTTTGTAATAGTTAATATTCTTTGAATATTTTGCAAGAAAAATAATAGTAAAGGATTTTTAGGGTTATACTAGACTATTACTAAATTTAATTAATGTATTTAATTCTATTATTTGGGCACTTAAGTTTAAAAATAGAAAAGTATGAAAATGTTTACAGTTTTCTAGCAAGCTATTTATGTTAATTCCTATGTGCACGTTTTCTCAAAGACAAAGGCCTTTGGAAATATTTCTTTGACAAGGAAAAATATTTTTCTTTTATTAAATGCTTAATTTTAACTTAAACAAAAATTAATCGTTGGTTATTTTCTTAAAGGTTTTTTTCCTTGACATAGAAAATATTTAGGATTTAGAAATTTTTGTAAGTTAAAATGGAAAACCATTTTAATTATTTCACAAAGGAAAATTATTTATTGGTCAAATAAAAGCTTTATATAAAAATCTCTAGAAATTTTTTGAAATTATTAAGTTTTTAACTTAAATAAAATTAATCCATAAGAAAAATTTCTCAAATGATATAAACATTAACATAGAAAATTATTATGGGTTTAACTATTTATTTTTTAGATAAACGAAACTTAATTGAAAATTTTCAAAATATTTTTTTTCAAGAAACCCTTATTTAAAATAAAAAAAAACTAAGTGGTCGGGGAGTTCCAACGGCCCCGCGGCTTCTATCACAATCCTCATTAGAGATCGTGGGTCTCCTCACGTCACCCTGGGAGTGAACTCGTAAAGGATGGAGATACTACAAGGATCTAGAACTAATAAATGATGTAATTAACAACCTAGAACACGTACTATGATCGGCCAATCTATGTTGAAGGTTATAGTGTGAGGCTTGTCTATAGGAAATAAGAAGAAATGAACATCCCCTCAATGAAGTTATCTTGTAGATCATTACCTGGAAGAGAAATTAATTTGTGATGGTTACGACACTTAGCTTAGTAAACAGTTAATATTTCCAAGAAACTATGTCAGTTTTCCTAATAGCTGAATCAATCATGTTAAAGATAATTGTGATGGGGTTAACTATTATCAATTTAATATGTGGATAAAGTGCACAAAATTATTTTATTTTTCACAAAACTAAGATTTTCTGTTATTTTCAAATTTTTAGAAATGGTTGGTGGAGGTTTTTTCAGTCCCTTAGCCGTTATTCTCCATGAGAATAAGCTAATGATGGGATCCAACTATGTGGACTAGAAAAGGAACTTGGACATAATACTCCCAGTCGAGGAGTATAAGTATATCCTCTACGAAACCTGCCCTGTGATTGGGGAGGGCTCTACCGATAAGGAGGGAGAGGCTGAGAAGGCATAGAAAAAGACTGATGAAATGGCGCGATACTATACGTTACCCTCTATGTCTAATGTGCTCTAATCCAAACATGAGTAAATGGTAATTGCGTACGTTATTAGTACATCACAAGCCATGATATTCGAGGATAAGAGCCAGCCCACAAGGCAAGAGGCTCTTCAAACAATCATAAACATGAAGATGGCTTAAGGAGAATCAGTCAGGGAGCATATGCTCAAAATGATTATTGTTTTCGACGAAGCGGAAGTCTTGGGGGTTATCATTGACCCCGAGAGCCACGTGGACATGGCTCTTGAATCTTTACCGGGTTCTTTTGCTTAGTTCAAGTTGAACTACAATATGAACAAATTAAACATAGGTTTAACTGAGTTGATGAAAGAGCTCCAGGTGGCGAAGAAAGTCATGATGCCACAAGCAAGGGCTATGATGGCTTCTTCTTCAAGAACTAAGCCCAAGCCGAGAAAGTTCAAGAAAAAAAATTGTAATGCAGTACACCTGCCCAAGTCCCAGTCAACAGACAAACCCAAGGGTAAATGCTTCAAATGTGGGAAGAAGGGATACTGAAAAAAGGAGTGTCCAGATCTTCAAGCCAAGAAAAATTCCACAGGTAATGTTTTTTATCTAGAGTCTAAATCAATAGTTGGATCAACTTCCACTTGGATTGTTGATTCAGGAGCCACTGATCACATCAATAACTCCTTGTAGGGGTTTAGAAAGATTTGAAAACTCCAGAAGGGCGAACATAGATTAAGCGTGGGAAATGGAGCACAAGTTTGGGCCTTTGCAGAGGGGGAACTAGAACTTGTTTTTTTTTATTGTAATAGAATAGTTATATTAAAGGATATTTTATTTGTTTTTTGTTTTAGATAGAATTTTGTTTCAGTTGCAAAACTAATAAATCTAAGATATTGTATTTTTTTTTTCCATTCTGGTATAGCAATCAATAGAAATGGAGAAGTTTTATGTACTGGGCACATGTATGAAAACCTACTCTTCATTAATCTTATTAACAATCAATTAAACAATGCTCAATCTAAATCTTCAAATAGGAAGAGAAAGACTAATATCATTGACTTATATCTTTGGCATCTAAGGTTAGGTCATATTAACTCAACCAGGATTCAAAAGTTAATCTAAGATAAGCCTTTAGGCTTATTAAGATTAGAAAGTTGGCCTCAGTATGAATCCTGTCTTATGGAAAAAATGACCAAAAGGTCATTTACCCAAAAGGCAAATAGAGCCAAAGAGACAATAAGTCTTGTTCACACTGATGTGTGTGGCCTTTAGTCTACACCAGCAAGAGGGGGGTTTGAGTAGTTCATCACCTTCACAGATGATTGTATTAGGTATGGTTATGTTTAATTGGTGAGGCACAAGTTTGACTCTTTTGACAAGTTCAAAGAATTGAAGGTTGAACTAGAGCATCGAACAGGTAAACTAATCAAGACCTTACAATCAAATCGTGGTGGAGAGTACCTCCTTGATGAATTCAAGGACTACATGTTACATCATGGGATAGTATCCCAACTTTTTGGAATAGGATAATGATGGAAATGGTCCAAGGCATGATATCTCATGCTACTCTTCCAGTGTCTTTTTTGGGATATGCCCTGAAAACAGGAACATATATTCTGAACTTGTTGCCTTCTAAGTCAGTACCTAGGATGCCCTATGAGATGTCGACTGAGCGGAAGCCAAGTCTGAATCATCTTAAGATATAGGATTGTCCAGCTTATGTACTGATCAAAGGAGGCAAGTAAAAACCAACATCAGAATTATGCTATTTTGTTGGGTATCCAAAAGGAACAAATGGTGGTTGCTTTTATTATCCTAAGGAGCAAAAAGTACTTGTGAGTACTAATTCTAGATATTTAGAGGATAATCGAAGCACATCCACTAATGGTTTAATAAGGCTGAAACTCAACGAGAAGTTATCTTCTAAATCGACTTCTTCTAACCCTATTATAGAACAAGAAGAGGCAATTTCAGGAACCTGTACAAACAGAGGCTCATCGGAGTGGGCGGGTATCTAGGGTTCCAAAAAGATGGACTAGAGAGGTATTGGACCTATTTCTAACCATCAGGAACAAGATCCAATAGATACAAGGAGGCTATTGCTTATGCAAATGCAAACCTATGGCATGAAGTAATGAAAGCCGAGATTGAATCTATATACTTCAATTAGGTTAGGGACCTTGTAGTTTCGCCTGAAGGGATAAAACCTATTGGGTGTAAGTGGGTACATAAGAGAAAAAGGGGAGCGGATGGGAAGGTGAACACCTTCAAAGCTAGGCTTGTGGTGAAATGTTATACTTAGAAAAAAAGTATCGATTATCAGAAAACCTTTTCCTCAGTTACCATGCTTAAGTCCATCCATATACTCCTTGCCATCACATGTCGTTATGACCACGAGATATGAAACATGGATGTCAAGACGTTATTTTTAAATGGTAATCTTAGTAAAAACATCTATATGTCCCAACCGGAAGGCTTTATTGCTGAAGGCCAAGAGCATATGGTTTGTAAACTTAAGAAATCCATTTAAGGACTTAAGTAAGCATCCAAAGCATGGAACATTCATTTCGATGAGACTATAAAATCTTACAATTTTATTCAAAATGAGAATGAACCATGTCTGTACAGAAAAGTAGAAGCCATAAACATAGTTTTTCTTGTACTATATACGGATGGCAGTCTACTCACTGAAAATGATATAAACAAACTGTTATCTAATAAGGTTTGTCTATCTAGTCAATTTAGTATGAAGGACTTGGGAGAAGCCATTTACATTCTCATAATAAAGCATCTTAGAAATACTAAGTAGTGAATGTTAGGGTTATCCCAAGCTACGTACATTGACAAGATGCTTACTAAGTTCATCATGGACTCAAGCCTGGGAGCATTAATCCCTTGCAGATATGGGTTGTCTTTTTCTTCCAAAGACTATCTAAAATATAAAGAAGAAAATGATAGAATTAGTAGGATTTCCTACGCTTCAGCTATGGGAAGTCTCATGTACGCCAGATATCTGCTTTGCCATGGGCTTAGTTAGCAGATATCAGTCAAACCCGAGAAAGTTCATTAGCTAGCTGTAAAGTATATTCTCAAGTACCTTAAGGGTACGAGAGAATATATACTAGTTTCCAAAGCTGATGACATGGTTCCTACAGGATACACAGGTTCAGACTTTCAGGTAGATAAGGATGAGAGAAAATCCATTGTTGGATATGTCTTCACCTTGTCTGAAGGAGCCATTTCACAGTGAAGTATTAAGCAATTTTGTATTGTTGACTTAATCATGGAAGCTAAGTATGTAGCAACTTTGGAGGCATCTAAGGAAGCAGTCTGGCTTTAGAAGTTTCTTTTAAAACTTGGAGTCGTGCCACAAATGGATAGGTCCGTTCTGACGTATCGCGATAACACTGGTGTAGTCTTACAATCCAAAGAACCCAAGAAGCATAAAAAGGGAAAACATATTGAGAAGAAGAACCACATGATATGCGATTTCATCCAGAGATGCAAATTTGTGGTAGAACAGATTGCCTCGAAAAACAATCTAGCAGATTCTTACACCAATCCTTTGGCTAAGAGAGGCTTTAGAAGACACTTAGATGCCATAGGGGTGGGCACCTATGGACTTACTTAGGCTTATAGTGCAAGTGGGAGATTGTTAGGATTCATGCCCTTCCTAGACTAAGTTTCTGATGTAATTTTGATTTGTATTAATAAAAGTATTATTCTCAGAAATTATTTTGTAAATTCTTCTTTACTTTTGTGAGCAATTTCATTGAAAAAGACCCATTGAAACTTGATGTGTTTGGATTTGGGTATAAAAATCATACAAAAACTAAGCACATTCCCAACCAAGTTTAAATTAAAATGTTTGACCCAAATCAAACATATGAGCAAGCGTACTCATTATTACTGAGCATAGGGTTCAAACGAGTGTCGATCCTACAAGAACAAGTAAACATTAATTACCCCTCTTTCATTGTTTAACCGACTCAACAAAGTGAAAATCAAATAAAAAGGAAAAATAAAACTAAAATAAAATAAAAATATGTACATGTCAAGGATGGAGAAGTATGCAACTCAAACCATTGATTAGACAACCACGATCTTCAAGAACTTAACCATTATCATAATCAATCATTCTCTC
The DNA here is from genome assembly GCA_026120185.1 of Voacanga thouarsii. Taxonomy (NCBI): domain Eukaryota; kingdom Viridiplantae; phylum Streptophyta; class Magnoliopsida; order Gentianales; family Apocynaceae; genus Voacanga; species Voacanga thouarsii. The sequence continues at coordinate 1,350,787 of JANUWF010002331.1, forward strand.
GGCACCATGAAGGATTAAGGTAAATTAGTATCACTTGGTCTGTCTCAACTAATTACTACCTTCTAGATAAATTAGCATCACTTGGTCTGTCTCAACTAATTTATCCAAAAGATGCATTAAACACAATCCTTAATTAAATTTCCGTGGTCTGGAAAATTTAAAACATGAAATTAATCAATGAATCCTTGGTCTGGAAAACATCAATTAACCTTTAATTACTCAATCCTCAGCAATTAACCTCTTTGGTCTAGTAAGTTAACAGCCAATGAATGCGAAAATTAATCAATTGCAACCATCATCAACCTCTTTGGTCTAGCAAGTTAACAATAGAAACAACCAACTAATCTCGGAATATGCCCAAGTAATTAAATACTAAGAAGAATAGTCAATTAATCAAAAGATCAAATAACTCCAAGAATCATGATTACCTAAAACAATGTCAAATTACAATAGAACAATTAAAACATCATTATCAAGAAAAAGAAAACAAAGTAAAAGAAAGAACTCATAGACAAGCTTCCTTCTTCTTTCTTTAAAAACCTTTTTGTACAACCCTCTTTGAACTTGAAGAATTCCTCCTTAGACTAAGTGATTTTCTATGATGATCAATGAATTCTCCCCTTTTCCCTTGTGTTTTTCATCTATTTATAGGCTTAAGAAGTGCATAAACTCGTAGGTACAAAGTTCTTGGCCGAGTAGAAGTTGGAAGATGCTAAAACTCCACAGATTTCTAAAAATGCGTCAAAAGATCACCGCACTGCCTTAGGAACAGACCACGGTGATGTACTCTACAACATGGGCTTGTACTCTACAGCTTGAGTATGAGTTGGTGGTCTAACGAAGCTGGAAGCGTATGCTTTGATGTACTATAGTTAGAAAGGTAAATGTCTTTTAGAAAGGTATTAGTACACTTTTTCCTCTCTAGATGCACGGTGATGTGTAGAGGTATTTTAGTCATTTCACCTGTAAGTCGGAGACATAGCTAACACAGCATTATCCTTGGTGTCAATATTTTCTTATAGTGATATTAGAAAATATTTACAACATAAAATACATCTATTTATATAGTTGGAGTATTTTGGTCATTTTAGTAACAAAGGCGATGTGTCCTTTTGTTCCTCAAGATAACCCGTAAGCCCTAATTAATTTTAGGTCGAGGAAATGGTCTCGATTAAAAAGGATTTTATTTTATTAGGAAGTCTAATTTATTATTAGACTGGAATAAAATCAAAGAACGATAGAGAATAAATTAAATTTATTATCTAGTTTAATTGGTTAATTAATTATTCATGGTCTAAGCCTAGATTGAATAATTAGGAAATTAACCTGGGCCTAAACCGAATAAAAAGTCTTAAATAATTATTTTATTTTATTTAGGCTTATTAATTAATCATTAGATTATTTTTCTAGGCCCAAAAATAAATAATTGATATTTATTATTTCAGACTCATTGCGTCTAAGGAAAATAATAAAAATAATTATTTGCCCAATAGCCTAGACCAAAAGGGTTTTTGTTTTTTTTTTTTAATTCATAGAACATAAGAGTTTGGGGTAAGTCAGATGTCTTCTGTTGATAACTTCCAGGTGTTTTGAAATATCAAAACCCCGATGTTATGTTATCAGGAATTGTGGCAGTGTGTTTTCAATTTTCATAGATAACACACATTTGTGAACATAAGAAAAAAAATCCCAGAAGCCTTGGTCATCTCTTCACTCTCATTTTTCTCTTCATCATCTTCTTGATCTTTCTAACTAATAGCAAGGAATCAAGAAGCTTTGAGACTGGATTCTCCTCGCCAATTTATTTCGCCAACAGGTGGTTAGGTGGTGGAATATTCTGAGAAGCAAATAAGCTTTGGCATTCATGCCATGGAGGAGTAGAATATTAGTAGGTCTTCAACGGAGAAATCAACAAGTGAAGCTGCTACTCTTATAGTTCAACCAATTTCTTTACAGCCAAAGAAATCGAAATCGCACAGAGGTATATTTTCCTTTTCTTCCGCTTTCTTTTGTGTTGTTGTTTTTGTTTCTGCATGCATGGTTTTTCTTGTTTTTCATGCTTCACTGGTATTCTGGTATGCACTCACCACTCCAACAACATAGTTGAGTGTTGTATACTGATTCTTTAGGACAAAAAAAAAAAAAAAAAAAAAGTGATGTCAAAGGCGAAACCTTGTGAGCTTTGCATGTACGTTGACTTTCTATGAAGAGAAATGCCTGCTTTTTTGAAATTATGGTGCAATATTATTGATAAAAGCTTAATTTTTTAATCGTGCCTAAGATTTTAAATAAATTTTGAAATAGAGTATTCTTTATAAAGCTATTGTTAGTGTTGTGCTCTAGAGGCAATCACTTGTACTATGTATATTGCATATTAAATTAATAAGAGGCATTCTTTATCTTTCAATTTGTTTGTTATATCTAAATATATGTACAAACCGTTAGATAAAGTCCCTAGTACAACACAGTGTTAAGGAAATCATGATAGAGATCATGATGTGAGATTCCTACTACACTATGCAGTCTTTGTACTTAAATAATCCCCAGTCATAGTATTAATAAGATGGGACATTATTAATATGCCAAGACTGGCACATGTTATATCTCTTGATTGGATCAAGCGGTGGTTCTCATATCCGTGAGTATTGGGATACTCAGGATTAACGTGTGGATACTTGTTTTGGAACAAGTTCATTGGATGACACAGCTACGAGATAATCACTTGGATAACTATTTAGTGCCAATGATAGAATCTCATTATAGCAAGTGTGCAAGTATCCTTAGACTTGAGATCTCCAAGGTACTTTGTTTAACGAGCGTTGTACTTTGATTCTAATCTTTGGAGTCTTATCTAGGACTGCCTATGGGATGGATATTGGGTACAACGTAAAGTAAACGAAAGTAGTTGAGAAAGTCGATAAAGGATTCACCACTCCTAATAGTAGGAAAGTATATCTCAAGGCCACTTGTAGAAATCATTACTCATGAAGTCCTTGGCCAAGGCGACTATGTGATGGAAATGGTTCCAATTGATACACATATCGAGTAATGGATTTCTTGAACAAGTACTAAAATATTCGGGCCATAATTAATAATATTTTGGAGGGAGTTGGCACTAATTCCATGCTCTAGACCGAATGAGATATTGTATGGTGAAAAGAGTTTATTGCACTGATAATTTGCTATTGAAAGGTCCATGTCAAGCTACTCGACTTTTTGGACTTTTGGGTGGTCAAGAGTCATTGCTAGATGTCGCTCTTGATATGCTAAATATGGATTTATTAATTAGAGAATTAATAAATTTAATCCTTTATTTTATTAAGGATTATTAATTCTAATATTGTTAGAATTAATTCATATTATGCTACCAATAAGATCAGGAAACCTACTAGGTCACACACAATAAAGGTTTAAATGCTCAAATATATTAGTTGATAATATTATGGGGTTAATTAAGAGAAGGGAATATATTTATAGGTGAATTATAAGTCTGTTATAATTCATGGGACCTAATTGTAATTAAGTACACTTCAAGGACCAATTTGTTGGCAATTGGACGTTGAAGGACTAAGTTGCAATTTACGATAATTATAAATCTATAAATATAAGGAAACGGTTTCCTTAGGGTAAGAGATACAGACTATTCACGCAATAACAGAGAAACCGTTTCTCTGCCTCTCTCTTGATCAAGCCCTAGCCGTCTCTCCCTTATTAATCAAAACCCTAGCCTCCTAAATTCTACTAGCATAGAATTGTAAGATTGTGAGCGTTCGACCTTGTGTGGATTATCATTAGAGGGAGTTCTTTCTTGGACTTCAGTTGAGCTGCTGTGAACCGATTTTGTGATCTGGATCACGCCTGCGTTCTTGGAACAAGAAAATTTTAAATTCTGGCTTCAAGAGGTAATAAGCGTGATCTTCTCTTTTTCCCCTTTTCTACTGCAAACCCGTGATCCATGGCTTGGATTTCTTGCTATTTTTCGCTGCATTTAATCTGATTAATTAATTTAGAAATCCTACAGCTATGAAGCTGTTTCCAAAGAAAATTGGGGTAACACGGTTGTAAAGTTGTTTTTAATTGAAAAATTGAGGCAAAATCTTTCCTCTTATTTCGTAAAAGTACGATTCGAAATTACCACACATTTTTTTGCATAAGAACACCACTAGCATTCATGGAACTCACTGAGTGCAAAACACTTACACTTGTATTTCACTTTCTTTTAGTTAGGACTCAGGAGTGAAAGTCCACAACAGTTAAAGAAAAGACAATAGGTTGGACAGTGCACTCCACATCTCTATTATCAAGCTATCAGGGCACGCAATAATTTGTATCAATTGTAAACATATAATTATGCCTACTATGACTATGACTACAATGTAATAGTTTGTTCTCTTATTGCCTTGGGTATGTTTTGAGTGTTATAAGACCCCTTGTCTAGAAATTCAGAATAGGCTGCCCCTACTTTATTGCACACTTCTGAATTTTTATGATCCTATATATATATATATATATATATATATATATATATATATATATATATATATAAATATATATTAAGATGGGTGAAACAATGTTCAATTTCAAGAGCTCCCTAAGGATGCCAGGTGTCATGCAAGGTGGATTGTGCATGTAATGCTTATTTATCATGTAGATTAAATTAATTCTTGTGGAAAAGAAAAAGAGAATGGCAGTGGACTGCTTGGTGACCGTTTTATGAGCTGAAAATAGAGAAAAAGAAAAAAATATATACGAAGAGGGAGAAGGGAAAAAATTAGCAAGACGAAGAGAGAGAAATTGGTAGTTTTGAAAGAATAAGGAAAGAAAACAAGAGTTCTTGGATATATTGAGCAAAAATTAAAAGAGAATCAAGGTAAATCACTTGATATGAAGAAATTTTGTTCTTCCTATTGTAAGGAGTAGGTTGATGTATGTCTTGCAAGGAGATATGTGATTTTTACTTGAAGAACATATGAACACTATATCTCTATTTTGCTCTCTTGTGTAATCGGTTGAATGGAATTGCATTTAGCATGGATTTTGTGATGTTTTAGTGAATTTTTGGTGATGTTTGTAAGGGATTTTGATGGCTGAAAATTGGAGTTAATGAAGAAAAGATTAAATGAAGTAAAGGAATGAATTTAATATTAGTTAAGATTGTGTGAGCATGTAAAATGGACTAAAGGCAGTCAAATTTTGCTACTCTGTGTGTGATTTTTTTTCTACTGGGAAATGCTCAAAAAATAGTGAGTTTTGATGAAGAAAAGTTGAGGGAAAATGGAGGAATTAATTGGAGTTAGGTGTTAGATGAAAGGATTTACAAGATGGAATAAGATTTTGGTGAAAAAGGATTGAAAAAGCTGAATTTCAGCCTTGAAAATGCTACAGAAAACCTACCAGAATTCTATTTTTATTGTGAAATTAGGCTACGAAATAGTAGCTAAGCGAAATAGGAACGTTTTGGAGTAAATTTGGAATGAATCAAGTTGAATTTTGGAAGATATGAATTAATTAGTCAGATGTGGTTTAATAAGAGCCGGAAATTTTGAGATAGTATATGTTCTTGGATGAAATTTCATTTGATTGATGGAATTAAAGAGCATGAATTGAATAGATTGAAATGTTGGGAATCGTGTTTGGGAAATGAACAGAAAATGGATAATTTGGAATAATAGTATTCCAAGTAGTTTATTTCATTTCAAGAAGAAATGAAATATTAAAGAAATGATTAAATTCCTTGCTAATGTATTACATGAATATTTTTGGTTTATGAAATGCATAGTCAATCGAATTGGGATTAATCTTTAATGTAGGTGTTTTTATTATGAACTTGTGACAATTGTTGGACATTTTACTAACTGAGCAATAGCGTATCCGAGGTAAGTCCCTCGAATACCTGAAAACCTAGCTTATGCTAGTGGTTTATGCAAAGTGAAGTTAAGCATAACAAATGCCTTTGGTTTTCCTGATAAAACTTTAACTTTCCTGTATTTAATGTTCTCCTGATCTTGTTAAGATTCCCTAGGCCCATTGATGTCTTGTATGACAAAAATGCTAGTGTGCAATTGTGATGATAAAAATGAACATTTGAATGATTTGGTTTCTTTGAAGAAAATATAATTTTTTTGATAAAATCTATGACTTCATTTCATATTCAAATGACAAGAAATTCATGAGATTTATTCTTGAACATATTCATTTGTGATGAATAATGTTCTACAGCATGAAATACATGAATGTGTGGCTTTAGATTTTCCTGAACCATTTATAGTTTTCCTGAACGACAAATGGTCATTATTTTGAGAAATAATGCGTTTTAATGAGAAATGGAATTTACTCAATTGTGAAAATTTGTCCATGAACAATTTTATATTTCAAAGCATTTCATTCATATTTTTTAAACCGAATTGGCTTTTGGTTTTACTCAAATAAACCTAATACCATGTTTATAGTTTGAAGATTGAATTATGTCATTTTTTTTTTTGGAGAAATTATGAAAATGCCATTTTATTTGTAAATGTGATGAAACCCTAAATCCTTGAATTATTCACATCATTCGGATTTAAATTATTGGATTATGTTGATTTTATTCTTTTTGGACTTGAATACTCATAAATTATATAAATGCCCTTAAGAAATATATTTAATCGTGTAAAGGACGTTTTATCCATTTACGCTTATTTCTTGGAAAATGATTACTCGGTAGAGAAATAAAGTTTGTTCTTTTATTCTATTCCCTTTGGAATTTTGGGATTCCTGGGGAATTATTACATAGTAGACTGGGTTGTGATCCAATGAAGACTTTGAGTACTTAACAAGGGCTATGCTCTTTGTTCTAGCTTACGTTTGAGGTAGACACCCCTAAGTAACTTATCTAGTTCTGAGGATTGTCCCTTGGGTTTGACTGATATCTATTAACTAAGCCTACAACAAAGCAGATATCTGGCCTAATAGGCAGTATGGCATACATGAGAATTTCCATAGCTGAAGCATAGGGAATCCTACTCATTTTATACTTTTCTTCTTGAGACTTTGGATAGTCCTTTGAAGAAAAAGAAAACCGATGTCTGTAAGACATTAATGCTCCCTTGCATGAGTCTATGCTAAACTTGGCTAGCATCCTGTCAATGTATGTAGCTTGGGATAATCCTAACATTCTTTGGTTCTTATTTCTAAGAAGTTTTATTCTAGGAATGTAACTGGCTTCTCCTAAGTCCTTCATACTAAATTGACTAAATAGCCAAACTTTAGTAGATGACAGTATCTTTACATCACTTCTAATTAGTAGAATATCATCCATATATAGTACAAGAAAAACCACATTTTTACCTTCTAGTTTCCTGTACACACATGGTTCATCCTCGTTTTGAATGATACTGTAAGATTTTACATTCTCATCAAAACAAATGTTCCACAATCTGGATGCCTGCTTAAGTCTATAAATGGATTTCTTATACTTACAAACTATATGTTCTTGGCCTTCAGTAATAAAGCTATCCGATTGGGATATATAAATGTCTTCACTAAGATGGCCATTTAGAAATTTCGTTTTGACATTCATTTGCCATATCTCATAGTCAAAATGACATGCGATGGCAAGGAGGATACGGATGGACTTAAGCATGGATACTGAGGAAAATGTTTTCTTATAATCGATACCTTCATTTTGAGTATACCCTTTCGTCAAAGGCCAAGCTTTGAAGGTTTTCACCTATTGAAATATATGCCCTCTTAGACTAGGTTATTGATGTAATTTTAACTTGTATTAATAAAAGTATTATTCTCGAAAATTATTTGTGAATTCTTCTTTATTTTTATGCACAATTTCATTGAAAAAGACCTATTGTGTTTAAGTAAATGATTTATGTGAATGGAGATCTTTCATAGTAAGATATGGACCATGGTTAATTAACACATAAACTATTGTTCTTAACTGAATGATGAGAATGAGAATCTCGTCATAGTAAGGTTATCATGTTATGAATTCTAAATAAGAAATGGCTTACCTTTAGCTAATTAAGAGTCTTCTCATTTCATAACACAAGCGCATTTCAAATATGTAGAACTGGACATGTAGTAGTGGTTTTTAAAAGTACTTTGTGGTAGAAACCTAGACTACTACTGCTACAGCGTGGACTTATTTTCTACAGCTTGAGTATGTATTGGTGGTCTGACGAAGCTGGAAGCGTATGCTTTGATATACTATAGTTGAGATTCTTTAGTAGAACTAATATACTTGTATGTTGGGTATATGTAAGTAGGTTAGTTAAGACAGACATGTACAAGATAGCTTCTACACTATATCGCCCTTTGTGGTTGTCCGAATAATATAATTATGCAAGGCCCTAGGGAACATGACTTGAATATTTGCTTTAGGGTAGCTTCTTGGGAAGACGGAAATATTCTAAGAAGTTGTGGATTATTGGATTAGAAGCCTAAGGATGGTAGATGTCTTTTAGAGAAGTGTTAGTGCATATTTTCCTCTCTAAATATACAATGATGTGTAGATGAGTATTTTAGTCATTTCACCTGTAGGTCGGAGATCTAGCTAACACAGTATTGCCCTTGGGGGTAATATTTTTTTATAGTGATATTAGGATATATTTAAAATGTAAAATATAGCTATTTATATAGCAAGGGTATTTTGATCATTCTAGTAGCCAATGCTATGTGTCTTTTTGGTCCTTAGAATAGTTTGTAAGTCCTAATTAATTTTGGGTCAAGGAAATGGTCTCAGTTTAAAAGGGTTTTATTTTATTCATTATTGGACTAGAATAAAATAAAACAATGAGAGAAATTAAATTAAATTTATTATCTGGTTTAGTTGGTTAATTAATTATTCTAGACCTAAGCCCATATTGAATAATTAGAAAATTAACCTGGGCCTAAACTAGATAAAAAGACTTAATAATTATTTTGATTTATTTGGACTCATTTATTATTTATTGGGTTTTTTATAGGCACAGAAAATAAATAATTAATATTTATTATTTTGCGCTCATTAGGTCCAAGAAAAATAATAAATAATGTTAATAGCCCCATAACTTAGAGCAAAGGGTTTTTTAATTCATGGAACAAAAGAGTTTAAGCTAAGCTAAACCTCTTCTGTTAATAACTTTTGGGTGTTTTAAAATATCAAAACCCCGGTGTTTTGGTTATCTAGTGCGAGCTACGTGTTTTGTGTTGACAGACAATACACACGAACGAAAAAACAGAAGCTTTTTCCTTTTTCTCTTTCTCTCGTTCTTCTTTTCTTGTGCCTTGTTGATTTTGCTAATCAATAGCAAAGGATCAAGAAGCTTTTGAGACTGTGATTTTCCTTGGCTAAGTTGTATCACCAATGAGCAATAGGCGGTGGAATATTCTAAGTTCTCAAGAAGCTTTAGCGTTGATGCAAATGAGATGAAGCAGGCGGATTGCAGGATTTCAACTGGAGGCATCAACAATCCCAGGAATATCATCACGTGGAGAAGCTATTCTTGTGGTCCAATCGTCTTCTTCACGGCCAAAGAAAACAACAAAGTACAGAGGTATTAGTTTTTCCTTCCTTCCACTATGTTCTATGTTTTGTTTTTTGCATCTGTTTAGCGATGCATGGCTTTCTATGATATTTTCAATCTTCAATTAGTATCTCAGCTAGAAGCTTTAAATGGCTTAGGAAGCATGCATGTCAGTTAATAAAATGGACCAAATAATTGTTTGATTTAATGAATGTGAACCTTCACTATTTTGGCATGGTAGAAGCTCTGTACACCTCATGGTTGAGGTTTAGGAAACCATGTGTAAACCAGAATTTAAAGGATATAGGTGGATGTGGTTTTTGTTTTTGATGAAAATCTATAACAAGAAAGCCACCTATTGAAGTTGAGAGAATATTTGTAGATCTTCTAGAGAAAATCCAGAAGAAATGAGGGGGAAAAATGAAGAAGAAACCCCGAGCAGCTGTCTAGTCGAGCCGCGTCCACCACTACTCAGATAGCAAAGGAGCTGAGACTTGCAAGCCGCAGCCGAGCCCAAGCTATTCCTTGGCTCAGTATTCCCAAAAGCATTTTAGGGCGGCCCGCTGGTTGTGGATGGCAGGCACCCGCCCTGGGTCATGGTCCATGGATCTTTCCATGGGCCATGATCCAGTGTGGTAGGTGCGCAAGACCAAGAGAATTTTTTTTTAATTTTTTTCCCTTGTAATTCTTGTGCAATTTCTTTTTGTTTTGGGTCCCAGACCAGACGAAGTTATTATTTTTGCAATATTTAATATTCTTTGAATATTTTACATAAAAAATAATAGTAAAGCATTTTTAGGAATAAACAAAATCATTAATTAATTTAATTAATGGGTTTAATTTTATTATTTGGAAACTTAGGTTTAAAAATAAAGAAGCATGAAAATGTTTATAGTTTTCTAGCATGCTATTTATTTTAATTCCTATGTGCACATTTTCTCAAAGACCAGAGTCTTTGGAAATTTTTATTTAACAAGGAAAAATATTTTTCTTTAATTAAATAGTTAATTTTAACTTAAACAAAAATTAATCCTTAGTTATTTTCTTAAAGATTTTTATTCTTGACATAGAAAATATTTTGGATTAAGAAATTTTTGTAAGTTAAAATGGAAAACCATTTTAATTTATTCTGACAAAGGAAAATTATTTTTGGGGTCAAATAAAAACTTGAGATCAAAATCTCTAGAAAGTTTTAATGGATTTTTAAAATTATTAAGTTTTTTAACATAAATAAATTAATCCATGGAAAATTTTCTCATTGAGTATAAACCTTGACATACAAATTTTTATAGATTGAGATATTTTATTTTTAAGTTAAAAGAGAACTTAATTGAAATTTTTCAAAAGATATTTTTCCAAGAAAACCTTTCTATAAAAAACTAAGTGGGAAAGGAGTTCTAATAGCCCCACAGCTTCCATCACGATCCTCGTTAGAGATCGTGGGTCTCTTCGCGTCACCCTGGGAGTGAACCCTAAAGGATCGAGACACCACAAGGATCTAGAACTAATGGAGGGATATAATTAATAACCCGGGATAGGTATTATGATCGGCCAGCCCATGTTGAAGGTTATAGTACGAGGCATGTCCATAGGAAATAAGAAGAAATGACCATCTCCTCAATGGAGTTATCTTCTATATCATTACCTAGGAGGGAAATTAATTTGTGGTGGTTAACAAAATTAGCTTAGAAAACTATTAATCTTCCCAAGAAGCTATGTCAGTTTTCCTAAAGAGCCGAATTAATCATGTTAAAGATAATAGTCATTGGGTTAACTGTTATCAGTTTAATATGAAGATAAAGTGCACAAAATTATTTTATTTTTCACAAAACTGAGAATTTCTTTTATTTTCAAAATTTTCAAAAATGGTTGGTGATGGTTCTTTCAATCCCATAGCCATTATTCTCTGTGAGAATAAGCTAATGGTCCTAACTATGTGGACTAGAAAAGAAACTTGGACATAATACTCATAGCCGAGGAGTATAAGTATGTCCTCTACGAAACCTACCCTGTGATTGGGGAGGGTTCCACTGACGAGGAGCAAGAGGCTGAGAATGCGTGGAAAAAGGCTGACGAGATGATACGATGCTATATGTTAGCCTCCATATCTAATGTGCTACAATCTAAACATGAGCACATAACAACTGCATACTATATTAGTACATCACTAGCCACGATGTTCCCGAATAAGAGTTGGCCCGCAAGGCAGTAGGCTTTTCGAATAATCATAAACACCAAGATGGTTGAGGGACCATCAGTCAAGGAGCATATGCTCAAAATGATTGCTACTTTTGAGGAAGCAGATGTCTTGTGGGCTGTCATTGACCACGAGAGCCAAGTAGACATGGTTCTCGAATCTCTGTCGGGATTTTTTACTCAGTTTAATTTGAACTACAGCATTAAAAGTTAAACATGAGTTTAATTGAGTTACTAAAAGAGCTCCAGGTGGCGGAGAAGATTATGAAGCCACAAGTAAGGGCTATAATGACTTCTACTTTAAGAACTGGGCCCAAGCCCTGAAAGTTCAAGAAGAAGAAGGGTAATGTTGTGCACCAACCCAAGTTCCAACCTAAAGACAAACCTAAGGGCAAATACTTCAAGCGAAGGAAGAATAGACACGGGAAAAAGGAATGTCTAGATCTTCAAGCGAGAAAAATCTCGCAGGTAATATTTTCTATCTTGAGTCTGTATCAATGGTTAGATCAACTTCCACTTGGATTGTTGATTCAGGAGCTATTGATCACGTTTACAATTTCTTGCAAGGGTTTAGATAGATTAGAAGAATCCAGAAGGGCGAACATGGACTACGCATGGGAAATAGAGCATAAGTTTAGGCCCTTGCAGAGGGAGAACTATAGCTTGCTTTTGATTGTAATACAATAGTTATATTGAAGGATGTTTATTTATTCCTGGTTTTAGATAGAATTTGGTTTCAGTTGCAAAAATAAGAAATCAAAGATATTCTGTTTCTTTCTATTCTAGTATAACTATCAATAGAAATTGAGAAGTTTTATGTACCCGGCACATATATGGAAATCTATTCTTCATTAAACCTTTTAACAATCAATTAAATAACACTTAATCTAAACCTTTAAATAGGAAGAGAAAGACCAATGTCAATGACTCATATCTTTAGCATCTAAGGTTGGGTCACATTAACTTAACTAGGATTCAAATGTTAATCCATAATGGTCTTTTGAGCTAATTAAGATTGAAAAGTTGGCCTCAGTAAGAATCTTGTCTATGGGAAAAATGACCAAAAGGTCCTTTACCTAAAAGGCATATAGAGGCAAAGAGACGCTAAGTCTTTTTCACACTGATGTGTGTGGTCCTTTGTCTACACCAGCAAGATGGGGGTTTATGTATTTCATATTCTTCACATATGCTTGTACTAGGTATGATTATGTTTATCTAATAAGACACAAGTTTGACTCTTTTGATAAGTTCAAAGAGTTTAAGGATAAAGTGGAGTGTCGGATACGTAAACTAATCAAAACCATATGATTGAATCATGGTAGAGAGTACATTCTTGGTGAATTCAAGGACTGCATGGTATATCATGGGATAGTATCCCAACACTCTATACCGGGAACACCCCAGCAGAATGGAGTAGCTGAGAGAAGGAATAAGACATTGATGGAAATGGTCTGAAGTATGATGTCTCATGCTACTCTTCCAGTGTCTTTTTGAGGATATGCCCCAGAAACAGCAACATATATTCTGAAGTTGGTACCTTCCAAGTCGGTACCTAAGACACCCTATAAGATGTGGATTGGGCATAAGCCAAATTTAAATTATCTCAAGATATAGGGTTGTCCAACTTATGTACTGATCAAGAAAGATAAGTTAGAACTATGACCAAAATTAAGCTATTTTATTGGGTATCCAAAAGATACAAAGGTTAGTTACTTTTATCATCCCAAGGAGCAAAAAGAACTTAGGAGCACTAATATTAGATACTTGGAGGAAGATCAAAGCACATCTACTAAAGGTTTAACATGGTTGGAACTCAAGAAGAAGTTATCTTTTAAATCAACTTCTTCCAACCTGATTATAGAATAAGAAGAGGCATAACCTCAGGAACCTATACAAATGGAGCCTTATCATAGTGGGAAGGTATCTAGAGTCTAAAAAGATAAACTGGAGAGGCTTTTGACCTAGTCTCTGACCATCAGGAGTAAGATCCCACTAGATATGAGGAAGCTATTACTGATGATGATGCAAACCTATGGTATGAAGAAATGAAAGCTGAGATTAAGTCTATATACTTTAATCAGGTTTGTGATCTTATAGCTTCACCTGAAGGGATAAAACCCATTGGGTGTAAGTGAATATATAAGAGGATGAGGGGAGTAGATGGGAAGGTAAAAACCTTCAAAGCTAGGCTTGTAGCAAAATAGTATACTCAGAAAGAAAGAATCGATTATGAGAAAACTTTTTCCCCGGTAGCTATACTTAAGTCTATCCGTATCCTCCTTACCATTGCATGTCATTATGATAATGAGATATGGAAAATAGATGTTAAGATGACATTTTTAAATGGCCATCTTGTTCAAAACATCTATATGTCCCAACAAGAAGGCTTTATTGTTGAAGGCCAAGAGCATATGGTTTGTAAGTTTAAGAAATCTATTTATGGACATAAGCAGGCATCTAGAGTATGAAACATTCATTTCGATGAGACTGTAAAATCTTACGATTTCATTCAAAACAAGGATAAACTATGTGTGTACAAGAAAATGGAAGGTATAAATGTGGTTTCTCTTGTGTTATATGTATATGACATTCTACTCATTGGAAATAATGTAAAGACATTACCATCTACTAAGATTTGGCTATCTAGTCAATTCAGTTTGAAGGATTTGGAAGAAGCCGGTTACGTTCTCGGGATAAAGCTTCTTAGAAATAGGAAGCAGTAGGTTATCCCAAGCTACATATAATGACAAGATGCTGGTCATGTTCAGCATGGATTCATACAAGAGAGCATTGATCCCTTGCAGACATGGGTTGTCTTTTTTCTCAAAGGACTATGCAAAGTCTCAAGAAAAAAAATATAGATTGAGTATGATTCCCTATACTTCAGTTGTGGGAAGTCTCATGTACGCCATGCTATGTACTGTGCCAAATATCTACTTTGTCGTAGGCATAGTCAGAAGATATCAATCAAACCTAGGAGAGGTTTATTGGCAAGCTGTAAAGTATATTCTCAAGTATCTAAAAGGTAGGAGAGATTATATGTTGGTTTATAGGGCTGATGACTTAGTTCTGATAGATCAAAACAGAAAACATCAAAAAAAGAGCAGTGGAAAATTTTTAGTTTTCCTAGCCATATCAAGGAGAGAGTACTTACTTTTCTTGATTGGTGACGGATAAACTAATGTAGGGAAGGGTTTCACTGGAACTTATGTTGGAAGAGGAGAATGAGGTGTTTGTGATTCGACCGATATTCCCACCAATCTTCTACTCCTATTGATAGGGCTAAAATCACCATTATTTTATTAGTTGTTTGAGGATATTTTGAGATACTTTTGTTGTAATAACTAGGCATATTCCTTCCTATTTGATATTTTTATTGTAAAAAGTATTTTTGACAATTTTTTGCATATTTAAGTTGATTTCGAGTAAAAATTGAACATTTCCAAAACAGACCTGGCGCTAGGCCTAGCCAAGGGACCAGGTGTTGGGTTTATTCTTGTCAAAGAGTAAAAATAGACCAAAATTAAGGATAAAACAGATTAGACTCGGTGGTAGGTGGCCTAACTAGACTCGACGCCAGGTCCATTCAGCACAGAGGCGATTGTGCGTGAATTTGTTATATTCCAAAAGATTTTTGGTATTTTCTAAATTATACTCAGACTATGTTTCCTAAGCAACAAAATTTGGTATAAAAAAGGCTTATAAACACAAGAAAAATACAAGAGAAAGATGTGATTTGAAGTATCCAAGCTAACTACTTAATCACCACTCAAAGGAGCATTGTTCAAATGAAGTTTTCTAAAGAATATGAAGGGCTTGTCTATGAGTTTTATCTTTTATCATTTGTTCACTTTTCTTTAACAAGGATGTGCTTAATGTTTTGACTATAATTGGATATTATTTTGGAGATTATGATTTTTAATTAATTGGATTTTTTTTATCAATCTATTGTTATCTTTGGTATTTGATTACTTGTTGTCATTGGCTATTGATGCGAGTTCTTCTAATTGACTTGGGAAATAATGTTAGGATTTTATTGCATTGATCTCGTATTTGTCAAATTTTAATAGACTTGGGAAACAAAGTTAAGATTAAAGGACTAAAGTGATCAAAGATTAGTTGATTTCACCTTGAACAAAGGGTCATTAGCTAATTTCATGTTTATGAGGTATGAGTTTAATCCATCTTTTGGTTGCTTTGGTATGATTGGGAAATCAACTAAATTAATCAAAGGATAGTGATTCCATGGATTGGGAATGAAATGGAATCTACATAAGTAAGTTCATGACTTCAGAAACGATTGAATTTTACTTAATTTCCTTCATGAAGCCAATACGATAGTTGATTGTGATGAATGCTAATTGATTCAATATTGTGCTTTCAAGATAATTGAATAGTTATGTGAAATTGAATCCTTGAGTTATATCTATTTTTATTTTATTTATTTTCCTTTTTAGTCTCTTCTCATTTTATTAGCTAAATAATAAAGATTTGGGTCAAGTAAGGTGGAAGCCTAAGTTCTTGTAGATTCGATACTTGCTAGTCCCTATACTATACGATGGGTATACTTGCCCGTATGTGTGGTTTTAGCGGTTGGCATTTTAATAAAAGCTTAATTGACTTTGTAATTTATTGGTAATATTTTCTACACTAAAAAACTGGCATCAAGTTTTTGACGCCGTTGCTGGGGATGGGCACTATCGGCAACACTCGAGGCTTGTTGATTTAGACTTTGTTGTATTTGTAAATATCACTACCTTTTTTTATTAGGGAGTTTGTGAATATTTCTAATTTGTGTAATTTTCTTTTCTTTATTTTTTATTATTTTAGTTTGTTTTATTTGTTTGTTTTTATTTTTATTTTCGATTTGATTTTTATTTCTCTTTGAGTGTGAGGTTCAAACCAATATCATGGACAATTATTCAAGGGCACAATGTCAAAGGAGCTACTGTGATGATATATTGGCAAGGTTACAAGCTCAAATTAACACTTTTTGTGAGATGTCACTTGAAACTTCAATCAAATCCTTTGTTGCCAACATAAACATGTCTATTACGGGGTACGAAGAATCTTCCCAACAAATGAGCCAACAAAAAACACAACTAGCCAAGTTAGTTGAAGATGCCATAAATGCCCATACACTTATGCAAGAGGACCCCCAAGAAGAGGAGAGAGGATATGCGGAACAATTACTCAATGTGATGGGGAAAAGTTTTGATTCTAATCTATGCTCAAATATTTCTAATTTTTCTTTGTCACATGAGTTATAAGTACTTCTCAACTCGTGAAGCCTAATAATGCCATTGATGATGTGTTGAATTTACCATGCCTCAAGAAGTTGGATCTTTCAACGCTACATCATAAGAATTCCTTAGGGGATACTGGTAATCTCTACCCTTCACCCCAATTTCTGGAAGGTAACTTAGTTTTTGTAGACCATGCATTGGAAAGTAAGGATTTCTTGATCCCATCTTTGAGAACTTAAATACTAAGTTTTAAAGGGAAGTTTCATTGTGACAAATCTTTTGAAGGGTTAAATGGTGATTTTACGTTTGATGCATTCTTTAGAGACCATATGCCTTTATTTATTGACAAAACTATTTGTGGGTCTAAAGGAATGTGAGAGAATGAGATTTATGTGTTTTGATTTATTGAGAAAAATTGTTTTCATGAACCCTCTATTTTTCAAAAACCTCCCTTCTTTCTACATTCATCTTACCTATTTGCTACTTTGAACTTAAACTTCTTTGACAAAGGTTTGATGAGGAAGCATGATGAGTGGAAAGAGTTTGTATCTTTGTTTTGCGTTTAGAGTTGTCAAATGTTATTTCCCCCAAGTAAGGAAAATATTTTCCATCTTAAGTATGGGGGAGTAAGTCGTGTCTTTATTTGCTTTCTTATGATTTTTAGTTTGCTTTCTTTTATTTAGGTGTTCTTTATGTTGCCTTTATATTCTTTAGGCTTTTATTTGAGTTTTCTTTTGTAGGTCAAAATAATGTCCTCTTGGACAAGCTCTTCTCTCTATTCCATGTTTTAATATTTATTGGAGCATTATTCCACTTGGGGAATATTACTTAACTTTATCCCTCCTTTATCATTTTTTTTGTCCCTTTGGAGATACTTTCTTGTGTTAATTTTTTGACAATGAGGACATTGTCCAATTTAAGTGTGGGGGAGTGGTTTAGTAATATTCTTTGTCCAAGTTTTTATCAAGGATCTTCGTGTTTTCTTGGTACCAAATAATTTTGTTGAAATTTTAAAAAAATTAAAATTTGAAAATTTGAAAGTTTGGAGATTTTGGAGTTAAATTGAGTTTATTTGTCTATAATGGAGTTGTGATTTTCTTTTTAACTTTGGATATAGATTTGTCATTCATTATGGTTTGAATGTTATTAAAAGTTATACCTATGTATTAAGTTAGATTTTGCCAAGTCTTGAGAATTTCAATTAACCTTAGTTATATTTGGTGTTTGAGGTTTGTTTTATTCTCTGAATTTGAATGTGGATGATATGATAAAATATGGGAAGAGTTCTTGACTAATTCTTTTGTTATAGATTTAAATTTGCTTTACTTTATGTTGTGAATAAGGAATGTGAGGAAAAAAATTTTGAGTAAGAAAGAAAGAATGTGAGTTGAAAAAAAATATAGAGACATTTTGCTGAAAAAGGGGCCAATACAGTGAGTGGAAAAGAATAAACAAAGAAGCATCACACTCTCTTGAGGCTATTCCGAAGGCAAAAAGGTAAGGTAAGAAAGAGAAACGAGAGAAAAAATGCTGAAACCCATGTACTTAAGGCTATTAATTCCCAAAGTTATAGAAAAAAAGAAGAGGTGAGTGTTTTTCTCGTTTCACTAACTTGAGCTGTGTAAATTTGAGTATATAATACTTGAATTAGTTAAATGGCTTGACTTGTATGATTTATGTTATCTATATTTTTGTTTAAGGAGTAGGATGATTTTCTTATACTAGATATAAGCTTGTTTAACTTAACTTTGATGGCATTGGGAATGTATGATTTAATACATGAGTTTGAAAGGTTTTAAAAGAGTTAAATGAATTATGATTTTATGTTTAAAGTTGGAAGAAGGTTATGTCTTCATTATAAAAGAATTTGCTAAGGAAAAATTTGCAAAATTGTTTTGTCTTGTTCTAAATACTGAGTGGTTTTAATCCTATTTGCTTAAGGACAAGTAAATATTCAAGTGTGGGGGTATGTGATAGGGCCTAAAATCACTATTATTTTGCTAGTTATTTGAGATTATTTTGAGATACTTTTGTTGTAATAACTAGGCATATTCCTTCCTATTTAACATTTTACTTGTAAAAAGTATTTTTGACAAATTTGTGCATATTGAAGTTGATTTCGAGCTCAAAAATGAATAATTCCATAACAGACCTGGCGCCAGACCCAACCAAGGGACTAGGTACCGGGTCCATTCTGGCCAAACAGTAAAAACGAAGCAAAATTGAGGATAAAAACATATTGGACCCGGCGCCAGGTCCACTCTACATAGAGGTAATTGTGCACGAATTTAGTATTTTTCAAAGGATTTTGGTATTTTCTGAATTATACTCGGACTAGACTTCTCAAGCAATGAATTTTACTATCAAAAAGGCTTATAAATACAAGAAAAACACAACTTTAAGGTGTGATTTAAAGGATCCAAGCTAGGTACTCAATCACCACTCAAATGAGCATTGTTCAAATGAGCTATTCAAGAGAAGAAAAAGGGCATGTCTATAAGATTTATCTTTTATCCTCTGTTTATTTTTCTTTAGCAATGATGTGTTTAATTTTTTGATTGTAATTGGATATTATTTTGGAGATTATGATTTTGAATTAATTGAAATTTTTATCAATCTATTGTTATATTTGGTATTTGATATCATTGACTATTGTTGCAAGTTCTTCTAAATGACTTGGAAACGATGTTAGGAGTTTATTGCAATAATTTTGTATTTGTCAAATCTTAATGGACTCAGGAAACAAAGCTAAGATTAAAGGACTAAAATGATCAAAGCTTAGTTGATTTCACCCGAGCAAAGGGTCATTGGCTAATTTCATGTTTATGGGGTATGAGTTTAATCCATCTTTTAGTTGCTTTGGTTTGATTGGGAAATCTGCTAAATTAATCAAAGGATAGTAATTCCATGGATTGAGAAAGAAGTGGAATCTACGTAAGTAAGTTCATGACTTGGGGAAACGATTGAATTTTACTTAAATTCCTTCATGATACCAAGATGACAATTGATTCTGATGAATGCTAATTGATTCAAAATTGTGTTTTCAAGATAATTGTCTAGTTACATGTAATTTCATCCTTGAGTAATATCTATTTTTATCATTATATATATATATATATATATATATATATATATATATGGTCTCTTCTTATTCTATTGGCTAAATAATAAAGATATGGGTAAAGTAAGGTGGGAGTCTAAGTTCTCGTGAATTTGATCCTTGCTAATCCCTATACTATTCGATGGGTATACTTGCCCGTATATGTGGTTTTAGTGGTTGGCATTTTATTTAAAGCTTGATTGACTGTGTAATTTGTTGGTAATATTTTCTACACTGAAAAACACACATCACCTACGCATCAAATGTCTCAAAGCTTCGTCTCTTCGTTTTCCAGAGTATGACTCTACCTTGCTCTTGGCTTAGTTTGATGAAAGCTCATTCTTTTTATAATCAAAATATCTCCAAGGGAGAAAAAAAGAGAAGAATGAGAACAAGATAAAGAGATGGCACAGAGAGAGAAAGCTCAGGAAAAACTACGTTATTTTTCCTCCCTCTCTTGCACCTTATGGCTTGATGAAGCCCCAATGGGCGAAAACACTAAGCCCTAATAGGCTTTGTGTTGTGCTCATAAATCAGTCCAGGACTGGCCCAATCCTCTTAATTAAATACCCATGGTCAATTAATTATACTAATTGGACTTTTATTATATGTCAACATATATCAGCCTAATTAATTAATTTATTCCAACCTAATCTTCTTAATAAATTAATTATTTTTTCTGAGCCTTATAAAAAATTCAAGACCAATTAATTCTAATTGGACTCTTAGAATAAATTTTATTTCTTTTCCAAATAATTATTCATTAAGCCCACATTGTGTCTGAACAACACCATGGCAACTTGAGCTACTCCGGGGACCATGAGACATATTATTCATGGCTACTAAAATGACCAAAATGCCCTTATTGTTAAATAGCTATATTTTTCCATTTTAAATATTCTCATTTATCACCATATGGAAATATTGTCCTCAAGACTAATATTGCTAAAGCAATGTCTCCGACCTACAAATGAAATGACGGAAATACTCCTTTATATAACACCCATCAATGAGACAGGATAAATGTACTAACACCTATCTCAAAGATATGTACCATCCTTAGATATCTAGTCTAATATTCCATGACTCACTCGAATGTACTTAGTTATCATTGGAAGTAACCCAGAAGCACACATTCTAGAGTCACGTTCCCAGGTCCCTGAATTATTTGATTATCCTGGACAATCACAACAGGGTGATTTAACTTCACAAAGTGAAGCATAGAAACTCTGTTACATGAGTCTGTCTTAACTAACTAGAGTAATATACCCAACATACATGATAATTAATCTTACAAAAGAAATTTCACCTAACATACATCAAAGTACAAGACCCTAGCTTCACTAGACTACCAACTTATACTCAAGTATGAAGGTATCCATCCACGCTGTAACAGCAATAGTCTGGTCTCTAGAATTATAGTACTTTATAAGAGACCACTACTACAAGTCTCGTTCTGCGTCTTCATAATTTGCTTATGCTAGTGATACGAGTGTACTACTCACTGATTCAAGGTAAACCATTCCTCATTGGAACTCATGGTATAATATTCTTACCTTGATGAAATGCCCAGTTCCATCAAATGACTAAGAACTCATTTTTACTTGTATGACAAGTACTTATGGTCCATACCTTACTTGTAAAGTAACCCAACACATAGACCATTACTTGTTATACTTCTACCTTAAATGTGCAATAATATAAGAAACAAATTAAATTGAATGAATAAATATTTTATTGCAATATGTTTATGCATAATTCAAAGGCTTTGAGGGCATACTTTCCAAGAATATCCTACTTGCACTACAAAGATTAAGAAAGTCCACAAGTACCTACCCATATGACATCTAAGTATCTGCGAAACACCTTTTTTATCAAAGACTTGGTAATGAGATCCCCCAGATTATTGACAGAGGAAATCTAATCAACCACAATCTCCCGTTTTTGGATGAACTCCTAGTTATAATTCGTGGACTCCTAAACGCGAAAAACATCCACGAATCCCTCCCGAGGACCCAAATAAACGATTAAAAAGATCTAAGGTTTAAGAATTACCTCTGGTTGCTATAATTGAAATACTTCGATTCTGATTGCGCTGTTGTACGTTCAACCCGAACAATCACCAGACGCTGCAGTATGTGAACGTCCTCTATTGGATACACACCGCGAACTCACTCGATACCCGGGGAGTGCTAGTGCCTAGGGTTTGAGAGGTTTTTTTTTCTTTTCTGGTAGAGAATGGCACGAATGTTCTCAATCGAAAAATTGGACTATTGAAAAGACGGCTAGGGTTTTCTTAAAAACCCCGAACCTCTTAGAGTCCAACCCTAATAATATCTTATCATATTCTAATTTAAATTCAAATTAAATTAAAACTGATATGATAAGATTCTGCCATTATCTCGGTAATTTAACTAATTAATTTACCGAGTCAGATTCTTATAATCTGGACATCTTCCAGATACATCGAATGTGGACATATTTCCAGATTCATTGTATCTGGTAAATTTTCTAAGTACGATTAACTTAGACATATTTCCAGATTCATCAAACCTGGTCACCAGAAAAATAACCTAACAAGTTCGCTTATTGTGTGACCCTATAGGTTCATTTAACACTGGCAGTATGCCTAAATCATATTTAAATGGCCCACAAGTTATAAGCGGTTTCTAGCAAAACATTATAACTATCCAGGTTAAATGAAGATCGGTGATCTCTTTGAACCAAACCATAATTTTATATTTAGTCCTTTTGTCACACGATATTCAGATTAAGCATAAGGCACAGAGCATGTCATCCTTATTAAGCTTAATCAATTATTTCTTGATTTCATAGTAGACTGTTCAAACAAATGATATCAATATCTTAGATTGATATATTTGAGCACGGCCATGCATTTTTAACAGTGTAATTTATCAAGGGGCCCATGGATATCTCTCCCATAACTGAGAGGGACAAATTCCTTCACAATCAATCATATTCCTCTCCATGATTTATTCTATATCCAACAGTAGTCTAATTTATTATATGGTTAAAAACAACTTTAGACAATGTCAAAATATAGAATTTATCAAGTAGGAAACTATAATGAATTTAGGTCGAAGGACTTTCAATATTATTTTGGCCTGAAAGTACTTATGACATATTCCATGAAGTACTCTCACAGTGGGTCATGTCCAATACAATGTTCTCTAACATTTATTTATGTCTTGACTCGATAGCACAAATATCCATGGCCAGTAAAACATAGCCATCAAGTCACAAACATACTAATCTTAATTTATTATTATTCCAATAATAATAATCGATCAGGGACAGTTTTAGAATAGTCATTGTATTCATTGTAGGGTTTTACTATCAAGTTACGTACTTGATGACCAACAAAACAAAACTCACTATTCATGGAAAGGAAAGCCTCATATTATTATATAAAACATAATGACAATAGTATAAGTACAAATTGACTCTAGGGCATATCCCCAACAGTCTCCCACTTGCACTTAGACCAATTTGGCATAAGCCATAATCCCATTGATCTGGTATGACTATAATGTTTAGCCGATGGGAGAGGCTTTGTCAGTGGATCTGTAACATTGTCATCAGTTGGTACCTTGCATACATTGACATCTCCTCTATCAACAATTTCTTGAATGAGATGAAAACGTCTAAGTATATGTTTGGATCGCTGATGTGATCTTGGTTCCTTAGCTTGTGCAATGGCTCCATTGTTGTCACAATAGAGATCCACTGGGTTCACAATACTAGGAACTACATCTAGTTCTGTAATGAACTTTTTAATCCAAACTGCTTCTTTAGCTACAGTTGAGGCAGCTACATACTCAGCTTCTGTAGTAGAATCGGCCACGGTGTCTTGATTTGAACTTTTCCAGCTTACAGCACCTCCATTCAAACAAAATAGAAAACCTGATTACGATCTATAATCATCTATGTCGGACTGAAAACTAGCATCAGTGTAACCATTTACAACTAGCTCGCCTTCTTGTCCTCCATAAACTAAGAACATATCTTTAGTTCTTCTTAAGTACTTCAGTATGTTCTTGACGGCAGTCCAGTGTGCCTCTCCAGGATTTGACTGGAACCTGCTCATCATGCTCATTGCATATGATACATCGGGTCAAGTACATAACATGTCATACATGATAGACCCTATAGCGGAAGCGTATGGTATCTTGTTCATGCGCTCTTCTTCATCCTTCGTAGAAGGACTTTGAGTTTTGCTGAGCTTAATGCCATGTGACATTGGTAAGAATCCTCTCTTAGAGTCTTGCATACTGAACCTTTTCAATACCTTGTCAACGTATGTATTTTGACTTAGTCCAATTAGCTTTCTAGATCTATCTCTATAGATCCTTATACCTAGAATATAGGCAGCTTCACCTAAGTCTTTCATTGAGAAATAATTTCTCAACCATGTCTTTACACTTTGTAGAGTTGGGATGTCGTGTCCAATGAGTAAGATATCATCAACATAAAGTACCAAAAAGACTATTGCATTCCCACTTGTTTTCTCATAGACACAAGGCTCATCTTCATTTTTTATAAAGTTAAACTCTTTAATTGCTTCATCAAAACGAAGATTCCAGCTTCGAGATACTTGCTTCAATCCATAAATGGATCTTTGAAGCTTGCACACTTTATTAGAATTCAAAGGATCATCAAAACCCTCAGGTTATGTCACGTACACATCTTCGAGTAAGTTTCCATTAAGAAACGTGGTTTTGACATCCATTTGCCAAAAATTTCATAGTCCTAATATGCTGCTATGGCAAGAAGAATTCTGATAGATTTAAGCATTACAACTGGTGAAAAGGTTTCATCATAGTCTATACCATGAGTTTGTCTATAACCTTTTGCTACCAGTCGTGCTTTGTAAGTATGAACATTTCCCTCCATGTCTGTTTTCGTTTTGAAAACCCACTTACACCCAATGGTTTTTGAACCTTTAGGTGGGTTAACCAAAGTCCAAACTTGGTTATCATACATGGATTGCATCTCAGACTTCATAGCCTCTAACCATTTTCCAGAGTCAGAACTCTTAATGGCTTCTTGATAGGAAGTAGGCTCATCATTAACCATAAGCTCCATATTGTGATCGTCAATGATGAGAAATCCATATCTCTTAGGTTGTTGACGAACCCTATCAAATCTTCGAGGTCCTTGTTCTATAGATGTAGGCTCATCTTGGACTTGTGAGCCATCTAATCGAGATTCATTATTTGGTTCAGGCACTAATTGTGGCTCTTGAATCTCATCTTGATAAGGTTCAGGCACTAATTGTGGTCCTTGAATCTCATCAAGATGTATTTTATTCCCACTGATTCTTTTGGAAATAAATTCCCGTTCAAGAAAGAATCTATTTCGAGCAACAATTACTCTATTTTCTTTTGGGAAATAAAATTGATATCCTTTAGTTTCTTTAGGATACCCCACAAATATGCATTTATCCGATTTAGGTGCAAGTTTATCAGATAATAAACGCTTTACATAAACTTCACAACCCCAAATCTTCAAAAATAACAAACTAGGTTGTCTCCCAGTCCATATCTCATATGGCGTTTTCTGAACCGATTTAGATGGAACTCGATTTAGTATGACAGCAGTCTCCAAGGCATAACCCCAAAAGGAGATTGGAAGATCAGTTTGACTCATCATTAATCGAACCATATCTAATAAAGTCCGATTTCTCCGTTCAGATACACCATTCCATTGAGGTGTTCCTGGTGGAGTTAATTGGGAAATAATTCCACAATTTTTAAGATGCTCGTCAAACTCGTGACTTAAGTATTCACCACCTCGATCCGATCGAAGTGTTTTGATACTTTTGCCAAGTTGATTTTGTACTTCATTTTGAAATTCTTTGAATTTCTGGAACAATTCAGATTTGTGTTTCAACAGATACAGGTAGCCATATCTGCTGAAATCATATGTAAATGTAATGAAGTACTGAAATCCTCCTCTAGCAAATGAATTCATTGGTCCACATACATCAGTATGTATTAGGCCCAATAAATCAGTTGCCTTTTCATTTTGTCTCTTGAAAGGCGCTTTAGTCATTTTGCCTAATAAACAAGAATCACATGTTTTGTAAGATTCTAAATCAAACGATTTTAGAAGCCTATCATTATGAAGCTTTGTTATGCGTTTCTCATTTATATGGCCCAAACGACAATGCCAGAAGTAAGTCTGATTTAAATAATTGGATTACAATCTCTTAGTATTTATATTATAGATAGACATGTCTGAAGATCCATGAAGATTTAGAATATAAAGCCCATTCGATAATGAAGCATCTCCATAAAAAATGCCGTTTTTATTAATGGAGCAAATGTTATTCCTAATAACAAATTCAAAACCTTCTAAATCCAAACAAGAAACTGAAATAATATTCCTACTCATAGAAGGAACATAAAAACAATTGTTCAGTTCTAAAACAAGCCCACTGGGCAAAATTAATTCAAAAGTTCCTACAGCTACTGCAGCAACTTTTGCTCCATTCGCAACTCGTAGGTCCACCTCGCCTTTTGCCAAGGCTCTACTCCTTTTTAGACCCCGCACATTTACACAAATGTGAGATCCACAACCGGTATCCAATACCTATGAATCGAAGTAGATAAATTAATTTCAATAACATAAATACACAAGCTGCAGTCTCACTGTCCTTCTTTTTCTTTGCTTCCAAATAGAGCTTGCAATTTCTTAACCAATGTCCTTGTTCTCCACAATGGTGGCAAGCTCCCTCATTTGGTGTCTTGGCCTTAGGTTTGGGCTTGAACTTGGACTTTGCCTTGTCCTTACCCTTACTAGCCATGACCTTGCCCTTTTGGTTGTTCTTTTTACCTTTCCCTTTTTGAACCATTAAAACACTAGAAGTATTTTTCTTAATGTTCAGTTCAGCTTGTTTTAGCATCCCATGCAATTCAGTAATGGATTTCTCCATATTATGCATGTTAAAATTCATGACAAACTGGTCATACTCAGCAGGTAAAGAGCCCAAGATCAAATCCGTGGCCATGTCATGATTAACATGAGCACCAACCTTATCAAGATGATCTAGATAGCCCTTCATTTTAAGGACATGAGTACTTACCGAGGTGCTAGAAACCATCTTACATGCATTTAACGCCTTGTGAGTTTCAAATCTCTCTTGTCGTGCTTGCTCTTTGAACATTTCATTGAGATGCACAATCATGTCATATGCCTTTGCTTCTTCAAACTGTTTTTGAAGTTCAGAGTTCATAGTTGCTAGCATGAGGTAAGTAACATCGTTGGAGTCATCTTTGTGCTTACTATAAGCATCTTTTTCAGCTTTTGAGGCGTTATTTTCTGGAGTAGGGGGAATAGGATTTTCAAGAACATAGAGCCTTTTTTCTTACTTGAGAACAATTCTTAAGTTTCGTGCCCAATCAAGAAAGTTAGTCCCACTAAGCTTGTCTTTCTCAAGCACAGATCGCAATGAATTATTCCAACTGTTTGTTGCTATTATCTACATACAAAAATATGCAAAGTAATTAATTTTTGAGACTCTAACAAAAAACTCCCACTAAAAGCATTTAAACTTTTTGAAACTTCAACATTTTGATGTTTCGTAGTGGGGAAAAATATTTTATTTTAATCATAAGTAAGCTTTGGCTTTAATCTTATAATTAAATAAAACTCTAATTTTAAATGAGATAGACATCAAATGTCCTGGCTAAAAATATCTCAAAAAATGCCCTGGGCCCAGAACCATTTTGATAGCCTAGTCCAGAACCATTTTGATAGCCTAGTTAAGTCAAACCATATCAAACATATGGAAAACTATTTTCCATCTTATCTCACTCAGAAAATCAAAAGCATCCTACTTTGGTAGGAATGACCATATGATGATCCAAGTAATAACAAGTGTTTGATTTTGGAAGGCATTTAACACTTAAAATTTTTTCTTTTTTTTTTAAATTTAATTGTAGTAAGCAGGAAATAAATATATCAAATATGTATACAAGAAATAAATAAAAGTGACATAGCATGGCCCATAACCTATGTTGATCATCACGAGCAAAGTGAAGATCAAGGTGGTCAATCTAGGTATATGAACTCCTTAAGCATTCTCTAATGCCTTGAGCATACTCCTCCTTGGTTGTAAATGTCGGCTGCCGTCTTCTTTTACATTGGATAGTAAAATTAAAATAATTCCTATTCTAGGAAAACAGTACAATTTTATAACAATGAAAAACGACACGCAGGCCGTATTTAAAAAATTACAACTTAAAACAACCATAATGTAACCAGCCAATCACATTGGGATAAAACGGGCCATGCTATGCACTATTCAAAATAATCCACAAATACAATCAAAAACACTGACGAATAACACACAACGAACAGTTAATTGGGGTTCCAAGGGGCAGCGCCCCTGGCGGAAAACGATTTTTCCTTCTCTCATTGAATGAGATTTTGCCTTCCGATTTCCGAATATTAATCAAATTAACGTTCGGACCCCTTAGTAACCATCGCCGTGAAAATTCATATTACAGACAATATGCGTTCTTTTAATCATATTTATACAGATAACATATTATCATGTCCGATTAATAAAAACAATTCGCAAATATAGAACGACGGATAGCATGCTTACGATACCATATCATATTAAAACAGACCAATTTACAGACAATCTGCAACTAATCTGGTTTGATCAGGTGATTAAGACGCACATATTAAACCTAATTCAGGCAGTCTGTATGCTAAGTATTCTAAAATCATAATCATGCGAACATGCTGATACATACCGTTTAAATTCATATATACATATCATACATGTATTCAACAATACGATTAACACAGATGAATCAACCTAATCGTTTAGCAACCTAGCTCTGATACCACTGTTATAATTCATGGACTCCTAAACGCGGAAAACATCCACGAATCCCTCCCGAGGACCCAAGTAAACTATTAAGAAGATCTAAGGTTTAAGAATTACCTCTGGTTGCTATAATTGAAATCCTTCGATTCTGATTGCGCTGTTGTACGTTCAACCCGAACAATAACCAGACGTTGTAGTATACGAACGTCCTCTATCGGATACACACCGCGAACTCACTCGATACCCGGGGAGTGCTAGCGCCTAAGGTTTGAGAGGTTTTTTTTTTTTTTCTTTTCTAGTAGAGAATGGCACGAATGTTTTCAACCGAAAAATTGGACTATTGAAAAGACGACTAGGGTTTTCTTAAAAACCCCCGAACATCTTAGAGTCCAACCCTAATAATATCTTATCATATTCTAATTTAAATTCAAATTAAATTAAAACTGATATGATAAGATTCTGCCATTATCTCGGTAATTTAACTAATTAATTTACCGAGTTAGATTCTTATAATCTGGACATCATCCAGATACATCGAATGTGGACATATTTCCAGATTCATTGTATCTGGTAAATTTTCTAAGTACGATTAAATTAGACATATTTCCAGATTCATCGAACCTGGTCACCAGAAAAATAACCTAACAAGTTCGCTTATTGTGTGACCCTACAGGTTCATTTAACAATGGCAGTGTGCCTAAATCATATTTAAATGGCCTACAAGTCATAAGCGATTTCTAGCAAAACATTATAACTATCCAGGTTAAATGAAGATCGGTGATCTCTTTGAACCAAACCATAATTTTATATTTAGTCCTTTTGTCACACGATATCCAGATTAAGCATAAGGCACGGAGCATGTCATCCTTATTAAGCTTAATCAATTATTTCTTGATTTCATAGTAGACTGTTCAAACAAATGATATCAATATCTTAGATTGATATATTTGAGCACGGCCATGCATTTTTAACAGTCTAACTTATCATGGGGCCCATGGATATCTCTCCCATAACTGAAAGGGACAAATTCCTTCACAATCAGTCATATTTCTCTCCTTGATTTATTCTATATCCAACAGTAGTCTAATTTATTATATGGTTAAAGACAACTTTAGACAATGTCAAAATATAGAATTTATCAAGTAGGAAACTATGATGAATTTAGGTCGAAGGACTTTTAATATTATTATGGCTAGAAAGTACTTATGACATATTCCATGAAGTACTCTCATAGTAGGTCATGTCCAATACAATGTTCTCTAACATTTATTTATGTCTTGACTCGATATCACAAATATCCATGGCCAGTAAAACATAGCCATCAAGTCACATACATACTAATCTTAATTTATTATTATTCCAATAATAATAATCGATCAGGGACAGTTTTAGAATAGTCATTGTATTCATTGTAGGGTTTTACTATCAAGTCATGTACTTGATGACCAACAAAACAAAACTCACTATTCATGGAAAGGAAAGCCTCATATTATTATATAAAACATAATGACAATAGTATAAGTACAAATTGACTCTAGGGCATATCCCCAACACTCCTGGGTAATGAGATATTTCCTCTCTATATGCTTGTTTTTCCTATGGTTTTGAGGTTCCTTGAGATATTTGAGTATGTGGTTTACGGCTTGCCAGTGAGCTTCCCCTGGGATTGATTGATATCTACTAACCATGCCTACTACAAAAAAGATATCTGGCCTAGTACAAATCATAACATACATAAGACTTCCCACAGTCGAAGCATAATGGATCCTACTCATTTTCTACTTGTCTTCCGGTGTTTGAGGACATTGCTTGGAAGATAAGGATAGTCCATGTCAAAAGGGTATAATAGCCCCTTTATATTGATCCATGCTATACTTGACCAATATCTTGTCAATGTAAGCAGACTGAGATATGCCTAACATTCTCTACTTCCTATCTCTAAGGAGCTTAATACCTAGAATGCAGGTAGCTTCTCCTATATCTTTCATGGTAAATTGACTAGATAGCCAAACCTTAACTGATGACAATGTCCCTACATCATTTCCAATTAGTATAATGTCATCTATATAAAGTACCAAGAAAATCACTTTGCCATTGTCTGATTTCCTATACACACATGGTTCATCCACGTTTTGAATGAAACCATAAGCCTTCAAAGATTCATCAAAATGTATGTTCCATATTCATGACGCTTGCTTAAGTCCATAGATGGACTTCTTAAGTTTATAGACTATTTGTTCTTGACTTCTAGCAACAAAACCTTCTGGCTAGGACATATAGATGTCTTTGCCAAGATAGCCATTTAAGAAGGCCGTCCTGACATCCATTTACTACATCTCGTAGTCAAAATGACATGCGATAACTAAGAGAATTCGGATAGACTTAAGCATGGCTACTAGTGAAAAGATTTCCTCATAATCGATCCCTTCTTTCTATGTATAACCTTATGCAACCAATCTTGCTTTATAGGTTTTAACCTTTCCATCTACACTTCTCTTCCTCTTGTATACCCACTTATACCTAGTAGGTTTTATCCCATCAGGTGCAGTGACAAGATCCCAAATCTGATTGAGGTACAAAACTCAATCTCGGCATTTTTGGCTAACTGCCATTTGTCTTTATCAGCATCAACAATGGCCTGCTCGTATCTAGTGGGATCTTGTTCCGGATGATTAGTGACTAAATCATAGTTTTTTTGGAACTCTTGTGATCCTCCTACTACGACGAGGCATAGATTGTATAGGAATATCCGGTAGTGTTTCTTTTGGTTCCTCAATCGGGGTGTTAGAAGTACCTGAAGTTGAATCAGTGATCAACTTCTCTTCTAACCCTATTCTACTTAAACTCATGGTGGATGTAACTTGTTCATCCTCTAAATATCTAGCATTAATACTAACAAGTACCTTATGCTCTTGAAGATGATAGAAATATCCACCTCTCTTTTTTTTGGATATCCAATGAAGTAGCATAACACTGATCTTGGTTTTAGCTTACTTTCTTTTGTCAGCACATAAGTTGGACAATCTCATATCTTAAGATGGTTCAGACTGGGCTATCGTCCACTCGATATTTCATAGGGTGTCCTAGGTATTAATTTGGAAGGTACTAAGTTCAAAATATATGTCATTATTTCTAAGGCATACCCCTAAAAAGAAATAGGAAGAGACGCATGACTCATCATGCTTCTGACCATTTCCATCAAAGTTCTACTTCTTCTCTCAGCTAGTCCGTTCTACTGGGGAGTCCCAGACACAGTTAATTGAGATACTATGCCATGATATACCAAGTAATCCTTAAACTCACCGAGGAAGTACTCTCTACCACAATCCGATTGCAATGTTTAAATTAGTTTACCAATTTGACACTCCACTTCAACCTTAAACTCGTTGAATTTATTAAAAAATTTAGACTTGTGCCTCATCAGATAAATATAACCAAACCGAGTGTAATCATTTGTGAAAGTGATAAAGTACTCGTAGCCTCCCCAAACTGGTGTAGCCATCAGACCACAAACATCCATATGAACTAGTGCTAGTATTTCCATAGCTCTATTCTCCTTTTTGGTAAAGGACGTTTTGGTCATTTACATTTAAGGTAAGATTCACACTGAGGCCATTCTTCCAATCTCAATGAACCTAAAGGCTCATCATGGATTAGCCTCTGAATCTGATTGGGATTTATATATCTCAATTTTAGATGCCACAAATACGAGTCATTTGACATGGCCTTTCTCTTTTTATTATCAAATTAGTTTGAATATTGTTCACTTGATTTCTAATATAATGTATATAAAAGAGATTTCTATACATGTTTTCTATACAAATTAAATTACCATCTCTGCTAATGGAAACAGCAGAATGGAAAGAAACAAAATATTCTTGATTCATCAATTTGGAAACTAAAATCAAATTCTTTTTAAAATAAGAAACATATAAAATATCTTTTAAAATTAACTTCCTATTACAATAAAAAAATAAGCTCAAGATCTCCCACTACTTCAGCCCATATTCTTCCTTAATTACCTACTTCAAGTCCATGCTCACCCTTACTGAGTCTCAATGTCCTTATGAACCCCTACAAAGAGTTACAGACACGGTTAGTGACTCCAGAATCAACTATTCCAGAAGATGTTAATCCAACCATTAAAATAGACTTTAGGTATAGAGCAATACCTGAAGTAGACCTGGCTAAGAGGTCCGGACAATTTTTCTTCCAATGCCCCTTCTTGCCACACTTGAAGCATTTGCTTTTGGGCTACCTGCTGGTCTTGGCCTAACCAGATGCTTTAGGATGGGCCTCTGTGTTGTTCTGGACCTTTCTCTTCTTAAATTTCTTAGGCTTTGCCTTAATTCCAGAAGAAGCAGAATAAGAGACTAAAACCTTTGACACGGTGACGTGTATGAATTTGGGTATAAAAAATCATATAAAAATAAGTACATTTCCAATCAAGTTTAAATTAAAGCGTTAACGCCAAATTAAACATATGAGCAAGCGTACTCATCATTAAGCATAGCATAGGGTTTGAAACAAGTATCGATCCTTAAAGAACAAGTATGCAGTAATCACTTTTCTTTCATTGTTTAACCGACACAATAAAGTGAAAAAGAATAAAAAATAAAATAAAATAAAAATATATATATACATGGCAAGGATGGAGAATTATGTAACTGAAACTATTATTTTGACAAACATGACCTTAAAGTATCCAATCATTATGATAACTAATCATTTTATTGCCATCATGAAGTATTAAGATAAATTCACTTCTTTTCTAATCTATGAAATCACTACCTTCTAGACAAATTAGCATCACATATCATGTCTCAGCTAATTCACCCAAAAGATGCATTAAACAAAATCATTGATTAAATCCTCATATCTTGGCAAATTTAAAACAAGAAATTAACCAATGAACCCATATCCTGGCAGACATCAATTAATCTTTAATTACCTAGTTCTTAGCATTTAACCTCTTTTCCAAGCAAGCTAATAGACAAAAAATATGAAATTGATGAATTAAGACTACTATCAACCCCTTTTCCAAGTAAGTTAACAGAAATAAACAACAAATTAATCTTGTAATCAACATATGTAATTAAATACTAAGAATAACAATCAATTAATAAAGAGATCAAAGTAACTCTAAAAATCATGAACACCAAAAATAATGTCAAATTACAATAAAACAATTAATACATCATTGTTCAAGAACAGAAAACAAAGTTAAAATAAAGGACTCAGAGACAAGCCTCATTCTTCTTCCTTCGTAGACTTTCTTATACAATCCTCCTTGATTTGATGAATTCCTCCTTGATTTTGAGTGATTTTATGTTTTGCTCACTTAATTCATCCTTTTGACTTGTGTTTTCCCTCTATTTATAGGCTTTAGAAGTGCCCAAACTCATCCCTCTAGGGTTTTTGGCCGAATAGAAGTAGGAAAATACTAAAACTCTAAAAATTGCCAAAAACGCACACAAAATTTAAGGCACCACCTATGTACCAGTATACAGCCGGTGATGCCTGTCCTTCCTACGGTCAGCACCGGTTGCATTCTGTCTCTCTGTCTGTTCGTCAATTTTTCTCGATTTTCGTGCCACTTCTCCAGGTTGTAGCCGATACTACCTCTGGACTTCCAAATAGCACTAGCTGTGTTCTATTCAGCTCCTATTTCGATGATTTTTTATTGCCTCAAAGTGCGTGCCAGCAACACGTGGCCGACACTGCTTGTCTTGTCCTATCCGGCGCTGCCTCTAGTTTATTTAGCGATGATTTTACCTTATTTTACCACTAAAATCTGAAATAATGCACAAAATACCTTTTCAATGATAAAATCTCAAATATGAAGGAATATGACCAGTTATTGAACAAAATGTATCACAAAATGGCCTCAAATAATTATGAAATATATGAATAATTTAGGCCCTATCACATGGGCTTCATAATCTTCTCTACTGCTTGGAGCTCTTTCATAAGCTTCGTAAGATTCATATCCAACTTGTTCATGTTGTAGTTCAACTTGAACTGAGAATATGAATCAGGTAGAGTTTCAAAAACCAAGTTAATTTGGCTCTCATGATCTATCGTTGCGCCTAGGACCTTGGCCTTCTCGAAGTAGGCAATTATTTTGAGTAGATGCTCTCGAATCGATGCCCCCTCAGCCATCCTAATATTTATGATTGCTCTAAGAGCTTCTAGCCTTATGGGCCGGCTCTTGTTAGCAAACATGGTATACAATGACAAATTCATATCGTACGCAGTGGCCATGTACTCATACTTATATTGGAACACACTATACATGGAATCCAACATATAGCATTTAGCCATCTCATCAGCTTTCTTCCATACCTTCTCAACCTCTTGTTCCTGATAAGTGGATTCTTCTCCAATCTCAGGACAGGGATCCGTAAGAATATACTTGTACTCCTCGGCAGTGAGTACTATGTTCAGGTTCCTCTTGCAATCCACATAATCTGGGCCTATCAACTTATTCTCTTTGAGAATGATTGACAATGGACTGAAACTAGACATTTCTGAAATATTGCGAAAAAACATTCATTTTGTTTGCAAGAAATAAAAATGCACAATCTTTATATTATTTCTTTAATTATAGATAACTCTTAAAACCATTATCAATAGTATAAATAGTTTGTCAACTAGAAAATCTAATAGAGCTTCGTAGGAAGATTAATAACATTTTAAGTTAAGTGTATAACCATCACGAATCAAAACATCCTTAATAGGTAATGGTCTAGAAAAAGTTCCACCGATAGGATGGCCGCTGATTCACACCACCTGTTAGTGTTATGCCCTAGAAGCAATCACTTGTACATTGTATATAACACATTTTATTTTAATTAAAGGCATTATTTATCTTACAGTTTTTTTTGTTTACCTTTGTGTAATATAACTATTAGATAAAGTCCCTAGTACAACACTGTGTTAATGAAATCTTGATAGAGATCATGATATAAGATTTCTACTATACTGTAGAGTGTTAGTACTTATATAGTCCCTGGTCGTAGTATTAATGCGACAGGACATCATTAATGCGTTAAGATTAGCATGTGTTAGACTTCCTGATTTGATCAGGCAGGGTTTCTCATAGCCGTGAGTATTGAGATACTCAAAGTTAACACATGGATGCTTGTTAATAGAATAAGCTCATTGGATAACTTAGTTATGAGATAATCACATGGATAACTATTTAGTGCCAGTGATATAATCTCAATATAGCAAGCGTGTAAGTATCATTAGACTTTAGATCTCTAAGGTACTTTGTTTGCTGAACATTGTACTTTGATTCCAATCTCTGAAGCTAAATCGAGGGCTGCCTATGGGATGGATATTGGGTATATTATGAGGTAAATGAAAGTAGTTGAAAGGGTCAATAAAGGATTCACCACTCTTAATAGTAGGGGCGAATATCTCACAGTCACTTGTAGGAATTACTACTCAAGAAGTCCTTGGCCAAGGCGACTGTGTATTGGAAACAGTTCCAATTGATACACATCTAGAGTAGTGGGTTCCTGGTACAAGTACTATTATATTTGGGCTAGAATTAATATGTTCTGGAGGGAGTTAGCACTAATTCCGTACTCTAAACCGAATGAGATATTGAATGGTGAAATGAGTTAATTGCACTGTCGTTTGTTATTGAAGGGTTCATGTTAAGCCACTTGACTTCCTGGACTCTTGAGTGGTCATGATGTGTTACTAGATACCGCTCATAATATGTGAATATGGGTTTATTAATTAATGAATTAATAAACTAATCTTGATTAGAATTGATATGATTAATTCTAATGAATTATAGATTATTAATTCATGTTCACAACCAATTGACTGGGAAACCTAATAGGTCACACACAATAGAGGATTATATACTCAAGATGTTATTTGATAACATAGTGGGGTCAATTGCAAGAAAGAGAAATTGTTATGGTCAAATTGTAATTGGTTATAATTTATTATCTAAATTGTAATTGTGAAAACTTGATTTTCCAATTACAATTAGGGAATTCTAATAGTTTTAGAATTCTCGGATGGAGTATTTTTAGCAGGAGATTTTCATGTAATATATGGGATATATTACATGATTTCGGCTTGCTAAAGGATTCACGAAAAAACCCTAGGGGAAACACATGACTTCTTCCCTCCTTTCTCTATCTCTCATTTTCTTGCAACATGAAACCCTAGCAGCCTCTTGTTATTTCTGCTAGCATAGAAATATCTTGGTGCTTGAGAGTGAT
This sequence comes from Voacanga thouarsii, assembly GCA_026120185.1. Taxonomy (NCBI): domain Eukaryota; kingdom Viridiplantae; phylum Streptophyta; class Magnoliopsida; order Gentianales; family Apocynaceae; genus Voacanga; species Voacanga thouarsii. The sequence goes on from JANUWF010002331.1 coordinate 1,387,941, forward strand.
CCTCGTGTCGATTTCTGTTAGAGATAATCACACAATGTGATTGTAGTGGTTTGACATACAACTCTCGTTGTGTTTGATTAAGAAGATTGTTAGATCACGCCACAATCGTTAGACAACAAGAAAAATTTTATTTTTCAGAGGCACAAAGAAAGGTAAAGATGTTACCTTTGTTCTTTATATGTCTTTTTTTCCACACGTATGTGGATCTTGGGATGGTATCTTGTTTTTTATTTTTCCCTTGCGCCATATATGATATGCATGAGATACATAACAGTGGTATCAGAGCCTTGCTATATGTGATTTGTAGACATTGTTTCTTGCATTAAAGTTGTTTCATGTACTCGTGTATGACTTTGTTCACTATGAAAAATTGTTTTCACTCGAGTCAAAATCGTTTCGAGCATTATGGGTTGGGTCTGTAGCACAATATGCTTGTGTAATAGTTACAACATATTTCGAAAAATGTTTTCTTTATGTGCTGCAAGTTTTTGCAGAAAAATGTTTTCTTGAACATGTATTGTTGCCTTCCGTTCCATCCTAATTTTCTGTATTGTTTTTGTTTAAACTAACAAATTGGTTATTGTTTTGAGATTCAAAATAGAAAGTTCTGCTGAGAATTGTTCTCACTAAACCATTGCAGAAGATAAGGACTCCAGAAATTATTTCTGGAAAAATTTTAAAAATAGCCGTCTCTTCCCGACTGCAGCGAGCGCGGCTCTAGCTTCTACACCGGCGCCGATTTGGTGCTGTTTCATGACGTCCAGAAATCGTTTCTAAAAAATTTTCTTAAAACCATACCGTAGCCGGCGCCGCCTCTAGCTCCAGAACGGTGCCGATTTTGCTCTATTTTTCGTGACATTCTAGCCATTTTTTTCTAAAAAAAATAATCTGAAATAGAGTTTTGAAAGGGAAAAATCTCATTTGATGAGAGATGGGACCCAAAAGCATTTTTTCTCAAAATTATTTTTGAGACAAACAATTTTTATTTTTCAAATTAATGATTTTGAAATTTTAAAATTGATGTATTTTTCTAAAATATTAATTTTAGAATTTGTTTTATTTTTCTAAAATAGTTATTTTGGAATAATAAAAATTATATGTTTATTTTGTTTAAGCATAATTAATAGCATGGTGATAGTTATGGACTAAAACTAATTATATCTGTTCATGCATTTTACAAATTTTGGTTTTTTATGAAATAGGGCCTGCGTGTCCTGTCTTCTTTAGAATTCTTGTGTAATTCACTTCTCATCTAACTCCCCTCGAATGTAACTCAAGGTTTTCTCTCTTTAGGAGATTATGTAATTAGTTTACATAGGTTAGATAGGAGTGTAATTATTTTATTTTGGAGATGGCAACCAAAACAAGGCGAGAAGGTAAGACCTTCTACTTAAATCATGCATGAACACATAGGGTTAACTATATTAATTTCTTTTATGGCTCAAAGAAATTAATTTAGGGTAAAGTCCATAACCATACCACGTAATCGCTTTATTACCATGATTATCAACTATGTAATTTAATGATTTTTATGCATATCTTTTATTGAAATCACTAAAAAGAACAAATCCCTCAATTAATATTAAATCTAATTCCTTCCGTTAATATAGTAAGAATGAGAGTCCTTTTTTGAGACCAAGTTGTTGGGCAAACCCAAGCCTACTCAACATTGGGCATGTTCAAGCTATGGAATTAAATTCCAGATTAATAGGTCGAGTTTAACTAAATTCTTTATCTCGATTGGGCAAACTCAAGCATAAAGAAATTTAGAGGAAAAGTTAGGGTAGCCCAAAAGGCTTGAAGATTAAAAGCTATTAATCACACAATGATCCGGTAATTACATATGATGTAATTGGTATTGGATACCTACCAATGAACTTAAGGGTGGCTTGTTGAGCAAATCCAATGTTATTTTTGAGGAATTTGGATACCGGTCCACTAGGAAAGCTTCCAATGGGCTTTCCTGAATCAGTAGTAGGGACTATTGGTTTGAGTAAAATAGTGGAGTAAAAATGCATTTAATTAAAGTCCTAATTATTTGCATTTCATGTGCATATATAGTAGCTAATTCTCTCTATCTTTGCATCTAGGACACTTGCATCATATCTACAAACCTAAACTTACGTAGCATCTTGGAAACCAACAAGTTAACCGAATCAAACTACCTCGACTGGTATAGAAATTTGAGAATCGTTCTCAAATTGGAAAAGTTGCTCTATGCGCTAGATGTTCCTATTCCGCCACCACCAACTCAAGATGCTCATGCTGATGAGCATGCTATCCACAAAAGGCACAAGAAGGATAGTGATACAGCATCGTGTATTATGCTAACATCCATGACTCCCAAGCTGCAAAAATAACACGAACATATGGATGCTTAATCGATTATATTACATCTTCGAAAGCTGTTTGACACCCAAGCCAGAACTGAGAGATATGAGATCTCGAAGCAACTATTTTGTTGAAAAATGGTAGAGGTTCTTCTGTGGCCACTCATGGGCTAAAGATGTTGGGTTTAATAGAGAAGCTTAGATCTCTTGGGTTCGCGATGGATTATGACTTAAGTGTTGACTTAATTCTACAAACTTTTCCTAATAGTTTCTCACAGTTTGTGATTAACTATCAGATGAACAAGATTAAGTCCACAATTCCTAAGTTGATCAATCTTCTCAAAACTGTGAAGTCCCCTATGAAGAAGGATTCCAATGCAGTTTTAATAGTAGAATATTTATCTTCTAAGAAGAAAGTTCAAAAGAAGAGGAAGGCTCCCATGAAGCCCAAAGGTGGTGTGAAGAAGAAAGACGCTACTACAAAGGGCCCATGCCATCATTGTGGTAAGATGGACCACTGGAGACGCAACTACAAGGCCTACTTGGAGACTATTAAAGACAAGAAGCAGAAGAAGAAGCTTACAAGCACTTCTACTTCTACTCTGGGTATGTTTATGATTGAGATAAATACTGCCTTTAGAAATGATATATGGGTATTAGACACTGCAAGTGGATCTCATTTGTGTAATAACTTATAGGGACTAAAGAGTAGTAGAAGGCTAGAGAAAGGCGACGTGGACCTACATACTACAAATGGGGCAAATGTTGCTGCACTTGCTGTGGGGACATATGTTGGGGATACGCCTTAGAGTCAATTTGTACTTATACTATGGTCGTTATGTTTTATATAACAATATGAGGCTTTCCTTTCCATAAATAGTGCGTTTTGTTTTGTGGTCATCAAGTACGTGACTTAATAGTAAAACCCAACAATGAATAAAATGACTATTCTAAATATGTCCCTGATCGTTTATTATTATTGGAATAATAATAAATTAAGATTAGTATGTTTGTGACTGGGTGGCTATGTTTTACTGGTCATGGATATTTGTGATATCAAGTCAAAATATAAATAAATATTAGAGAACACTGTATTGGACATGACCCGCTGTGAGAGTACTTCATGGAACATATCATATGTACTTTCTAGCCATAATAATATTAAAAGTCCTTCGACCTAAATTCATCATAGTTTCCTACTTGATAAATTCTGTATTTTGACGTTGTCTAAAGTTGTCTTTAACTAGATAATAAATTAGACTACTATTGGATATAGAATAAATCAATGAGAGGAATATGATTGATAGTGAAGGAATTTGTCCCTCTCAATTATGGGAGAGATATCCATGGGCCCCTTGATAAGATAGACTGTTAAAATGCATGGTCGTGCTCAAATATATCAATCTAAGATATTAATATCATTTGTTTCAACAGTCTACAATGAAATCAAGAAATAATTGATTAAGCTTAATAAGGATGACATGCTCCGTGCCTTATGCTTAATCTGGATATCGTGTGACTAAAGGACTAAATGTAAAATTATGGTTTGGTTCAAAGAGATCACCGATTTTCATTCAACCTGGACAGTTATAATGTTTTGCTAGAAATCGCTTATAACTTGTGGGCTATTTAAATATTATTTAGGCACAGTATCAGTGTTAAATGAACCTATAGGGTCACACAATAAGCGAACTTGCTAGGTTATTTTTCTGGTGACCAGATTTGATGAACCTGGAAATATTTCGAAGTTAATCGAACTTAGAAAATTTACCAAATACAATGAATTTGGAAATATGTCCACATTCGATGTATCTGGATGATGTCCAGTTATAAGAATCTGTCTTGGTAAATTAATTAGTTAAATTACCGAGATAATAGCAGAATCTTATCATATAAGTTTTAATTTAATTTGAATTAAAATGAAAATACGATAAGATATTATTGGGGTTGGACTCTAAGAGGTTCGGAGTGGGTTTTTAAGAAAACCCTAGTCGTCTTCTTGGGTGTGCTAATTTCTGCTGAGAATATTCGTGCCTCCATTGATTAGAAAAAAAAAACTCAAAAACCCTAGGCGTTAGCACTCCCCGGGTAACGAGTGAGTTCGCAGTGTATATTCGATAGAGGACATTCGCACACTGCAGCATCTGGTGATCGTTCGGGTTGCACGTACAGTGACAGAATCGGAGTCGAAGGATATCGATTACACCAAACAGAGGTAATTCTACAAACCTACGATCTTCTTAATCGTTTACTTGGATCCTCGGAAGGGATTCATGGATGTTTTCCACGTTTAGGAGTCCTTGAATCCTAACAACATATGAGTTGAACTTGCCTTCAGGATTAGTTCCAGAATTACAAAGCTATTATTATACACCAGCTTTAATGAAAAACAGTAGCTCAGTTGTGTGTTTAGACTTAAATGGATTTCATTTGATATTTAGGAATAAATGTTGTTCTTTTTCATTTAATGATATTCAATATGGTTTAGCAACTCTGGTTAATGGTTTATATGATCTTGACTTGGATAATCCAATACTCAATATAAACAATAAGAAACCTAAAATAGATAACTCTAGCACCTCTTACTTATGGATTTGTCGTTTAGGCCATGTAAACAAAAATCGTGTTTCTAAGTTACACAAACTTGGTGACTTGGGGTCATTTGATTATGAATCATACGGCACATGTGAATCTTATTTACTAGGTAAAATGGCTAAAACTCCTTTTTCAGGAAAGGAGAACGGGCTAAGGAGTTATTAGAACTCATATATTCTGATGTATGTGGCCCAATGTCAATACAAGCACGAGGAGGTTATAACTATTTCATAACCTTTATCGATGATTTCTCACGATACGGGTATTTGTATTTAATGAAATACAAATCTGAGGCCTTTGATAAGACCAAAGACTTCAGGAATGAAATATAGAAACAACTTGAAGTATTAAAACTCTAAGATCTGATTGAGGAGGAGAACACTTGTGCTAAGAGTTTCTGAGTTATCTTAAAGATAGTGAGATATTATCTCAATGGTCTCCACCACATACACCTCAACATGACGGTGTATCTGAGAGAATGAATTGAACCCGTTTAGACATGGTACGGACCATGATGGCTTCTGCAAAATAACCAAAATCGTTTTGGGGGTTTACACTAGAGACTTTTGTTTAAATACTAAATAGAGTTCCGACAAAATCAGTTGATTCTATCCCATTTGAGATGTTTTTCGGTATGAAACCAAAGTTATCTTACTTGCGAGTATAGGGTTGTCTTTTGGTCGTTTTAGCAACTAAGGCGATGTGTCTTTTTGTTCCTCGGAATAGCCCGTAAGTCCTAACAAATTTTTGGGTTGAGGAATTAGTCTCAATTCAAGAGGATTTTATTTTATTTTATTCAGGATGTCTAATTTATTATTGGACTGTAATAAAATAAATAAATAAATAAATAAAATAAAAACAGGAGTTGAGAGAAATTAATTATTCAGGGCCTCGGTCCAATATGAATAATTAGGAAATTAACATGGGCTTAAACTGGGGGAAATAATTAATGCGTAATTATTTATTGGGTTATTTATATAAGCCCAAGAAATAAATATTTAAATATTAATTATTTTGGTTCATTTGGGCACATTAATTATTTATTAGGTTATTTATATAAGCCCAGGAAATAAATAATTAATGTTTATTATTTTGGGCTTTTTGGGTCCAAGAAAAATAATAAATATTATTTCGGCCCAATAGTTTGGACCATAGGGTTTTTCGAGATACGGTTAAGATGAGTTTAGGGTTAAGCCAAACTTATTCTCAGGATAACATCCGGGTGTTTGAAATACGATATCCCAGGGATATGTTTATCAGATGATAAGAGACCAAGTTTTAGCTGACCAGTAAACAAGTCTCTGGGAAAGAGGAAAACCCTAATCTCCCTAGCAAATGAAAAGCTCACATCTCTCTCTCTCAGGCTCACGCCTCTCTCTTCTCTGTTATTTCTTCTTGGAGCTTTGCTAACCAATAGCAAGAGAACCAAGAAGATTTGAGACCGTTCTTCTTCGTTGTTGTGTTCACCGACTAGAGGTTGGGCTGTGGCATATTCTAAGAGCTGAAAGGCTTGACGTTCATGTAAACAAAGCGTAGTAGGAGGCTAGCGGGTTTTCAACCGGAAGCTTATTCAAGTGGGCAAGGCGAAGTGATTCCTATCGTTCAATCCACTCCTACTCAACCTAGTAGGTTTAAAGTGCGCAAATGTATGATCTTTACGCTTCCGTATGGCCTTTAAGGTTTGGGGGTTTTTTTTTCTCTGGTTTTTTTCCGTTGGTGCATGCTCCCCTGTTTTCTGTCCCTTAATGTGGTATCAGAGTCAATGGTTCTTTGATCAATATAGGGAGCATGGTAGTTAATAAAAATAGAGAAGATGATTATACCTGTGATCCTTCACTGTTTTAGTATAGGATAGGATGATTGTGAGCTTCACCGTTGAAGCATAGGTATCTCTGTAAAAATTTTGGCTTTGATGTTTGATCGTGTAAACCCAATTTAAATGGGTATAGGCGGTTGTATTTTTGTTTTGGATGAGTTTTTGTAAGTAAAAATGTCCAAAGAAGCTAAAGAAATGAGCAAAATATGAAAAAGAAGGGGCTCTGCAAATTTTGAGTGAAACAGAAGAAAAAATGAAGAAGAAGCACTATTCCTAAGCCGTTTGAGCCGAGCCGAGCCGCCGCTGAGCCGCTACCAAAACTATGAGAGGAGCCTGTCGCTGTTGAGCGGAGCCGCTGGGAGAATTGAGAGCTGATTGCTGATTGCAATTGCAAATTTACAATTGGCGCGCTGGTCTTCAGCGGGGCACTGGGCGAGAAGCGAGTAACTGCGCAGGTTGCACGCAGGTTGGTAGCAGAGGAGAAGCGGTCGCGGGTCACGGGCTGATCCATGGTCTGCAGCGCTGAAAATCTAGTGCGGCAGGTACACCGGGGCCGCGGTGAGCCGCAATTCAGCTGGGCGCGGATCCGGTGCATTCGGTGCAGTGGACCCCCAGCTATATATATATATATTTTTTTTTTCTTTTTCATTTTGGGTCCCATACCAGGCGAAGTTAATATTTTTGCAATATTTATATTCTTGGAATATATTTGCATGAAAAATATTAGTAAGGGATTTTAGGATTAAACAAGATCATTAATTAATTAATTAATGTGTTTAATTCTATTATTTGGGCACTTAGGTTTAAAAATAGAAAAGTATGAAAACGTTTACTGTTTTCTAGCATTTTTTTGTGTACCTATGTGTGCCTTTTCTCAAAGACCAAAGTCTTTGTGAACGTTTTTTGACAAGAAAAACTTTTTCTTCAAAAATTAAATGGTTATTTTAATTTGTACAAAAATTAATCCTTGAATATTTTCTCAAAGCATTTAATCCTTGACAAAGAAAATATATTAGATTTAGATATTTTTGTAAATTAAAATGGAGAGCCATTTTGTTTTGTTTTGGACTAGAAAAAATTGATTTTGTCAAATAAACTTGAGACCAAAGTCTCTAGAATGTTTTAATTGGAAAATTTTTGAAATCATTAAGTTTTAACTTAAATAAAATTAGTTCATGGAAAAATATCTCAAAGGATATAATCCTTAGCATAGAGATTTTAGTGGACTTAGATATTTTATTTTTGAGTTAAGGAAAAACTTAATGGAAAATTTCAAAAGGTTATTTTTCCAGAAAACCTTTATTTTAAAAGACTAAGTGGAAGAGGGGTTCCAACGGCCCCACGGCTTCCATCACGGTCCTCATTAGAGATCGTGGGTCCCCTCACGTCACCCTGGAAGTGAACCCGTATAGGATGGGGATACCACAAGGATCTAGATCTAATGAAAGGATATAATTAATAACCCGGGACACGTACTATGATCGGCCAGCCCACGTTGGAAGTTATAGTGCGAGGTATGTCCATAGGAAATGAGAGGAAACGGCCATCCCACGATGGAGTTATCCTCTAGATCATTACCTAGAAGGGAAATTAATTTGTGGTGGTTAATACACTTAGCTTAGGAAATTGTTAATCTTCCTAAGAAGCTATGCCAGTTTTCCTAAGAGCCAAATTATTTTCAGTGCACAAATTTTATTTTGTTTTCACAAACTAAATTCGCTGTTTTGGTATAGGATAGGATGATTGTGAGCTTCACCGTTGAAGCATAGGTATCTCTGTAAAAATTTTGACTTTGATGTTTGATCGTGTAAACCCAATTTAAATGGGTATAGGCGGTTGTATTTTTGTTTTGGATGAGTTTTTGTAAGCAAAAATGTCCAAAGAAGCCAAAGAAATGAGCAAAATATGAAAAAGAAGGGGCTCTGCAAATTTCGAGTGAAACAGAAGAAAAAATGAAGAAGTACTATTCCTAAGCCGTTTGAGCAGAGCCGAGCCGAGCCGCCACTGAGCCGCTACCAAAACTATGAGAGGAGCTAGTCGCTGTTGAGCCGAGCCGCTGGGAGAATTGAGAGCCGATTGCTGATTGCAATTGCAAATTTGCAATTGGCGTGTGGGTCTTCAGCGGGGCACCGGGCGAGAAGCGAGTAACTGCGCAGGTTGCACGCGGGTTGGCAGCAGAGGAGAAGCGGTCGCGGGTCACGGGCTGATCCATGGTCTGCAGCGCTGGCAATCTGGTGGGGCAGGTGCACCGGGGCCGCGGTGATCCGCAGTTCAGCTGGGCACGGATCCGGTGCATTCGGTGCAGTGGACCCCCAGCTATATATATATATATTTTTTTTTTTCTTTTTCATTTTGGGTCCCATACCAGGCGAAGTTAATATTTTTGCAATATTTATATTCTTGGAATATATTTGCATGAAAAATATTAGTAAGGGATTTTAGGATTAAACAAGATCATTAATTAATTAATTAATTAATGTGTTTAATTCTATTATTTGGGCACTTAGGTTTAAAAATAGAAAAGTATGAAAACGTTTACTGTTTTCTAGCATTTTTTTTTTTTTTTTGTGTACCTATGTGTGCCTTTTCTCAAAGACCAAAGTCTCTGGGAACGTTTTTTGACAAGAAAAACTTTTTCTTCAAAAATTAAATGGTTATTTTAATTTGTACAAAAATTAATCCTTGAATATTTTCTCAAAGGATTTAATCCTTGACATAGAAAATATATTAGATTTAGATATTTTTGTAAATTAAAATGGAGAGCCATTTTGTTTTGTTTTGGACTAGAAAAAAATGATTTTGTCAAATAAACTTGAGACCAAAATCTCTAAAAAGTTTTAATTGGAAAATTTTTGAAATCATTAAGTTTTAACTTAAATAAAATTAGTTCATGGAAAAATCTCTCAAAGGATATAATCCTTAACATAGAGATTTTAGTGGACTTAGATATTTTATTTTTGAGTTAAGGAAAAACTTAATGGAAAATTTCAAAAGGTTATTTTCCAGAAAACCTTTATTTTAAAAGACTAAGTGGAAGAGGGGTTCCAACGGCCCCACGACTTCCATCACGGTCCTCATTAGAGATCGTGGGTCCCCTCGCGTCTCCCTGGGAGTGAACCCGTATAGGATGGGGATACCACAAGGATCTATATCTAATGAAATGATGTAATTAATAACTCGGGACATGTACTATGATCGGCCAGCCCACGTTGGAAGTTATAGTGCGAGGTATGTCCACAGGAAATGAGAGGAAACGGCCATCCCACGATGGAGTTATCCTCTAGATCATTACCTAGAAGGGAAATTAATTTGTGGTGGTTAATACACTTAGCTTAGGAAATTGTTAATCTTCCTAAGAAGCTATGTCTGTTTTCCTAAGAGCCAAATTATTTTCAGTGCACAAATTTTATTTTGTTTTCACAAACTAAATTCTTTCTTTTATTTTTTGATTTTCAGAAATGGTGGGAGGTTCTTTTAGTCCATTGGCCGTTATTCTCTGGGAGAATAAGTTAATGGGTCCAAACTATGTGGACTGGAAGAGGAACCTGGACATAATACTCACAGCTGAAGAGTATAAGTATATCCTTTATGAGACCTGCCATGTTATTGGGGAAGGTTCCACCACCGAAGAGTGAGAGGCTGAGAAGGCGTGGAAGAAGGCTGACGAAATGGCACGTTGCTATATGTTAGCCTCTATGTCTAATGTGCTCTAGTCAAAACATGAGCACATGGCTTCTGCATATGACATCGGTCAATCATTGTCTACTATGTTCGCAGACAAGAGCTGACCTGCAAGGCAGGAGGCTCTTCGAACTATTATTAACACTAAGATGGCTGAGGGAACATCAGTCCGAGAGTATATGCTTAAGATGATTGCTGCTTTCGAGGAGGCAAAAATCTTAGGGGCTGTCATTGACCCCCGAGAGCCAAGTGGACATAATTCTCGAATCTCTACCGAGTTCCTTCACTTAGTTCAAGTTAAACTATAATATGAACAAATTGAACATGAGTTTGACTGAATTGATGAAAGAGCTCCAGATGGCGGAGAAGGTCATGAAGCCGCAGTCAAAGACCATGATTGCTAAGGCTTCTTCCTCAAGAACTGGGCCTAAATCCAGAAAGTTCAAGAGGAAGAAGAGGAAGAAGGGGAATGTAGCAGCCCAGCCCAAGACCCAGTCCAAGGACAAACCAAATGGCACGTGCTTCAAATGTGGGAAGAAGGGACACTGTAAAAAGGAGTGTCCAGATCTTCAAGCCAAGAAAAATCCCATAGGTAATATTTTCTATCTAGAGTCTATATCAATGGTAGGATCAACTTCCACCTGGATTGTTGATTCAGGAGCCACTGATCATATCTGTAACTCCTTACAGGGGTTTAGAAAGATTAGAAGACTCAAGAAGGGTGAACATGGGCTACGAGTGGGTAATGGAGCACAAGTCTGGGCCTTTGCAATGGGAGAGCTAGATTTTATTTTTTATTGTAATAAAATAGTGGTTTGAAAAGATATTTTATATGTACCTGGTTTTCGTCAGAATTTAATTTCAGTTGCAAAAATAATAAATTAAGGATATTCTGTATCTTTCCATTCTGGTATTTCTATCAGTAGAGATGGAGAAATTTTATGTATTGGGCACATGTATGAAAATCTGTTCTTTTTAAACCCTATTAACAACCAATCAAATAAAGCTCAGTCTGAACCATTAACTAAGAAAAGAAATGCCAATATCAATGATTCATACATTTGGCATCTAAGGTTGGGTCATATTAACTTAATCAGGATTCAGAGGCTAATCCATGAGGGGCCTTTGGGCTCATTGAGATTGGAAGGTTGGCCTCAGTGTGAATCCTGCTTGATGGGAAAGATGACCAAAAGGTCATTTACACCAAAGGCGGATAGAGCCAAGGAGGTGTTGAGTCTTGTTCACACTAATATGAGTGGTCCATTATTTACACTAGCTAGAGGAGGTTTTGAGTACTTCATCAATTTCACAGATGATTGTACAAGATATGGTTACATTTACCTGATGAGACACAAGTCTGGCTCTTTTGATAAGTTCAAGGAGTTTAAGGCTGGAGTGGAGCGTCAGACAAGTAAATTAAATCAAAACCTTACGATCGGATCGTAGTGGAGAGTACCTCCTAGGTGAATTCAAGGACTACATGGTACATCATGAGATAGTATCCCAACTCTCTGCACCGGAAACACCCCAGCAGAACGAAGTAGCTGAGAGAAGGAATGGGACATTGATGGAAATGGCCCGAAACATGATGTCTCATGCTACTCTTCCAGTTTTCTTTTGGGGATATGCCTTGGAGACAACGGCATATATTCTGAACTTGGTGCCTTGCAAGTCAGTACCTAGGACTTCCTATGAGATGTAGACTGGGCGTAAGCCAAGTCTGAATCATCTCAGGATTTGGGGTTGTCTAGCTTATGTACTGGTCAAGGGAGACAAGTTGGAACCAAGATCAGAATTATGCTATTTTATTGGCTATCTAAATGGGACAAAAGGAGGTTACTTTTATCATCTTAAGGAGCAGAAGGTACTAGTCAGTACCAATTCTAGATACTTGGAAGATGATCAAAGTACTTCCACTAAAGGTTTAACAAGGTTGGAGCTTAAGGAGAAGTTATCTACGGAATCAACTTCTTCTGACCCGATTGTGGAACAAGAAGAGGCACAACCTCAAGAGCCTGTGCAAATGGAGCCTCGTCGTAGTGGGAAAGTGTCTAGGGTTCCAGATAGATAGACTGGAGAAGCATTTGAGCTGGTCTCTGACCATCAGGAACAAGACCCCACTAGATACGAGGAGGCTATTGCTGATGCCGATGCAAATCTGTGGCATGAAGCAATGAAAGCTGAGATTGAGTCTATGTACCTCAATCAGGTTTGGGATCTTGTAGCTTCACCTGAAGGGATAAAACCTATTGGGTGCAAGTAGGTGTACAAGAGAAAAAGGGGAGCGGATGGGAAGGTGGAAACCTTCAAAGTTAGGCTTGTGGTGAAAGGGTATACTCAGGAAGAGGGAATCGATTATGAGGAAACCTTTTCCCCGGTAGCCATGCTTAAATCCATCCGCATCCTTCTTACCATCGCATGTCACTATGACTATGAGATATGGCAAATGGATGTCAGGACGACATTCTTAAATGGCCATCTTAGCGAAGATATCTATATGTCCCAACCAGAAGGCTTCATTGCTGAAAGCAAGGAACATATGGTTTACAAGCTTAAAAAGTCCATTTATGGACTTAAGCAAGCATCGAGAGTATAGAACATTCGTTTTGATGAGACTGTAAAGTCTTATGGTTTTATTCAAAACAAAGATGAACCATGCATATACAAGAAATTTGAAGGCATTAATATGGTTTTTCTTGTCCTGTATGTGGATGACATTCTACTCATTGGAAATGATGTAGGGACATTATCATCTCCAAAGGTTTGGCTGTCTAGTTAATTCAGTATAAAGGACTTGGGAGAAGCCAGCTACATTCTCGGGATTAATTAGGCTTCTTAGAAATAGGAAGCAGAGAATGTTAGGGTTATCCCAAGCAACATACATTGACAAGATGCTAGCCAAGTACAGCATGGACTCATGCAAGGGAACTCTAATCCCTTGCAAACATAGGTTGTCATTTTCTTCAAAGGACTATCCTAAGTCTCAAGAAGAAAATGACAGAATAAGTAGGATTCCCTACGCTTCGGCTGTGGGAAGTCTCATGTACGCCATGCTGTGTACTAGGCCAGATATCTACTTTATCGTGGGCTTAGTTAGCAGATATCAGTCAAACCCAGGGGAGGTTCATTGGCAAGCAGTAAAGCATATTTTTAAGTACCTCAAGGGAACGAGAGATTATATCCTGGTTTACGGGGCTGATGATTTGGTTCCTACAGGATACACAGACTCAGACTACCAGGCGAATAAGGATGAGAGAAAATCCATTAGTGGATATGTCTTCACCTTGTCTGGAGGAGCAATTTCATGGAGGAGTATCAAGCAGTCTTGTATTGCTGACTCAACTATGGAAGTTGAGTATGTGGCAGCTTCGGAGGCATCTAAGGAAGCAGTTTGGCTCTCGAAGTTCCTTTCAGAACTTGTAGTCGTACCACATATGGACAGGCCGATTGTGATGTATTGTGACAACACTGGAGTAGTATCGCAATCTAAGGAACCTCGGAACTACAAGAAGGGGAAACACATCGAGAGGAAGTACCACCTGATCTGGATTTCATCTAGAGACGGGAAGTCGTGGTGGAACATATTGTCTCAGAAAACAATCTAGCAGATCCATTTACCTAGCCTTTGGTTGAGAGAGTCTTCAAGAGACACTTAGACACCATAGGGGTGGGCACCTATGGACTTACCTAGTCTTAGTGTGCAAGTGGGAGATTGTTCGATTGTATGCCCTCTTAGACTAGGTTTCTGATGTAAAATTGAATATTTTAATAAAAGAATTTATTTTTAGAAATTATTTGTGAATTTACTTTTTGTTTGTGCACAATTTTCATTTGGAACAGACCCATTGTGTTTAAATAAGTGATCCAGGTGAATGGTAGTCTTTCACAGTAAGGTTTGGATCACATGTTATTTAACATATAAACATTTGTTCTTAACTTATTGATGAGACTGAGAATCTCATCATGTTTAGGTTATTATGTTATGAATTCCAAATGGGGAATGGCTTACCTTTAGCCAGTGAGTAGTCCACTCACTTCATGACATAAACATATTTCGAATACGTAGGACAGGACCTGTAGTAGTGGTTTCTAAAAATACTATATGATAGAAACCTAGACTACTACCGCTACAACGTGGACTAGTACTCTACGACTTGAGTGTGAGTTGGTGCTCTGACGAAGCTGGAAGTATATGCTTTGATATGCTATAGTTGAGGTTCTATAGTAGAACCAATATACTTGTGTATTGGGTATATGTAACTAGTTAGTTAAGACAGACTTGTACAAGATAGTTTCTGCACAATATCGCCTCTTGTGGTTGTCCGAATGGTCTAAAATGTCCAGGGCCCTAAGAAACATAACTCAGATATTTGCTTTAGGGTAGCTCTCTTGGAAAGCGGAAACACTCCAGGAAGTTGTGGATCATTGGACTAGAAGCCTAAGGATGGTAGATGTCATTTAGAGGGGTGTTAGTACACTTCTTCCTCTCTAAATGTATGGCGATGTGTAGAGGGGTATTTTAGTCATTTCACCTGTAGGTCGGAGACTTTACTGATGCAGCATTATCCTTGGGGTCAATATTTCCTTATGGTAATATTAGAAAATATTTAAAATGCAAAATACAGCTATTTATATAACAGGGGTATTTTGGTCATTTTAGAAGCCAATGCGATGTGTCTTTTCGGTCCTCGGAATAGCCCGTAAGTCCTAACTAATTTTTGGGCTGAGGAATTGGTCTCAGTTCAAGAGGATTTTATTTTATTCAGGATGTCTAATTTATTATTAGACTGAAATAAAATAAATAAATAAATAAAATAAAAACAGGAGTTGAGAGAAATTAATTATCTAGTTTAATTGGTCAATTAATTATTCAGGGCCTAGGTCCAGCATGAATAATTAGGAAATTAACCTGGGCTTAAACTAGGGGAAATAATTAATGCTTAATTATTTATTGGGTTATTTATATAAGCCCAAGAAATAAATATTTAAAGATTAATTATTTTGGTTCATTTAGGCTCATTAATTATTTATTGGGTTATTTATATAAGCCAAGGAAATAAAGAATTAGTGTTTATTATTTTGGATTTTTTTTGGTCCAAGAAAAATAATAAATATTATTTCGGCCCAATAGCTTGGACCGTAGGGTTTTTCCAAATACGGTTAAGAGCTCACGTCTCTCTCTCTCATGCTCACGCCTCTCTCTTCTCTGTTATTTCTTCTTGGAGCTTTGCTAACTAATAGCAAGAGAACCAAGGAGATTTGAGACCGTTCTTCTTCACTGTTATGTTCACCGACTAGAGGTTAGGCTGTGGCATATTCTGAGAGCTGAAAGGCTTGACGTTCATGCAAACAAGGCGTAGTAGGAGGCTAGCGAGTTTTCAACCGGAAGCTTATTCAAGTGGGCAAGGCGAAGTGATTCCTGTCGTTCAATCCACTCCTACTCAACCTAGTAGGTTTAAAGCGCGCAAAGGTATGATCTTTAAGCTCCCATGTGGCCTTTAAGGTTTCCGGGTTTTTTTTTCTCTGATTTTTCCCGTCGATGCATGTTCCCTCTGTTTTTTACCCCTCAATGCGGTGAACACAACAGTGAAGAAGAACTGTCTCAAATCTCCTTGGTTCTCTTGCTATTGGTTAGCAAAGCTCCAAGAAGAAATAACAGAGAAGAGAGAGGCGTGAGCCTGAGAGAGAGAGACGTGAGCTTTTCTTTTGCTAGGGAGATTAGGGTTTTCCTCTTTCCCAGAGACTTGTTTATTGGTCAGCCAAAACTAGGTCTCTTATCATCTAATAAACATATCCCCGGGACATCATATTTCAAACACCCGAATGTTATCTTAAGAATAAGTTTAGCTTAACCCTAAACTCATCTGAACCGTATCTGGAAAAACCCTACGGTCCAAGCTATTGGGCCGTAATAATATTTATTATTTTTCTTGGACCCAAAAAGCCCAAAATAATAAACACTAATTATTTATTTCCTGGGCCTATATAAATAACCCAATAAATAATTAATGAGCCCAAATGAACCAAAACAATTAATCTTTAATTATTTATTTCTTGGGCTTATATAGATAACCCAATAAATAATTAATCATTAATTATTTCCCATAATTTAAGCCCAGGTTAATTTCCTAATTATTCATACTGGACCTAGGCCCTGAATAATTAATTAACCAATTAAACAAGATAATTAATTTCTCTCAACTCCTATTTTTATTTTATTTATTTATTTATTTATTTTATTCCAGTCAAATAATAAATTAAACATCCTGAATAAAATAAAATAAAATAAAATCCTCTTGAACTGAGACCAATTCATCAGCCCAAAAATTAGTTAGGACTTATGGGCTATTCCGAGGACAAAAAAGACACATCGCCTTGGCTGCTAAAATGACCAAAATACCCCTGCTATATTAATAGCTGTATTTTACATTTTAAATATTTCCTAATATCACCATAAGGAAATATTGACCCCATGAATAATGCTGCATTAGCAAAGTCTCCGACCTACAATTGAAATGACTAAAATACCCTCTACACATCGGCGTACATTTAGAGAGGAAGAAGTGTACTAACACCCCTCTAAATGACATCTACCATCCTTAGGCTTCTAGTCCAATGATCCACGACTTCCTGGAGTGTTTCCGCTTTCCAAGGGAGCTACTCTAAAGTAAACATCCGAATCATGTTTCCTAGGGCCCTGGACATTTTAGACCATTCGGACAACCACAAGGGGCGATATAGTGCAGAAACTATCTTCTACAAGTCTGTTTTCACTAACTAGTTACATATATACCCAATGCACAAGTATATTAGTTCTACTATAGAACCTCAACTATAGCATATCAAAGTATATGCTTCCAGCTTTGTCAGACCACCAACTCATACTCAAGTCGTAGAGTACTAGTCCACGCTGTAGCGGTAGTAGTCTAGGTTTCGATCATATAGTACTTTTAGAAACTACTACTACAGGTCATGTCCTACGTATTCGAAATACGCTTATGTCATGAAGTGATTAGACTACTCACTGGCTAAAGGTAAGCCATTCCCCATTTGGAATTCATAACATAATAACCTAAACATGATGAGATTCCCAGTCTCATCAATAGGTTAAGAACAAATGTTTATGCGTTAAATAACCCGTGATCCATTCCTTACTGTGAAAGACTACCATTCACATGGATCACTTATTTAAACATAATAGGTCTATTCCAAACGAAAATTGTGCACAAACAAAAAGTAAATTCACAAACAATTTCTAAAAATAAATTCTTTTATTAAAATATTCAATTTTACATCAGAAACCTAGTCTAATAGGTCATACAATCCAACATTGTCCTGCCTTTGTTAAAAGGCCCCAGTCAGACAAACTTAATAGTATGTCGAACAAGTGTTTGTTTGTGGGATATCCGAAAGAATCTTTCAGATATTACTTCTACCCACCCTCTGAAAACAAAGTGTTTATTTCGAAGTATGCCGTCTTTTTAGAGAAGGAGCACATGCTCAAAGGGGACAGTGGGACCTCCGCCAGGGGCTCTGCCCCTTGGACCCCGCAGGGGCGTTACCCCTTGGAACCCCGACTAACTGTTCGTCATATTTTATTCATTTGTGTTTTTATTGTAGTTGTGGATTATTTTGAATAGTGCATAGCATGGCCCGTTTTATCCCAATGTGATTGGTAGGTTTCATTCTGGTTGTTTTAAGTTGTAATTTTTAAATACGGCCTGTGTGTCATTTTTCATTGTTGCAAAATTGTACTGCTTTTCTAGAATAAGAATTATTTTAATTTTACTATCCAATGTAAAAGAAGATGGCAGCCAACATTTACAACCAAGGAGGAGTATGCTCAAGGCATTAGAGAATGCTTAAAGAGTTCATATACCTAGATTGACCACCTTGATCTTCATTTTGCTCATGATGATCAACATAGGTTATGGACCATGCTATGTCACTTTTATTTAGGTCTTTCATGCATATTTGATATGTTTATTTCATTCTTACTACAATCAAATTTTTACTTAAAAAAAAATTTAAGTGTTAAATGCCTTCCAAAATCAAACACTTGTTATTACTTGGATCATCATATGGTCATTCCTGCCAAAGTAGGATGCTTTTGATTATCTAAGTGAGATAAGGTGAAAAATAGTTTTCCATATGTTTGATAT
The DNA here is from genome assembly GCA_026120185.1 of Voacanga thouarsii. Lineage (NCBI taxonomy): Eukaryota > Viridiplantae > Streptophyta > Magnoliopsida > Gentianales > Apocynaceae > Voacanga > Voacanga thouarsii. The sequence continues at coordinate 1,406,525 of JANUWF010002331.1, forward strand.
GGTTTGACTTAACTGGGCTATCAAAATAGCTTTGGGCCTAGGGCATTATATGAGATAAGTTAGCCGGGACATTTGATGCCTATCTCATTTAAAATTTGAGTTTTATTTAATTATAAGATTAAAGCCAAAGCTTACTTATGATTAAAATAAAATATTTATGAAAAAAAATATATTTTTTTCCCACTACGAAACATCAAAATGTTGAAGTTTCAAAAGTTTAAATGCTTTTAGTGGGATTTTTTAGTTAAAGCCTCAAAATTAATTACTTTGCATATTTTGTATGTAGATAATGGCAACAAATAGTTGGAATAATTCATTGCGAACTGTGCTCGAGAAAGACAAGCTTAGTGGGACTAAATTTCTTGATTGGGCACGAAACTTAAGAATTGTTCTTAAGCAAGAAAAAAGGCTCTATGTTCTTGCAAATCCTATTCCCCCTGCTCCAGCAAATAACGCCTCAAAAGCTGAAAAAGATGCTTATAGTAAGCACAAAGATGACTCCAACGATGTTACTTGCCTCATGCTAGCAACTATGAACTCTGAACTTCAAAAACAGTTTGAAGAAGCAGAGGCATATGACATGATTGTGCATCTCAAGGAAATGTTCTAAGAGCAAGCACAACAAGAGAGATTTGAAACTCACAAGGCATTAAATACATGTAAGATGGTTTCTGGCACCTCGGTAAGTGCTCATGTCCTTAAAATGAAGGGCTATCTTGATTATCTTGATAAGCTTGGTGCTCTTGTTAATCATGACATGGCCACAGATTTGATCTTGGGTTCATTACCTCTTGAGTATGACCAGTTTGTCATGAATTTTAACATGCATAATATGGAGAAATTCATTACTGAATTGCATGGGATGCTAAAACAAGCTGAACTGAACATTAAGAAGAATACTCCTAGTGTTCTAATGGTTCAAAAAGGGAAAGGAAAAAGGAACAAAGTCATGGCTAGTAAGGGCAAGGACAAGGCAAAGTCCAAGTTCAAGTCCAAACCTAAGGCCAAGAAATCAAATGAGGGAGCTTGCCACCATTGTGGAGAACAAGGACATTGGTTAAGAAATTGCAAGTTCTATTTGGAAGCAAAGAAAAAGAAGGGCAGTGAGACTGCCGCTTTAGGTATTTATATTATAGAAATTAATTTGTCTACTTCTGATTCATACCGGTTGTGGATCTCACATTTGTGCAAATGTGCAAGGTTTAAAAAGGAGTAGAGCCTTGGCAAAAGGAGATAGCCTTGGCAGAAGGCGAGGTGGACCTACGAGTTGCGAATGGAGCAAAAGTTGCTGCAGTAGCTGTAGGAACTTTTGACTTAATTTTGCCCAGTGGGCTTGTTTTAGAACTGAATGATTGTTTTTATATTCCTGCTATGAGTAGGAATATTATTTCAGTTTCTTGTTTGGATTTAGAAGGTTTTGAATTTGTTATTAGGAATAACATTTGCTCTATTAATAAAAATGGCATTTTTATGGAGATGCCTCATTATCAAATGGGTTCTATATTCTCAATTTTCATGGATTTTCAAACAAGTCTATCTATAATATTAATACTAAGAGATTGAAATCTAATAATTTAAATCAGACTTACTTCTGGCATTGTCGTCTGAGCCATGTAAATGAGAAATGCATAACAAGGCTTCACAATGATGGGCTTCTAAATTCGTTTGATTTAGAATCTTACGAAACATGTGATTCTTGTTTATTAGGCAAAATGACTAAAGCGCCTTTCAAGAGTCAGAATGAAAGGGCAACTGATTTATTGGGCCTAATACATACTGATGTATGTGGACCAATGAATTCATATGGTAGAGGAGGATTTCAGTACTTCATTACATTTAAAGATGATTTCAGTAGATATGGCTACCTGTATCTGATGAAACACAAATCTGAATCATTCCAGAAATTTAAAGAATTTCAAAATGAAGTACAAAATCAGCTTGGCAAAAGTATCAAAACACTTTGATCAGATCGAGGTGGTGAATACTTACGTCACGAGTTTGACGAGCATCTTAAAAATTGTGGAATTATTTCTCAATTAACTCCACCTAGAACACCTCAATGGAATGGTGTATCTGAATGGAGAAATCAGACTTTATTAGATATGGTTTGATCAATGATGAGTCAAACTGATCTTCCAATCTCCTTTTGAGGTTATGCCCTAGAGACTGCTGCATTCATACTAAAGCGAGTTCCATCTAAATCTGTTCAGAAAACGCCATATGAGATATGGATTGCGAGACAACCTAGTTTGTCATTTCTCAAGATTTGGGGTTGTGAAGTTTACGTAAAGCATTTATTATCTGATAAACTTGCACCTAAATTAGATAAATGCATATTTGTGGGGTATCCTAAAGAAACTAAAGGATATCAATTTTATCTCCCAAAGGAAAATAGAGTAATTATTGCTCGAAATGGATTCTTTCTTGAAAAGCAATTTATTTCCAAAGGAATCAGTGGGAGTAAAATACATCTTGATGAGATTCAAGAACCACAATTAGTACATGAACCGAATAATGAACCTCGATTAGATGGCTCACAAGTTCAAGATGAGCCTACTTCTATAGAACAAGGACCTCGAAGATCTGATAGGGTTCGTCAACAACCTGAGAGATATTGATTCCTCATCATTGACGATCACAATGTGGAGCTTATGGTTAATGATGAGCCCACTTCCTATCTAGAAGCCATTAAGAGTTCTGACTCTGGAAAATGGTTAGAGGCTATGAAGTCTGAGATGCAATCTATGTATGATAACCAAGTCTGGACTTTGGTTAATCCACCTAAAGGTTCAAAAACCATTGGGTGTAAATGAGTTTTTAAAAAGAAAATAGACATGAAGGGAAATGTGCATACTTACAAAGCGCGACTGGTAGCAAAAGGTTATAGACAAACACATGGTATAGACTATGATGAAACCTTTTTACCAGTTGTAATGCTTAAATCTATCAAAATTCTTCTTGCCATAGCAGCATATTATGATTATGAAATTTGGAAAATGGATGTCAAAACCGCGTTTCCCAATGGAAACTTACTCGAGGATGTGTACATGACACAACCAGAGGGTTTTGATGATTCGTTGAATTCTAATAAAGTGTGCAAGCTTCAAAGATCCATTTATGGATTGAAGCAAGCATCTCAAAGCTGAAATCTTCATTTTGATGAAGCAATTAAAGAATTTAACTTTATCAAAAATGAAGATGAGCCTTGTGTCTATAAGAAAACAAGTGGGAATGCAATAGTCTTTTTGGTACTTTAGTTGATGACACCTTACTCATTGGAAACGACATCCCAACTCTAAAAAGTGTAAAGACATGGTTGGAAAATTGTTTCTCAATGAAAGACTTAGGTGAAGCTGCCTATATTCTAGGTATAAGGGTCTATAGAGATAGATCTAGAAAGCTAATTGGACTAAGTTAAAGTGCATACGTTGACAAGATACTGAAAAGGTTCAATATGCAAGACTCTAAGAGAGGATTCTTGCCAATATCACATGGCATTAAGCTCAAAAAAACTCAAAGTCCTTCTACGAAGGATGAAGAAGAGCGCATGAACAAGATACCATATGCTTCCGCTATAGGGTCTATCATGTATGCCATGTTATGTACTCGACCCGATGTATCATATGCATTGAGCATGACGAGTAGGTTCCAGTCAAATCTTGGAGAGGCACACTGGACTGCTGTCAAGAACATACTGAAGTACTTAAGAAGAACTAAAGATATGTTCTTAGTTTATGGAGGACAAGAAGGCGAGCTAGTTGTAAATGGTTACACTGATGCTAGTTTTCAATCCGACATAGATGATTATAGATCGCAATCTGGTTTTCTATTTTGTTTGAATGGAGGTGCTGTAAGCTGGAAAAGTTCAATGCAAGACACCGTGGCCGATTCTACTACAGAAGCTGAGTATGTAGCTGCCTCAACTGCAGCTAAAGAAGCAGTTTGGATTAAAAAGTTCATTACAGAACTAGATGCAGTTCCTAGTATTGTGAACCTAGTGGATCTCTACTGTGACAACAATGGAGCCATTGCACAAGCTAAGGAACCAAGATCACATCAGCGATCCAAATATATACTTAGACGTTTTCATCTCATTCGAGAAATTGTTGATAGATGAGATGTCAAAGTATGCAAGGTATCAACTGATGACAAAGTTGCAAATCCACTGACAAAGCCTCTCCCATCGTCTAAACATGATAGTCATACCAGATCAATGGGATTACGGCTTATGCCAAATTGGTCTTACTGCAAGTGGAAGACTATTGGGGATATGCCCTAGAGTTAATTTCTACTTATACTATTGTCGTTATATTTTATATAATAATATGAGACTTTCCTTTCTATGAATAGTGTGTTTTATTTTGTGGTCATCAAGTACGTGACTTGATAGCAAAACCCAACAATGAATAGAATGACTATTCTAAATCTGTCCCTGATCGTTTATTATTATTGGAACAATAATAAATTAAGATTAGTATGCTTGTGACTGGATGGCTATGTTTTACTGGTCATGGATATTTGTGATGTCAAGTCAAAACATAAATAAATGTTAGAGAACATTGTATTGGACAAGACCCACTGTGAGAGTACTTCATGGAACATGTCATAAGTAATTTCTAGCCATAATAATATTAAAAGTCCTTCGACCTAAATTCATCATAGTTTCCTGCTTTATAAATTCTGTATTTTGACGTTGTCTAAAGTTGTCTTTAACCAGATAATAAATTAGACTACTGTTGGATATAGAATAAATCAATGAGAGGAATATGATTGATAGTGAAGGAATTTGTCCTTCTCAATTATACGAGAGATATCCATGGGCCCCTTGATAAGATAGACTGTTAAAATGCATGGCCGTACTCAAATATATCAATCTAAGATATTGATATCATTTGTTTGAATAGTCTACTACAAAATCAAGAAATAATTGATTAAGCTTAATAAGGATGACATGCTCCGTGCCTTATGCTTAATCTGGATATCGTGTGACAAAAGGACTAAATGTAAAATTATTGTTTGGTTCAAAGCGATTACCGATTTTCATTCAACCTGGATAGTTATAATGTTTTGCTAAAAACCGCTTATAACTTGTGGGCCATTTAAATATGATTTAGGCACATTGCCAGTATTAAATGAACCTATAGGGTCACACAATAAACGAACTTGTTAGGTTATTTTTCTGTTGACCAGATTTAATGAATCTGGAAATATGTTTAAGTTAATCGAACTTAGAAAATTTACCAGATACAATGAATTTGGAAATATATCCACACTCGATGTATCTAGATGATGTCCAGTTTATAAGAATCTGTCTCTGTAAATTAATTAGTTAAATTACCGAGATAATAGCATAATCTTATCATATAAGTTTTAATTTAATTTAAATTTAAATTTAAATACGATAAGATATTATTGGGGTTGGACTCTAAGAGGTTCGGAGTGGGTTTTTAAGAAAACCCTAGCCGTCTTCTTGGGTGTGCCAATTTCTGTTGAGAATATTCATGCCTCCATTGATCAGAAAAAAAACCTCTCAAATCATAGGCGCTAGCACTCCTCGGGTAACGAGTGAGTTCGCGGTGTGTATCTGATAGAGGACATTCGCACACTGCAGCGTCTGGTGATCATTCGGATTGCACGTATAGTGACAAAATCGGAACCGAAGGATATCGATTACACCAAACAGAGGTAATTCTACAAACCTACTATCTTCTTAATCGTTTACTTGGATCCTCGGAAGGGATTCGTGGATATTTTTCGCGTTTAGGAGTCCACGAATCCTAACAACATATGAGTTGATCCTGCCTTCGGAATTAGTTCTAGAATTACAAAGCTGTTATTATACACCAGTTTTAATGAAAAACATTATCTTAGTTGCGTATTTAGACTTAAATGGATTTCATTTGATATTTAAGAATAAATTTTGTTCTTTTTCATTTAATGATATTCAATATGGTTCAGCAACTCTGGTTAATGGTTTATATTTTCTTGACTTGGATAATCTAATACTCAATATAAACAATAAGAAACCTAAAATAGATAACTCTAACACCTCTTACTTATGGCATTGTCGTTTAGGCCATGTAAACAAAAATCGTGTTTCTAAGTTACACAAACTTGGTGACTTGGGGTCATTTGATTATGAATCATACGGCACAGGCGAGTCTTGTTTACTAGGTAAAATGGCTAAAACTCCTTTTTTAGGAAAAAGGAGAATAGGCCAAGGAGTTATTAGAACTCATATATTTTGGTGTATGTAGCCCAATGTTAATACAAGCACGGGGAGGTTATAACTATTTCCTAACCTTTATCGATGATTTCTGACGATTCGGGTGTTTGTATTTAATGAAATACAAATCTGAGGCCTTTGATAAGATCAAAGACTTCAAGAATGAAATAGAGAAACAACTTGAAGTATTAAGACTCTAAGATTTGATTGAGGAGGAGAACACTTGAGCCAAGAGTTTCTAAGTTATCTTAGAAATAGTGAGATATTATCTCAATGGACTCCACCACATACACCTCAACATAACGGTGTAACTGAGAGAAGAAATTGAACCCTTCTAGACATGGTACGAACCATGATGGCTTCTGCAGACTTACCAAAATTGTTTTGGGGGTATGCACTAGAGACTTCTGTTTATATACTAAACAGAATTCCAACAAAATCAGTTGATTCTATCCCATTTGAGATGTTCTTCGGTAAGAAACCAAAGTTATCACACTTGCGAGTATGGGGTTGTCCTACCTTTGTTAAAAGGCCACAGTCAGACAAACTTGATAGTAAGTCGGACAAGTGTTTGTTTGTGGGATATCCGAAAGAATCTTTTGGATATTACTTCTACCTACCCTCTAAAAACAAAGTGTTTATTTCGAAGTATGCCGTCTTCTTAGAGAAGGAGCACATGCTCAAAGGGGACAGTGGGAGTAAAATTAAACTTAGTAAAGTTCAAGAAGATCAAACAAACAAGAATCAACCATCTGATCTCACATCTATTGAGAGAATAGATGAACCTTCTACTACACAAGATCTACGTAGGTCTAGTAGGATGTGTGTGGCACCTAAGAGATATGGATTTCTCATTAGTAACCATAATGATGTATTACTCATAGATGAAGATAAGCCTACTACCTATAAGGATGTTCTGAACAGTTCATAATATGACAAATGGCTTGAGGCCATAAAGTCAAAGATGGATTCCATGTATGACAACTAAGTATGGATTTTGGTTGATCCACCTAAAGGAATTAAACATATTGGGTGCAAATGGATTTTCAAGAAAAAAACGGACTTGGATGGTAACTTAGTTACCTATAAAGCACGTCTAGTGGCGAAGGGTTATCGTCAACAACATGGTATTAACTATGATGAAACCTTCTCGCCAGTAGCCATGTTAAATCCATCGGGATACTCCTAGCCATTACTGCTCATTATGATAATGAGATTTGCCAAATGGATGTAAAAATAGCTTTCCTAAACGAAAATCTGACTGAGGAAGTGTATATGACACAACCTGCGGGTTTCACATCTAATTATGGCACAAAGGTGTGTAAGCTGCAAAGGTCCATTTATGGACTTAAGCAAGCTTCTAGGAGTTGGAACATCTATTTTGATGAAACAATCAAGGAGTTTGGTTTTATTCAAAACATGGATGAGCCTTGTGTATACAAGATAGTCAGTTGGAGTGCAATCGTTTTCTTATTACTTTATGTAAATGACATATTGCTAATAGGAAATAATATACCTGTCTTACAAAAGGTTAAAGTTTGGTTATCCAAACAATTGTCCATGAAAGACCTTAAAGAAGCAACCTATATTCTTAGAATAAGGATCTATAGAGATAGATCCAAAAGGTTGCTAGGTCTTTCTCAATCTATATACATAGATAAAGTGTTAAAGAAGTTTACCATAGATCAATCCAAAAGGAGATTCTTACCCATGTCACATGGTGTAAGCCTTTTAAAGTCAATGTCTCCCAAGGCACAAGTTGAAAGGGATCACATGAGTAAGATTTCATATGCTTCGGCAGTTGGATCTATCATGTACACTATGATATGCATAAGGCCCGATATATCTTGTCCTCTCAGTTTGACGAGCAAATACCAATCTGACCCTGGTGAGGGTTATTGGGCAGCTGTAAAGAACATCCTTAAGTACTTACGAAGGACTAAGGATGTGTTCTTAGTATATGGAGAAGGTGATTTGAAAATAAACGGGTATATTGATGCCAGTTTTCAATCTGACAAAGATAATTTCAAATTACAATCTGGCTACATATTTACGTTGTGTGGAAAGGCAATAAGTTGAAAGAGTTCCAAACAAGAGACCATTGCCAACTCTATGACAAAAATTGAGTACATAGCCGCTTCTGAAGCAGCTAAGAAGGCTGTTTGGATCAAGAAGTTCGTGACAGAACTAGGTGTGGTTCCTAGCGTTGTTAGTCTAATATCTTTGTATTATGACAACAACGAAGCCATTGCACAAGCAAAGGAGCCACGATCTCACCAATGATCCAAACACGTACTCCAACGCTATCATCTGATCTGGGAGATCATAGATAGAAATGATGTAAAGATAGAGAGAGTTCCCACGGATGAGAACATAGTTTACCTGCTTACAAAAGCACTATCCTAAAAGAAACATAATAGGTATGTTGAGTCATTCGGTATTAGATACATGAATGATTGGCGCTGGTACAAGTGGAAGTTTATTAGTGTTATGCCCTAAAGGCAATCACTTGTATGTTGTATATGACACATTTTATTTTAATTAAATGAGTAATTTATCTTACAGTTTCTTTTGTTTACTTTTGTATAATATAACTGTTAGATAAAGTTCCTAATAAAACACTGTGTTAAGGAAATCATGATACAGATCATGATATAAGATTCCTACTATACTGTATAGTGTTAGTACTTAAATAGTCCGTAGTTGTAGTATTAATGAGATAGGACATCATTAATGCGTTAAGACTAGCATGGGTTAGACTTCCTAATTTGATTAGGTGGTGTTTCTCATATCCGTGAGCATTGAGATATTTAAAGTTAACACGTGGATGCTTGTTAATGGATCAAGTTCATTGGATGACCTAGCAATGAGATAATCACATGGATAACTATTTAGTGCCAGTGATATAATCTCAATATAGCAAACGTGTAAGTATCCTTATACTTGAGATCTCCAAAGTAGTTTTTTTGTTTGTTGAGCATTGTTCTTTGATTCTAATCTCTGGAGCTAGATCGAGGGCCATCTATGGGATGGATATTAGGTACATTGTGAGGTAAACAAAAGAAGTTGAAAAGGTTAATAAAGGATTCACCACTCCAAATAGTAGGGGTGAATATCTCACGGCCACTTGTAGAAATTATTACTCAATAAGTCCTTGGCCAAGGCAACTGTGTATTGGAAACAATTCCAATTGATACGCATCTAGAGTACTGGGTTCCTAGTAAAAGTACTATTATATTCGGGCCATAGTTAATATATTCTAGAGGGAGTTGGCACAAATTTCGTACTTCAAACCAAATGAGATATTGTATGGTGAAAGGAGTTAATTACACTGTAGTTGTTATTGAAGGGTTCATGTCAAGCCACTTGACTTCCTGGACTCTTGGATGATCATGATGTGTTGCTAGATACCGCTTATGATATGGGAATATGGGTTTATTAATTGATAAATTAATAAACCAATCCTGATTAGAATTGATATGATTAATTCTAATTAATTATGGATTATTAATTTCAAAGACGTTTGAATTAATTCATGTTCGCTACCAATTGACTGGGAAACCTAATAGGTTACACACAATAGATGATTATATACTCAGGATATTTTTTGATAATATAGTGGGGTTAATTACGAGAAAGAGAAGTTGTTGTAGCCAAATTATAATTGGTTATAATTTATGGTCCAAATTGTAATTGTGAGAACTTGATACTTTCAATTATAATTAGGGAATTCTAACTGTTTTAGAATTCTCAGATGGAGTATTTGATCACAAAGATGAAATTAGCATGATAACAAAAGTAAACTTGTTCACGCTCAAACTATTCATTTATTCCTAGGTTGCCAAACAATGGATTAAATATCATCAATTTAAAAATTAATTGTACTGTTTAATCCTAAGATGGTTCCATCCTTTACTACTCATTTTCATGCAAATTCTTTATTCATAGATAAATAAAACTATTGCATATAATTAACCTCATACAATGGTTTCAAAACATGATTACATCAAGGAAATATTGAGGTACATAACTTCAGCAGTGCTCTCCCTTTTTCTGGACAAAATTGTGTGCATACACCTCTGGGCAGAATGGACCTGGTGCTTGGTCCATTGGGCCCACCTAATGCCGGATCTATTCTATTTCTCCAGACCTCCGATCGGGCAGAGTGGACCTAGCGCCTAGTCCGATCAGGCCACCTAGTTCCAGGTCCTTTTTGGAGTTTGCCGATTTCTAGAAAAATCCTATTTTTGAGCCATTTTTCGCCCCTCAACTCTTCTAGCAATCACGTTCTTCAGTGTCCCAAAATTTACAGGTTAAAAGAAACACAAAAATAGGCATAAAACCATGCCTTTACAAGTGCCTATACCTCTAACCATGAGATGTACATCGCAACTACTAAAAACCAAAAAAACAAAGGGAAAATCATTAGAATACATGGTCCTATGCTTCCAATCGTGAGGTGTACATGAACTTTAGAAACCAATGTATGAGGGATCACATGAATTCACAAAAGATTCATTTTTAATACTAAAGGAACCACCTTTTCTATTTTTTAACCTTAGTACATTTTCCTAGATGAAAATCGTGTCTCCAATACCACTTGAAGGATTAAAACGAAAACCATCAAAGAAAGTGCAGCGAAAAAATTTTAGTTTTTTTAGCCACATCTAGGAGAGATTACTTACTTTTCTTAATTGGTCACGGATGAACCAATGTAGGGAAGGGTTGTACTGGAACTTGCATTGGAAGAGAGAAAGAAGGCACCTGCAGTTCGATCGGTATTCCCGCCGATCTTCTACTCTTATGCATCAAAGGTCTCCAAGCTTCCTCTCATCATCTTTTAGAGTATGACTCTACCTTACTCTTGGGTTAGCTGGGTGAAAGCTCCTTCTTTTGAAAATAAAAATATCTCCAAGGGAGAAAGAAGAAAAGAACGAGAACAAAAGGAAGAGATGGCACAGAGAGAGAGAGAGAGAGAGAGAGCTCAGGAAACTACATTATTTTTCCTCCCTCTCTTGCATCTTAATTTTGGCTAGCCTTAGGGCTTGATGAAGCCCAATTGGCTGAAAGCACTAAGCCCTAATGGGCTTAGTGTTGTGCTCTTAAATTAGTCCAAGATTGGCCCAATCCTCTTAATTAATTAATTAACTTTTTTGGGCTTCATTAAATATGCAAGGCTAATTAATTAATTCTAATTAGACTCTTAATATATGTCAATATATATATATAAGCCCAATTAATTAATTTATTCCAGCTCAATCTTCTTAATTACTTAATTAATTATCTTTTCTGGGACTTATAAAAAACTCAAGACCAATTAATTAAATCTAATTGGACTCTTAGAATAAATTTTATTTCTCCTTCAAATAATTATCCATTAAGCCCAGATTGTGTCTAAAAAACACCAAGGTAACTTGAGGTATTGCGGGGACCAAAAGACATATTATTCAAGGCTACTAAAACGACCAAAATGCGCCTACTATTAAATTGCTACATTTTACCATTTTAAATATTTCCATTTATCACCATATGAAAATATTAACCCCAAGAATAATATTACTAAAGTAATGTCTCCAACCTACGGGTGAAATGATAGAAATACCCCTCTATATAACACCTAACAATGAGACAGGATAAATGTACTAACACCCATCTCAAAGATATATAACATCCTTAGATCTCTAGTTTGATATTCCATGACAGACTCAAATGTATTTGCTTATCATTGGAAGTTACCCAAAAGCACATATTTTAGTGTCACGTTTCCAAGGCCTTGGATTATTAGATTATCCTGGACAATCACAAGGGGGTGTGATTTAACTTCACAAAGTGAAGCATAGAAACTCTATTGCATGAGTTCGTCTTAACTAACTACAGAAATACACCCAATATATAAGGTTATTGATCTCACAAAAGAAATCTCACCCAACAAACATCAAGTACAAGACCCTAGCTTCACCAGACCACCAACTCATACTCAAGTATGAAGGTATCCATCCACGCTGTAGCAATAATAGTTTGGTCTCTAGAATTATTGTACTTTATAAGAGACCACTACTACATGTCCCGTTCTACATATTCGAAATACGCTTATGCCAGTGATGTGAATGAACTACTCACTGATTCAAGATAAATCATTCCTTATTGGAACTCATGGTATAATAGTCTTACCTTGATGAAATGCTCAATTTCATCAAATCACTAAAAACTGATTTTTACTTATATGACATGTACCCATAGTTTATACCTTACTGTGAAGAACGACCCAACACATAGACCATTACTTGTTATACTTAGACCTTAAATGTGGAATAATATAAGAAACAAACTAAATTGAATGAATAAATATTTTATTGCAATATGTTTACACAGAATATATAGTCTTTTAGGACATACTTTCCAATAGCTTCCTACAGGATACATAAACTCTGACTTTTAGGCAGATAAAGATCAGAGAAAATTCACTAGTGGATATATCTTCACCTTATCTGGAGGAGTATCAAGCAATCTTACAATGCTAACTCAACCATGGAAGCTGAGTGTACGGCAGCTTCGTAGGCATCTAAGGAAGCAATCTGGCTCCGAAAGTTCCTTTTAGAACTTGGAGTCATGCCACAGATGGACAGGCCAGTTGTGATGTATCACGATAACACTGGTGCCATCTCACAATCCAAAGAACCCAAGAATCACAAAAAGGGAAAGAACATTGAGATGAAGTACAACTTGATCTGGGTTTTCATCTAGAGACACGAAATCGTGGTGAAACAAATAGCCTCTAAGAACGATTTAGCATATCCCTTCACCAAGCCTTTAACTGAATAAGTTTTTAGGAGACATATAGACGCCATAGGGGTCGGTACCTAGGGACTCACATAGTCTTAGAGTACAACTGCGAGATTGTTGGAATGTATGCCCTCATAAACTAGGTTTCTAATGTAATTTTGACATGTATTAATAAAAGTATTATGCTCAAAAATTGTGTGTGAATTCTTCTTTATTTTTGTGCACAATTTCATCAGAAAAGATCCATTGTATTTAAGTAAATGGTTCATGTGAATGGAGATCTTTCACAATAAGGTATGGATCATGGGTCACTTAACACATAAACTATTGTTCTTAACTGATGATGAGAATGGGAATCTCGTCATGGTAAGGTTATTGTGTTATGAATTCTAAATAAGGAATGGCTTACCTTTTGCTAATGAGTAGGCTTCTCATTTCATAACACAAGCATATTTTGAATACGTAGAACTGGACTTATAGTAGTAATTTCTAAAAGTATTATGTGGTAGAAACCAAGACTACTGCCACTACAGGTGGACTTATATTGTAACACCCTACTGCCTCCCTCCCGATTGGGCTAGGGATATCGCCCCATCCATAAGACAAGGGGTCTTTATAACCAAGACTCAAAAAAGAAATGAAAAAAATGATCTAACTTTAAACTTATTACAACTTAAAACAATACATGAACAATTCCCAAAATAAACAAAAGTCTGTTAAAGTCTCTCAAATATGAAATACAATTGAAATAAGTCTTCAAAGAAAGGCAATATTTAACCAATAACCTTCACAGCAGGATCGACTTGAAAGCATGGTATAAATGGTAGTGAGACATAATTCTCAATAAGCTTGTGTGTGCTTAGGGTGTTTCAGGTAAAATAGTTCATATATACAAGTTGAGAAACTTTTATAAAAGTTAAGTGCTTGCAAGTCTCTAATAAATTTTATAAGGTGAGGAGTGATGTTTTCATTTCAAATGCTATGCATTGTATAAAATAAAAGCAACCACTCAAAAAAGATAGCCATGGCACCACACTTTGTGCACCATCACAAAAGAATGTTAGGATGCCACACTTTGTGCATTCCGACATAAGGTAGGTGTACAGCCTACCGGGTGAGATACTCCTCTATCTCTACACCCAAACTTACCGGTTGCCCATTCCGAAAAAACACAGTCCACTTGACTGACATCCTATCTGGGAAGGACCCACCCCTCAGAGGTGGCCACCTACTAAGAGACTTACCCTAACCTTTCAAAGACTAGTCCTAACAGTCTACCCTTATTAAGTATTCAACGTTATATTTGTCTCTTTTGGGAAAAGAAGAACCATCCAATGTGTTTTCTTTGAGATAGCCATTATGGTTTTCAAAATTCTTGTCAAAGTTGGTTTTTAGAAAAAGTTTAGCATTTTGTATAAAATTATTTTTTCAATTGGAAATTGTTTGATTAACTGGAAAAGAAAAGAAAAATTGTCTATAATTACATCCAAGTACATTTCTACGTAAACATCATGTTTTGACTTGCCAAAGTGATTTTGATCTTCAAACAGCTTTATGCAATAACTTACCCGATCTGTTACTTTTCCTCGATTAAATAGCCTTCCAAGATAGTTCAAGGCAAACTAGCCCCATCTGAGGTAAATATTGGGTATCAGCCCCAACATCCAAACAACATTTACTTTAAATAAATAACACTCAGTCTAACATGCTTAAGCTTAACTAGTTGCAACTACATCCAATTATGACAGCAACTCCTTAAGCTTTAACATTAATTTATAAAGCATTTTATAGAAATTGATAAGTCAAAATAATATAGGCATTATAAATATTAAACAACAAATTATACCAATATTTATTTATTAACAAATAATAAGTATAAATAATATTATTAATAAATAAAATTAGTAATAAGTAATAAGTACTATAAATAATAAATCCTAAATAATATTGAAAATAAATAATAAATAAATAATACTTATAATAAATAACCAATGATATTAATAATACATAATAAATAACGTTAATATTAAATAATAAATTATATTAATACTAATATTAAAGAATAAATAATAAATAACGTTAATATTTATGAAATAATACATAATTTTAAATAAAAGTTTTAGAAATAAAATAAATAATATGAATTTAAAAGATAGTGATATTATATTAATTAATTCCTATATGTTATTATTTATATTTAATAATGCGCAATAAAAATTATTTCTACTTATTTATCTAATAAACTAATAATATTTTGAGTAATTATTAATTTTGAAAATATTTAGCGTGGCTCCAAACTAATAAATTAAATTAAATGGTGATACTAATAATTTTAATAATAGTAGTAGTAGTAGTGGTGGTGGTGGTGGTGGTGGTAGTAGCAGCAGCAGCAGCAGCAGTAGTAGTAGTAGTAGTAGTAGTAAAAGTGGCTCTAATAATAATTTTTAATGATCATAGTGAATTTACTAGTATAAAAATTTATATATATTCGTACACATATATATTCAATAAATAACATGTTGATTTACCCAAAAAAAGATTTGCAATAATAATTAACACAACAAGGGTGACACTCTACTAGCTATAATTTTATCAAAGGACTTCATGGCCAAAAATAACATCATGGGTGCATAATTAAACAATGGTGGTATAATGTCCATCATTCATCAAAACATCCATACTAGAGACCTAAAACCTTTAATCATAATGCACTAATGAACATACAATGATCCTATAGCATAATCCAACAATAATTCTTAAGCCTCAATATTCATTTCAATATTCTTGTCTTAAATTTATTCCCTTCACCCACATACATATCTCCAACCCAACATTATTCGATCAACCTATTAATTCCATCATTTAAAAGCCTTGAGTTCGAAAATCTAAGGAGAAGGTCATGCAAGAAATACTTGTTTGATGATCGTTAGTTGAAGATGTTGCCCTGTCCAATGAAGGTCCTTGAGTGCTTGAGGAGTCCTTCCTTGATAGAAGTTTGTTCAAGAATGGCCACCAATGGTCCAGCCAAGAGAGAGAGAGAGAGAGAGAGAATGAGTAGGATGATGACAAAATAGTGATGAAGAAGTGAAGAAAGATCAAGGTGATTTAATTTACCTTCTTGATGTTTTTCTTGTTCTTGAACAAAAATCATGTTTTATCCGAATAGAAGATCAACTTTGGTGTTTTTTGTGTTATGGAGTGTGCTATGGATGAGGATAGGATGAATCTTTGTTGGTTTGAGAGTTTGTGGAGTAATTTGAGATGAATAGAGGTGATTGGAGATTGAAGAAGTTTAGTATGTGTTCTTGGTATTCTTGAGAACACATGAGAAAATTATTTGTAGGTGTCTAGTGAATGATGGCCAATAGCCTTGCTAAGAAGGAGAATTTTAGGTTATCCAAGGAGAACAGAGGGAATTTAGCTATTTTGAATTCTAAAATGAGGAAAATGTGGAGATGTTTGAGGTAGAAAATTTGGTAATGGTGTTTTCTCCTTGAATGTTTCTTTTCCTTGAATAGTGGGAGGCTAGACTAGCTATGTCTTGATCATGAAATGAAGGATGGTTTCAGCTGTATAGCTGGCCAAAAATGGTTGTACAAGAGAAGAGAAAATTCTGGTCTGATCATCTAGCTAGGTAAGGGTATAATGGAGGAAAATTTGGAATTTAATTTTCAAGTTTGAAAAGTTTTAAATGGAGTAAAGTTAGGAGTACTTTTAGGTGTGTTAATGGAGCTCAAATGGCTATGGTAGATGAAGAAGACAAGGTGTTCTATCCATGGCTGCAAGGTGGCTGAAAATATGAAGAAAGTTGATGAAGAAGTCGGTTCTTGCCTTTGATAGGCAAGCTGGAAAAAATTCTAGAATTTTATTTACAAGAATTCTTAGGATTTAGAAGGATTTTGAGCAGAATTTTTGAACCACTTTGAAATGGATTTGCAGCTTAAATCTAGGAGTGTTTGAAGGTCCATTAATAGTGGTTTTTTGGCCACCATCTTGGAGAAGGGGAAAAGTTTCAGGTGTTCTTATGCACAAATGGATAGCTCAACATTCATATCTAACTCTTGGTAGTTTGCTGGAAAATTTTTGGTTTGGTAAAGCTCTACAAGCTGCAAAATTCCAAGACATTTTCAGATTTTATATTTACACAAAATGGTTTGTTGCTAGCAAGAATTATATAGACAAAGGTTGCTACAATTTTCAAAAATCAGCCAAGAAGAAATGCTGGAAATTTTCAAACTTTTTAACCAAAACAAGAACAAGAAGAAGATGGAGTTGTTGGAAGAAAATCTATGATGATTTAATTGAAAACCTCCTTCCTATTTTCCTTCCTCAAATTCGGTCATTCTTCTATCCCAAATGCTGGAAATTTTGAAACTCTTCTAGATTTTCTTTTAGGACAAGATCATATGGTTAGGATATTACCATCGTGTCTTTCCTAAAACAACATTCCTAGCTTTAAGGAATGTAAGAAAAGAAAATTTTAAACATTGGTTAGAATAATTAAGAACAAAACTTAGGTAATGGAATTTGAACTTAAGACCTTAGAGATTAAATCACAAGGCTCTAACCACTTAACTACATTAAATCTTATTCTTATTTTCCCAACCAAATTCTCAACAAGCAACAATAAACCATATAACCCATGTACTACAATTCTAAAGCACACGAAATCATTCAAAGAATATATTTTATGAAAGATGATATAATGTGCACCCCATCCCTCTCACTCTAGGATAGGTTTAGGTGGGATTTTACATCCTTCCCTCCATAGAAAGCGTGTACCTTTGTCTCAAGTCGAGGTATTTCTGCTTCACCTATTCTTCCGTTTCCCACGGGGCATCTTGGATGCCATAATGCTTCCACTGCACCTTCACCATAGGCATCTATTTATTCTAGATAGTCTTAATACTTCAGTCTAAAATTTTAACGATTTTCTCCACGTAGATTAAGTTGGGTTGCAATACCAACAATTCATCATTCATAACATGTTCTCAGTTGTCATTGTACTTCTTCAGCTAAGACACATGGAATACATCATGTATTCCTGTCAAACCATCTGGCAACCGATACGCAATTGGTCCAATTTCTTCCATGACTGGAAACGATTCCAAATATCTCGGATTCATCTTTTCACCTCTTGGATGCTTCAAGATTCCCCTACTCGGAGTCAACCTCAAAAACACACTATCTCCTACTTGGAATTCCAACTCCCTTCGCCTAATCTGCATAAGTTTTTTGTCGGCTTTAAGCCACTTTCAACCTTTCTCTTATCAACTTTACGCCTTCACCTTATTTGATATTTCCTGAATGTAGACTTCTTCAGACTTGCTTATTTGGCCGTCTTCCTCAATATAAAGGCACTTGACACTTATGTCCATACAACGCTCCATACAGAGCCATTCCAATCGAAGATTTGTAGCTATTATTGTAAGCCAATTCTGCATATGGTACCCAGTCAATCCACTTATCCCCAAAATCCAATATGCAAGCTCTTAGCATATTTTCCAATATATGAATAACCCTTTCTGACTGACTATAGGCATGCAGGTATGTCGTAGTACAGAACTTCATATTAGAGCCTATTGATTCTTGAAACATGGCCCAAAATTAGGATGTACACCTTGGGTCTCGGTTTGACACGATACTCGAAGGTACTCCATGTAATCTGACTATCTCTCGCACATATGTTTGAGCTTACTTTTCCATTGAGTCCCTTACGTTCACCGGAATAAAATGCATTGACTTAGTCAGTCTGTCAACCACTACCCATATGGTATCCTTTTAGGTCTTTACCATAGGTAGTTCAGTAACAAAGTCCATGTTCACCTCTTCCTATTTCCATTCTGGTATCGGTAAAGGTTGCAACAATCCTACCGACTTTTTATGCTCTGCTTTAACTTTTTGACAGTTCAGGCACGTGGAGACATACTTCACCATGTTCTTCTTTATTCTAGGCCACCAAGATGCTTTTTTCAAATCCTGATACAATTTTTATTCCCTCAGATGAATAGCATACTTGCTGCTGTACGACTCTTCTAAAATCTTATCCTTTAGCTGCTGTTCATCAGGCACACACAAACAATCTCGAAAATACATCACTCTAATCTTGTCTTGTCAGAAATCACTCCCTTCCTACTTAAGTCCCTTATCCTTCAATTATTGAAACTCTGCATTACTTTGCTATGTTTTGATGATTTCCTACCTTAGATTTGGTATCAATTACAGATTGCTAATGTAAATCTTTCCTCCTGTCCTCTTGTCCAACACCTTTTGGAGTGCTTGAATCCCTTGAATTCTCAATCTAGTCATTTTGACTTTACAACTCAAGGCATCAGCAACTACGTTGGCTTTTCTTAGGTGGTAGTGGATAGGACAACAATATTTCTCCAAAAATTTCATCCATCTCCGCTACCTCAAACTCAAGTCCTTCTGGGTAAAAATATATTTCAAACTCTTATGGTCTGTAAACACTTCATACTCGGCTCCATATAGATAACGCCACCATTTCTTGAACATAAAAACAATGGCAGCCAACTCCAAATCATGTGTCGGATAATTAACTTCATGAGGCTTCAACTTCCGAGAGTTATAAGCTATTACCTTCCTATCCTACGTCAATACCGCTCCCAAACCTTCCTTAGATGCATTAGTATACATAGAGTAGGGCTTATCTCCTTCTAGCAAACTCAGCATTGGAGCCATCATTAATCTCCGCTTCAGCTCTTGGAAACTCTTCTCACACTTCTCACTCTAGACAAAGGGCACAACTTTTCTCAACAATTGGGTTATAGGTGATGCTAGGGTTGAGAACCCTTTAATAAACTACAAGTAATAACCGACCAACCCCAAGAAACTTTTGATATCAGTGATGTTCTCTGGTTGCTTCCAATTCGAAACAGCTTCAACTTTTACTGGGTCCACTTTGATTCTATCCTTGGTCACCACATGGCCAAAAAATGACACGTTGTCTAGCCAAAACTTGCACTTGCTGAACTTGGCATAAAGTTTGTGCTCTCTCGGTTCTCCAATACCAGTTTTAGATGCTCTGCATGATCCTCTAGACTTTTAGAGCATATAAGTATATCGTCAATAATTACCACCATAAACTTATCTAAGCATGGTTGGAAAACACGATGCATTAAATCCATAAACACTGCTGGTGCATTAGTCACCCCAAAAGGCATTACCATTAACTTATAGTGACCATATCTAGTGTTACAAGCCGTTTTGGGAATATCCTACTCCTTAATCCGCACTTGATAATATCCCTGCCTTAAATCCAGTTTGGAATAACAACTGAAGCCTTGCAACTGGTCAAACAACTCATCAATTAAAGGTAGGGGGTATTTATTCTTGATGGTCAAATTATTCAGCACCCGATAGTCGATGCACAACCTTAAGGTCCTATCCTTCCTTCTTCTTCACAAATAGCACTGAGGCTCCCCAAGATGATGTACTAGGCCTTATGTAACCTTGTTTTACCAATTCTTCTAGCTGCTCTTTTAGTTCCTTTAATTCTACTGGTGCCATTCGATATGGGGTTCGGGATACAGGTTCTGCTCCTAGAATCCGATCTATGGTGAACTCAACTTCTCGAGTAAGAGGAGGAGAAGTAAGTGCTGCGGAAAATATATTGGGAAAATCTTTTACCACCTCAGCATTTTCCAGGGTGCATTGATCCTTTGGCTTGTTTATCACGTAAGCTAAATATTCTTGGCATAATTACTTCAGTAACTTCTGGGCTTTTCTCCAACTATCAAAAACTTCAGTCTTTTTAGTCACTTTTTGTTGAATTCCTGCACATCACAACTAGGTCTAATGAACTGGACAGACTTATTCATACAATCTACCTTAGCTCCATGCTTAGCTAGCAAATCCATACCCAAAATTATGTCATAATCATCAATAGCTAAGACTATTAAATCTCCCTCCAAGCTCTCCTTCCCCACTCCAATCTTGCAACTCTGCACATACTAGCCTGCTTGCACCATTTCTCCCAAGGGCATATTTACCAACAAGGTAAAAGGTAGTTCTACTCCATCCTAACCCAAATGATATGCACAATTCTTGTTTAGATAGGAATAGGTGGGTCCAGGGTCTATTAATACATTAACTGAACAACCTTAGATAGTTAACATACATTCCACTACTGTTGCATCTGCTCCAACTTCCCTTTTCTACACTATCCATTGAGGGATATATTCTGCTCTAAATACCTCTACAAAATTAGCCCACATCCAGTTGTGATCCATTAGTTCCCAATCTTATTGGACTCACTGTCACCAAGCACTAGTTGTGTCTCTCAACCTAAAAGAAACACATTTAACCATTCTCTTTTCAGTGTATTGAAGTGTAGTAAAGATGTTCTCCATCTACTCTACCCACTGCTCTGCTTTCTAATCTTGTTCAACTTCTCCAAAAAATGTGGGAGGTTGGAATTTTAGAAACCTCTCCAGCGCTTCATCTTCCCCCTTTGTGTTCCTTCGCTCTGACAAAGTTTGTAGTATCTCAGTCATCTTGTGAAATACTTGCCCCATAGTTACATTAGCAAGCCCTTCAGACCCCACTTCCTAATCTAGTTCATTCTCATTCCCCTTATTTAGCGAGGAGAGTTGAGTAGCTTCATATTCTGGAGTCATGAGTTCTACTTCAGGAACCTTTTTGCTAGTTGCTGCGATGCGACACTTTGGTGCCATTCTAAATCATCGCCCCCAAATAATGATGAGTTATGCATCAAAGTTTAAAATATTTAAATCCAAGTATGCATTCACATTCAACCTTGAGTAAAAGTAGATCATATGCAAGTTTTGTATAAATAGTTGCATTCTTCAAGATTAGGATACACTAAGGTACCCTTATTTGCAAAAAAAAAATAAAATGAAATAAAGCAATAAACGTAAATGAACCCCTAGCATAGGAGTTTATTGAAAACAGTAAATAATAGCTTTCTAAACATGAAAAAACTTTGTCCCTAATCCTCATCAGAATCCTCGGTGTCGGTATTATAGAACCAATCCCCGATATTCTCAGAAAGGTCTATCCCTGTACCATTTACAAGTCCATAGTCCATAGTTTCCTTCCCAGGTCTTCTAGAACTCTCCCCAGTTTTAACACAGTTGGGTGGGGGTACAAAAGAAGGTCTAGGTGGAGATTCATAGCTTATCTCCATCGGATCATCACTATCAGCAGTTAAGTCAATCACGGGGTTAGGTGGGTTTGGGTCATACTCCATATCAACATACTAATCCTCACTATTAGTGATCAAGCCTATTATAGGTACAGGTGGTGGCTCAATAATTGGAACCTCATCCTCACTGCTTTCTTCCAAAAGTATCTCTAGTTGAGGTGGGGGTTGTAGTGCAGGTTGTGGCATTGGTAAGTCTTCTGGGTAGATTTGGATTGGTGGATGCTATTGATGTCCCTTCCTTGCGGTTCTATACATTCTAACCATCCTACAACATAAACAACTAAGATTAGTCAAAAGATTTTAATCTTAATAAAATAAATCAAATACTATCAATAATTGCCTAAACATAGTCTCTAATACCACTTGTAGTACCCCACTACCTACGTACCCAATTAGGCTGGGGATGTTGCCCCATCCATAGGACAAGGGGTCTTTATAACCAGGACTCACAAAAGAAATGAAAGAAATGGTCCAATTTTAAACTTATTACAACTCAAAACAATACATGAACAATTCCCAAAATAAACAAAAGTCCGCTAAAATCTCTCAAATATGAAACACAATCAAAATAAGTCTTCAAATAAAGGCAATCTTTAATCAATAACCTTTACAACAAGATCAACCTGAAAAAATGGTATAAAATGTGGTGAGACATAAATCTCAATAAGCCCATGTGTGTTTAGGGCATTTCAGGTAAAACAGTTCATGTATGCAATTTGAGAATTTTTTATAAAAGTAAAGTGATAGCAAGTCTCAAATAGACTTCACAAGATGAGGAGTTGTGTTTTCAATTCAAATGTCATACATTGTATAAAATAAAAGCAACCACTCAAAAGAGATAGTCATGGAACCACATTTTGTGCACTATGACAAAAGAATGTTAAGGATGCCACACTTTGTACGTTCTAACACAAGGTAGGTGTACGACCAACTAGATGAGATACTCATCCATCTCTATACCCAAACTTGCCGACTGTCCATTTTGGAAATATAGTCAACCTAATTGTTCTTGCTATCTCAGACTGGTATGATCTACAGGACTGACATCCTATCTGGGAAGGACTCACCCCACAGAGGTAGCCACCTACTAAGAGACTTACCCAAATCCTTCAAAGACTAGTCCTAGAAGTCTACCCTTATTAAGTATTCAAAGTTATACTTGTCCCTTTTGAGAAAAGAAGAATCATCTAACGTGTTTTCTTTGAAATAGCAATCATGGTTTTCAAAATTCTTGTCAAAGTTGGTTTTTAGGAAAAGTTTAGTGTTTTGTGTAGAATTGCTTGTTCAACTAGAAATTGTTTGATTGACTAGAAAAGAAAAGGAAAATTGTCCATAATTGCAGCAGATGTACATTTTTAGGTAAACATCATGTTTTGACTTGCCAAAGTGATTTTGATCTTTAAACAGCTTTATGCAAGGACTTACCCAATCTCTTGCTTTTCCTTGATTTAATAGCCTTCCAAGATAGTTCAAGGCAAACTAGCCTAGCCTGAGGTAAATATAGGGTATCAATCCCAACATCCAAACAACACTTGCTTTAAATAAATAACTCTCGGCCTAACATGCTTAAACTCAACTAGTTACAGCAACATCTAGTTATGGCAACAACGCCTTAAGCTTTAACATTAGTTTATAAAGCATTTTATAGAAATTGAAAAGTCAAAATAATATAGGTGTTATAAATAATAAATAACAAATTATAACAACATTTATTTATTAACAAATAATAATTATAAATAATATTATTAATAAATAAAATTAGTAATAAGTAATAAGTACGATTAATAATAAATCCTAAATAATATTGAAAATAAACAATAAATAATACTTATAATAAATAACCAATGATATTAATAATACATAATAAATAACGTTAATTTAAATAATAAACTATACTAATACTAATTGATATTCATAAATATTTATTAAATAACACATAAGTTTAAATGAAATTTTTAGTAAGAAAAATAAATAATATGAATTTAAAAGATAATGATATTATGGTAATTAATTCCTATATATTATTATTTATATTTAATAATGCTTAATAAAAAATATTTCTATTTATTTATCAATTAAAATAATAATATTTTGAGTAATTATTAATTCCAAAAATATTTAATGTGGCTAGAAATTAATATAATAAATTAAATGGTGATAATAATAATAATAATAATAATAATAATAATAATAATAATAATAATAATAATAATAATAATAATAATAATAATAATAATAGTAGTAATAGTAATAGTAGTAGTAGTAGTAGTAGTAGTAGTAGTAGTAGTAGTAGTAAGAAGAAGAAGAAGAATATTAGTAGAAAAAGTAGCTCTAATAATAATTTTTAATGACCATAGTGAATTTACTAGTACAAAAATTTATATATATTCGTACACACATAGATTTGCATAAATAACATGTTGCTTTGCCCAAAAATAGATTTGCAATAACAATTAACAGAACAAGGGTGACACTCTACTAGCTATAATTTTATCAAAGGACTTCATGACCAAAAATAACATCATGGGTGCATAATCAAACAATGGTGGTATAATGTCCATCATTCATCAAAACATCCATACTAGAGAAATAAAACCTTTAATCATAATGTACTAATGAACATACAATGATCCTATAGCATAATCCAAGAATAATTCTTAATCCTCAATATTCATTTCAATCTTCTTATCTTAAATTTATTCCCTTCACCCACATACATATCTCTAACCCAACATTATTTGATCAACCTATTAATTCCATCATCTAAAAGCCTTGAGTTTGAAAATCTAAGGAGAAGGTCATAAAAGAAATACTTGTTTGATGATCGTTAATTGAAGATATCGCCTTGTCCATTGAAGGTCCTTAAGTGCTTGGGGAGTCTTTCCTTGATTGAAGTTTGTTCAAGAATGGCCACCGATTGTTCGGCCAAGGGAGAGAGAAAGAATGATTACGATGATGATGAAATGGTGATAAAGAAGTGAAGAATGATCAAGACGATTGAATTTACCTTCTTGATGTTTGTCTTGTTCTTGAACAAAAAGCACATTTGATCCAAATAGAAATCAACTTTGGTGTTTTTTATGGAATGTGCTATGGATGAGAATAGGTTGAATCTTAGTTGGTGTGAGTGTTTTTGGAGTGATTTGGGATGAATAGAGGTGATTGGAGGTTGAAGAAATTTAGCGTGTGTTCTTCGCAACACAAGAGAAAATTGAGAGAAAAATAATTTGTGGGTGTCTAGTGAATGATGGCCGAATGGCCTAGCTAATGAGGAGATTTTTCGGTTATCCTACGAGAAGAGAGAGAGTTCAGCTATTTTGAATTTTAAAATGAGGAAAATGTGGAGATGTTTAAGATAGAAGATTTGGTAATGGTGTTTTCTTCTTCAAGGTTTCTATTCCTTCAATGGTGGGCGGCTAGACTTGCTATGTTTTGATCATGAAATGAAGGATGGTTTCAACTTCATAGCTGGCCGAAAATGGCTGTACAAGAGAAGAGAAAATTTTGGTTTGATCGTTTAGCTAGGTAAGGGTTTAATGGAGGAAAATCTGAAATTTAATTTTTCAAGTTTCAAAAGTTTTAAATGGATAAAGTTAGGAGTATTTTGAGGTGTGTTAATGGAGCTCTAATATCCATGGTAGATGAAGAAGCCAAGGTATTCTATCCATGGCTGTAATGTGGCCAAAAATATGAAGAAAATTGATGAAGAAGTCAGTTCTTGCCTTTGATAGGCAAGCTGGAAAAAAATCTAGAATTTTAGGTACAAGAATTCTTAGGATTTGGAAGGATTTTGAGCAAAATTTTTGAAGCACTTTGAAATGGATTTGCAGCTGAAATCTAGGAGTGTTTGAAGGTCCATTAATGGTGGTTTTCCATCAACCATCTTGGAGAAGAAGGAGGAAGGTTTTAGGTGTTCATATGCATAAATGGATAGCTCAACATTCATGTCTAACTCTTTGTAATTTGCGGGAAATTTTTTGGTTTGGTAAAGTTGTACAAGCTGCAAAGTTCCAAGACATTTTCAGCTTTCATCTTTACACAAAATGGTTGGTTGGTAGCAAGAATTATATTGGCAAAGGTTGCTTCAATTTTCAAAAATCAGCCAAGAAGAATTGCTGGAAAATTCCCAAATTTTTAACCAAAACAAGAACAAGAAGAAAATGGAGTTGTTGGAAGAAAAGCTATGGTGATTTAATTGAAAACCTCCTTCCTATTTTCCTTCCTCAAATTCGTTCATCCTCCTATCCTAAAGGCTGGAAATTTCAAAAATTCAACCAAGAATTATCCAAGACATTTTATAGAAATTGAAAAGAATTAAAGAAATATGAGTAGTTTAAATTTAAATAGGCTAGGACAAGGCTTGCTAAAATAATGGAGACCAAAACTCTTCTTGATTTTCTTTTAGGACAAGATCACATGGTTAGGACATGACCATTGTGTTTTCCCTAGGATAACATTCCTAGCTTTAAGAAATGTAACAAAATAAAAATTCAAACATTGGTTAGGATAATTAAGAACAAAACTTAGGTGATGGGATTTGAACTTAAGACGTTAGAGATTAAATTACAAGGCTCTAACCACTTAACCACATTAAATCTTATTCTTATTTTCCCAGCCAAATTCTCTTCCTATCTAAGCCTCAAGCCTTCTTCCGATTTCGTCCTCAAGCAAAATTTCCTTTTTACCTTTACTACTCAACAAGCATAAATAAACTATATAACCCATATACTACAATTTTAAGGCACACAAAATGATTCAAAGAATATATTTTATGCAAGATGATATGATATACACCGCATCCCTCTC
Organism: Voacanga thouarsii; assembly: GCA_026120185.1. Classification (NCBI taxonomy): domain Eukaryota; kingdom Viridiplantae; phylum Streptophyta; class Magnoliopsida; order Gentianales; family Apocynaceae; genus Voacanga; species Voacanga thouarsii. The sequence continues at coordinate 1,433,527 of JANUWF010002331.1, forward strand.
ACTCTAGGATAGGTTTAGGTGGGGTTTTACATATACTCTACAACTTAAGTATGAGTTAGTGGTTTGACAAAGCTAAAAGCATTTGCTTTGATATGTACTATAGTTGACGTTCTTTAGTATAACCAATATACTTGTATATTGGGTATTATAAGTAGTTAGTTAGGATCGACTTGTATAAGATAACTTCTACACCATACCGCCCCTTGTGGTTGTCCGAATAATCTAATTATCCCAGGCCCTGGGTAAAATAACTTCGATAAAAGTGGAAATATTCCAAGAAGTCGTGGATCATTGGACTAAAAGCCTAAGGATGGTAACTATCTTTTAGAGAGGTGTTCGTACACTTTTTCCTCTCAAAATTTACGGTGATGTGTAGAGGGATATTTTAGTCATTTCACCTATAGGTCGGAGACATAGCTAATACAGCATTGTCCTTGGGGTTATTTTCTTATGGTGATATTAGAAAATATTTAAAATGTAAAAAACAGCTATTTATATAGCAGGAATATTTTGGTCATTTTTGTAGCCAATGCGATATGTCTTTTTAGTCCTCGGAGTAGTATGTAAATCCTAATTAATTTTAGGTCGAGAAAATAGTCTAAGTTTAAAAGGGTTTTATTTTATTAAGAAAATCTAATTTATTATTAGATTGGAATAAAATAAAAGAATGAGAGAAATTAAATTAAATTTATTATCTGATTTAATTGGCTATTTAATTATTCTGGGCCTAAGCCCATATTGAATAATTAGAAAATTAACTTGGGCCTAAACTAGATAAAAAAGCTTAAATAATTATTTTGATTAATTTGGCTCATTGATTATTTATTTGATTATTTTATTGGCCCATAAAATAAATAATTAATGTTTATTATTTTGTGCTCTTTGGGTCTAAGAAAAATAATAAATAATATTAATGGCCCAACAGTTTGGACCAAAAGGTTTTTTAATTCACGAAACAGAAAAGTTTAAACTAAGCCAAACCTCTTCTGTTATAACTTCCAAGTGTTTTGAAATATCAAAACCCCGATTTTTTGGTTATCATGTGTGAGCCGTGTGTTTTGTGTTGAAATAGAATACATACGAAAAAAAAACAAAAGCTTTTTCCTTCTTATCTTTCTCTCGTTCTTCTTTCCTTGTGTCTTCTTAATTTTCCTAATCAATAGCAAAGGATCAAGAAGCTTTTGAGACTGTGATTTTCCTCGCCTAAGTTGTATCACCAACGAGCAATAGGCGGTGGAATAATTTGAGTTCTCAAGAAGCTTCGACGTTGATGCAAATGAGATGATGCAGGCGGATTGCAGGATTTCAACTGGAGGCATCAACAAGGCCAGAATCATCATCACATGGAGAAGTTATTCCTGTGGTCCAATTGCCTTCTTCACGGCCAAAGAAGAGAACAAAGCACAGAGGTATTAGTTTTTCCTTCCTTTCGTCATGTTATGTGTTTTGTTTTTCACCTCTTTTTGGTGCATGCATGGCTTTCTGTGATATTTTCAAGCTTTGCCACCTTCCCATCCGCCCCTCTCTTCCTGTTGTATACCTACTTACACCCAATGGGTTTTATCTTTTCAAATGAAGCTAAAAGATCCCAAACCTGATTGAAGTATGTATACTCAATCTCAGTTTTTATTGCTCCATGCTATAGGCTTGTATTGGTATCAGCAATAGCATCCTCATATCTAGTAGGATCTTGTTCTTGATAGTTGGAGACTAGGTCAAAAGCCTCTCCAGTCCATCTTTCTGAAACCCAAGATACCCTCCCACTATCACGAGGCTCTGTTTGTATAGGTTCCTGAGTCTGTAACACTTCTTGTTCTATAATCGAGTTAGAAGAAGTCATTTTAGAAGATAACTTTTCCTCGAGTTCCATTCTTGTTGAACCTTTAGTGGAGATTGTAACACCCCACTACCTAGGCCCAACAGGGCCGAAGATGTCGCCCCGTCCAAAGAAAAATGGATCTTTATAACTAGGACACACAATAAAAATAAACAATACTTTAAGATTTAAAACTTATTACAACCCAAAATTTCAAGAATAAATCTGAAATACAAATTGTACACTCTCAACTCCAAAAGCATTACATAAATTAAATAATAGAATATCTTCCAAGGTAAGCAACAACTAGCTACTCATCCCTATAGCAGGATCGACCTGAAATCATGGTAAAAATGGTGATGAGATAAAAATCTCAGTAAGTTCATGTGTGTTTCGAGTGTCCAGTGAAAACAGTTCATGAATGAAAGGTGTAAGAACTTCATAAGAAAAGCACTGGCAAGCAAAAAATAATATTAAAAGTCAAGAGTGGCGTTTTGGCTTTTCCAACCATACATGAACAATAAAATCAACCACTCAAAGGGTAGCCATGGGTTACCACACGTTGGGCCCCATAACCATACAACGGTCAAAATGCCAGACTTTGTGCAGACTAACAAAAGGTAGGTGATTGGCCTACTGGGAAAGATACTCCTCCTTCTCTACACCCAAACAAAACCGGTTGTCCACTTCGGTAACACACAGTCCACATTACTAAAACTTGCTAGTTTGGACCGGCTTGACTAAGTAGTACTGACGTTTTCCTAAGTTGAGTTCATCTTCTGGAGGTGGCCTCCTGCCAGAAGACTCACTCTTACTCTTCAAAACTAGTACTACTAGTCTATCCTTATTGAGTACTCAACGTTTGATTGTCCCACTTGGGAGAAAACTGATAAAATGTAGCTTTGCTTGAAAATGGCAATCAAGGGTTTCTAAAGTCCATGTAAAAAAATTAGTTTTAGAAACAGTTTGGTGTTTGAGTAAAACAGCTTGAAGATTTTCAAATAATTAGTTTGACTAAAACAAGAAAGGAAACAATCCTTAATTGCATTTACCAAAGTAGTGCTCACATACTTGTGTTTAGCTTGCTATGGTAACCTTTTACAACAAACAAGTTTTATGCAGGAGCTTACCTGATCCTTTGCTTGAGATAAAATAAAGATTTCCAAAAACTGACCTAACCCCGCCTGGGGTAAACATAAGCCATAATTAAACTCAAGCCAAAATTTACTTCCATAAATAATCGTAGCTCAACTTACTATAATCATGACCCTAATGTCCCAAGCTTTAAGGCTAGATAATAAATAAAAGGGTTTATAAAATAAATCTAGCTTGATATTAAAATAACCAAGGTTTGTGAAATAGTTACTAATAAATTGTAGGTTTAAATCTTGCTATAAATAAATTAGGATTTATTTGATGAGGAATCCTAGGTCCTAGATGATATTATTTAAAACAATGATTTATATTAACTAATGGTTAGAAAATAATTAGTAAATAAAATTAATAATAAGTAAATTTTAATATGTTTTGATTAAAAGGGAATAAATAAATTTTATTAGTATTTATGAATATATGACTTACAAGATTGATATTTTACCTATCATGATTATTTATAAAAATACCCTTTATTTAATAATATTATTATATATAATATTTTTATACTTTAATTTTAATAAAAGATATTATTTATTTGGTTAAAATATCATTATTTCATATGACTGTCCAAATCTACATTTTCCTATGGTTTTTGAAATCACTAGAAGGAAGTATCGTATTAATTTTTATTGATGAAGTCAAATTGGCTAACTTAAATATCTTAGGGACAACAAGGTCATGATCATAATTCCTATTGCTAACCATAATTATGAACATATCCTCTACATCAATCAACAAAACATCCAAATCATGAATAAAAGCATAGATCCAAATCTACCAACACATGATCCAAACTCCACTAAACATAATCATATTCATGGCCTCAACAAGAATACAAGAACATAAAACCCTATTCACCAAAGGCGACATAATATCTAACATGCTCAATCATTCATACTACTTACGACATGAAGACATGCATCTAACCTTAAAAACGCCATAAAGTTCAACCAAGACAAATCATCACATGCATCAATCCCAACTCCATCATATAAACACATTCATTCTCATGCTTCAATCACAACTCCATCACAAAACACATGCTCAAACTTTAATCATAATCCATCCTTTTCCAATAACATCCTAAAGACATGAATCTAGAAACTAAAGAGAAGGTTGAAGAGGCTTACTTGAATGATGACTACCTTGAAGACATTTCAAGAGAATCCCCACACTTGGTAGGCTTGATCCATCCAACGAGGAAGAAGAAAAATGGCCATGGTTGGAGTAACCATTCGGCCGAGAGAGAGAGAGAGAGTGTGTGTGTGTGTGTGTGTGTGTGAGAGAGAGAGAGAGAGAGTGAGTGAAAGAGAAAGAGAAAGTTTATTAATATATATTCATTAAGATCAAAGATGGATGAAGATGGAGTTAATTGTTCATGCTTACCTTGAAGGTGTTCTTGAGCCCTCAAGAAAATTCTGGTTTTTTATCCAAAAGTGAAACTTTGATTTCAGCGTTTGATGTTAAAAATTGCAGAAATAGATTCAAGAGGATGAGTAGGTGTGATCTAGAGTTTTTGCAGAAAATTGGAGAGGTTTTGAGTGGTCTTAGGCGTGAGAATGGTGGTAGGTATTCTTGGTGTTCTTGGAGGTTTAGAGAGAATGGAGAGAATGGGAGAAAGGCTGGCTGAAATTCTGCTTGGAAAGAGTGGCTGAATGGATTGGAGAGTTTTGGTAATTGGATTTTCAGATTTGGGAGAAAAAGGAAAGTTGGTTGTTTGAAATTCAAAATGAATGATTTAGGGAATAGATTATGGTAGTAAATATGGTAAGAAGATCCTGATTGATGGAGGTCTTTTGGAAGCTTCAATGGCTGACAGAATTGCTGAAATTTTGCTGAGATGAATGTTGGTTGAATGAGCCTTAGGGTGGCCAAAATATGGTGTACAATGGTGAGGGAATTTTTCTGGATGTTTGAGGCTTAATCCATGGAAGTTTGCTGGAATATTTTGCTAGAATTTTGGACTCCAATTGATGGCTTGATTGTAGTGATTGATGGAGAGATTTTAGGAGCAGCCATGGAGCTTTTTCTTGTAGGACAATAGTGAGGAAGATGAAGTTCAGTTCATGGCTGACCAATGTGGGTTTTACAGAAAAATGGGATGAGTTTCGGATAAGGGTGAAGAAGAAACAAAACTGGAATTTTCTGGTTGGTTTTTTTTTTCAAGGCTTGCTGGAAATTCTATGCAGATTTTTCTGCCATGTTTTTTCCAATTTACAGAAGGTTTGAAGGGGTTTTGAATGGTTCTTTAAGGCTAGTTTCCAGCCTTCTTTATGGAGGAAAGACAAGGTTGAATTGCTGGTTGAAAAGCAGGAAGAAACAGCTTGGTTCTTAGCTCTCCAAGCTGCGAAAACTGCACAGGAATTTTCCTGGTTTGCACAGTTTTTTGAGCAGTCCGGTTTTAGCTGAAATTTTTAGTCTTCAAGCTGAGGGAATTGGTTATTGTTCTGGCAGTATTTGAGAAGGAAAGATGTCTGAAGATTTTGACAATTGAACTGATCAAGAAGCTAGAAAAATTTTCAGATTACTACATAAAAAAGATGAACACGTAAGTTGGAGTATGAAGGTTTAACCATGGAGATTAATTCTCTTGGGAACCTTCCATAACTCTTTCCCATTTTCGATCAACAAGATATCCTCACATAGACATTTCAAAACCTCAATATCACAGCACCTTGCTAGAATTTTCTGGAAATAAAATTGGTTTAGAAAAATTGAACAACCTAATTGATTAAGAATTAAGGAAAGTTAGAGATCAAAAAGGGTATGAATCCTTTAGAAATTTTTTAAGGGCACAAGAGTAGGATTAGGACATTCCTTTCATGTCTCCCCTAGGACAACACTCCTACTCCTCCCTAAGGCATGCAAGGGCCAAAATATAGCCTACCTAACAAAAATAAAATTTAATCATGCTAAAACTCAAATGATGGAATTTGACCTCAAGACCTTAAGAATTAATTTCAAAGCTCTAACCACTAAACCACAACAACTCTTGTTCTTATTTTTTTTTTTTTCCAAATATTTTTCCTATTTAATCCTCAAGCTATCTCCCTATTTCCACCTCAAGCAAAATTACCATTTTGTCCTTCTTACTCAATAAGCACAATTAAGCCTTCTAGACAATAAATCACATATCCAAAACACATAAAATCATACAAAAATATATTTATGCATGCAAGAAAATATGATATGCATCCCGACCCCCTTACTCTAGGGTTGGTTTTAATTGGGGTTTCACAGAGATACTTTGATCATCCTCCAAGTATCTAGCATTAGTACTCACAAGTACTTTTTGCTCATTGGGATGATAAAAGTAACCATCCTTTGTACCTTTTGGATACCCAACAAAATAGCAAAATTCTGATCTTGATTCTATCTTGTCTCCCTTGATTAGTACAAATGCTAAACAACCCTATATCCTGGGATGATTTAGAATTGGCTTACACCCAGTCCACATCTCATTGGAAGTTCTAGGTACTGACTTAGAAGGTACTAAATTTAGAATATATGTTGTTGTTTCCAAGGCATGTCCCCAAAAAGACACTAGAAGAGTAATATAAGACATCATGCTTCAGACTATTTCCATCAATATTCTGTTCTTTCTCACATCTACTCCATTCTGCTGGGGTGTTCTCGGAGCAGAGAGCTGAGATACTATCTCATGATGTAGCATGTAATCCTTGAATTCACCAAGGAGGCACTTTCCACCACGATCTGATCACAAGGTCTTGATTAGTTTACCTGTTCGATGCTCCACTTCAACCTTAAACTCTTTGAAATTGTTAAAAGAGACTTGCGTCTCATCAAGTAAATATAACCATACCTAGTACAATCATTCGTGAATATGATGAAATATTCAAACCCCCTTCTTGCTGTTGTAGACAAAGGCCCATACACATCAGTGTGAACAAGACGCAATATCTCTTTGGCTCAATCTGCCTTTTGGGTAAAGGACCTTTTGGTCATTTTCCCCATAGGACAGGATTCACACTGTTAGCTCTAAGGGCATTCACCTGTATTTTGACTTATGACAAATATTGATGAGGACTAACTTGTGTGACTTGCATGTGATAGGATATATTTGACCTCAGTTTTTTCAAGGCATGCAAATAAGGTTGCTAAGCAACTCTTAAGAAAATGGAATCTAAAGTGGTGAATGATCAAGTACAAATTCAACCTAAGAGCTCACAATATCATAAAGTCCTTGTGAAAGAACTTTAGACTAGGAATCGTTTTAAGGTATTACTTGTGAAATTCTTATACCTTCTTTACCGTATGATTCAATTTATTTCTACCTTGAAGCACACAAGCAAAAAGATTTCAAATTATTAAGTCTTTAGAATTTTAGATTGAGTAATTTGGATGGCTCTGCATCCAAAAGCTTCATCGAAAACTCTGTGAATAGTGTCTAAATATTTTTTCCTAGAAAAGTGCCATTTTGGATGCACCGTTTAGATGCACCCTCGTTTAATCCTTGAGTCCAAAACTCTGAAAAATATGACAGCCAGAAACTAACTGTTGGAGTTTTACTTTTTTTCTTCTATAAAAGCTTTCAAAAATCATTTTTAAAGTAGATTTTTGTCCTATCTTTCCTAGAAACTTTAGAATAAAAAAAACTCCCTTTTCATTAGTTCTTCAAAGTGAAATCTAATTGCTTCAAAAGGTAAAGGTTGTTGGTGCTCATTTGTTTGAACATTTGCTCAAAAGTGTGAGCTATCTCTATTTCATTTCTATAATCCTTTTTAAATATCAAGGTTGTGGTGTAAAACCCATTTGAGGTAAGCCTTGATCTGTAGTTCGTTGAAAGTTTTAGTTAAAACCAAATGTGTTGATCCTCTTGTATAATTGTTATAGGCAAACATGATTGGGTTGGCTAAGTTTATAGAGATCTGGTTTAAAATCCTTAAGTATGAGCATAAGGTAGTGGATGTAGATCTTTGAAGATCGAACTACTATAAATCTCTTATTCATCTTTCTTACTTTTAATTCTGATAGGTCGCGAACCACTTTGCTCAAATATTTTCAGTCATTCAAAAGAAATCTTTATGATTCTTACTAACCTATCTTTATTCTTGTATTAATTACACATCTCTTATCTCATTTCATTCAGATCCTAGTTGATTCCTTTAAAGCTGCACAAAGCTCTTCTTTGCACATCTAGCAAACTCCTCGATTTAAAAAACTAAATGAGGACTTTGAAAAATAAGATTCTTTTTGAAAGATGTTTTAAATTTGCCAAAAACCTTATTCACCCCCTCTAAGGTTTTTCATTTAGTATCAGAGTGTTGGTCTACTCTTTTTCGGCTAAATAACCTTGTAGAAAAGATCCTTATAGAAAATATTTCCTCTCTTCCATATATTGAGGGATCATCGACAAATAGACCTCCATTGTTCACTGGGAGTAATTACACATTCTGGAAAAATCGCGTGAGGATCTATGTTTGCTCAATTAATTTTGAGCCATGGAATTTAATTGAAAGAGGAACATATGTTCCTTCTAGAAGTATTGAAGGTCGAATATTTCCAAAAAAGAGTGATGAATATAATGCTGAAGACAATGCCAAAATGACATTGAATTTTCAAGATATGAACATTCTATGTTTTGCCCTTGATGCCACTGAATATAATAAAGTAAGTGGTTGTGATTCAGCCCATGACATGTGAAGATTGCTTGAAGTTACCCATTAGGGGAAAAATCAAGTGAAGGAATTAAAGCTGGGGCTTTTGATTCATGATTATGAATTATTTACTATGAAGCTAAATGAGAGCATAACTGATACATTCACTAGATTCACAAACATTGCAAATGGACTTAAGGCTTATGGGAAAAGATATTCCCTTGGTGAACAAAATAGAAAATTTTTGGATGCTTTGCCACAAAGCTGGCAACCTAAAGCTCTGGCTATGGAAGAATCAAAAGATTTGAAAACCTTATCCATTGAAGAGCTAATTGACTCTTGAAATGAAGCTCGAAAGGTTTTAAGAATTTGAAGACAATAACAAAGGCAAAAGAAGAACAACACTAAAGGCTATTGATTTGGACGCTAACAGTAGACAATCTGAAAGTGATGATGGAACTGAAGAGGATACCGAAGAATTAGCCACGATTGCAAAAAAATTCAAAAAGATGTTCAAATAGGAAAATTTTAAAAGAGGTAAGAAGATCATAAAAATGAAGGGACAAACTTCATCTTTCAAGCCTCAACACTAGGAATGCAAGAGTACCAAACACTTTATTGTTGACTACACAATAGCTAAAGAGAAATAAGCCAAGATGCTCAAAAAGAAAAGGAAGCATCTGAAAATAAAGAAATGAAAAAGACTGATGGGAACTTAGGATCAAAATGAGTTCGAATCTGAGGAAAATGAAAATTCTGAAAATAAAATAGCTAACATATACTTCATGGCAGTGGAAGATAAGGTAAAATCCTCCCCATCCAACCTTGTAGCTGAATTGCATGATTCTATTTGTGATAATATTGATGATCCAAAAATGAACTTCTTATTGATATGTTCCATGAACTGAAAAGATTGTTAAGAGGGAACAAATAAATGAAAGTAAAAATTGATTTCTTATCAAATGAGAATGACAATCTAGTAGCTAAGAATAAAATTTTGCTTAACTCCATGTGCTTCTTGAATGTTGAAAAAGAAATCATTTATACTTTCTTAAACTATTTTGATCATGAGAATAAATGTCTGTGTGATAAAGTCTCATCTATTGAAGTCATGATCAGTGAGTTTGATAATATAAAATTGAAAGTTAATTATTTCACTACTTGTATTGAAAAGTTCACTAATGGCTGTAGCAATCTAAATAAACTTCTTGGAGTTCAATGGATGGCGGGAACAAAAATGGCCTTAGCTACGGTAATTTGCACAAAACAAGAAAACATAAATCTTATTTTGTGAAAGGAAGCTCCTCAAACAAAAATTACACATGTCGTACTTATTGTGGTAAAAATAGACATAACGCATCTAAGTGTCATATTAGGAAAAGCATTAAGATTAGGAATGAAAACTAATTGGATAATTAAAAGAATCATTACAAACTCCTATGGATCCAAGAAGATATGGGTACCAAAAATCACTCTCCCATCTTATATATAGGTATATTCACTAGAGAAAATGAGCTTCACAAATTGGTTCTTGGATAGTGGATGCTCAAGACACATGACTGGAAATACAACCCTATTAAAAGATGTTCAAGCTACAAATGATGGGTTCATTACATTTAGAGACAAAAAGAAACGGAAGATACTTGGCATAGGTAACATTGGTAAAGGATATTCAACCATTATCAAACAAGTTTCATCGATTGATGAGTTGAAATGCAACTTGCTTAGCATTAGTCAATTATGCGACAATGGTTACAAAGTTATTTTTGAGAAAGATTCATGCTCTATTATGGACAGCTCAAGTAATGAAATAAATTTTGTTGCTAACCGTGTTGGGATTGCATATGTATTCTATCTTAGTGATCTTATTGCTCATGATATTAGTTGCCTTTCTATGCATGATAATGCTGGATATCTTTGGCATAGAAGGCTAGGCCATGTATCATTTGATTTGCTAAACAAATTATCTTCTAAAGAGCTTGTTAGCGGACTGCCTAAAATAAAGTTTGATAAAAGTAAAATATGTGATGCATGCCAATTTGGAAAACAGATCAAAACCTCATTTAAGCCAAAGAAAATGATTTCCACATCAAAACCCTCTTGAATTAATACATCTAGATTTATTTGGATTTATAAGGACCATTAGCCTTAGTGGTAAGAGGTATGCTTATGTTCTAGCAGTTGATTTCTCAAGATTTACGTGAACTATGTTTCTCAGACAAAAAGATGAGGCATTCTTTGAATTTTCTAGATTATTCAAGTGTGTCCAAAATTCTCTTAGATGCAAATTGATCTCTATTAGGAATAACAATGGTAGAGAATTTTGCAACAATGAGTTTACATATTTTTGTGATGAGAATGGTGTCTTTCATAACTTTTTAGCATCTAAAACCCCTCAACAAGGTGGTGTTGTTGAAAGGAAAAATAGAACCTTGTAAGAAATGGCCAGGTCCGTGATTTGTGAACACTCTCTTCCAAAATACTTTTGGCCTAAAGTGGTCAATACAATATGTTACATCATTAACCGAGTCATGTTGAGACATTTTCTAAGAATAACACCCTTTGAACTTATGTTTGATAAAACCCCATCAATCTCCTTTTTTAAAGTTTTTGGTTGCAAATGTTTTGTTCTAAATACTCAAGACAATCTTGGAAATTTTTATAGCAAATCTGATGAGGCTATATTTCTTGGACACTCTTTCAATAAAAAGGCATATAGAGTGTACAACAAAAGAAATCTATGTGTGGACGAATCTGTAGATGTTGTCTTTGATGAATCTAATATATATATATATATATCAAGAAAATATGATGATGATGTAGGGATTTCAAAAGAAAGAAAAAGGCAGTGAACAGCAAAAAGCTCCATCATTTGACATTCATGCCAAAGAAGAAGAATTAGAAGAATAACAAGCTGAACAAAGCAAGCAAGAAACTAACGAGCTCATTGATCAAAGGCTACCAAAAGATTAGAAGCACAAAACTGGCCATCCAAAATAGCAAATTATTGGTGATCCTAGCTGTGGGGTCAAAACTAGGTTGTACTTTGTAGATAATTTTTCTTTACTTTCTAGTATTGAACCTAACTGTATTCATGTGGCCTTGCATGATAATTTTTGGTTCCTATCTATACAAGAAGAGATGAATCAATTTGAGAGAAATAAAATTTGGAAACTCATCCTTAGACCACTTGATCATCCAGTCATTGGTACCCAGTGGATTTTCAAAAACAAACTTGATGAACATAGAGTGGTGATTAGAAATAAAGGTAAACTTGTTGCCCAAAGATTCAATCAAGAAAAGGGCATTGACTACATTTGCTCCTATTGCTAGATCAGAGTCCATAACAATGCTACTTGCCTTTGCATATTTGAAAATTTTCATGCTTTATCACATGAATGTTAAAAGTGCATTTTTGAATGGTTTTATTGAAGAGGAGGTATATGTAGAACAATCTCCAAGTTTTATTCATAAGCACTTTCCAAATTATGTCTTTAAACTCTCAAAGGCTCTTTATGATTTAAAACAAGCCCCACGAGATTGGTATGAAAGACTTAGTGGATTCTTACTCTCAAAAGATTTTTCAAGAGGCTTAATTAATACTACATTGTTTATCAACTCAGAAAATTTTGATGACCTTTTCATTGTCCAAATTTATGTTGACGATATTATTTTTGGTGCTACTAATGAATCCTTATGTAAGATGTTTGCCAAGACTATGCAATAAGAATTTGAGATAAGTATGATGGGAGAACTCAACTTTTTTCTCGGGATTGAAATTTAAACAAACCATAGATGGAATTTTTCTAAATCAAGCTAAGTACGCTAAGGAACTACTCAAGAGGTTCGGTATGAATGAAGCCAAAGATATCAATACACATATGAGCACTTCTATAAAGTTTGATAAGGATGAAAAGGGTAAGAAAGTGGATGAATCAAAATATAGAGGTATGATTAGGAGTTTACTATATCTTATTGCTAGCCGACCAGATATGATGTTTTTCAGTTTGTTTTTGTGCTAGATTTCAATCATGTCCGAAAGAATCTCACTTATGTGTTGTGAAACGTATTCTTAGATCTCTGGTTGGAACACATGACTATAGTTTATGGTATCCTCAAACTAACTCCTTTTATCTTATAGGCTATACTAACGCAGATTATATAGGCTGTAATGTGGAATGGAAAAGCACTAGCAGGCATTGTCAATTTCTCGGACATTTTCTAGTGTCATGGCATAGTAAGAAACAAACTTGTGTATTCTTATCCACAATCGAGGCTGAATATATTGCAGTAGGGAGCTGTTGTGTGAAAATCTTGTGGATGAAAAATACATTGCTTGATTTTGGTCTTAATTTTGATTGCGTACCTATACTATGTGGTAATACAAGTGCAATTAATTTAATAAAAAATATAATTAAACATTATAGAACTAAGCATATTGAGGTTAAGTATCATTTTATTAGAGATCATGTGCATAAAGGCGATGTTTGTGTAGAGTATATCCCTACTAATCATCAACTTGCAGATATATTCACAAAACTCCTAGCTAAAGACAAATTCTTCTTTTTGAAAAGAGGATTGGGCATCATAAAAATTATGTGACTAAAGTTTTGTTTTGGAAAGAATTGACCTTCTATTTTTGTAGGTTGCTAAAGAAACATAATTCCAGAAGGAGACTTTAGATGCAGTACTTTGAAAAGTAAATCCAAAATTGATCTTCCAAAACTCTCACCTTAAAGGATTTTTTTTTTTTTTTTTTTGGATGGATCCTCAATCTAAAATGAAAATAACTTGATGCATCGTATGTTTTTCAAAAAAATAACTACCTCCAGATTATTCTTCTTGAAATTCAAAATACTAGTGCTTTTTTTCAAGATAGCTTTTCAAATCTCTAGTGAAAGTTTCTTTCCAATGTACTTGATTGTACTTATTTTCACAACCTCCTAGGAAACCACAAAGAGCTTTTCTCTCTCTTCTCTCTCGGATTCTGAAACTGAGAAAGAACTCTATCCTTCTTTCTTTAAAGTGTCTCCATTTTCTCTCTGAAAAACTGAAAGCCCGAGCCTTTACCTTCTGTTCACAATGGTTAAATCTCCAAAATCGACCAAACCCAAGCTAAAGAAAGCCCAGAAAATCACCACAATAATGAAGAATAAATTGGCCGCTGAGACAAAATCAATTGCAAAAAAAAGAAAAAGAAAAGAAGTTGTTCCTGCACTCCCAGCTTCTTAGACCGATTCTTCAGAATGAACTCCAGAACAAGAAAGTTCCGAGACCCAGGTACTCTATTTTCTTGACTCTAAAAGTGAATCTAATTTTAATGGCTAGGTTTCTAGAAACCAAACAATGATTGTCAATTACCATCCTAATTTAAAGTCTTTCCTAAATTTTACAAATATTTTGAATATGTTTAAGCCTTTCAGGTGGGGAGCCCTGTTATTTGTTGATGAAAAATTGTTCACTATTCTTGTATGGGAATCTTATGCTAATATGAGAAAGGGCTGATTAGAGAAGACTGGAGGGGATTTTATAGTCCTGTGGCACACCTCAAGAGTTGGAGGAAAGAACTTTGAGTTTGACCATCGCCCATTGAACAGAATATAGGGTGTTAGAGATGGAGGTATTTAATATTTTAAACTGAACAAGTTTTTTGAGGGAACTGATCTGTTTGATTTGGGAAAATTTGAAAGAACATTTACTAGTGGGAGAAGTTTTAAGAATTCAAGTGAAAGGAACACTAAATGGTTAAATGTACCTAGTAGGATTCTACACCACATGGCTTCAACCATGGTGGTTCCAAGTTTTGGCCACAAAACTTCTATAAACATTATGCAGATAGTAATAATATTGGCATTATACGAGAATATGCAAATAAGCTTTGGGTATCTTGCTGCTAAATTGATGATGCAAACAAGGAACACCATAAGCAAAGAACTGCCCTACGAAAATCTATTAACTAAAGTGTTCAAATATTTCAGTGTTGATCTGAGTTCAATCACCCTTGCTCCTTCAAAGATGAATGTTTACAGCTTTGAGTCTTTTGAAAAAATGGGATATGTGAGAATAGATAACGAATGGAAGCTGCTCATAGATGCTTCCGACAGTGAAAAGAAAAGACTGTTAAAGGTTAAGGCCGAAAGTAAGACTACTTAACATGTAAGTGCAAAAAGAAAAGATGAGATAGAAACTCAATAAAAGTCCTCTAGAAAGGAAAAATAGAGAACTCATGACACAAGCATCAGTTAGAGCATTTTTGAATCCATAAATTTGTTGGTTGTTAAGGTAGATAGCCTCAGTTTAGAAATCCAAAATTTTGGGTACAGGCTAATTGTTGTAGAATATAAGGATCAAGAGGATAAAACCATGCCTGATAAATCAGTACCATCGAGAACAAGGGACTAAAGAACAAACTGCCCAAGAGGAAGAAAATGACAATGAACAAGATGCTGTGAAGGAGAAGAAGGATAAAGAAATGAAAGCCACTCAAATTAACGAGCAATTGAAAACCAAAGACCTTGGTCAATAGTAGACATTTGAGGAAAATGAACAAGGAAGGCAAACATCCATGCCTAAGGAAAAGTCATCACCACTTGCCCTACTGCAGTAACTCCTCCCAAACCAACCATAGTTGGCAGCTCATCTGCTAAATGGTAGATACATATGGTGGTCAAAAGGAAGTCCAGTCGTATTATTGGGAAACACTCTAAAAAAGGTGCTGGGACTAAGCAACAGTTCGCATTTCCTAACTGACCATTTCTGCGGACTGCTTACAAGACGTCTTCTGCTTAAACACCTTTTACTATTTTTCCATTGACAATCACTATTATAATTTTGCACTAGTATTTGACCAATTTCAATTCTTCAATTCTCCTGATCTATCTACTATATATATATATATATATATATTTTCTTCTTGTCCATACGTCCTCTATTTGATAGCTTTATTCTCCTTATTCTCTAATTATGTATTTTGATTGATGACAAAAGGGGAGAAAAATATGGAGCTAAAATTTGCTTGTTAGGATATTGTGATTTGTTAGGTGATTTTGTGATGATGTGAATGGATATACTAGATGTGAAACCCCACCTAAAGCCAACCCTAGAGTAAGGGGGTCGGGATGCATATCATATTATTTTGCATGAATATGTATGTTTTTGAATGATTTTATGTGCTTTAGAGTTGTGGATTATAGGTTAAAATGCTTAGTTATGCTTATCGAGTAAGAGGGGTAAAATGGTAATTTTGCTTGAGGTCAAATTAGGAAGATAGCTTGGGAATTAAACAAGAAGAATATGTGGGTGAGAAAATAAGAACAAGAGTTAGTGTGGTTAAGTGGCTAGAGCTATGTGAATTAATCTCTAAGGTCATAAGTTCAAATCCCATCATTTAAGTTTTATCATGATTATCTTAATTAAGTTTAAATTTTTGTTTTCTTGCATTTCATGAAAATAGGAATGTTGTCTTAGGGGAGACATAAAGAGAATGTCCTAATCTTATCCTCGTGTCCTAAAAAGAATTCTAGAAGAATTCTTGTCCTTGTATTACCTCTAGCTTGTCCTAACATCTTTACAATTTAAAACTATTAAATCCTTTCTTTTAAATTCCAAGAAAATCTGTGATAATCCCTCCACCTTGAATTTTGAAAATCAGCTTTGGAAGATGGGAAGTTGACCGAAAATAGGAGGAGAAATAGGAAGGGTTTCCAAGAGAAAATCAATCACCATGATAGCTCCTTCAAACTCACCTTCATGTTGTTCATCTTCTAATAAAGGAAAATCTGGAAATTTTCCAGAATATTTGCAGACCGTTTCTTTGAAAATTCAGCCAGTAAACCCACTCATTTTTTTCCAAAAAAAATGGTCATTTTATGTGGCTTCCAAAAAAAATGGTCATTTTATGTGGCTTAAATCCTGGAAAATCTGTGCAATTTTCGGACTGCACAAACTACACAAAACCAGGAAAAATTCTGGTCATTTTCGCAGCTTTCAACCAAGTAAATGAAGCTGTTTTGATTCATCTTCAAGCTAGAAAAACTCCTCTGTATTTCTCTAGCATTAAGGCTAGGATATCACCTTTGAAAAACCTTCAAACACCCCAAAGGAACCACTGAAAATCGGGCTCAAGAAGTGCATCAAATTCTATACCAAGAGCTACCAATCTTCGAAACTAAGAACAACTTGAAACCAGAATTTTCCAGCTATTGCTCCCTTCTAGCCTAGGCCGAAAATCACCTTCAACCTCTGTAAAATTGAACCTTGCTCAGTTGTAAACTGAACACCATTAACCCCACACTTACCTTGAGCATATGGACTCCATAGCCACACCACAAAACACTCCTAAGATCACTCCATTCAAACTCTTTTTGAACTTCAAATAATTTCAGCATTTTACTCCATTAAAATCACTCTTGTATTAGGCAAATAAACCAGAATTTCCTCTGCCATTTAAGACTGAATTTTGGCCATCCTTGGAGCAACATTAATCTTCAATCAATTCAGCAAAACCACCATGTTCAGCCGGCACCATTGAAGACCATAGAAACCTCTCTTGATCAAACACCATAGCTAACCTCTTACCTTAAACAACTCCACAATTTTCTCCATTTGAATTTCAAATAAAATCTGATCACTCTCTCTCTCACAAGCTGAAAACTGAAACTCTCATTCACTCCATACCATTCGGTCAGCCTCTACCAAAATTCGTGCAGCATTTCTTCTAAATTCTTTCCATTTTCACCTAGAACACCAAGAACACACACTAACCTTCTTCAAGCCTAAACCTACTCTAAACACCTCCAATCACTCTCAAATACTCCAAATCACTTCCATTTAATCCCTAAACTTCATTTCTGGTACTTATAACACAAAACCTCGCAAACAAGAATTTTCGAGCGGATCAAAATTAACTTTTCTTTGAAGGTCTCAAGAACATCAATAAGGTAAGTCAAGATCAACCTTCTTGTTCATCCTCTTCCATTCGATTGTACTGTTCTAATGCGCTCTCTCTCTCTCTCTCTCTCTCTCTCTCTCTCTCTCTCTCTCTCTCTCTCTCTTCCAACCGAAATGGTTGATCAACCATCAACCATGGCCGTTTTCCCATTGGATCATTCAAAGCTCTCAATCGCGTGGACCTTCTTAATTCTTCATCGAAGTGTTCATCAAATCAAGTATTTTCCTTTAATCCTTCTTTTAATTCAGTATTCATGTCTCTTAGATATTGATAGGAAGAATGAAATATGGATAAGGGATTGAGTATATGTATGTGGATTAAGGGGCTAGAGTTAAGGCATGATGATTGTTGTATACACTGAGTTGTATGAATTTTCTTTTGAATCAATGTATGTTCTACGTGCTTAATGAATTTTATGGATGTTTGAAGCATGTTAGGGACCATGACACCAAAGGTGATTAGGTTTTTATGTTCTTAGTTTTCATTGAAGCCATGATTGGTGATTATGCCTAGGAGGAAGTTAGCTTTGTGATAGTATGTGATAAGTCAAGCATGTGTACTTGAATGGATTGGTTTATTATTTGATGTTGGAGAATGTGTTCATGAATCCTTTCTAGCAATAGAAAAATCATAGTGAAAAAGTATTTTCTTTTTAAGTCTAGATTATTTTTATTAACAAATTTTATTACCTTGAATAGAATACTACTATATTTTTCTCTATAAAATTCAAAATTCTAGGGAGATTTGGAGTGGTTTATTAATTAAAATATTAATATTTTCTTTATCAAATAAATGAGATCTTGTATTAAAAATAATATATATAGTAATAAATCCTTTACAAGAAATAAAATATTATTTATATTAAAATCTATTTGTTATTTATTAATTAAAATTTAAAACAATTCATTCATTATTAATTTTATTTATTACTAATTATTTATTATCTATTTAAAAATTAATTAAAGGTTATTTGTAATTAAATATTTATTTATAATAAAGCTATTTTTAAATCACCATTTATTAATACTATTTAGGACTTATATTCAAACCTTAGTTTATTTATTAAAGATAACACTCAAGAATTATTAATTGGGTCTATAATTTATTAGCAATTATTTTAGAACCTCAAGTTATTTTAACTGATCAACTAAAACTTATTTTATAAAATTCTTTATCACCTAGCCTTAAAGCTTAGGACATTAGGGTCATGGCTAGTCATGGTTGTAACTAGTTGAGCTAAGAAATTATTTATGTAAGGCAGGTATAGCTCGAATGTAACCTTATGTTTTGTGTTTACCCCAGGCAGGGTTAGGACAGCCTTGGAAGACGTTTGAGTTGAGCAAGCAAAGAATCAGGTAAGCTCCAGCATGGAGTTTTGTGAAGACCAAAAAGTTGTTGTGGCAAGCCAAACACGATGTATATGGACATTTATTTTGTGAAGGAAATTAAGGATTGTTTTTCCTTTTTATTTCAGTCAAACAAATCATTTGAAAGTTAAACAAGCAGTTTTACACAAAGTGCTAAACTTTTTCTAAAACCCAACTTTGACAAGACTTTTAGAAACCCTTAATTTCTATTTCCAAATAAAGCAAAGTGTGATCAATTTTCTCCCAAGTGGAACAATCAACGTTGAGTACTCAATAAGGGTAGACCACCAGGACTAGTCTTTGAAGGGTTAGGGTAAGTCTCTCAGTAGGTGGCCACCTCTGAGGGGTGAGTCCTTTCTGAATAGGATGCCAGTCCGGTAGGTCATACCGGTCCGAGCTAGCAAGTTTCAGTCATATGGACTGTGTGTTCCGGAGTGGACAACCGGTAAGTTTGGGTGTAGAGATGAAGAAGTATCTCACCCGGTAGGCTGTACACCTACCTTTTGTCAGCTTGCACAAAGTGTGGCATTCTGACTGTTATTTAGTCATGGGGCCCAACATGTGGTAACCCATGGCTACCCATTTGAGTGGTTGTATTTATTGTGCACATATATGGTTTGAAAAGTAAAATGCCACTCTTTATTTTCAACACTTATTTGTTGCTTGCCTGCACTTTTCCTTATGAAGCTTTTACAACTTGCACACATGAATTATTTTACCTGAAACACTCAAAGCACACACGGGCTTACTGAGATTTTTATCTCACCACCTTTTATGCCATGTTTTCAGGAAGATCCTGTTGTGGAGGTCATTACCTAGAGTGTTGCCTATGCTTTGAAGACTCATGTTATTTACTTTATGTGATGTTTTGAGAGATTGTTGCAAATAATTTATTTGGATTTGTTCCAGTACTTATCTTTTGGGTTGTAATAAGTTTAATTTTAAAGTCTTTATTTTATTTTATTTTTGTGTAACCTAGTTATAAAGACCCCTTGTCTTCTGGACGGGGCGACATCCCCGGCCCTGACGGGCCTAGGTAGTGGGGTGTTACACTAGATGTATGTTGGTCTATGAAAATTAGTTATGGATTGTGACTATGTTCGTTTATGACAATAGTTTAAAAATGAGGATTTTATGAACAAAATAGATTGAAATATGTACAAGTCTATTGTGAATTCTAACTAATTGAGATTTGGATGGTTGAATGATTTGTTTCAACTATGTCTATGATATGCATTCTTTTTGGATGATGAGGATATTTATATTTTTTGGTTGCTCAAAAAATTCCTCGTGTCTAAAATATCTTGAGAAAACTGGGCTGGGTTAAAAACCTCTTATCCATCTCTGTAAAATTTCACTCTTTTTTTTACCCTACACATTCACAGGGAGAGTTTTGGACTCACATTTCTTCAATCCAAAAGTCCAATCCAAAAATGAGTTCTTAAAAGGCTAGCTTCTGTCTAATGTTACCCTATTTTAGATACATGTTTTGGAAATCCAAAACCTTATGTCCAAAAATGTCATTTTAAAAGATTAGTTTCTGTCTCACTTCTCCTATTTTGGATTTACTTTTTGGAAGTCCAAACTTTTGGAATCCAGTCTTACTCTCAAAACGCCCTTTATAGCTCCATATCGTATGTTTATACATGCACATATTAAAGGGGAGCATTATATCTTATGATTTTTATTTTATCTCCTTGTGTACATATCGATACATTTTTTGTGTAATGACTATATTCGGCTATTCTCTTTTGGAATAGCCCTGAGATGGAAGGAATGAGGATAAGGAGGTAGTTTGGGCCATAGGCTCATTGAGTCATGTTTATGAGTACATGCTTTAAATGTTCTATCTTAATCTCATAAGCACTCTTTGAATCCTATGATAAGAGATTGTATTTCAATGAAAAATATTCTTATTTTTCTTGGTCTAACATGTCCATACTATACATATCATTGTTTTTATATCACAACTCCATCAAGTTTGTTATCAATCAAAAATGGAGAGATTGCTTTCCCTAAGAGCATTCTTTTATGTTTTGACTTATAACAAACATTGATAAGGACTAACGTATGTGACTTACATGTGATAGGACATGTTTGACCCCAATTCTTTCAAGGCATGCAAATAAGGTTGCTAAGCAGCTCTTAAGAAAATGGAAATATAAAATGGTAATTAATCAAGTACAAATTCAACCTAAGAGCTCGTAAGATTATAAAGTCTTTGTGAAAGAATTTTAGACTAGGAATCGTTGTTAGGGTATAACTTGTAAAATTCCTATGTCTTATTTACTGTATGATTCAATTTATTTCTATCTTGAAGCACACAAGAAAAAAAATTTCTAAGTATTAAGTCTTCAGAATTTTTGATTGAGTAATTTGGATGGCTCTGCATCTAAAAGCTTAATCCAAAACTCTGTGAATGATGTTGTCAAATGTTTCTACCTAGAAAAGCGCCATTTTGGATGCACCCTTGTCCAATCCTTGAGTCCAAAACTCTGAAAAATCTGACAACGAGAAACTAGCCGTTTCTAGTGTTAGAGCTTTACTTTTTACTTCTATAAAAGATTTCAAAACTTAGTTTTAAAGCAGATTTTTGTTCTATCTTTCTTAGAAACACTTTTACACTTTAGAATACAAAAAACTCCATTTTCATTAGTGCTTCGAAGCAAAATCTAATTTCTTCAAAAGGTAAAGGTTGTTGGTGCTCATTTGTTTGCACATTTGCTCAAAAGTGTGACCTCTCTCTATTTCCTATCTATAATCCTTTTTGAATATGAAGGTTGTGGTGTAAAACCCATTTGGTGTGAGCCTTGATTTGTAGTTGATTGAGAGGTTTGGTTAAAACCAAGTATGGTGATCCTCTTGTGTAATTAGTGTAGGTAAACACCATTGAGTTGGCTGAGTTTATAGAGATCTGCTTTAAAATTTTTAAGTGTGAGCTAAAGGTAGTGGATGTAGATATTTGAAGATTGAACCACTACAAATCTCATGTTCATCTTCTTTGCATTTAATTCTCACAAGTTTGGAACCTCTTTGCTCAATTGTTTTCAATCATTCAAAAGAAATCTTTATGATTCTCACTAACCAATCTTTATTCTTGTATTAATTGCACATCTCTTGTCTCATTTAATTCAAATCCTAGTTTATTCATTTAAAGTTGCACACAAAATTTTTTTTTCGCACATCTAGTAAACTCCTTGATCTGAAAAACTAAAAAAGGACTTCAAAAAATAAGATCCTTTTTTAAAAGTGCTTTAAATTTGCCAAAAACCTTATTCACCCCCTTTAATATTTTTCACACACTAAGGCCAACTTTCCAATCTTAATGAGCCCAAAGGCCCATCATAGATTAACCTCTGAATCTTAGTTAAATTAATGTGACCTAACCTTAAATGCCAAAGATATGAGTCATTGGCGTTGGTCTTTCTCTTCCTGTTTAAAGATTTAAATTGAGCATTATTTAATTGATTGTTAATATGATTAATGAAGAATAAGTTTCTATACATGTGAGTACATAAAAATTCTCTATTTCTATTGATAGTTATACCAGAATGGAAAGAAACAGAACATCCTTAATTTATTAGTTTTGCAACTGAAACCAAATTCTGTCTAAAATTAGGAACAAATAAAATAACCTTCAAAATAACTATTCTATTACAATAAAAAATAAGTTCCAGTTCTCCCATTGCAAAGGCCTAAACTTGTGCTCCATTTCCCACACATAGTCCATGTTCGCCCTTCTAGAGTCTTCTAATATTTCTAAACCCCTAAAAGGAGTTATAGATGTGATCAATAGCTCCTGAATCAATAATCCAAGTGAAAGTTGATCTAACCATTGATATAGATTCTAGATAGAAAACATTACCAATGGGGTTTTTCTTAGCTTGAGGATCCAGACACTTTTTATTTTCCAGTCTCCCTTCTTCCCACATTTGGAGTATTTGCCCTTGGGTTTGTCTTTGGGTTCAGACTTGGGCTGGTGCACTTCATTACCCCTCTTCTTCTTGAACTTTCTAGGCTTCGGCCCAGTTTTTGAAGAAAAAGCCATCATAGACCTTGCTTGTGGCTTCACAACCTTCTCCGCCACCTAGGGCTCTTTCATTAACTCAGTTAAACTCATATTTAACTTGTTCATGTTGTAGTTCAACTTGAACTGAGTAAAAGAGCCCGACAAAAATTTGAGAACCATGTCCACTTAGCTTTCAGGATCAATGACAGCCCCAAGACTTCTGCCTCCTCAAAAGCAACAATCATTTTGAGCATATGCTTCCTGACTGATGCTCCCTCAACCATCTTAGTGCTTATTATTGTTCGAAGAGCCTCTTACCTTGTGGGTCAGCTCTTGTCTACGAATATCGTGGCTAATGATGTGTTTATGTCATACGCAGTTGCCACGTGCTCATGTTTGAATTGAAGCACATTAGATATAGAGGCTAATATATAGCATCGTGTTATCTCGTCAGCCTTTTTCCATACTTTTTTAACCTCTCGCTCCTCATCGGTGGAACCTTCCCCGATAACAGGGCAAGTTTCATAAAAGATATACTTATACTGCTCAACTGTGAGTATTATGTCCAAGTTCCTTTTTCAGCCCATATAGTTGCACTACTAGAAATTAGCCTATCACCCACAACAAATTCCATGGCTGATTGACTAAATTTTGTGGCTGATTGATCTCAGCCACGAACAGCCACAAAAATTTTTCGTGGTTGATTAATCACAACCCACTTTGTGGACCAAACACACCTGATCGTAGCACCATCCATTTAGTGGTCCACAACTTAATTCGTGGATCAAGCACACCTGATCGTAGCCCTCCAATTAATTGGAGAATTTTTTAGTCCTTTGAGAGTTGAACTTAAGACCTCCCATATGAGAGGTTGAGACTTAACCACTGGGCCATGTACAATTGCTTGGACATATCTTTTATTTATTTAAACTATTCCCAACATTCATTTTGTATTTTTTTTAAATATTAATTCTATTACAAAATACAACAATCATATTAAATTTACTATGAAACCATATTATTCAATGTAATAAATTATTTTGTATATTTATATAATTAAAAGTTTACATACTGTTAATTATTTTACTATTTTTATTAAATAATTTTTACAAATATATGCATATATATAAACAATATATATGTATGTAATGACATGTGTGATATGTATGTAAATATATATATATATATATATATATATATATACATATTTATATATATATAATATATTTATTTATATAGATAAAAATTTATCTATGTATCTATATTTATAAATAAATATAAAATAAATATGTATTTTTTTTATATATTTAAAAATATTTGTTTTTATTTTTTTATTTAAAAATATTTTTTATATATTTATATATAAATAGTTGTATATAAATAAATATTAAAAAACTTTAAAGAAAATAACTAAGGATTAATTTTTATTTAAGTTAAAATTAACCATTTAATTAAAGAAAAATATTTTTCCTTGTCAAAAAAAAAATTCCCAAAGACTTTGGTTTTTTAGAAAATGTGCATATAGCAATTAAAATTAATAGCATGCTCAAAAACAGCAAACGTTTTTATAATTTTCTATTTTTAAATCTAAGTGCCCAAAGAATAAAATTAAATACATTAATTAAATTAATTGATGGTCTTGTTTAATTCTAAAAGTCCTTTACTAATACTTTTCCTACAAAATATTCAAATAATATTAACTATTGCAAAAATAATAACTTCGTCTGGTATAGAACCAAAAACAAAAAAGAAATTGCACAAGAATTACAAGGAAAAAATTAAAAAAACATATTTTTTCCCTAACTTGCACACATGCCACACTAGATCATGGCCCATGGAAAGGTCCATTGACCATGACCCGTGCAGGGTACCCGCAACCGAGCCTGCCCCAGGGACTCGGTCACAATACTAACTGCATCTTGGGGAGGATGCTTCTGGGATTACGAAGCCAAGGGGCAGCTGGAGTTGGCTGCGGCTCGGCTAAGCCGTCCCTCAGCTCCAAGCACACGAGCTACTGGAGACGCGGCTCTGCTAGGCTTAGGTGCGGCTCACTGTCATCTTCTTCGTTTTTTTCTACAATTTTTCTAGATTTCTTCTGCGCTTCTTCTCACGACTTCAACAGATAGCTTTTTTGTTATAGATTTTCATCAAAACAAAAACCACATCTGCCTATACCCTTTAAATTCGGGTTTAAACAATTGCTATGGAAAAACAATAGATTTACAGTGGATCCTAAACCTCGACCGTGGGGTGTACAGAGCGCCTATCCCATACCAAAATAGCAAGCATTCACAGGCGATAATCAAACAATTATTTGGCTAATTTTATTAACTAGCATACATGCTTCCTAAGCCATTCAAAGTTTCACTCTCTGATACCACTTGAAGCTAATAAAAAACTGAAAGCCATGCTTGCACAAGCAACTAACAAAAACCAAAAACATAATGTAGATAACACAGCAGAAGGTTTCGTTTAAGTATATACCTCTGCGCGTTAAAATTTTCTTTGATTGTGAAGAACTTAATTGAACAATATGGATAGCTTCTTCACTTGTTGATGCTTCCGGTTGAAATCCCGCAATCCGCCTACTTCGTCTCGTTTGCATGAACGCCAAAGCTTCTCGTGTCTCAGAATATTCCTCAGCCTAATATCTTATTGGTGAAACAAATAGGCAAGGAAAACAAGTCTCTATTCCTCTTGATTCCCTATTATTACTTAACAGTATCAAAAAGAACAACAAGATGAAAAGTAAATGTGAGAGGAAGAAGAATAGAAGGCTTCTGGGAGTATTTTTCTTTTTCACGAACATATATTCTCTGTGTCTCAAAAACTCATGGCTTTTTTTCATCAGATAACATAACACTGGGGTTTTGATATTTCAAAACACTAGGTAGTTATCAATAGAAGATGTTTAGCTTAGCCTAAACTCTTTTGTTGCGTGAATTAAAAAAAAAACTATTGGGCCATTAATTATTTTTATTATTTTTCTTAGATCCAATGAGCCCAAATATAACAAATATTAACTATTTAATTTCTAAACTTATAGAAATAACTCAATAAATAATTAATGAGTCCAATAAAACTAAAATAATTATTCAAGCCTTTTTATCTAGTTTAGGCCCAGGTTAATTTTCAAATTATTCAATTTGGCCATAGGCCCTGAATAATTAATTAATCCATTAAATTAGTTAAAAATTTAATTTAATTTCTCTCATCCTTTTATTTTATTCCAGCCCAATAATAAATTAGACTTCTAAAATAAAATAAAATCCTTTTTAATTGAGACTATTTCCTCAACCCAAAATTAATTAGGACTTACGATCTATTTCGAGGACCAAAACAACGCATCGCCTTGGCTACTAAAATAACCAAAATACCCCTACAATATAAATAGTTGTATTTCACATTTTAGATATTTCTTAATATCACCATCAGAATATATTGACCCCAAGGACAATACTGCATTAGCTACGTGTCCGACCTACAGGTGAAATAACTAAAATACCCCTCTACACATTGTCGTGCAATTCGAGAGGAAAAAGTGTACTAACACCTCTCTAAAAAGTATCTATCAACCTTAGGCTTCTAGTCCAATGATCTATGACTTCTTGAGGTATTTCTGCTTTCGAAGAGAGAGCTACCATAAAGCAAATATCTAAGTCATATTCCCCAGGGCCCTGGATATTTAGATCATTCGGACAACTACAAGGAGCGATATAGTATAGATGTTATCTTGTATAGATCTATCTTGACTAACTAGTTAGATATACCCAACATATAATTATATTAGTCCTACAATAGAACCTCAACTATAGTACATCAAAACATATGCTTCTAACTTCGTTAGACCACCAATTCATACTCAAGTTGTAGAGTACAAGTTCTCACGGTAGCAGTAGTAGTTTAAATTTCTACCATATAGTACTTTTAGAAATCACTACTACAAGTCTAGTTCTATGTATTAGAAATACGCTTACGTTATGAAATGAGAAGGCTACTCATTGGCTAAGGATAAGTCATTCCATATTTAGAATCCATAACATAAAAACCTTACCATGATGAGATTTACATTCTCATAACTCGATTAAGAATAATAGTCATGTGGCAAGTATCTATGATCCATACCTTATTGTGAAAAACCTCTATTAACATGAACCATTTACTTAAATACAATCAGTCTTTTCCAATAAAATTATGTACAAAAATAAAGAAGAATTCACAAGGAATTTTTGTGAATAAAAATTTTATTAATACAAATTAAAATTACATCATAACCTAGTCTAAGACGGTATACATCCCAACAAAAACTTTCCTAGGCTGCCAACTCCTAAACAAGCATACATATATACGACACTAGGCAGCCAGGGGAAGCTATATATACATTTGAAGTAAGCATAAGGCACCAACTTTTTGGACCAACACAAATGCAAAATATGCCAGGCGGCCTAGGGAACTTTTAGCCACCAACTTTTTCTCCTTTTTACCGTTCATTTTTCTTCTAAGTGGCCTAGGAAACTTTGAGTTCACTTGGCTACCTTTATTCT
This sequence comes from Voacanga thouarsii, assembly GCA_026120185.1. Lineage (NCBI taxonomy): Eukaryota > Viridiplantae > Streptophyta > Magnoliopsida > Gentianales > Apocynaceae > Voacanga > Voacanga thouarsii. The sequence goes on from JANUWF010002331.1 coordinate 1,460,986, forward strand.
AGACAATGAGAAATGCACTCCATGGCCTTATCTTCTTTATCTCCTGACTTCTTCTATTTTCTTCCTTTTTCTTCCTTTTCATCTTTATTTATCTTCATGTGGCATTTTCTTTATTTTCGACAAAATAAGATTAAAAAAAAAAAGATGTGGTGAGTAGTGATTTGCATAAGGATTTACAACAATTAAAGCACAAAAAATACTAGAAAATATGTAGGTGATGAGCCCTCATCAGGGCACAAGTGTGCAATTCTGAATACTCGAATTCTTGAATACTTGTACTTTACACCTAAATTCTAGAATTCCTGAATACTTGAATTTTATACAAGAAATCCTGAATTCCTAAATACACTAATTGTTGCGATTTATACAAGCATTCTTGAATTCCTGAATTAATGAATTAGTATGTTTCATACCAGAATTCCTGAATTCTTGAATTAATATGTTTTCCTTCAAGGAGTCCTGAACTTGTATGTTTTATTTATGAAACTTTGCAAGTTAAATTCCAAATGGAGTACATGAATTATGGTTGCAACTTTGTAGGAAATAATTACTTAGTTATTTTACATATCCTTTATGGAATTGGATACTGGTCATTAACTACATGTCTCATTAAGTCCAAATACATTATTTTGATAATATTTTGGGAATTATTCTCTATAGAGCTATTTTTAGTGGAAAAACACTAGCATACATAGGACTCACTAATCTTTGCACTCACGCGTGTATTATTTCTCTTTGAAAAAAATTTAGGATCAGAGGCACAGTGGAAACGCAGTGGACTCCCAGAGGCTCATGCTACGTATTAGACCTATAATATCCATGGGTGTATGTATCAAATGTCAGACACTATGTACTTCCTGTGTTTAATAAAAGTCTTTTAGAAAAATAAATTTTTCACTGCGTATTGAATGATGTTTGTTATACAGACCCCTTGTCTAGGCAATTGGACGGGGAGATATTTCACAAAAATAAAGACTGGTACACAATGGAAAGGTGGGGTATTACATTTATTTTATTTTGAAAGTCTTGCCAATGCTTGAATTTGAATTCAATTGTCTAAATGATGTCCTTATTTGAGTAACTGTTGGGGAATTATCTTTCAATTACATGGCTAATCTCCTTTTCATATACAAATGTTGCCTTGTGATCTTTTTTGCTCTACCCAGTAAATTGGGTTGATACCTTTGTGTGATACTCTTGTGTAGTTATTAATTAATTAGGTTAATTCTTGTTTTAATAGTTTTTTTTTTTTATTTTTGGTTTGTTTTGACAATTTTTTGGACTTACTATTCTTTTTCTCTTAACATGAAAACTCGGAATCACCTTATTTTGACTGGATATTCATAGGTAAATATGCATATTTAATGTGATATGGACTAGATCTTGAGAATTTGGCATAAACTTGTGTATGTTTTAGTTAACATGGTGACTTTTTTTTTTTTAGGCATTAATGAGATGCTTGTGATCAAATTCAAATAAGGAATCCTGACTTATTTATATTATATGATCTTCTAACCAGTATTAACTCTGGATTTAAGTAAATATGCATTGGGATAAGAAAACAAGTGATTGAAGTAAGGTATTGCAAAAGCTGAAAATCATATGTTTTATCTTTAATCGGCATTTTACATCATCTTCCTCTAAAAGAAATGAGAGTCCAATGAGGATAATGTAAAAGTTGAAATATTTTTACTATCTATCTCTAATAGGCACCTATATTATCCTGCAAAAGTGAGTTTATGGACTAATCTTTTGTTTACTACCTATGATTGCAGTAGCTTTTGGAAGTCAAACAACTACATGTAACTCATTATTCCCTACTTTTGAGAATACTTAAGCTATATTCTTGACTTAGGAAATGGGATGACACTTGTTGAATAATATATAGACTTTTTTAATCCAATCTCAATGGCTTTGGTTTTATTTATTCCAATACATGTGTTTACACAAGTTTAGCCTAGTTGAATAATCTTGAACTAAATTCTGATCTCAATAGAGAATGAATATTGATGAGTGATCACCATATACACTTTTTCTATAGTTTTTGCACTTTAGTTGTGATAAATAATTGCTTAAATCACTACTTATCACAGCCTTTTCATCTTTTTTTTTTGTAGGAAATAAAAAAAATACAAAATCGCGATGAATAAAAATAAAATGAAAGAAAATAATGCAAAAATGAAAGAATTACACGAGGGAAATAGGCAGCGAAGGGAAGTGGTACTTCTCTAGGCTGCCAGGAGGACAAAATACAATGCCAAGAAAGGAAAGAAGGTCGCCTAAGAGAAAGCATAGAGCCATTTCATCCATAAAGTTGGTGGCCCAAACTTCCCTAGGTCGTGTGGTAGCAAAAACAATATATGCCATTCTTTATGTAAATGGTGGCCTAGGGAAATTGAACTTTTTTGGGCTGCCTAGAATCAATCCGTTTGTACAATACATTTTATATATTTATCTAATAAAGGCACTCTTTATTTTTTAATTTCTTTATTTCATATATGTATGCACATAAAATTGACAGATAAATCCCCTAGCACAATGTGCAGCATTAAAGAAATTGTGATAGAGATCATGATGTGAGATTTCTACACTATGCAGTACTTGTGTTTAAACCGTTCCTAGTCATAGTATTAATGAGACGGTGCATTGTTAATACAACAAGACTAGCACATGTTAGACTTCTTGATTGGGTTAAGCAGTGGTTCTCACTTCTATTGGTGTTGTGATAGTCAAAATTAACATATAGATGCTTGTTGCATGAACAAGGATATTGGATGACCAAGCAACAAAATAATCACATCAATAACTATTTATTGCCAGTAATAGAATCACATTATAATAAATGTGTAAGTATTCTTAAACTTGAGATCCCAATGTACTTTGTTTGTTGAGCGCTGTACTTCGAATCTAATCTTTGGAGTCCTATCAAGGTCTGTCTATAGTATAGATATTGCGTATAATGTAAAGTAAACAAAAATAGTTGTGAGTCTCAATAAACAATCCACTACTCTTAATAGTAAGGGTGTATATCTCACGACTACTTGTAGGGAATCATTAGTCAATAGGGCCTTGGCCAGGACAACTATGTGTTGGAAATAGTTCTAAATGGTACACATATTGAGAAATGGGTTTTGAAACAAGTACTAAAAAATTTTTGTTAGAATTAATTATATTCTAGAAGAAGTTAGCACTAATTCCATACTTCAAATCGAATGAGATATAATATAATAAAAGGATTTTATTGTACTGATATTTTTGCTATTAAAAGGTTTATGTTAAGCCACCTGACTTTTTGAACTTTTTGGTAGTCAAGATGCTTTACCAAACGCCGCTCTTGATTTTATAAATATAAATTTATTAATTAAAGAATTAATAAATTTTCCTAATTAGAATTAATAAGCTAGTTCTAATTATTAAGGATTATTAATTCTATAGTAATTAGAATTAATTTGCATTTTGCTACCAAAAAAAACATAATACGTCACACACAATAAAGGAATGGGTACTCAAGATATTGTATGATAATATTGTGGGATTAATTTATGAAAAGAAATAATGATATGGGCAAATTTTAAGGTTGTTATAATTCATAGGGTTAAATTATAATTATTAAATCTTATGGGTTTAATTACAATAAAGGGAATCACAAGCCCATAAAGAGAATAAAAAAGGCTTTAATAATTATTTCCTAAAAGGTTTAGGGAATAATGTGTGGGGTTTTCCTAGTTGTCGTAACCGGTGACTTTCCTATATAAGGAACTTTTGGAAAATCACCATGGTTGTTGAAAAATCACAGAACACATAAAAGCCTTATTTCCTCTATTTTTCGCCACAAATTAATTTTCCATAGCAACAATACACAAACCAGCAGGTATTAGTTTTGTCACCTGTTGAATACAGTCCTTCGTATGGATACGATTAGAGAAATTCCAAAGCTTGGAATTTTAGTGACATAAGGCTTGAACAATTCCAGAGGAATCTCGTGGGAGAAAAATTTTAAAAGTTGCATTCTCACTACAAAAAAAAGTTCTATATACGACACTAGTTTTTGTAGCGGTCTTCTAGTAATCACAAATGGTGGTTATATATGACAGACCATCGTATATAACTATTAAAAACGATGATTTTTAGACCATCATATTTAACCTAATATTTGCAATAGACCGTCGTACATATTATAGTAAACACGACAGCTTGTATCAAAAGGTTATTATGTACGATGATTTTGAGATTGACGTAAATAAATAGTTATATTCGACGGTCTTGCATTTATTTACGATGTTTTTGTGGCCGCATAAAAAAAATAAAGTTTTTACAGCATTTATTTATGACAATCTTCTAAGCGTATACCATAAAAGGTTAATATGTACGACAGTCTGGAGGCCGCCGTAAATGCAAGGATATATACAATGGTCTTACTCTTATTTATGACGATTTATTGGCCATCGAAAAAAAATACATTATTTACGACGGTACTTTTACATTCAAATTCCCTCAAAATTCAAATTTTGATTAATTTTGAATTTTGACATAATACTTTTTTTTTTATCAATTTTTACAAATCTAATGGAGGGATCGTTAATTTGATATGCTTACATATATAAATGTATTACGTTTTAGGCTCTTATATAGAGATTATGCTAGATCATGTGGCAAAATATATTTGATAACTTTCAAGTTTGGTTATAATATTTTTTTAGTAAATTTAACAAATCTAACGGTTAGATCGTTAATTTGACATGTATCTATTTGAAAATGTGTTATGTTTTGGACATTTTTAAAGAGATTGTGCTAGACTATATAGCAAAATATATCCGATTAACTTCAAATTTATTCTTAACACTTTTCCTGGAAATTTAAAAAATTTAACGATTAAATCATTAATTTGATACGTCTATCTCTGTAAATATGTTAGGCTTTGGCCATTTTAATAGATATTATGTTAAATTATGTGGTAAAATATATCTGATTACCTTCAAATTTTGTAATAACACTTTTCTTAGCAATTTAAACAAATTTTATAGTTGGATCGTTAATTTGATATGTCTATCTTTGTAAATAAGCTTAGTTTTAGGTATTATTAAAGATATTGTGCTACATTATGTGTAAAATATATCTGATAACATTTAAATTTGTTCATTATACTTTGCTTAGAAAGTTTAACAAATATAATGGTTAGATAATCAATTTGGTATGTCAATCTTAGTAAATACATTAGGTTTTGGGCACTTTATAGATATTATGATAGATTACATGCCAAAATATATCTGATTATCTTCAAATTTGGTTATAACACTTTTCTTATCAAGTTTAATAAATCAAATAGTTGGATCGTTAATTTGATATGCCTATCTTTGTAAATACGTTAGGTTTTGGGTATTTTTATTGAGATTAAGGTAAATTACGCCATAAAATATATCTAATTACCATCAAATTCGGTCATAGTACTTTTCTTGGCAAGTTAAACTAATCTACCAGTAGAATTGTTAATTTGATATGTCTATTTTTGTAAATGCGTAAGGTTTTAGGCTACACACACACACACATGTGTGTGTGTGTGTGTGCGTGGGTGTATGTGTGTGTACGTGTGTGTGTGTGTGTGTATTTGGTGTGTATATATAAATATGTGTGTGTGTGTGTGTGTGTATGTGTGGGGTGTATGTGTGTGTGTGTGTGTGTATATATTTATATAAATGTATGTTGTATATACATATATGTACATGTGTATGTTTGCATGTGTATTCATGTATGCATATATGTATATCTATATATCTCTATTTGGTTTGTATAAGGAATGTGTGTGTGTGTGTGTGTGTGTATTTTTATCTATATATTTTTTTAGTATGTATTTGGTGTGTGTATATATATATAAATATTTTATATTAATATATATATATATTGTATATTAATTACATATATATGTATATTAATATATGTATGTATTAGTACATATACATATGTATATATTATGTTTGTGTGTGTGTGTGTGTGTATATGTATGTATGTATATTAAAATAGTTTATTAATTTATATATGTGTATATATTATACATATGTATATATGTTTGAGTGTATATATATTAATTTTCTATACCAATATATGGTATATTATCATATATATATATATAGACCAAATGTATTATATGTATGCGTGTATATACATACATATATATATATATATACACACACACATACATGAAACATATACATATATATATATGTGTGTGTGTGTGTGTGTGTGTGTGTGTACAAACACACACATATGAATGTACATAGATTTTTTAAATATGTATATTTGTATATCTATATATATGTATTTGGTATATATATATATATGTGTGTGTGTGTGTGTGTGTGTGTGTAAATCAGATTGAAACTTTTGAATGCATAAAACAATTGCTAAAATTTCTTTTTTAATCGTAGGATAGTTCTGTTGAGAAGTATTCCAATGTTTTGAATCAAATGCAACTATGTGTTCTTTGCCATTTTTTGTTTGTTTGAGAATGCCACCATAACCAATGTCAGAGGCATCAGTCTCCACAATTTTGAATGTATTGGGGTTAGGAAGAGCTAAACAAGGAAGTTGTTTAACTTGGAGTTTGACTTTTTGAACAATGGAGGTATGGATGTCAGTCCATGGAGGAGGAGGTTGTTTAAGCCGATCATGGAGAGGCTTAATCAAATTTTTAATTCCTGGGAGAAATTCAGAAATATAATTTAAACATCCCAAAAATCTTTGGAGTTGAGTCCTGTCCAGTATTTGGTCAGGAAATTTATCAGCAAATTGGATGGATTGGGAAATAGGTGTAATAGTTCCCTTTTGAATATAATGTCCTAAAAATCGAACATTAGTTTGGAAAAGGCTGAATTTAGTCTTTGAAAGGACTAAACCTTGGTGTTTGATGATTTGGGATAAAACATGAAGATGTTTGAAATGTTGATCCAAATCATTTGAAAACACCAGAACATCATCTATGTAAACAATGGTGAATTGGGAATATGGATTGAAAATTTCATTCATAATTCTTTGAAATTCAGAAGGGGCATTTTTCAATCCAAAAGGCATTACATTCCATTCGTATTGACCAAATGGAATGGTGAATGCAATTCTATAGCGATCTCGATGATCAATTTGGATTTGCCAATATCCGGATTTTAAATCGAATTTCGAAAAGACTACTGCAGCATGTAGTCGATTGAGTAAATCTTTTTTGTTGGGGATAGGATACCATATCCACCTGAGTGCTGTATTGAGAGGCTTGTAATTAATTACAAGTCGAGGAACTCCTCTTTCAATTTCAGCATTTTTGTAAACATAAAATGCAGCACAGCTCCAAGAAGATGTACTGGGAATAATGATTTTCTTTTGAAGAAGATCATTTATTTCTTTTGAAGAAGATCATTGATTTCTTTTTGGCAGAGAGTGGTTAATTCATGATTCATTTGGATTGGTCTAGCCTTTGTAGGGATAGACTTTTCATCAAAATCAGGCTCATATGGAAGCCTGACAATATGTTGTTTCCTATGCCAGAAAGCATTCGGGAGATCAGAACAAATATGTTGTTGGATATGGGATTCCAGGGCTTTGATTCTGGATTTGATAATTGGCTCCTGCAATTGCTGTTGGAGCCTTTTGAAATTTAAATCTTCTTTTAGAAAATTGATTTGTAATTGTTTGTTTTCTAAAAATTGGAGTTGTTTTTCAATAGGAGGCCTATTGAAAGGAATGAGGATTTGTTGATCCAAGTGGGTTACTTGAATACCATTTTTGAGGACCATGAAAGGAATGATTTGTTGAATGAAAGGGGTACCTAATATCACTGGGTGAGTGATATCTTTGACGAAAAGGAAAGAGGTAATAACAGACAAGGATGCATGTTTTACCTCAACATCTGATAGTTTGAAACTAATGCCTAATTTCTTGCCATTGGCAGATCTAAGGCTTTCTTTAGTTTTTTCGAAGAACTTAGTAGGAATGAGTCCTTCTTGGATGCAATTGAGATAAGCTCCTGTGTCTAAAAGAGCTAAAATTTCAAGGGTAAAAGAACCATTGATGACAAGAGAAAACTGGATATGCCATTTTTGAATGGATACTTTTGAAAGATGGTTCAGAAATTGGTTTATTTCCTGAACATATGTAGTTTCAGGTTCTGGGGGAGCAGATTCTGAAGGAATGGTCTTTTTTGCACAGAGTTGTTGGAGAACTAATCTATCCAATTCTTGAGAGGCTTTGATTTCTCTGATTTCTTCTTTCAGAATAGCAATTTCTGATTGAAGGTCTTGAATAGTTACAGACTTTTGTGGTTTAAGAGGAAACCTATTGAGGATATCTGTGATATTGTAGGTATTGACAAGCCGAGGATGATTGTCAAAAGGATTGGATCTTGAAGAAGATGGTTGTTGAAAAGTTTGTTTAAACTTATCAAGGTATTCTTTTTTGCTAAAATTATCAGGAAGGTTCACATTTTTATTTCGGGTTTTGGGTGCCATATGCTAAGACTATCGACCCTGCAAGAATTCCCGAGTTAAAAAATCAGGAATTGAGTTTGAAAACCCTTTGATGTATTCTATATCAAAATCAAATATAGATAAAATAGCTTGCCATCTAGCAAATATTTGTTTTGAGGCAAGATTTTTTACATCTTTTTGCAAAACATATTATAAGGTTGATGATTCCTGTTATTAGTATTTTTTAACATAACCTATTTGCTTCTATGTGCTTCTGATCTTCTTAAATCTGTCCTTTATATGGTTTATCTTGAGTAGATCTGAGAACTTTGTGTCAGATCTGAACAAATGTGAAAGGAAATCTGGAAACAGATTTACTCAATAAGACTTACTGAACTTTTAAGGCCACAGGATAAGGCCACTGGTGGTTTTTGTATCTTATTGAGACGAGAATTCTATTCTCAATGGTCACATTTGGTTAGATCTATACATAAACTGAACAGATCTAGTCTTTATACACCATATAATAGATAAACTTATGAAATATCACAAGTCATAGATCCAACTTGGTTATAGTTTAAAATGACTAATAACTTGAATGAATTCCATCTTATGGAATATGGTGGTAATGATTACCAAGCTAAGGGAAGTATTTACATCCGATTTAAATACTCGTGATTATTGACTGCTTTTACATCTACTGCTTTATTTACATTCTGCATTATGTCATTTTCTAAGATGTTTAGATCTCCCTCCTCCTCTTCTTCTTATCCAATCTCACCCTCTCTTTCCTCAAAGATCAAAGAAGAACTCCACTTCTCTGATCTACAACAATCCATTGACAATTGGAAAATTCCTAAGTTTTCCGACAAAGAAATATACAAAAATCAGAGATGGTCACTTAGTAGTGACTATGTCATCCGAACTGTTGAAGAAATAGTTGAAATAGATTCCGATAGTAAGGAAATCAAACTTCTTACTCCAAGTGTTCTGGCCAAGTTCAGACAAAAATACAAATATCTCCACTTCGGTCTTGTCCAGATCGGAGCCAAACCTTTATCCAGAGAAGGTTTAGACACTTCTCTTCTGTTATGCCTTAGGGACACCCGATTTCTAAACTTTAATGACTCCCTGTTAGGTATGGTAGAAACCAGCCTTTGCAATGGACCAGTCTATTTTTGACTGCTTTCCAAATTTTACGGTCTCCCTTCAAGATAGGAACCTCTTAGATTCCTTAACTCTGAATGTCCAGATAGCCAATTACAAAATCAAAACTGGATCACTTCCAGTAGCCATTCTACATAGAATTCAATATAAGGCTATGAATTCTGCGTTCAATACTGGAGCTATGAGAGTCTCAAATAAAGGTGAGACAATTTTGTTTCAAACTGATCTTACCAGATCCCATATTTCAATTCCAAAACCTATCTCTTGGCAAGAGGTAAATCTTCCTTCAAATTGGCTCCTAACCGGAGCTAGCTGAAATCAGCTTTAAATAGACAAAAATCAAAAAGCACTATTTACTACAGTGACTTGCTACAGTGTCCCGCTACAGTGTACAGTGGTACACAGTAACTAGTGAAAAAGTGCTACAGTGTTACAGTGAACTCTGCCGACACTACAGTATTCCTACTGTCGCCACTGCTATTATCATGCTGATATCTTTGTTGGCATCACGGCTGGCGTCATGTTGATGGTAGGGCTGACATCATTGCTGTCGTCAGTCCAAAAGGTCAAAGTCTTCTGGGTCATCTTCAGGATTCCCTTCTGATGACTGTGGGGAGACTTCTCCTTGCTGCAACTGTTGTAGCATCTTCTGCATAGCTGCTGTGTGTGTGTGTGTGTGTGTGTGTATTTTGTATGGATATATATGTATATATATTTGCATATATGTATATCTATAAATATGTATTTGGTGTGTATATAATTGTGTGTGTGTGTGTGTGTGTGTGCATCAAGGTATGGAGTATTTATTTTTATTTATTTATATATGTATTTTATGTAATAATAATATATTGCTATGATTCTCCGATTCTCTTTGACTTTTATCTCTGGTTTTTTGATTTTATTAACCCACTTTTATGGCGACCAAGAACTCATCTCCACCGCTGCCACCACCGAATGAGCCATGGGGCAAGAGATCCTTTACATATCTTTTCTATAGGTCTAATTTTGATCTATTGCCACAATCGCGTGTCAAGCCTGTTTCACAAGGAAAGGGTGAACCCGGTATTATCTTGTCTGACTTAGAGATTGCTGCATTGGTTGAGCCATTTAAATTTGCACTGGTTGGGGAATTCTCTCAAGGCCGCCATTTAATGAAGGCAATACGTAAAGATTTTCGGACCATTGGTCTAAAAGGAGTTGTTCAGATAGGCTGGTTGGATCCTAAATGTGTATTGATCAGGCCAACTCATGAAGAAGATTTTATACACCCATGGATAAAAAATCTCTGGTATCTTCTGGGATTTCCAATGTGGATACTCAAATAGACTCCACATTTCCTTCTATTGCATCTCTTCAAAAAGCCGATATTGTTCTCTATTACTTCGGCTGTTGGTCACTCGCTGAAGATAGACAAGGCTATTGCTCAAATATGATGACCTAGTGTTGCTCGTGTTTGTGTGGAGTTAGATCTACTCAAGCCTATTCCTAACGGAATCTGGATTAGGTCCGAGAAGGACGACTTTTATCAACCCGTCACTTATGAGAATTTACCATCTTATTGTCATGACTGCTCCCGAATTCGTCACTCAGATTTTGAGTGTGGCCAGAGATCTCAACTAGCAAAGTAGAAGGAGAATGATGAATAATAGGTGCGTAAACAGGCCCAGGCAGAATTGCGGCCTAATGTGGCTATGCCGTCGAAAGTGAAAAACAGAAGGGGAACATCTCTTTCTGGAGGAAAAGGTCCTGTACATGAGCCTATCTCTCAAGCTGATCCTCAAACATCGAAGTTGAGGATGCATTACGAGGATCCTTAGATGATTGGTGGCTCCCTAGGTTTTCAGAGATTGTTGTTACTAATGTTGTTCAATCTGAGTGCGTTGATGTTAACGACGCTACTGGCTAGGCTTTTGTTGCAATTTCTGAGAATGGCAATATAGAAGATGTTCAGATTAGAGGGGGTGTGGAGGTTGTTCACATGGCACCATCTCTAAACACTCTAAACCCTAATGTGGAGGCACAAGCATGGCCAACACTAAACCCATTAAACCCTAATATTTACCTGAGTGCTACTGCTGAGTTCCCCTCTGACTTGGCTTCTAACCAGGATGATGTTATGCTAGCTTTGCAGGAAAGGCATGTGCATGAGGGTTTAATATAAGATGATCAATCCTATGTTAGGGTGCCATTATCTCACAAATATGCTTATAAATCGAACACAGATTCTAGTTCTATCCGAGATGATTTCTAGCATTTTTTGGATGCTATTGTTCTCTAGAAGAGGATTCATTCAGCATTTAAGGGTTCGGGAGAAGGAAGAATATGCCTGATGCTAGGGTTTAGCCTAGGCGTAAAGCTAAGCATGCTAGTTGCTTCTCTACAATTTTTGACTAACTATGAATTATTTAGTTTGGAATATGTTAGATTTCATCATGCTTATCAAATAAGAATGAAGTAGAAATAACCATGAAATCCACATCCAAGGATCACATGTTTGCAATTAAAACAGGAATAGAGGAAGGAAACAGAGATTACCTTTTGTAGCAAAAAAATAAAATTTTTCTTACGGATAGAAATTTGATTAGCAACCCAGGAACTAATTCCCTCTGTTTTGATCATCCAATCGCACCACTACAATCTAAGAGTAGGATTATATCTAGCAATAATCCACACAAGGTTGAATTGCTCACAAAACCCACTCAAAACTATACTAGTAGAAGAGGAGCGGCTAGGTTTTAATTGGAGAAGAATAGAGATGTAGAAGAAATGATTTCTCGTAATTCTATCTACAAAAAGGAATGATTCCTATATTTATAGTTTTTAGGATTTATGTTAATTGCAATTAAGTCCTCTAAGATCTAATATCTACAATTAGGTCCTTAAAGTGAATTGCAACCAAGTCCTATGAATTATAGCAAACTTATAACTCATCTATAAATATATTTTTCTTCTCTTAATTAACCACATAATATTATCAAATAATATATATTTAGCATTCAAACCTTTATTGTGTGTGACACATTAGGTTTCCTGGTATTATTGGTAGCATAATATGAATTAATTCTAACAGCTTTAGAATTAATAATCCTAAATAAAATATAGGATTAATTTATTCATTTTCTAATTAATAAAATCATATTTAGCCTATAACACCCCAATTTCCATAACATAGTTGGCTATAACTTTGTGGGATGCCGCGCCGTCTGATTGCTCAGACAAAGGGTCTTTATAACAAACATTACTCAAAAGGCAGCAGAAATTGTTTTCCAACATAGAAAAATGCAAGAATTTGGCTTCTGATACATACACTTACAAATACAACAAGTCCAAGATGTAGCATGAGCCTCTGGGAGTCCACCGCACTTCATCTGCACCTCTGATCCTAAATTTTTCTAGGAAAATAATACACGTGTGTATGAAAATCACTCAGTGAGTCCCGTGTATGCTAGTGCTTTAGAAATGGCATAAAGTACATAAAACCCTTCTACGAAAAACATTTCATTTGTTCACTGGAAACAATTTCAAAACTCAATCATTTTTGAAAAACTTCATTTCAGATTTCAAATCATTGCCCCAGTATTCAAATCATAGTTATTCATTCAATTAAAGGTCGGCCTGTATGCAAAGCTCTTAAGGCTTCACCTTCAGTACCACGTATCATTGTGCTTAGACCGCAGCCTACAACTGATGAGACTCCACTTCATCATGGAGGACAAGAACCGATAACTAGAGCGAGGACCAAGAAGCTTCAAGATGATTTTCAATTGATCATCAAACAATGCTTAAGGATGAAGGAGGATTAAAGGGTTGAGGAAGCGAGCCAAGAGTTCGTGTTGATGGCCATCCACGAAGGACCCTAACAAGAACTTAAGCCATCAGCAAAAGGGGATGAAATTTGACAAGGAAGGCTTCCAGAGGATAGCTGGCGCTGGCTCCATGCAGCCAAACCGGTGCCAGCTCCATTCTGTCCAAAACCAACACTCAAGCAAACGAAAACCGGCCGAAGACAGAACCTAACCGGCACTGGTTGTGATGTTCCAAACCGGCGCCGGCTTGGCCTTGAGCAGTCATCGACTGTTCCGCTTTTTAATACTTTTCTCCGATTTTCTTCACTTTTAATTGCTTGTAAAGACTTATTTTAACCCTAAACTGTAACTAAACCTCAGGGATTACTTAGCTAGGGTTAGGGTAGTATAAATAGCACCTTTATTACTTTGACAAGACAATTCACTTGACTTTAATTCAAATTTGAGAGAGAATCCTGAGAGGCCAAGCCTCCTTGTTCATCTTGTTCAAGACCAAGCTAAAGAGTTAGTCCTCCTTTTGTAAGAGTCTATAAATCTTTTGGATAATCCAATGTTGTTTTCTTTGAATGGGTCTTAGTTGCTTTGTTCTTCTAAGGTTTTTTTGAAATTCAATATTTGGGTGCCTATTTTCTCTATTCTATTGTTCTTGTTTGCCTTTGTTGCTTCAAGGATATTAGGGTGAGAATCTAGTAGAACTTTCTATTCATCTTGAGGGTCTTTGAGGCTTTGTTCTTCAAGGGTTTGAAAGAGTGTAGATAGTTAGATTACCTTTCTCTTTTGTCACAAGAAAAAAATCTCTGTTTTGGGTTCCAATTGTTGAGCTGAACCATAACCAACAAATATTCCACAATACCAAGAAAAAGCCACCACAAAAAGTCATATCAAAGAGTTTGGTATCAGATCAAGGAAAAGCTTGATTCCCATCAAAGCTTGAAAACAAGAAAAGGAGCCCCACGAAGTGAAGAAAAAACAAAAATAGGGCAAATCCCGTAATTGAAAAATATGCTTCAAAAAGGTCATTGAATCTTTGTTATATCTTGAATTTTCTGTTGGGAAATTGCTCCTTGGTGTTTTTATAATCCTTAGGAACAAATTTGTCTTGTGTTTGTGGTGAAATTTTGCTTGAATATGGTTGAAATTTCTGATTGCTCTTGAGTGACGAGTTGCAGCCAAGGTGTTTGATAAAAGTTCCATGAGAGTGTTTTTTGTTATAGTTGGGAACTTTGATTCTTATTTTGATTCTTTGGGTTTTTGTGACTTGTTATAACACTCTAATGTTGAATTCCATGACCCTTGAACTCAATTTCTCTATTGTGCACTTGTGACCATTTTGTTCTTCATCATCCTAGGTTTAGTTGTTCTTGTCTCTTTGTTTTGATAATTCTTGTTTGTTTCTTTCTTAGAATTGTTCCTTGTGCACTTAGTGCTTGTTCTTGAGTTGATTGAATCCACATTTTCTTGAATTCTTGACCTAAAACTTGATTGTTTGAGGTACCCAACAAGTATTTGTTGAAATTCCCCTAAGACCCCCAAATTGAAAAATTCTCTTGATTTGTGTGACTCACTTAGCTGGACTAAATCTTCAGCTATTGGGGAGAATTGGGATCGAACAAGAAGGCTTGAGTGTTGAGGAAAAAAAAAGGCAAGTAAGTGAGCTTATCATTAAAAGAACCCAAAAGAGCAAACACGAGCGTGGAGTGATCAATTTGGAGAGCCATCATGCAAGGAAGTGAGTGAGGGTCTATTTTTCTTCTAACCTCTTTGTTTTGTAGGTGTAAGGCAATATTCCATCACCATGGCCCATGAACAAGAGATCTCTAGGTCTAACCCAAGTGGACCTAGTAGACCTCAAGAAGAACAATTTGATGCTAGGGGACTACGTGAAGATATGCAAGCAAAGGACAATGTAAAGTGAGTTCCAAAACTTGACAAGGGAGTTGATAAACCATCTTGGGCAGTCTTCAACCGTTGCACAAAGGAGAGGCCAAGAAAGGTATGAAGTGCCTAGTCTAAGGATGAGGGATGGTGATGCCCACACTCCTCCGTTACATGCCCAACAAGGGGAAGAATGGGATGAACACTCTATTAGGGGTATCCAACAAGCTCATATGAGAGGAGGAAGACATGGCTTGAGAGGAGGATGAGGAAGAGGCCAAGGAAGGAATGGAGGGATCAATGTAAGGGGGCTAGAAAGAGAATTTGAGGGAGTTGATGAATGGTATGAGGGGGATCATGTCGAGGCTTTTGGGGAACAACATAGAGGATGGGGCCATAGAGGAGGAAGGAGAGAAGGAAATGATGTGGAGAGGGAGTTGAGCCATATTAAGTTGAAGGTGCCTACATTCTATGTCAAAAGTGACTCCGAAGCTTATTTTGAGTGGGAAAGCAAAATGGAGATATTTCTAGAAAGCCACAACAATAATGAGAGGTCAAAAATGAGGTTGGCTATTTTGGGATTCTCAGAGTATGCTTTGGTATGGTGGGAGAAAGTTAGTGCACAAAGGAGACAAATAGGAGTGAAAACCATGGCTAATTCGAATTTGTTGAAAGACATGATGAGAGCAAGGTTTATACCACACCATTACTATAATGATCTCTACCAAAGGCTCCAAGTACTCAAGCAAGAGAACAAGAGTGTGGAGGATTACCATAAGGAGATGGAGGTTATGTTGATAAGAGCTCAAATCCATGAGGATCCAAGAGCTACAAGGGCAAGATTTTTGGGAGGATTAAATAGGGAGATTGCCAATTTGGTGGAATTGCACCCCTATGATTGTTTGGAGGATATGGTACATGCCGCCATGAAGATTGAAAGGCAATTAAAGAGGAGGGCATTTACTAGACCAACACTTCCAAATCCCAACACAACTAGAAAGGTGCAAACTAAGAAGGATGAAGCTTCTAAACCATATCAAAGGGACTTCAACAAACCGAGGGAAGCTTGGAAACCTAGAGAAGATTGGAAGCCTAGGAAGGATTGGAAACCTAGGGAAGGATGGAACAAGGACAAAGGGAAAACCATGGAGAGGCAACAAAGGAATAGAGACATCAAGTGTTTTAAGTGCCTAAGATATGGACATACTTCCCATGAGTGTCCAAGCAAGAGGGCGATGTATACCAATCCCTATGGTGAGGTTTCTACAGACGAAGAAGAAGAGGGAGAAAGGAACCAAGGAAACCAAGAGGGAATTGGAGATGAGGAAAGTGATGAAGGGGAAGTTATGGGACAAGAATACTCCTTGGTGGGAGTCACAAGAAGGTCATTGAGCTCACAAGCCATTGAGGATCAAGACCACCAACAAAGAGAGAACATTTTCTACACTAGGTGTCTAATCAACAAGACCCCTTGTAGTGTCATTGTGGATAGTGGGAGTTGCACCAACGTGATTAGTGCGGATTTGGTTGAAGAATTGGACATGAGTTGGATTAAGCATCCCAAGCCTTACAAACTATAATGGTTGAATGATAGTAGGGAAATGAGAGTAAACAAGCAAGTGTTGGTGTCTTTTGAAATGGGGAAGTACAAGGATGATGTACTTTGTGATGTAGTGCCCATGCAAGCGGGACACTTACTACTAGGGAGGCCTTGGCAATATGATAGGCATGTGAAACATGATGGGAGAAAGAATACTTATTCCCTACTCAAGGAGGGAACTAAGTTTACCCTCATCCCCATGGCCCCTAGTGAGGTGAGCAAAGACCAAAGAATCATGAAAGAAAAGGAGAAGAAGAAGGGGGCACTAGAAGTAAGCAAAAGCAAGAAAGTGAGAGGAAAGAAAATGAGAGGCAAGAAAAAGAATTGAGAGAGAGAATGAGTAAGCAAGTGCCTTTGACAATCAAGGATAGAAATGAGCAAGGCCTAGAGAGGGGAGGTAAAAAGAGAGTGAATTTCTTTGCAAAAGAGAGTGAAGTCATAGAGGCTATAGAAGCTAAGGAACCGGTTATTCTTCTTTTATGCAAAGGTTCTTATGTTTCTACTAATGATTCCACATTATCTTTGCCTCATGAAATTGCAGCTATTCTTCAAAAGTTTAAAGATGTTTTCCTAAATGAGGTGCTCGGAGGACTACCACCAATGAAAGGAATTGAGCATCAAATTGACTTTGTACCCGGAGCCATCATTCCCAACCGACCGGCATATAGAAGCAATCCGGAGGAGTCCAAGGAATTGCAAAAGCAAGTAGAGGCATTACTTGAGAAGGAACATATGAGAGAGAGCCTAAACCCATGTGCGGTTCCAGTTCTCTTGGTGCCCAAAAAGGATGGGACATGGCGTATGTGCGTGGATTGTCGTGCTATCAACAACATAACGGTAAAATATCGCTATACCATTCCTAGGCTAAATGACTTGCTAGATGAGCTATTTGGTGCATGCATTTTCTCAAAAATTAATTTGAAATCCAGTTATCACCAAATTAGGATACGAGAAGGGGATAAATGGAAAACAGCTTTTAAAACTAAACAAGGGTTGTATGAGTGGCTTGTCATACCCTTTGGATTGTCTAATGTTCCTAGTACTTTCATGCAGTTAATACACCATGTTTTGAGGGAATTCATTGGAAAATTTGTTGTTATATATTTTAATGACATATTAATTTATAGCAAAATCATATGTGAATCATTTAAATCTTGTTCAAAGTGTGCTTATGGCTCTCCAAAGGGAGAGATTGTATGCTAATATTGAGAAATGCTTTTTTTGTTTGGAGAGGATTACATTCCTTAGGTATGTTGTGAGTGTAAGAGGGATTGAGGTTGATGGGGGAAAAGTGAAAGCCATCCAAGATTGGACAACCCCTACCACCATTAACCAAGTCCGTAGTTTCCATGGGCTAGCTAGTTTCTATAGGAGGTTCATCCAAAATTTTAGCACTATAGCAGCTCTCTAACCGAAGTGGTAAAGAAAAAGGTGGGATTTAGGTGGGAGGAAACCCAACAACAAGCCTTTCAAACCCTCAAGGACAAATTGAGCCAAGCTCCAATTCTTATTCTTCCCAATTTTGAGAAGGCTTTTGAGATAGAGTGTGATGCAAGTGGGGTGGGAATAAGTGCGGTCTTAACCCGAGATAGAAAACCCATTGCATACTTTAGTGAAAAATTGTCCGGGGCAGCCCTTAACTATTCTACCTATGACAAAGAGTTTTTTGCTTTGGTGAGGACCTTAGAGTATTGGCAACACTACCTTTTGCCAAGAGAGTTTGTCATTCATACCGATCATGAGACCCTTAAACACCTCAAGAGCTAACAAAATTTAAACAAAAGGCATGCAAGGTGGATGGAGTTTATTTGGACATTTCCATATGTCATCCAATACAAGAATGGTAAGGAAAATGTAGTAGTGGATGCACTATCTCGAAGGTATGTACTCCTCAACTTTTTGGATACTCAACTTCTTGGTTTCGAATTTGTCAAAGATTTGTATGTTGATGATGAGGAGTTTGGGGATATTTTCCATGCTTGTGAAAAAGGTGCATTTGCTAAATATTATAGGCATGATGATTTCTTGTTTAGGGAGGCAAGGCTTTGTGTGCCAAAGGGTTCCATTAGGGTGTTGCTAGTTCGAGAAGCCCATAGTGGGGGACTAATGGGTCATTTTGGTGTTGCAAAAACCTTAGGCATCCTTAAGGAACATTTCTTTTGGCAAAAAATGAGAAAGGATGTGGAAAGACATTGTTCTCAATGCATTACCTGTAGGTGAGCTAAGTCTAGAGCTCTTCTACATGGTCTTTATACTCCTTTACCCACACCTAATATGCCTTGGGTTGATATTTCAATGGATTTCATTTTAGGATTGCCTAGGTCCAAGGGGGTCTAGGATTCTATATTTGTGATTGTTGACAGATTTTCCAAAATGGCTCATTTTGTGGCTTATTTCAAGACTAATGATGCGTCATATATTGCAGATTTATTTTTTAAAGAAGTAGTGAGAATGCATGGGATTCCAAGGACTATGGTCTCGGATAGGGATACAAAATTTCTTAGCCATTTTTGGAGAGTTTTATGGAATAAACTTAGGACTAACCTTTTGTTTTCCACAGCTTGTCATCCCCAAACGGACGGACAAACCGAGGTGGTCAATCGTACACTCACCCAACTCTTTCAGGCCATAATCAAGAAGAACTTGAAGAATTGGGAGGAGTGCTTGCCTCACATTGAGTTTGCATACAATAGGGCTATTCACTCTACCACTTCTTATTCTCCTTTTGAAATTGTATATGGTTTTAATCCTCTAACTCCTTTAGATTTGGTTCCTTTACCTATATGTGAACGGTTGAACCTTGATGGAGCTAAGAAAGAAGAAATGGTGAAGGCACTCCATGAGAAGGTGAAAGAAACCATTGCAAAACGCAACGAAGAGATCGCCCATAAGCGCAATTAAGGAAGGAAAAATGTTTCTTTTGAGCCGGGCGATTGGGTATGGGTGCACCTTCACAAGGAGAGATTTCCCATGCAACGCCGAAGCAAACTTAATCCAAGGGGGGATGGACCATTTCAAGTTCTTGCCAAAGTTGGAGATAATGCCTACAAGATAGATCTACCAGGTGAGTATCATGTTAGTGCTACCTTCAATGTTAGTGACCTCTCTCCTTTTGATATAGATGATGGCAAAGATTCGAAGACGAATCCTTTTCAAGGAGGGGGAGATGATGAGACTCCATATCATCATGGAGGAACCAAGGGGACCGATAACTAGAGTGAGGACCAAGAAGCTTCAAGATGATTTTCAATTGATCATCAAATACTACTTGAGGATGAAGGAGGATTGGAGGGTTGAGGAAGCGAGCCAAGAGTTCGTGTTGATGGCCATCCGTGAAGAACCCCAACAAGAACATAAGCCGTCAGCAAAAGGGGATGAAATTTGACAAGGAAGGCTTCCAAAGGACAGCCAGTGTCGGCTCTATGCAGCCAAACCGGCACCGGCTCCATTCTGTCTAAAACCAACACTCAAGCAAACGAGAATCGGTCGAAGACAAAACCTAACCGGTGCCGATTGTGATGTTCCAAACCGGTGCAGGCTTGGCCCTGGGCAGTCGTCGACTGTTCCTTTTTTTAATACTTTTCTCCGATTTTCTTCATTTTTAATTGCTTGTAAAGACTTATTTTGACCCTAAATTGTAACTAAACCTCAGGGATTACTTAGCTAGGGTTGGGGTAGTATAAATAGCACCTTTATTACTTTGACAAGACAATTCACTTGACTTTAATTCAAATTTGAGAGAGAATCTTGAGAGGCCAAGCCTCATTATTCATCTTGTTCAACACCAAGCTAAATAGTTAGTCCTCCTTTTGCAAGAGTCTATAAATCTTTTGGATAATCCAATGTTGTTTTCTTTGAATGGGTCTTAGTTGCTTTGTTCTTCTAAGGTTTATTTGAAATTCAATATTTGGGTGCCTATTTTCTCTATTCTATTGTTCTTGTTTGCCTTTATTGCTTCAAGGATATTAGGGTGAGAATCTAGTAGAACTTTCTATTCATCTTGAGGGTCTTTGAGGCTTTGTTCTTCAAGGGTTTGAAAGAGTGTAGATAGTTAGGTTATCTTTCTCTTTTGTCACAAGAAAAAAATCTCTGTTTTGGGTTCCCATTGTTGAGCTGAACCATAATCAACAAATATACCACAACTCCAAGAAAAAGCCACCACAAAAAGTCATATCAATAATACTCAACCATGTGTCGTAGGATAAGTAAGTACACCGCAGTGTACTACTGAGAATCAAGTTAGTGCATACTCCAGGTATTCAAGTTAGTACATACGCCAGGAATTTAAGTTAGTGCATACGCTAATTATTTAAGTTAGTGCTTACACCAAGAATTCAAGTTAGTTCATATGCCAGGAATTCAAGGATTGTCAAGTTCAAGAAATCAAGAATTCAAGATTCATATTGTTCATCATGTTTCCAAATTGGAAAAGGCTCGTACTTGAACACATCAGGAAACCATTTTTCCATATCAAGAAAAACACTATTGGGGCAAAATACTATTTTCCAGAATTTGATCCCACTGACTTGCAAGTCAGTTAATAATTTCCATAGGCTCCACACAGCCAATCAATTTATTCCATAGGCACATCAGGCCAATAAAATAATTTTCGAGATCAAAATGTTATTTTCCAAAGTTAATTTCATATCGAGAGATCATTTTCCAAAACCATGTCAAAACAGGGTAAAAAGTTCTTTTCTCACATCAAAATAAGTTTCCAAGAGTATTCGGGTCTTTTCCCCATATTCAATCACAAAAGTCATTTCCAACGGTATTCGGGTCATTTTACCAATACCCAATTCCAAAAAGACTTTTCGAGTGTATTCGGGTCATTTTACCCTTACCCAATTTGAAAAATATTCACAAGAGTTCCAATAAGGATATTTTGGTCATTTATCGAATACCCAAGTTCCAAAGGTTTTCATAAAACATTTCAATAAGGACATTTGGATCATTTTCCAAATATCCGATTTCAAAAGGAACTCATTTCAAGAAATCCAGAATTCTAGTTCCAAAAGAGGATTAAATTCAAAGTTTCCAAACATATTTCCATAAAATGTTCCAATAAGGGCATTCCAGTCAATTTATGGATACCTGATTCCAAAATTTACCATTTTCTAAAAATCCCAAATATTTAATCCAAAAGGACTGAATTTACAAAATTCATGCTTTAATCATGTAGTAAGGTTTCCAAGCCAATTATGATGTTCAATCGAGCCTAAAATGGCATAAAATAATTCTTTCTCAGATAAACCTCAAACATATTCAAGGATTTCCAAAATGGTATAAAACATAACATTTCATTGAAAAGTGAAGTACATTAGCTCTCAAAAGGTTTTAGAAATCAAAGGGACTCATCTCGTGTCCTAAACAACTCTTTCCGTTTACGGCCGTTTAATCACTGTTTCTACAGTTTTTACTATTTCGTTGGCCGTTTACCGTTAAACCTACATCAAACATCGTTTTCGGGTCAATTCGTTCTTGGCCAAAAAATCACCGACGTCTAGCTGACGTGCCCGACATCTAGCCGACGTCCAACCAACGTTTGGCCGACATTAGCCATCGGGGCCGACGGTTAAGGAAAATGCTTAACTTTCGTTCACATAGTTTTTTCCTCGTTTGATCAATTCTTTCATTTTTATTTTTCCGCAACCTTTATCCTTTCATATACAAAGGATTCACTTCATATTTTCCCTTAATTTCATCCATAATCACACAATTAATCATCCTTAAATTCATCCATTTTCGGACTACTTTTCTAAAATTGCACTTGTTTGACACATCATTTTGTTTTGACATAACTTTCAATCCACAACTCTGATTTGGCACTATGATATACCAAATTGACCGTAAGACTCTTAAATTTAATTCTCTATAAGCCTTATTCAGATTTCTGGTTCTTGTAAGATGCTACTGGGCAAAAATTGCCCCAGTAGTTTTACCTCAAACCTACCATTCATGCTTTCCTTTGTTTTCCTTTAGCCTTTAACACCTTGGAACCATTACTTCACTCAATTTTCCTTCAAATCATCTTTAATTATATGTTTTCCAGATTCCAATAGCTCACAAGAGTCACACTTATTCAACACAAATTCACTTCTTCAAAACAAAAGCTAGTATAATTCATTGTTCCAACCTAGTCACTTCCATTTTTATTCTACCTGGGTCATCATCTCAACAACCAGAAGCAATCCTTCGAACTACCATAAATATTCAGTTCTCCCTTACACAAAACAATATCCACAAAGCTTCTAGGCAGCCGACACACATACAACACATTGGTATATACAAGGTTCACACGCAAAGTTTACAAACCCTAGCTTTAATCCAAAATCAAGACATGAAAATCATATTTTCATGTTAAAATTGATATTATAATGATCACCATAATGAAATCTACAACTTTAATTCTAGAAGCATAAGATTTTACCTTATGTTTAAGGCTATTTGTAGTGATTTTGCTCCAAGAACACACACATTTTTTTCTTTCTCTCTCATTTTTCTTTTTCCCCTTATTTTTCACTAGCTTTTCTTTCCTTGTTTTCTCTTGTTTTTTCCTTCTTCAAGGTTGGCCAAAATTCTAGCTATTATAATAGCCTTCCCACCACCATTATCATTAGAAATTTGGCAAAGAAAATTTTAAATCAATTAATTGTATGGTGGCTAATGTATAGGTGTGTTCCAATGAAAAATTTACACACCAACCACTTTTATTTCCTCCACAAAAATTTCTTTATTTCTTCTTGCAAGGCCAACAAAATTCTTGGTCAATTTCTAACCATTCATTCATCTTCTCTTGGTCTAAACATTAGCCAATCACAATACCCAAGGCCTAAATTAAATGGCCCACAAAATGATGTGTTCCAATCACAAATTACACATCATTCTTCATTTCTTTTTGAAATCCTTTAATTCCAAGTGTTTTGCATGAACTCTTCATGAAACCTCCCTTAAATTGACACATTTCCATGGGCTACCACTCACAAAATGCCACACGCACTATTTTTTAACCGCAATTTCTTATTTTCTTCAGAAATGACCAAAATCGGGTCTGAAACGGAAAATATTTTATTTCACTATTCAACTCCAAAAATTCCACTGAATCCACTGGTAACACTTAAATTCTTCAATTCCCATTCTATTTGGTCAAATTTACTATCAAAGTCGCGGGCACGGTCAAAATGACAAAAATGCCGACGGTCACCCAGATAGCATAATTCATACCAAAACGTGCGTTTCATCGCACTGTTCAATTTTTCTTCTCAGCATACCCTCAAATTCTTATTTTATTAATAATATTAGCCTTCGGAAGATTTAGGATACGAGTAAAACAAATCCAATAATTACATCCAGGTCCCGACCAAATATTATCATACCAAAATATTCATCTCATTACACCAATCAACTTTTGGTCTAGCTATTGATTTAAATTCTTATCCTATTACAAGTAGTAGCCAATCAAAGGTAAAATGCAGCGTATTACATAGCCGACCAAGAGCGACATCTAGCAATGACTTCTAATCACCCAAAAGTCCAAAAAGTCAAGTGGCTTGACATGAACCTTTCAATAGCAAATAACTAGTGCAATAAACTTCTTTCACCATACTATATCTCATTCGGTCTAGAGCACGGAATTTGTGCCAACTTCCTCCAGAATACTATTAATTATGGCCTGAATATTTTATTACTTGTTCAAGAAATCCATTACTCGATATGTGTATCAAATTTGGAACTATTTCTAGCACATAGTCATCTCGGCCAAAGATTTCATGAGTAATGATTTCTACAGGTGGCCTTGAGATATACTCTCCTACTATTAGGAGTGGTGAATCCTTTATTGACCCTCTTAACTTCTTTCATTTACTTTACATTGTACCTAATATCCATCCCATAGGCAGCCTTGTGAGACTTCAAAGATTAGAATCAAAATACAACACTTGATAAACAAAATACCTTGGAGATCTCATTTGTAAGGATACTTGCACACTTGCTATAATGAGATTCTATCACTGACACTTAATAGCTATCCAAGTGATTATCTCATAGCTAGGTCATCAAATGAACTTGTTCATATAACAAGCATCTACATATTAATCCTAAGTACCACAATAATCATAGTTATGAGAACCACCACTTTATCCAATCAAGGGATATAACATGTGCTAGTCTTGGCATATTAATAATTTCCTATCTCATTAATACTATGATTAGGGATTATTCAAGCACAATCAATACATAGTGTATTAGGAATCTCACATCATGATCCCTATCATGATTTCCTTAACATTGTGTTGTACTAGAGACTTTATCAAACAATTTATATGCATATTAAGATATAACAATCAAACTAAAAGATAAAGAATATATCTTTTATTGATTATTATACAATATACATGGTACAAGTGATTGCCTCTAGGGTATAACACTAATAGAATATTAGAGGCATTTCTAATCAGTTTTCAATTCGGAAGATAGAAAAAACTGATTTGTGAATATAATTTATCCTTTTTTTGGCATTCTTGAACCAATGATGGATAGCTTAGTAATTTCTCAAATAGCTTTTAAGTTGGGGTTTCAGCATTGTAATAGCAGTCAGAACTCTAAAATTTGGGTGTTTTGGGGTGACTTTGTGAATGTTCACATTTTGTTGGACCATAATCAGTTAGTACACTTATCCGTATTAATGCCTACTGGTCATACTGTATTGTGCTCGACAGTTTATGCTATATGTACCAGGCAGGCTCGGTTGGATTATGGGCTTCTTTGATAAATGCTTTATTCTCGATAAACTGTCTATGGATTCTTGCTAGAGATTTTAATATCATAGTTGCTTTCTTAGAATATTTGCGTTCTTCTTCATAGAGTCTTCCTGCTCTGACTGATTTTAATAATTTTATTGATGCATGTTTCTTGAGGACTCTTAATTTTTCTAGAAGTAAATATTCTTGGGCAAGGATGGGGGAACGACCTTGTTTTAAACGGTGGGTTAGGGTGTTGTTTAATTAGATTTGGGACACATCGTTTCACGGCTCTAAGGTTGTTCATCTCCGCAGAAGTGGCTCTGGTCATTCTCCACTCGTTATTAAAATTGCATTGATAGATAATGCGGTTGCGTCTAAGCCACTTTGGCTTCAGAAAATGTGGACTCACCAGTCACAGTTTCAGGATGTAATAAAGTTGGATTGGCATGGTTCTTTTTATGGCAATGGAACGCATATTCTTTGCTACAAATTGAAGTTAGTTAAGAGAGCTTTGAGAGAATAGAGTCGATCCATGTTTGGCAATGTTTTCCAGAATGACAAGCAAGCAGATGATGAAGTTCTGAGGATGGAAATTAAGCATGCGCACTCTATGCCTACTGTAAATAGACAGGAGTATATTGCGGCTTAAGCTAAGAATACTTTCCATTTAAAATGTGAAGAGAAATTCTGGAGGGAGAAGTCTCAATTAAAATGGATTAAAGAAGGGGATGCCTATACTCAGTTTTTCCATGATTACTGCAAAACTCGGTGATAGAAGCTTATAATTTTGTCTATTTGTGATGAAGATAGCCAGTCCCTCTCGGCGTAGGCTGACATAAAAGCTGCTACAGTTCATTATTTCAGCAGCTTCTTAGTGCCTTCCGGGATTTCTTCTGAGAATCCACGCAACTTGATGTTCGAATCCATTCTGAGTCCGCTAACTCATGAAGACAATCAGTTTCTTAATTCTCTGCCCACTATGGATGAGGTTAAGGATGCTATTTTCTCATTATTTGGGGTTTTATATACACAGTGCTAGGATACAAATACACAAGATGTCATATATGCAGTAAGAGACTTCTTCGTGAGACTGTCGTTTCCTAAAAGCTTTACCAGCACATTATTGGTCTTGTTGCCAAAGGTGTTGGCCCCCTCTTCTTTTGCTCAGTTTTGACCTATTAGTTTATGTAATTATTGTAACAAAATAATTACGAAAGTTTTGGATATGTGGCTAGGTGAAAGGAAGGGACATTTCAGAGAATATTTTCTCAACTCAAGAGCTGATGCATTCTTTTAATACAAAAGTTAAGGGAAGTAATGTGATATTGAAGCTTGATATGATGAAGGCCTTTGCGGAGGCGCAGCCGTTGCCAACACTAAGCCGCTTAAACCATAATATTTACATGAGTTCTACTATCGAATTCCCCTCGGGCTTGGCCTCTAACTAGGATGATTTTATGCAAGCTTTGTAGGAAAGGCACGTGCATGAGGGTTTAATACAAGATGATCAATCCTATGTTAGGGTGCCATTATCTCACAAACGTGCTAATAAATCGGACACAGGGTCCAGTTCTGTTCGAGACAATTTCCAACATTTTTTGGATGATATTGTTCTGCAGAAGAGGATTCCTTTAATAGTTCGGGGGTGCGGGAGAAGGAAGAATATATATGCCTGATGCTAGGGTTCAGCCTAGGCATAAAGCTAAGAATGCTAGTAGCTCCTCTGTAATTTTTGACTAACTATGAATTATTTAGTCTGGAATATTAGAGGCGTTGCTAATAAGTTTCAATTAGGAGGTTGAAAAAACTGATTCATGAATATAATTTATCCTTTTTTGGCATTCTTGAACCAATGATGGATAGCTCAATAATTTTTCAAATAGCTTTTAAGTTGGGGTTTCAACAATGTAATGGCAGTTGGAACTCTAAACTTTTGGTGTTTTGGTGTGACTTTGTGAAAGTTCACATTTTGTTGGACCATAACCAGTTTGTACACTTATTTGTATTAATGCCTACTGGTCAAACTGTATTGTGCTCGATAGTTTATGTTGGTTGTACCAGGTAGGCTCGGTTGGATTTGTGGGATTCTTTGATAAATATTTCGTCCTCGATAGACTGTCCATGGATTCTTGCTGGAGATTTTATTATCATAGATGCTTTCTCAGAATTTTTGGGTTCTTCTGCACCGAATCTTCATCCTATGACTGATTTTACTAATTTTATTGATGCATGTTTCTTGAGGAATCTTAATTTTTCTGGAAGTAAATATTCCAGGGCAAGGATGGGGGAACGGCCTTGTTTTGAACGATTGGATAGGGTGTTGTTCAATTCGATTTGCAACACATCGTTTCACAGCTCTAAGGTTGTTCATCTCAGCAGAAGTGGCTCTGATCATTCTCCAATCCTTATTAAAAATGCATTGACAGATAATGCGGTTGTGTCTAAGCTATTTCAGTTTCAGAAAATGTGGACTCGTAATTCGCAGTTTTAGGATGTAATAAAGCTGGCTTGGCATGGTTCTTTTTATGGCAGTGGAATGCAGATGCAATGGTCCAAATTGAAGTCAGTTAAGAGAGCTTTGAGATATTGGAATCGATCTGTGTTTGGCAATGTTTTCTAGAATGTTAAACAAGCAAATGATGAAGTTCTAAGGATGGAAATTCAGTATGAGCACTCTATGCCTGCTGTAAATAGGTAGGAGTATACTGCGACTATAGTTAAGCTTGGTTTCCATTTAAAATATGAAAAGCAATTCTGGAGGGAGAAGTCTCGATTAAAATGGATTACAGAAGGGGATGCCTGTACTCAGTTTTTCCATGACTACTACAAAGCTAGGTGATAGAAGCTTATAATTTCGTCTATTTGTGATGAAGATAGCCCATCCTTCTTGGCACAAGTTGACATAAAAGCTGCTACGGTACAATATTTCAGTAGCTTATTAGTGCCTTCTGGGATTTCTTCCGAGGTTCCGCACAACTGCATATTCGAATCCATTCTGAGTCTGGTAACTTATGAAGACAAACAGTTTCTTGCTTCTCTACCCACTACGGATGAGGTTATGGAAGCTATTTTCTCATTAGGGGTGGACGGTGTGTAACACCTCTACTAAGTGGCCTAAAAGATCAAGGAATGTCGCCCCATCCTTTTTGACAAGGGGTCTTTATAACAACAGAAGAAAAGAAAGTAAGGAGGTATAACTAACATTAACTTCAAAGTGGAAACTGAATTACTAACTAAATAAATCCCAATACAGTCTCATAAAGATAAAACTCTGTAAGCCAAACGAAATCCTTATACATTATCACCAGGGTAATGGTAGAAGAGTATCAAAACCTAATCTATTACAAAATGATCTTCAGCACTTGGTCTTCATAAACATACACTACCCTGAAAAATTGAGGTTCGAAAAAGTCATGTGAGATTATAAATAATCTCAGTAAATCCGTAGTATGTGAAAATGATAGTTACGAAATCAATGATATAATGCATGCTTATGAAATAAATTGAACGGATGTAAACAACAGAAAATTTGCATTTGTCCATCCCATATTTGTTTTAAAATTCAGCCCAACCCAAAAACCACAATCGTACATTCTCTCCAAAATATTTTTAAAATAGAAATCATGTCATCCGTTCTATCCAAATTTGCTCATGTCACAAATAAATCAAATCATATCATATCTTGCCTCAAATGTAATATTGTTAGGAGCGAAAATCTTATGCTATGATTTTCGCAATTATATGCATGAAGGTAAAATTGTCATTAGATATAAACATTGATGCATGGCTCCTAATCATACCATAACATTTATAAGAAGATTCCAAAAATTGATCATGCATATTTTTCCCAAGTAGAAGTCGTAAAGTGCTAAGAGTGATACCAAGTACAATAAAATAAAACTCATAAGTAAAAATCATATCATGTGCTTCTTGTGACATAAACATTTATGCATGATCATATGAACTCCATAGAATTATTTTGCATAAACGAGTCATGAGATGCAAGGACTTACCTTGTCCAAAAGCTTAGCAAAAGAAATCTTTTCAAATTTTTCAATCCTTCCTTCCTCCCAAATCCGGCTCCAAATTTAATATAAATTATACAAGAATTAATCTCTTGATCACAAGTCCTTAGAGATCAAACTACATAAATCCCTAAGGAAAAAGAGGTTACTTATGCTCCAAATAATCTCTTCTATCTCCTAATGCTAATCGCATTTGCTTATTCTAATATTATTAATCCTAAACCCTTAATCAAGAAATCAATCCACATAGATTAGGGCGGAAAACATCCCATCTAGTTAAAAAGAAAAAATAATTTAAACAATGAATAAATAGCTAGATTGATAAGTAAATAAACAAGTAAATAAATCAATCAATGAATAAATAAATAAGTAATTAAATAAGTAAGCAAATAGGCAAATAAATAGCTAATTAATAAGTAGATAAATAAATAGATAATATGTAAATAAATAGTTGATTAACTAAATAAATAAATAAATAAATAGGTAAAAAAAAGTAGGTAATTAACTAGGTAAATAGATAATCAATTATCTTTAAGACTTTGTATTTAAAGATTTCCAAAATAGAATAATTATTTAAGCATAAAAATCATAAGAGATGTATATATATATATATATATATATATATATATATATATATATATATATTCCAGAAAGTTAAAATATCCCATAAATTTTATGTGGATTCATTTCAATCAAGCTAAAGAAATTTTTAGGGTAAAATTCATGTTTTAAACCCTTAGTGTAAAACTCTGTTTGTGAAGCAATTTAGAGGCCTCAAAAGTTGATTTAATTATCTAAGGAAAACATTTTATTTATTGCTGAAAAATTCCAGAATAACACTCCTATATGTTAGGTGAATTACCATGCAATCCCTTTCCCAAAACTATTTGAAAAACCAGGTTAATTAAATTTCTCAAACATCTCGCCAGAATCACCACCACTCTGTAGCAACAATTTTCAAAAATTCATAACTTTCAAAATATTAGGCATTTTTTGATGATTCTTGAGCCATAATTTTTCTAGCATCCCCTAGTTTGTAAAGTACAAAATTCAGCATAAAAATCCAACAATAATTATGTTTTTCGTTGGTTTGAAGTTAGGTCTCTGAATAGGGGTTTTCTGGCAGCAAACATATACTCATCAAAACACCACAATTTTCAAACACCAAACCTTTATACACCCTCAAATCCCCAACACACCCTAGATCCTATAAAATATCATTCACAGTCCATATGATCATCTCTTACCTCAATCAAAACAACATCCATTCCAAACTTCGATTTTCCAGCAACACCCTGTTTTACTCCAACAATACTTGAGCAAAAAAAAAAAAAAAACACCAAAAACTCAAGCAATAACACCAATACATATATCATACACATAAAGCCTCATTTACTCAACATTATTCAACACAAATTCAAGAAGGAAACATTTAATCACGGCTTCAAACCACATTTTCACAAATCTGGACAGAAACTGCACATTTCGGTTTTATGCTATATACGTGGCTAAAAAAAACTTCTTTGCGTACAAGACTTCATTTCACACATCAAAAAACATCCTTAAACATAAATATAACCACTTGCATCTCAAATCACCTTTCAAAATGCTTAAACAAGTCAAAATAGAAATCTGTCCAGCAACACTTTATTTTCAGCCAAGAATAAATCAAAGGAGGAAAGATGCAAGTTTTGTTTACCTCTTGAAGCTTCAAAATCACTGCAATAGACCTTTCAAGTTCCAAGAATTTGTGCTTTCTCAAGATAAGATGTTTGCAAAGCCAAGAGGAGTGTGTGTAAGTGATTTTGGTGTAGGGAATGTTGGGGAGTAAGCTGGTAAGTCAGCTTGAGCAGCAAGGGGAAGGAGATGGCTGTGTTCTTGAGTGAGAAGAGAAGAAAACTTGCAGAGAAAATGGGGTAACTTTCGGCCAGCTTGGGAGGGGAAATGAAGAAAAGTTTTATTTTATACTAGGCAAATTTTTAATCCAATGGTGGAGAAATTTTACCCTAATTTCAAAGGCCAAGATAGAGAGGGTTTAGTTGGGTCAAAAAGATCCATGGGTCCATGAAATGGGTCTTGGGTCAATTGAAGAAATCAATTCAAGAGGTCAAAATTAGATTTGACCTAAAATTTGACCAAGATTATTAGCTTGGGAAATAAATCCGAAACCCTAATTAAAAATGAATTTGTTTAAGAGTGTTCTTTGCACAAGAGGAAGATCATTGGGATAATTTTATTGAAAAAGTAATCCTCAAGTTAATTTCACTAATTTATTTTCCATACATAGTATATATATATATATATATATATATGCATAAAATGAACAATTACTTACATATTAATTATTTACCATGCCAAACAAAATAATTAACTTATCAAACATATTTTTTTTTCTTAAGAGAATACACCTAGAGAGCACATAAAACAGCCATGTATGATGCATTTAATTTATGATGCAGTCTCAAATAGTCATATTATTAAGTTTCTAAACTCTCAATTAAGTGGGGTGTCACACGATGCACCAGGTCCAGATTGGTTTTCTGGGGTTTTTTATACACAGTGCTAGGATATAATTGCACAAGATGTCCCATGTCCAGTTAGAGACTTCTTCGCGGGACTACCGTTTCCAAAGAGCTTTACCAGCACATTATTGGTCGTGATGCCTGAAGTGTCGGCCCCTTCTTCTTTTTCTCAGTTTAAACCTATTAGTTTATGTAATTATTGTAACAAAAAAATTACAAAAGTTTTAGCTATGTGTCTAGGTGCTTTGTTACCTAAACTTATCTCTTCTAATCAGACGAGATTTGTAAAAGGGTTATTTCAGAGAATATTTTGTCGGCTCAAGAGCTGATGCATTCTATTGATAGAAATGTTAAGGGTAGTATTGTGATATTGAAGCTTGATATGATGAAGGCCTTGGCAGAGGCGCAACCAATGGCAACACTAAACCCATTAAATCCAAATATTTACCTGAGTGCTACTGCCGAGTTCCTCTCGGACTAGGCTTCTAACCAGGATGATATTATGCTAGCTTTGCAGGAAAGGCACGTGCATGAGGGTTTAATAGAAGATGATCAATCCTATGTGAGGGTGCCATTATCTCACAAACATGCTTATAAATCGGACATAGAGTCCAGTTCTGTCTGAGACGATTTCCACCATTTTCTGGTTGCTATTGTTCTACAGAAGAGGATTCCTTCGGCCAGTCGGGGGTGCAGGAGAAGGAAGAATATTCCTGATGCTAGGGTCCAGCCTAGGCGTAAAGCTAAGCATGCTAGTAGCTCCTCTGCAATTTTTGACTAACTATGAATTATTTAGTTTGGAATATTAGAGGCATTGCTAATCAGTTTTCAATTAGGAGGTTGAAAAAACTGATTCGTGAATATAATTTATCCTTATTTGGCATTATTGAACCAATGATAGATAGCACAGTAATTTCTAAAATAGCTTTTAAGTTGGGGTTTCAGCATTGTAATAGCAGTCGGAACTCTAAAATTTGGGTGTTTTGGTGTGACTTTGTGAATGTTCACATTCTGTTGGACCATAATCAGTTTGTACACTTATCCGTAATAATGCCTACTGGTCATAGTATATTGTGCTCTGTAGTTTTTGCTGCTTGCACCCGATAGGCTCGGTTGGATTTGTGTGCTTCTTTGATAAATGTTTCGTCCTCGATAGACTGTCCATGGATTCTTGCTGGAGATTTTAATATCGTAGCTGCTTTCTCAGAATATTTAGGTTCTTCTGCACCGAATCTTCATGCTATGACTGGTTTTACTAATTTTATTGATGCATGTTTCTTGAGGACTCTTAATTTTTCTTGAAGTAAATATTCTTGGACAAGGATGGGGGAACGGCCTTGTTTTGTACCGTTGGATAGGGTGTTGTTTAATTCGATTTGCGACACTTCATTTCACAGCTCTAAGTTTGTTCATCTCAGCAGAAGTGGCTCTGATCATTATCCACTTCTTATTAAAATTGCATTGATAGATAAGCGGTTGCGTCTAAACCATTTCAGTTTCAGAAAGTGTGGACTCACCATTCGTAGTTTCAGGATGTAATCAAGCTGGCTTGGTATGGTTCTTTTTATGGCAATAGAATGCAGATTCTTTGGTCTAAATTGAAGTCAGTTAAGAGAGATTTGAGAGAATGGAATCGATCCGTGTTTGGTAATGTTATCCAGAATGTTAAGCAAGCAGATGATAAAGTTTTGAGGATGGAAATTCAGTATGAGCACTCTATGTCTGCTGTAACTAGGCAGGGGTATACTGCGGCTAAAGCTAAGCATGCTTTCCATTTAAAATGTGAAGAGCAATTCTGGAGCAAGAAGTCTCGATTAAATTGGATTAAAGAAGGGGATGCCTGTACTCAGTTTTTCCATGACTACTGCAAAGCTTGATGATAGAAGCTTATAGTTTCGTCTATTGGTGGTGAAGATAGCTAGTCTCTCTTGGCGCAAGCTGACATAAAAGCTGCTACGGTTCATTATTTCAGCAGCTGTTAGTCCCTTCTGGGATTTCTTCTGAGATTCCGCGCAACTGGATGATCGAATCCTTCTCAGTCTGGTTACTTTTGAAGACAATCAGTTTCTTGCTTGTCTGCCCACTATGGATGAGGCTAAGGAAGTTGATTTCTCATTAGCGATGGACAGTGCACCAGGTCCAGATTGGTTTTCTGGGGTTTTTATACGCAGTGCTAGGATATAATTGAACAAAATGTCCTATGTGCAGTTAGAGACTTCTTCGCGGGACTGTTGTTTCCTAAGAGCTTTACCAGCACATTATTGGTCTTGTTGCCTAAGGTGTCGGCCCCCTCTTTATTTGCTCAGTTTAGACCTATTAGTTATTGTAATTATTGTAACAAAATAATTACGAAAGTTTTGGCTATGTGGCTAGGTGCTTTGTTAACTAATCTTATCTCTTCTAATCAGACGGGATTTGTGAAAGGAAGGGTTATTTCAAATAATATTTTGTTGGCTCAAGAGCTGATGCATTCTATTGATAGAAATGTTAAGGGTAGTAATGTGATATTGAAGCTTGATATGATGAAGGCCTTTCATAGAGTATCTTGGGTTGCCTTGCTGAAAATCGTGGAAAGATTTTGGTTTAGTCCGCATGTTAGCCATCCGGTTCAAAATTGCTTATCTAATTATTGATTTTCAGTTTTGGTGAATGGAGAAAGCTCCTATTATTTTTCCTCTTCTAGAGGAGTGAGGCCAGGGGATCCTCTTTCCCCTGTCTTATTTATTTTAGCTCAGGAGATTCTATCTTGTTCCTTGGAGGTAAAATTAGATAAAGGTGTTTTTGTGCCTTATTCGGTGCCTCGATCAATATTTACTGTAACTCATCTAAGTTTTGTAGATGACATAATTATTTTTTGTATTGGAGCTAAGCGTTCTTTATAAGCGATTAAGGGAATCTTGGAGTATTATCAAAATGTCTCGGGATAGCTCCTCAATGCCTCTAAAAGCTCCTTCCTTATCTCAACTAGAGCATCTTCCTGAAGTGCATCCTTTGTTGAGAGGGAACTGGGTTTTTCTAGGAGGACTCAACCCTTTATTATTTAGGCTGTCCAATATTTAAAGGGCAAGCCAAAAGGGTTTATTTTCAAAACTTAATTGATAAGGTGAAGAATAGAATACAAGGTTAGAAGCTTCATTCTCTTAATCAGGCCAGTCGAATTCAGCTTTTCCGCTCAATTCTTCTTTCCATGCCTTTACATATTTTGCATGTTTTGTCACCTCCTTCTATGGTTTCTCATAACTTGGAACGTTTGTTTTGCTCCTTCATATGGGGTAATTCTGAATATACTGAGAGAAAATATTGGAGGAGCTGGAGGTTAGTGTCCTTTCCTTAGGATGAGAATGGGTTAGATTTGAGTAACTTGATGGATGTTAATCAAGCCTTCTCTATGAAGTTCTGGTGGAAGTTCAGGCAAAAGAGATCTTTGTGGGAAAAGTTTATGTGGGCTAAGTATGTTCCTTTGGGGTTTCATGTATCTCAACTTCAAGCACCTAAGGTATGCTCAGTGGTTTGGTGGAGGATGCTTTGTATTGCGCCTGCTACTGAGCACCATATTTCTTTTAGGATCGTGAGGGGTTCTTCATTATTTTAGCATGATAACTGGAGTGATTTAGGCTGTCTATTTGACTTCAATTCTTTATCTCTCATCTGAACTTGAGAGTTCGATACTGCTTGTCCAACGGCTTCATGGGATGCTAGTTTTCTTCTATCCATTTTAGATGATAATTTGGCTTTTCAGATTCTAACTTCTTTACTGCCTTTGCAGTAGTGTAATGGTGAGGATATTATGATATGGTGGCCTTCTTCTAAGGGTGATTTTACAGTCACTTCAACAAGGTCTGTGTCTAGGCGGACGAGAGGTGTTTCGACCTGGATGAAGGATACAAAGTCCTTGGGTGTTCAGTCAGCAACCAAAGTGTTCCTATGGAGATTGCATAATTCCATTGTGCCATTTGATAGTGTGTTGCAAAGGACAAGTCT
The DNA here is from genome assembly GCA_026120185.1 of Voacanga thouarsii. Classification (NCBI taxonomy): domain Eukaryota; kingdom Viridiplantae; phylum Streptophyta; class Magnoliopsida; order Gentianales; family Apocynaceae; genus Voacanga; species Voacanga thouarsii. The sequence goes on from JANUWF010002331.1 coordinate 1,497,150, forward strand.
TCCGATATGTTCACGATATAGTTTCTGTTGTGCTGCCGTTGTGAGTGCTGACCATCTTTTTGTTCATTGTCCGTTGGTTTGGGATATTTGGACGAAAGTTGGACAGATTTTAGGGATTTATATCAGCTCTCTAAGGGAAATGCATTTGCATTATGTTTTCATGCAACGGTGGTTTGCAGCTAGTTTGGTGAGATCTTTTGCTAGAGTGTTTATGATCGGTGCTCTATGGGAGATTTAGAAATGTAGAGCATTGGTGCGTTATGAGGGTGCTAGGCTTTCTTTGGGGATTTTGCGGAGGCGAGTCCAGGAGTTTGTGAGATACACAACTTGGGTATTTCCCATATGCAGAGTGGTAGGGATTTCATCGTTCTTTCAATCTCAGTTTCGGCTTCACAATGGTTGGAATCCATTACCAATGGTATAGGAGAAAGGAATTGCCTCAGATTTCATTCTAAAAGTCGACAGGGCTTCTAAAGGTAATCCTTGCTATATGGTTCTGGAGGACTTTTAAGGGACGGGCTTGACAACTTTGTATGGGGGTTTTCGTGCTTTATCAGTCATGCGGATCATTTTCACACAGAGATTCAAGCTGCAATTCATGGTTTGAAGTTTTGTTTCTGAAGGGGGGTTTGGAAGCTGATTGTGCAGACTGATAATCATACGTGAGCTGCTTATATGTCCAATTCGAACAATCAAATTCCATGGAGATTTTTTGACTTGTTTAAGTTGCTTAGATATTTGTCCTCGGGCTTTGAAGTCATTTCCTTCAACCATGTGTTTAGAGAAGCTAATTCTCCAGCTGATAGGTTAGCTAATTTAGCAACATCTCAGCTTTGTTCTCAGCTCTTAACATCTTTTGCTATTCTTCCTGGGGAAGTTCAGGGTCTTTGTAACTTAGATTTCTTGCAAATTCCATCCTTGAGATTGCAAAGAGTTCGTGTTGATCAGAGGTTTTATGTCCCCCTTCTTGTATTTTTTGTTTTCTTCAATAAACTAGTAGGGGTCCGCCTAACCCCCCACCATCACACGTAGTTTTCGAAAATATATATATATATATATATATATTTGGTGTATTCATATGTATATACATGAATATTTATCGTATTTATATATATGTGTATATATGTGTGTATATATATAAGTATGTATATAGGTATACATGTGTGTAATGTTTATATATATATGTATGTATATATATTGTGTATATATATTCATATATATTTGTATTTGTGTGTCATTTAGATACGTTTCTTTTGTATGTGTGTGTGGGTGTATATATATGTATGTGTGTGTATATATGTGTGTTTATAAATTTGTATGTATGTATGTATTAGAAATATATATGTATAAATTTTTTTGTATATAATCATTCAATAAAAATAATGAAATAATTAATAGCATATCAATTTTTAAAATTTTATAAATGTTAAAACTAATGTATTACATTGAATAATGTTGTTCCATAGAAAATTTAATACAATAGTTATTTTTAATAATATTTTTGTTTAAAAAGTTAAAAAAATAAATATTGAGAATAGTTTAAATAATAATAATAAAAGGGATTAGACCAATCTGATGTCTTGGCCTTCCGGCTGATGCACAAGTCCTCCATGCATGTCTATTTTATAATGCTCAATTGTAATTTAATTGGAGGTTGTGATCAGGTACGCGGGTTCAAGTGGACCGTGCCAATAAAAGAGTTGCGATTTGGTGTGGTGGGTTTACATGGATCAATGCAAAATTTTATTTAATTTAAAAAAATTTTAAAAGCTTTTGGGAGAAATTTTTTTTGTCGTCATTGATCCTTTTTAGCTAGGAATTGTTTTGTTTTAGCGGGAAAATTTTCGCCACCATTGACCCTTTTTAGCGACCAAATTATTTGTATTGGCGAAGAATTTTTTTTATCGCGAAAGGTAATAATATTTTCTTCCATCAAATTTAATTTGTTAAATAATATTATATTTTTGGTGATGAAATTTTAGTCAGGAAATGTGAAGCATGAAAATGCCATATTTTCATGGCACTTTTCCTTAAGTTTTATGCACTCTTTTGTGTGAACATGTGTTGTATTTACTCATTGTGTTATAATAAGTTTCAAGTGAAAAATGATAAATAAATAAATATATGTGTGTGTGTGCGCGCGCGTGTGCTTGCTTTAAATGATGAGTTTTTACACAAAGGATGATTGCCTAACACTTTGCTGCCTCAGAATTCATGTTTAATAAAGTTTTAAAGTGCTTGATTAGGAGCACGCCATGATGCATAGCCATGCATCATCGCCATGCAAAACAGAACAATTCCAGGAGCCATGCACGATGAAGTGCATGGCTGTGCATGTGCCTGTGTAGAACAGAGGAAAGTTTCAAACTTTTTATTAATTAGTAAAATATTTCGTCGCTGATCCCTTTCTAAATAGAAAGGGATTACCGACGGAAAATAAAAATCCCTCACAGATCCATTTCAAAATTCCATTACTGAAGTCGTTGACTGCTTGAAAAATACCTCGCTAATCCGTCGCTATTTGCGATGGGTTTTTGAATCCGTCGCAAATTTTTGCCTCTGCGAGGAGGAAATTAGCGGGGGAATTTTCCCTCACTAATCCATCGCTAATTTGATTTAGCGACGGATTAGCGAGGGAAATGTCCCTCCCTAATTCTCTGTTTTCTTGTAGTGCCAGAAGTTTGCAAAATTTGAGGAAAAAAATAGCTTTGCCAAACACATGGCTAATGGCACAGCCATGCACTTGCCCGTGCAGATGCACGACCATCATGTATAGCGGTGCACTCTGCCCATACTAGTGTCGAGGTAGTTTTGGAAGTTATCATGCATGACCAATATGCACAGTCGTGCATACAAGCCATGCAACATTTCGAAAGAGGTTTATAATATCTTAAATTGGTCCAATATCGGTTTAAACTTCCATAATTCAATCAAGACGGTTTTGGAGGGTTCTATATAAGCTAAGAACGTCCAATTCACACACAAAAAATAATAATAATTATTATAATTCACCAAGAACATAATTCTCTTGGAGAAAAGCTTTCAAGTAGGCTAGAAGGACGAGAAGAAGGTAAGAAGGCAAAAAGACTTGAGATTGTGGGCTTCCCAAGTGTTCATCCTTCAAATTTTCTGTTATTCTTTCTTGTTTCCAAGCTATCTATTTTTTTTTTATTTCCTTTGTATTCAAATAATTGAGTATTTTATTTTTATGCAAAGGTTATGTTTTGCTATGAATTTTGATACTTTGAGATGTATTAAAGAATCTATCTTTGACTATATTAGGATTACCTCTTGAGTATTTATGCACTTTTAGATATCTTTTCTATTAATTGTGTTGAATTGTTTATGTATGCACAACATAATTAACTTGCAAGATTGGAAATCTATGTTAGTTAATCTTTTAGTTAATTTAACTTAGTAGCATCTATTAAACTTGGTTAAGTTGCATCTTTTTGGACTAAGTTTAATAGGGAATTGCATGTTTCAAGTGTATGTTTGCATCTTTTTAGGATTTTATGCTACGTGATGTTAATGATGCCTTGAGGTAAGTATCAATCTTGTGAATAGTCTATGACAAGTGATTAATTGAATTATTAATATCTTTAAGAAAAGATTAATCAATTGGGATTAGATTAGAAATAAGGTTAGGGATTGAAATCACTTTTGTAAAGGAAAAGAATTCTAGACTCTTTTGCATGGATTCTAAAATCAGTAACTCTAGAGATTAAATTCACTTTTGCAAGGATATGAATTCTAGATTCTTTTTCATGAATTCTAAAATCAACAACTCAAAGTAATCATCATCCATGATAAGTTCTTAATTGATCATAACATATGCCTAAAAATTTGGTAATTTTTTAATTGGTCTTGAAGTTTCCTATTTTTGCTTATTTCTTATTTTTATTCTTTGTTTCTCACTTTTTTTTTTTTTTATTAGTCTGAGATAGTTTCCTTATTTGATTTCCCCATCTATTTGTAAATACTGGTGTATAATTCATCATTGGACATAATTAGGTTAAGTATTATTAGATGATTTCACATGAATGAAGTTGATGGTTTTTATTATAGAGTATACTTCTCTTGTTTCTTAAGTGATTGATACCTTACTTGCTGCTATATTATGCTATAACTTTAGGAGTAGGATTTAAAATTTGTTGGTGTATAACTACTGTATTTTCTTCTAAGAACCTAATTTTATGTCAAATATCCTATCACAGCAAATTTTTAGCGATGTTGCCAGGGAACATAAGAAAATTTTGATTATTTTCATTCTTTGATTGATTCTTGTAATGCTTGATTTTGATTAGTTCTCTTGGTGCCAAATATTTTCTTTTTATTTTTGATTTTATTTTATTTTATTTTGTAGGTTTCTCATCTTCTTTTAGGCAACTAAGAAGACAACCCCAAGGCGCTAAATAAGAAATTAAAAGTTGCAACGAAATTGCTCCATTAGAGGGAAATTCTTTAAAATTGATGCAAATTTGTTTTCTTGGTGATTTCTTTCCTATTCTTGCTTTTACAATGAATACCGACCTATCTCTTAAAGAACTTTCTACCCCTGCCCTAAATAAGCAACTTTGTGCGTTGTTTTTCGAAAGTTAATCATGCTTTTAAATTGCAATCGGGTTTGATTAAACTTTTACCATCTTTTCATGGGTTACTGGGAGAATATCTACATGGGCATCTTAGGGAATTTCATATTATATGCTCTAATATGAAACCGGATGGAACTCATGATGAGGTCATTATGTTTTGTATATTTCTATTTAGTTTGCATGGTGGAGCTGAAGATTGGTTGTTTGATTTACCTATGGAGTTGCTTAGGACACGAGGTGAGTACCTTAGATTTCTAAAACTCTTTCTGAAGCTAGTGTGCTTTGTTTTTCCATGAAATGCTATGTTATATACCGTTTTGGAAATCCCTGAACATGTTTAAGGTTTATCTGAACAAGAATTATTTTTATGCCATTTTGGGGTTGATTAAATATCATAATTAGATTGGAAACCTTACTGGATGACTAAAGCATGAATTCTGTAAAGTTAGACCTTTTGGATTGAATATTTGGATTTTCAGAAAATGGTAAATTTTGGTCGTAAATTGACTGGAATGCCCTTATTGGAATATTTTATGAAAATATATTTGGAAACTTTGAATTTAATCCTCTTTTAGGATTAGAATTCTGAATTTCTGGAAATGAGTTCCTTTTTGGAATTGGGTATTTGGAAAATAATCGAAATATCCTTATTGGAATGTTTTATGAAAACCTTTGGAACTCAAGTATTAGGTAGATACCTGAAATATCTTTATTGGAATTCTTGTGATTATTTTTCAAATTGGATAAGGGTAAAATGACCCAAATACCCTCGAAAAGTCTTTTGGAAATTGGGTAGTGGTAAAATGACCTGAATACCCTTGAAAATAACTTTTGTGATTGAGTACGAGGAAAATGACCCGGATGCTCCTGGAAACATGTTTTGATGTGTGTATAGAGTTTTTTTTGTCCTGTTTCAACATGATTTTGGAAAACAATCTCTCGTGATGAGATTAGCTTTTGGAAAACGACCTTTTGATCCCTGAAATTATTTTATTGGCCTAATGTGCCATAAAATGAATTGATTAGCTTTGCGGAGTCTATGTGAATGATGATCTAACTTGCAAGTTAGTGGGATCAAATTTTGAAAAATGTTGTTTTGCCCCAAAAATGTTTTGATTTGAAAATCCTACGGGATCAGATAATCAGTCAGATGGGGTTGGTATTGTTAACGTTGAGTACTTAGTAGGGACATTGATCTTTGTACTAGCTCATGTTAGAGGTAGTCGGCCCCAAGTAACCTAGCTAGTTATGGGGATTGTCTTACTCCAAACAGGGCGACAGGACATTGAGAAGAGTCATCCTGGCTAGCCGTTTAGCACCTGCAATTGCCGCGTCTGCAGGCACTTCTTATTTTGAGTCATTCGCTGGATACCGAGTGGGAAAACTCACTCAGTTTGACTCCTTGCCGCCTCGATAGTAATTGACGTAAGGATTGGGACCCCTGACTTATGTTGGCATGTGAAATCCCACCTAAAAACCAACCCTAGAGTAAGGGGGGTCGGGATGCATATCAAATTTTCTTTCATGAATATATATCTTTGATTGATATTTATGTGCTTTAGAATTGTGATTTATAGTCTAGAAGGTTTAGTTGTGCTTATTAAGTAGGAATGGTAAAATAGTAATTTTGCTTGAGGTCGAAATAAGGAGATAGCTTGAGGATTAAATGGGAAGAATATTTAAGAGAGAAAATAACAACAAGAGTTGTTGTGGTTTAGTAGTTAGAACATTGGAATTAATCCTTAAGGGCTTAAGTTCAAATCCCATCATTTAAGTTTTAGCATGATTAATTTTATTTTGTTTAAGGTTGGAATTTTCGGCCTTTGCATTCCATAAGTAGAACTAGGAGTGTTGTCCTAGGGGAGATATAAAGGGAATGTCCTAATCCTATTCTTATGCCCTACAAGAATTCTTAAGGGATTCATACCCTTTTATTCCCTAGCTTAGCTTAAATTCTTCACCAATTAAGCTTATTTAATTTATCCAAATCCATGTTTTAAGTCCAGAAAATTCAGCAAGGTCTATTGATCTTGGAATTTTGAAAATGGCTCTTAGAGGATAGAGTTTTGGCTGAAAATAGAAAAGGGTTAAAATAGAGTTTTAGCACCTGCAATTGCCGCGTCTGCGGGCGCTTCATATTTTGAGTCATTCGTTGGATACTGGGCGGGGAAACTCACTACGTTTGACTCCTTGCCGCCTCAATGGTGATTAACATCAGGATTGGGACCCCTGGCTTATATTGGCTTGTGAAATCCCACCTAAAAACCAACCCTAGAGTAAGGGGGTCGGGATGCATATCATATTTTCTTGCATGAATATATATCTTTGATTGATATTTATGTGCTTTAGAATTGTGATTTATAGTCTAGAAGGTTTAGTTGTGCTTATTGAGTAGGAAGGGTAAAATAGTAATTTTATTTGAGGTCAAAATAGGGAGACAGCTTGAGGATTAAATAGGAAGAATATTTAGGAGAGAAAATAACAACAAGAGTTGTTGTGGTTTAGTAGTTAGAGCATTGGAATTAATCCTTAAGGCCTTAAGTTCAAATCCCATCATTTAAGTTTTAGCATGATTAATTTTATTTTGTTTAAGGTTGGAATTTTCGGCCATTGCATTCCATAAGTAGAACTAGGAGTGTTGTCCTAGGGGAGACATGAAGGGAATGTCCTAATCCTATTCTTATGCCTTACAAGAATTCTTAAGGGATTCATACCCTTTTATTCCCTAGCTTAGCTTAAATTCTTCACCAATTAAGCTTATTCAATTTATCTAAATCCATGTTTTAAGTCTAGAAAATTCAGCAAGGTCTATTGATCTTGGAATTTCGAAAATGGCTCTTAGAGGATAGAGTTTTGGCTAAAAATAGGGAAGGGTTAAGGAAGGTCCCCAAGAGAATTAGTCTCCATGGTTAAACCTTCAAAACTCCACTCCATAAATGTTCATCTTCTTCATGAAGGCAATCTGAAAATTTTCCAACTTCTTGGACAGTCTAGCTTTCGAAAACTTCAACCATTTTTCTTACTCAATTGCTGCTAGAAAAATGGCCAACTTGTTCAGCTTGAAGATTGAAAACCTTTGCCAAAAATCGGACTGCATAAAGCTGTGCATACTAGAAAAAAATTCTGGGTAAGTTTCGCAGCTTAGCAAGCCAAAAACCACGCTGTTTCTTCCACCTTTCAAGCCAACAATTTAGCTTTGTCCTTTCTCCGTAAAGAATTCTAGAAACCAGCCTTAAAGGACCCTCCAAAACCCCTTCAAACTCTCTGCAAGTTGGCTGGAACGTTGTAGAAAAACTACACAAAAATTCTAGCAAGCCTTGCGAAAATCAAACTAGATATTCTAGCCTTGCTCTCTCTTCAAGCCTTGTCCGAAAGTCACTTCAACTTTCTGTGAAATTAACCTTAGTTAGCCATGAACTGAACTTCATCCCCCTTCTTCACTGACCTACTTGATTGAGCACCATAGCCACACCTTAAATTCCTCCTTCAATTACTTCAATCAAGCTTCCAATTAAAATTCAAAATTCCAGCAAATTGCTCCATGAAACTTCCTTGGATTAAGTTTCAAACAACCAGAAATTCTCTCATCATTACAAATAGACTTTTGGCCAACCTATAGCTCCTTCAAACCTCATTCATCTCAGCAAAACCTCAACAAAACCAGTTGGCCATTGAAACTCCCAAGAACCTTCATCAATCAAACCATTCTACTCTATCTCCTACCTTAATTCACTCCATAAATTACTCTCTTTGAAATTAAAATGACCGGATTTCCCTCTTCTCCCTAATCTGAAAATCAAGTCACAAGAATACCTCAATCATTCGGCCAAGACCATTCAGCAATTTCGTCTAGCTTTCTCTCTAATTCTCTCCATTTCTCCAAGAACACCAGGAACACACACCACCTTTCACCAAGCCTAAGACCAATCTAAACCTCAGTAAATCTGCTAACGGATCAAAACCATAATTTTTCTTGAAGTCTCAAGAACTCTTTCAAGGTAACCAAGAATGATATTATTCATCTTCTTTCCCGTTAATCATTAACATGACACACACACACACACACACACACACACACACACACACTCTCTCTCTCTCTCTCTCTCTCTCTCTCTCTCTCTCTCTCTCTCTCTCTCTCTCTCTCTCTCTCTCTCTCTCTCGGCCGAAATGGTTGTTTCACCCATGGCCGTTTTTTTTCTCCTTTCTTGGATGAATCAAGCCTCCTAAGCGTGTGGACCTTCTTAAATCTTCATCAATATTGTCATCAACCAAGTATTTCTCTTTAACCCTCTCTTTAATTCTAAAATCATGTCTTATAGATGTTAGCAAATGATGGAATATGATTGGGGATTGAGTATGTGCTTATGTATGAAGGAGTTGAGATTGAAGCATGGGGATGTTTTACCATGGTTAAGTTTCATGATAGTTCTTGTGGATCGATGCATGTTTTCATGATTTGAGTGAGTTTGGATGTTTAAGCATGCTGGATGTTATGTCACCTTTGGTGAATATGGTATTATGTTCTTGTTTTCATTAAAGCCATGAATATGATTATGCTTAGTAGAGTTTTGACCATGTGCTAGTGGATATGGATTTAAGCCTTTACTCATGAATGAAATAGTTTGTTGATTGATGTTGGAGTATATGTTCATGATTCTTATTAGCAATAGGAAAATTATAATCATGACCTTGTTGATCCTAAGCTATTTTAATTAGCCAATTTTATTACGTTAATTAAAATTAATATTATGATTTCCTACAAGACTTCGAAAACCTTAGGAAGTTGGATTTGGAATATTAAATGGAATAGTGATATTTTAACTAAATAAATGATATCTTTTACTAAAAATAATATATATAAATATTTATATATATTATAATAATATTAAATAAAGCATTTTATATAATAATAGGTAAAATAATAATCTTGTTGGCCATATATTCATAAATACTATTGAAATTTATTTATTATCTATTGATCAAAATTTGATAAAATTTATTTAATATTAATTTTATTTATATTCTATCCACCAATTATTAATTAAGAGATTAGTAATAATTTATTATTTTTAATAAGATCACCTAGGACTTAGGATCCTTCATCAATTAAACTATAGTCTATTTATTAATAGCAACACTCAAGACTTATATTTGAACCTATAACTTATTAGTAATTATTTTACAACCATTAGTTATTTTCACTTATTAAGTTAGACTTATTTTATAAAACCCATTATCATCTAGCCTTAAAGCTTAGGGCATTAGGGTCATGATTGTAATAAGTTGATATAGGATTATTTATGGAAGCGAATATAGCTTGTGTATAACCATATGGCTTGTGTTTATCCCATGCGGGGTTAGGTCAGCTTTGGAAGGTTTGTGAATTTGTAAGTAAAGGATCAGGTAAGTTTCTGCATAAACTTATTTGATGACAAAAGGTTACTATGGCAAGTTAAACACGAAGTGTATGGACACTCATTTTGTAAAGGTAATTAAGGACTGTTTCCTTTCTTGTTCAGTGAAACAAATCTTTTGAAAACCAAACAAGTAGTTTTGCACAAACACTAAATTCTTTCAAAAAACTCAACTTTGACACGAATTTTAGAAACCCTTAATTGCTATTTCCAAGTAAAGCAATGTTTTATCAGTTTTCTCCCAAGTGGGACAATCAACGTTGAGTACTCAATAAGGGTAGTCTAGTAGTATTGATTTTGAAGAGCAAGAGTGAGTTTTTTGACAGGAGGCCATTTCCAGAAGATAAACTCAACTTAGAAAAACGACAGTACTACTTAGTCATGCCGGTCTGAGCTAGCATGTTCAGTCATGTGGATTGTGTGTTTCCGGAACGGACAACCAGTTTGTTTGAGTGTAGAGAATGAGGAGTATCTTACCTGGTAGGCCGATCACCTACCTTTTGTCAGTCTGCACAAAGTGTAGCATTCTGACCGTTATATGGTCATGGGGCCCAACGTGTGGTAACCTATGGCCGCCCATTTTAGTGGTTGTATTTGTTGTGCACATGTATGGTTTGAAAAGGGAAAAATGCTACTTTTTATTTTTAACCTTATTTCTCGCTTGCTAGCACTTTCTCTTATATAATTTTTACAACTTGCATTCATAAATTGTTTTATCTGAAACACTCAATGCACACACAGGCTTACTGAGATTTTTATCTCATCACCTTTCATGCCATGTTTTTAGGTCAATCCTACTATGAAGATGAGTAGCTAGTTTGTTGCCTACTTTGAAGACATTGTGTTATTTATTTTATGTATTACTTTGAGAGATGATAGAAAATCATTTATTTTGGATTTGTTCTTGAATTTTTGGGTTGTAATAAGTTTAAATTTTAAAGTATTATTTTATTTTCATATGTGTGACCTAGTTATAAAGACCCCTTGTCATTTGGATGGTGCGACATCCTTGGCCCTGTTGGGCCTAAGTAGTGGGGTGTTACAAGTGGTATCAGAGACTAGGTTTAGGCAAATATTGATAGTATATGTTCTGATTTATTAAGTTCAAATCTTTTATCTAACCTATCTTGTTTATGTTGTAGGATGGTTAGAATGCTTAGAACCGCAAGAAAAGGGCAGCAATGGCATCCTCCCATCCCTATCTACTCAGAAGACCTACCAGTGCCTCAAGCTGCACCTCAACCTGCACCGCAGCCAATTATTCCCTTGGACGATAGCAGTGACGATGAGGTCCTGATCGTTGAGCCACCCCCAATACCTGTGATAGACTTGGTTTCTAATAGTGAAGATGAGGAGATAGATATGGAATATGTTCCCCACCCTCCTAGTCCCGTAGTCCATTTGACAGTTGAGAGTGATGATCCGGGGGAGATAGATTATGAATCTCCACCTAGACCTTCATACCTCCACCCAACTAGGTTGGGATCGGGGAGAGTTCTAGGCGACCCAGGAAAGAACCTATAGATAGGTTTGCAAGTGGGGCTGGGATAGACTTCACTAAGAATTCTGGGGGATGGTTATATGAGGCTGACTTTGAAGACTCTGATGAGGACTAGGGAGGCTAAAGACTGCAATGATTAGGATGTTTTATTTACTGCTTTCCATGAACTTCCATGTTAAGAATTTCCTTTCTGTTTACTGCTTTTGTTTCAAATTTATGCAAATAAGAGTATTTGAGTACTCTACGGTTTGAGAGAAATTTATATGCAACTCTTTATGCAAAACTTACATCTGATTTCCTTTTACTTGAATCTGACTGTGAATGTATGCTCAACTGAAATGATGAAAACATTGAATGCATAAACTCATTATTTGGGTATGGTTTAGAATGGCACCCAAGCGCCGTGTAGCCATATCAGGTAGGAGAGTTCTGGAGGCAAAACCTATAGCACCAGAGGTTGAAATAACCCAAAGGCAGTCACCCAGTCGGGAGGATGAGAGTGGGCCAGAGTTGGAAATGGGGTCTGAAACTCCTGTTGAAGTGACAATGGGGCAAGTATTTAGCAAGATGGCCGAGGTTCTCCAAACTTTGACTGAGCGGAGGAACCCCAAGGGAGAGGACGAAGCTTTGGAGCGGTTTCTGAAATTTCAACCGCTTATCATCTTCGGAGAAGCTGAGCAGGATCAGAAAGCTGAGCAATGGATAGAGCAGATGGAAGACATATTCGCTAAGCTTCAGTACACTGAGGAGCGAATGGTGAAGTTTGTTGTGTAACACCCCATTACCTAGGCCCAACAGGGCCGGGGATGTCGCCCCGTCCAATGGACAAGAGGTCTTTATAACTAGGTCACATATGATAAAATAAAATAAATACTTTAAAATTAAACTTATTACAACCCAAAAGATAAATACATGAACAAATCCAAAATAAATTGTTTGCTACACTCTCTCAAAACATCCATAAAGAAAACAACATAAAGTCTTCAAGACATAGGCAACAAGTCTAGCTATTGACATCTACAGCCGGATCAACCAGAAAACATGGTATAAAAGGTGATGAGATAAAAAGCTCAGTAAGCCCGTGTGTGCTTTGAGTGTTTCAGGTAAAATAATTCATGTATGCAAGTTGTAACAGTTTCATAAGAGAAAATGTTGGCAATCATTAAATAAGTATTGAAAATAAAGAGTGGTGTTTTGCTTTTTAATCTACACATGTGCACAATAAATACAACAACTCAAATGGGTAGCCATAGGTTACCACACGTTGGGCCCCATGACTGAGCAATGGTCAGAATGCCACACTTTGTACAAGCTGACAAAAGGTAGGTGTACGGCCTACCGGGTGAGATACTCCTCCATCTCTACACCCAAACTTACCGGTTGTCCACTTCGGAAACACACAGTCCACATGACTGAAACTTACTAGCTCAGACTGGCATGACCTACCGGACTGGCATTCTATCCAGGAAGGACTCGCCCCTCAGAGGTGGCCACCTTCTGAGAGACTTACCCTAACCCTTCAAAGACTAGTCCTGGTGGTCTACCCTTATTGAGTACTCAACGTTGATTGTCCCAATTGGGAGAAAATTGATCACACATTGTTTTATTTGGAAATAGCAATTAAGGGTTCTAAAATTCTTGTCAAAGTTGGGTTTTTGAAAAAGTTTAGCATTTTGTGTAAAACCGCTTGTTTGATTTTCAAATGATTTGCTTGACTGAAATAAATAGGAAAAATAGTCCTTAATTGCCTTTATAACATGAATTTCCATACACATCGCGTTTAGCTTGCTACAGTAATTTTTGGTCTTCACAAAATTTCAGGCAGGAGCTTACCTGATCCTTTGCTTGCTCAAATTCAAAAGTCTTCCAAGGCTGACCTAACCCCGCCTGGGGTAAACACAAGACATAAGGTTATGCTAAAGCTATATTCACTTACACAAATATTCCTAGTTCAACTTATTACAATCATACTCCTAATGTCCTGAGCTTTAAGGCTAGATGATAAAGGATTTTATAAAATAAGTCTAACTTGATAAGGTAAAATAACTAGGGGTTGTAAAAATAATTGCTGATAAGTTATAGGCTCAAATAATAAATCTTGAGTGTTATTATTAATAAATAAACTAAGGTTTGAATTTTGAATAATATTAATAAATGGTAATTTAAGAATAGCTTTATTGTAATAAATTACAAATAATTTTTAATTAATTTTTAATAGATAATAAATAATTAGTAACAAATAAAATTAACAATAAATGAATTATATTAAATTTTTTTAATTAATGAATAACAAATAGATTTTAATATAAATAATATTTAGGATTATAGGTAAAAGTTTGCACTAAAGTCTACAAGGTCAATAATTAATTCTAATATTTGATTTATTATTATTTATATAAAAGATTATATATATATATATATATATTATTTTTAATAAAAGATTTTATTTATTTGATAATTAAAATATTAATATTCTAATTAATAATCCAATCCAAATCTTCCTAGAGTTTCGAATTTTATAGAGAAAAAAATATTATAGTAATTCTAATTAAAGTAATAAAATTTGTTAATAAAAATAACCTAGACTTAACCAGAAAATAATCTTTCACCATGATTTTCCTGCTGCTAGAAAAGATTCATAAACACATTCTCCAACATCAAATAATAAACCATTCACGAACATATGCTTGAATTATCACCTACTATCACAAGGCTAATTTCCTTCCAGGCATAATCATCATTAATGGCTTCAATGGAAAATAGAAACATAACAGCCTAATCACCTTTGGTGTCATAATATCTAACATGCTTCAAACATCCACAAAATTCATTAAGCACGAAGAACATACATTGATTCAAAAGGAAAATACATACAACTTAGCCATATACATCAATCCTCATGTCTTAACTCCATCCCCTTCCTTCACATACATATCCCCAATCTCCTATTCATATCCATTCTTCCTATCAACATCTAAGAGACATGAATTCAGAAGTAAAAAGAAAGGTTAAGGAAAAATACTTGGTTGATGATTACTTCGATGAAGATTTAAGAAGGTCTATGCGAGTGAGGGTCTTGAATTGTCCAAGAGTAAGAAATCAGCCATGGCTGTTGATCAACCATTTCGAGAGAGAGAGAGAGAGAGAGAGAGAGAGAGAGAGAGAGAGAGAGAGAGAGAGAGAGAGAGCATTAGAAAGGTATATCGAGAATTGAATGGAAGAGGATGAACATGAAGGTTGTTCTTGATTTACCATGTCGATATTCCTGAGACCTTCAAGAAAAAGCTGATTTTGATCCGATTGAAAATTCTTGTTTGCGTGTTTTTGTGTTATAAATATCAGAAATGAAGTCTAGGGATTAAGTAGAAGTGATCTGGAGTATTTGAGAGTGATTGGAGGTGTTTAGAGTAGGTTTAGGCTTGAAGAAAAGTAGTGTGTGTTCTTGGTGTTCTTGGTGTTTTGAAGAGAATTGAGAGAAAAGGCTTCATGAAATCTGAAATGATGTTGGCCGAATGGTCTAGGATAGATGGGAGTTTCGGTCTTAGCTAGAAAGAGAGAGAATGATCAGATTTTATTTGAATTTCAAATGGAGAAAATTGTGGAGTTGTTTGAGGTAGAGATTAGCTAATGGTGTTTGATTAAGGGAGGTTTCTTTGCTCTTCACTGGTGTCGGCTGGTTTGTTTTGCTTTGCTGAAATGAATGAGGTCTGATAAGGCTTAAGGCTGGCTGAAATTCAGAGCTTAAATGGCAGAGGAATTCTGGTTGTATAGCTTAATACAACGGGTGTTTTCATGGAGAAAAATTCTGGAAATTTTGAAGTTCAAATGTAGTTTGAATGGAGTGATCTTAGGAGATGTTTGAGGTGTGGTTATGGAGTCCAAGTGTTCAAGGTAAGTGTGAAGGTTAATGGTGTTCAGTCCATGGCTGAACAAGGTTCAATTTGCAGAGGTTTGAGGGTAGTTTCTTCGGCCTATGGCTAAGGGAACAAGGCTGGAAATTTCTGGTTTCATAGTCCTCATGTTTCGAAGGTGTGCTGCAAATTTTCCTGTGCAGTTTTCTGCAATTCTTCAGCCCATGTTGCAGAGGGTTTGAGAGATGTTCAAGGGTCCTTTAAGGCTTGTTTTTCATTCTTCTTTATGGGGAAGAACAGAGAAGTTTTGCTGGGTTGAAGGTGGATTAAAACAGCTTCATTTTCTTGGTTGAAAGTGGCGAAACTGCCTAGAATTTTTTTCTGGTTTTGTGTAGTTTGTGCAGTTCGAAAATTGCATAGAATTTTCAGTCTTCAAGCCACATGAAATGACCATTTTTCTGGCAGCAAATGGTTAGGATTATTGTTTGAATTTTTTTGAAATCTGGACTGTCAAGAATGCTGGAATTTTTCCCAGATTTTTCTTCATTAAAATCATGAACAACATGAAGGTAGGATTGAAGGTTCTACCATGGTGATTTATTTCTCTTGGAAACTCATCCTAATTCCTCTCCTATTTTCAGCCAATCCTCTATCCTTCAAGACTGATTTTCAAAATTCAAGGTTGAAGAATTATCACAGATTTTTTTTTTGGAATTTAAAAGAAGCGATTTAATGGATTTTGGTTTATTTAAATTATGAAGATGTTAGGGCAAAGCTAGAGGTAATAAAAAGGACAAGAATTCCTCTAGAATTCTTTTTAGGACACAATGATAAGATTATGACATTCTCTTCATGTCTTCCCTAAGACAACATTTCTATTTTTATGGAATGCAAGAAAACAAAATTTCAAACTTAATTAAGATAATCATGATAAAAACTTAGATGATGGGATTTGAAATCATTACCTTAGATATTAATTCTAAAGCTCTAACCAATAAACCACAACAACTCTTGTTCTTATTTTCTCACCCACATATTCCTCTTATTTAATCCTCAAGCTAACTTTCTATTTTGACCTCAAGCAAAATTACCATCTTACCCTTCCTACTCAATAAGCATATCTAAGCCTTTTACCCTATAACCCACAATTCCAAAGCACATAAAATCATTCAAAAATATATATATTCATGCAAAATAATATGATATGCATCCCGACCCCCTTACTCTAAGATTGGCTTTAGGTGGGGTTTCACATGCTGCATTCCGTTTGAGGGGCCCGGCTCGGGCATGGTGGCAACGGGTGCAGGACAATTGGGAGATGATAGGTCAAGACTGGACATGGGCTAATTTTGTGGAAGCATTCAGAGTTGAGTATATCCCTCAGTGGATAGTGGAGAAGCGGGAAGATGAGTTTTAGAATCTAAAGCAGGGGGTATGACGGTAGCTCAGTACGCGGCACGGTTCACCCAATTATCAAAGTACTGCAAGAGGCTGGTGGACACTGAGCAGAATAGGACAAGACAGCTTGTCAAGGGGCAAAGGAAAGAGTTGAGAAAGGTGTTGGCACTTTCTCCACCAACGACCTACTTAGGGGCCGTAGACGCAGCTACCTAGATAGAAAATGAAGACCGCGGCAGAATAGTATCGAGACCTTTCTAGCCACCAAGGAAATTGCAAGGACCTTTCCAGAGGCAGCAATCCAACAAGTGCCCCGCCAACCAGTAGTGGCAGAATCAGGGAAAGCAAGCTCGGACAACACCAGTTGGTTCTATGCAGAATCTTTCGTTATGAAGGTAATGTGGAAAAAGGGGCCACTTGGAGAAGAATTGTTGGTCCAAAGGAGGTGAGCAGAAATGTTACCACTGCGGAGACCCGAACCACCTGCGGAATGCTTGCCCTAAACTTCACCGAGTTGGGTAAGGAAATCTGGCTCAGATCACAGGGGCCAACCGAGCTAATACCTCGGGAGCATCTGGGAGTGGAGCACCAAAGCCTCAAGTGAAAGCAAAGGTATTCGCTCTCAACCGAGAGGAGGTTAGAGCTGATGCAGCAGCGGTGGAAGGTATGTTTACTATCCGAGGACGTTCCGTTAATGTATTGATAGACCCTGGATCCACCCATTCCTATTTAAACAAGAACTGTGCATATCGTTTGGGTTGGGATGGAGTAGAACTACCTTTTACTTTGTTGGTGAGCACACCCTTAGGGAAGATGGTGCAAGAAGATCGGTATGTGCGAAATTGTAAAATTGAAGTAGGGAGAGAAAAATTGGAGGGAGATTTGATAGTACTGGATATCGATGGTTATGGTATGATATTGGGAATAGATTGGCTAGCGAAGCATGGGGCTAGGGTAGATTGTAGGAATAAATTGGTTCAGTTTATTAGACCAGGGTGTGATGTGTTGGAATTCAATGGCAAGAGAGTAAAGGAATTGAAGTATTTGATAGATGGGGCTAAGGCCCGAAAATTGCTGAAGCAAGGATGTCAAGGATACTTAGCTTATGTGATAAACAAACTGAAGGGCCAGTGCACTCTGGAGGATACTGAGGTAGTAAAGGATTTTTCCTGATGTGTTCCCCACGAAACTCACTTCCCTACCTCCCAGCCGAAAAGTTGAATTCACCGTTGATCTAGTTCCAAGAGCGGAACTGGTATCCCGGACTCCATATCGGATGGCACTAGCGGTGTTGAAAGAACTGAAGGAGCAGCTAGAAGAATTGGTGAAGCAAGGCTACATCAGACCTAGCACGTCGCCTTGGGGAGCACCTGTACTATTTGTGAAGAAGAAAGATGGGACTCTGAAGCTATGTATCGACTATCGGGGCTTGAACAACGTGATGATCAAGAATAAGCATACCCTACCGCTGATTGACGAGCTGTTGGACCAGTTGCAAGGATCCAGTTGTTACTCCAAACTAGACTTGAGGCAATGGTACTATCAAGTGTGGATAAAAGATGAGGATATCCCCAAGACGGCCTTCAACACTAGATATGGTCACTATGAGTTCGAGGTGATGCCATTCGGGGTAACCAATGCACCAACGGTATTTATGGATTTGATACATCGAGTGTTTCGACCCTATTTGGAAAAGTTTGTGGTGGTCTTCATCGACGACATACTCATTTATTCTAAGAGTCCGGAGAAGCAGGCACAACATCTGAAGTTGGTATTGGAGACGCTAAGAGAGCGCAAGCTTTTCGCCAAGTTCAGCAACTGTGAGTTTTGGCTGGATTGTATGGCATTTCTTGGCCACGTGGTGACCAATGATGGAATTAGGGTAGACTCAGCTAAAGTTGAAGCAGTTTCTGACTGGAGGCAATCGGAGAACATCACCGAGATTCGAAACTTCTTGAGATTGGCTAGCTATTATAGGAGGTTTATCAAAGGATTTTCAATTCTCGCATCGCCTATGACTCGATTGCTGAGGAAAGACGTACCATTTGTTTGGAATGAAAAATGTAAGAAGAGTTTCCAAGAACTGAAACGGAGATTGATGACATCACCAGTGTTGAGTCTGCCAAAGGGAAATAAGCCTTACGCACTATATACCGATGCTTCGAAGGAAGATTTGGGAGAAGTTTTGATGTAAGACTAAAAGGTGATCGCCTATACTTTTTGGAAGTTGAGGCCTCATGAAGTCAATTACCCCACGCATGATCTAGAGTTGGCAACCATTGTGTTTGCTTTGAAGAAATGGCGGCACTACCTGTACATATCAGAATATGAAGTGTTCACTGATCACAAGAGCCTGAAGTATATCTTCACCCAAAAGGACTTGAATCTGAGGCAGTGGAGATGGATGGAATTTTTAGAGGAGTACCATTGTCCAATCAACTATCATCCCGAAAAGGCCAACGTTGTTGCTAACGCCCTGAGCAGAAAAGTTAGTACAGCTAGGCTAAGGGTGTAGGAAATTCAAGTGGTTCAGGATGTGTTGGATAGAAGAGTGGAAGTGCAAGGGGAGAAAATTGTTGTTAGCAACCTGAAATTGATACCAGATCTAAGGCAGGAAATTATTAAAGCTCAGCAAAGTAATGCATACTTTCAGTTTTTCAAGGACAAGGAGCTCAAACGGCAAGGTAGTGAATTCCATCAGGATGAAGCAGGAGTTTTGTATTTCAGAGATTAGTTGTATGTACCTAATGAACACCAATTGAAGGACAGAATTTTGGAAGAGGCGCATAAGAGCAAGTATGGCATTCATTCTGGGGAAGTCAAAATGTATCAGGATCTGAAAAGGGCCTATTGGTGGCTTGGAATAAAGCGGAATATGATTAAGTATGTCTCGACATGCCTCACCTGTCAGAAGGTCAAAGCGGAGCACAAGAAGTCAGCAGGACTGTTGCAACCGTTACTAGTGCCTGAATAGAAGTGGGAGGAAATGACCATAGACTTTGTTACTAGACTTCCTATGTCAAGAACTTAAAAGGACGCTAAATGGGTAGTAGTGGATCGACTAACCAAATCAGCGCATTTCATACCAGTGAATGTAAGGGATTCCTTGGAGAAGTTGGCTCAGACCTATGTGCGAGAATCCGACTACATGGAGTGCCTTCAAGTATTGTGTCCGACCGAGATCCGAGGTTTACATCTCGATTTTGTGACAAGTTTCAAGAATCAATAGGGTCGAGTCTGAAGTTTAGTACGACGGCGCATCCGTAAACCGATGGGTAGTCAGAAAGGGTCATACAAATATTAGAGGATATGCTGAGAGCGAGTGTACTAGATTTTGGAGATAAATGGATTGAATGTGTGACGTATGCGGAGTTATCATACAATAATAGTTACCAAGCTTCGATTGGGATGACTCCGTATGAGGCACTGTATGGACGCAAGTGTCAGGTACCGCTATACTGGAGTTGGTCAGAAGATAGTCATATAAGTAAATCTGGAGAAGTCTGTGTGCAGGAAATGTTGGACAAGGTTAAGTTAATCAGGGAAAGGTTGAAAGCAGCCTAGAGCCGACTAAAGAGTTATGCGGACAATAGGCGGAGAGAGTTAGAATTTCAGGTGGGAGACAGTGTATTCCTAAGAATAACACCGAATAAAGGAATTCTAAAGCATATAAAAGGCGGGAAGCTGAATTTAAGGTATTTGGGACTATTTCCGATAAAGGAGAGAATTGGGCTGGTGGCATACCGATTGGATTTGCCAAATGGGTTGACAGGAATGCACGACATGTTTCATGTGTCGCAGCTGAAATAGTACAATGCCGATTCCGGTCATGTTTTGAATGATGTGTTGTTGGTGTTGCAACCCGACCTAAGCTATGTGGAGAAACCCGTGAGGATATTGGACCGAAGTATCAAGACTCTCCGAAACAAGTAGATTCCAATGGTAAAGGTGCAGTGGGAGCATCATGGCACGTGAGATGCCACATAAGAAATAGAAGAGTGGAAAAAGTAGAAGTATCCCGATCTGAGATAGAGGTATGCCTGAATTTTAGGACAAAATTCTCCTAAGGAGAGGAAGAGATGAAACACCACCTAAAAACTAACCCTAGAGTAAGGGGGGTCGGGATGTATATCTTATTTTCTTGCATGAATATATATCTTTGATTGATATTTATGTGTTTTAGAATTGTGATTTATAGTCTAGAAGGTTTAGTTGTGCTTATTGAGTAGGAAGGGTAAAACGATAATTTTGCTTAAGGTCAAAATAGGGAGATGGCTTGAGGATTAAATAGGAAGAATATTTAAGAGAGAAAATAACAACAAGAGTTGTTGTGGTTAGAGCTTTGGAATTTTATTTTGTTTAAGGTTGGACTTTTTGGCCTCTGCATTCCATAAGTAGAACTAGGAGTGTTGTCCTAGGGGAGACATGAAGGGAATGTCCTAATCCTATTCTTATGCCCTACAAGAATTCTTAAGGGATTCATATCCTTTTGTTCCCTAGCTTATCTTAAATTCTTCACCAATTAAGCTTATTCAATTTATCCAAATCCATGTTTTAAGTCCAGAAAATTCAGCAAGGTCTAGTGATCTTGGAATTTCGAAAATGGCTCTTAGAGGATAGAGTTTTGGCTGAAAATAGCAAAGGGTTAAGGAAGGTCCCCAAGAGAATTAGTCTCCATGGTTAAACCTTCAAAACTCCACTCCATAAATGTTCATCTTCTTCATGAAAGCAATCTGAAAATTTTCCAACTTCTTGGATAGTCTAGCTTTTGAAAACTTCAACCATTTTTCTTACTCAATTGTTGCCAGAAAAATGGCCAACTTGTTCAGCTTGAAGACTGAAAACCTTTGCCAAAAATTGGACTGCACAAAGCTGTGCAAACTAGGAAAAATTCTGGGCAAGTTTTGTATCTTAGCATGCCAAAAACCACTCTGTTTCTTCCACCTTTAAAACCAGCAATTTAGCTCTGTCCTTCCTCTATAAAAAAGGCTGGAAACTGGCCTTAAAGGACCCTCCAAATTCCCTTCAAACTCTCTGCAATTCGGCTAGAACATTGCAGAAAAACTGCACAAAAATTCCAGCAAGCCATGTGAAAATCAAACCAGAAATTCCAGCCTTGCTCTCTCTTCAAGCCTTGTCCGAAATCACTTCAACTTTCTGTGAAATTAACCTTAGTCAGCCATGAACTGAACTTCATCCCCCTCCTCCACTAACCTACACGATTGAATAGCATAGCCACACCTTAAATTCCTCCTTCGATTACTCCAATCAAGCTTCCAATTAAAATTCAAACTTTCAGCAAATTGCTCCATGAAACTTCCTTGGATTAAGGTTCAAACAACTAGAAATTCTCCCATAATTACACACAGAATTTTGGCCAACCTATAGATCCTTCAAACCTCATTCATCTCAGCAAAACCTCAACAAAACCAGTTGGCCATTGAAGCTCCCAAGAACCTTCATCAATCAAACCACTCTACCCTATCTCCTACCTTAATTCACTCCATAAATTACTCCCTTTGAAATTCAAATGACTAGATTTCCCTCTTCTCCCTAATATGAAAATCAAGTCAAAAGAATACCTCAATCATTCGGCCAAGACCATTCAACAATTTCATCCAGCTTTCTCTCTAATTCTCTCCATTTCTCCAAGAACACCAAGAAAACACACCACCATTCTCCAAGCCTAAAACCACTCTAAACATCTCCAATCTCTTCAAAAAACTCCACATTAAGTCTACTCACTCTCGAGAGTCCATTTTTGGATTTTATAACATCAAACATTGAAAACAAAAATCTGCTAACAGATCAAAACTAGAATTTTTCTTGAAGTCTCAAGAACTCTATCAAGGTAACCAAGAACGATATTATTCATTTTCTTTCTCGTTAATCATTAACATGATATACTAACACACACACACACACACACACACACACACACTCTCTCTCTCTCTCTCTCTCTCTCTCTCTCTCTCTCTCTCTCTCTCTCGACCGAAATGGTTGGTTCACCCATAGCCGTTTTTCTTCTCATTTCTTGGATGAATCAAGCCTCCTAAGCGTGTGGACCTCCTTAAATCTTCATTATGATTGTCATCAACCAAGTATTTCTTTTTAACCCTTTCTTTAATTCTAAAATCATGTCTCATAGATGTTGTTAGAAAAGGATGGAATATGATTGGGGATTGAGTATGTGCTTATGTATGAAAGAGTTGAGATTGAAGCATGAGGATGTTTTACCATGGTTATGTTTCTTGATAGTTCTTGTGGATCGATGCATGTTTTCATGATTTGAGTGAGTTTAGATGTTTAATCATGCTAGATGTTATGTCACCTTTGGTGAATAGGATATTATGTTCTTGTTTTCATTAAAGCCATGAATATGATTATGCTTAGTAGAGTTTTGACCATGTGCTAGTGGATATGGATTTAAGCCTTTATTCATAAATGGAATAGTTTGTTGATTAATGCTGGAGTATATGTTCATGATTCTTGTTAGCAATAGGAAAATTATAATCATGACCTTGTTGATCATAAGCTATTTTAATTAGCCAATTTTATTACATTAATTAAAATTAAAATTATGATTTCCTCCAAAGATTTCGCAAACCCTAGGAAGTTGGATTTGGAATATTAAATGGAATAGTGATATTTTAGCCAAATAAATGATATCTTTTATTAAAAATAATATATATAAATATTTATATATATTATAATAATATTAAATAAAGCCTTTTATATAATAATAATAATAATAATAACAATAATAATAATAATAATAATAATAATAAATCTTGTAGGCCATATATTCATAAATACTATTGAAATTTATTTATTATCTATTGATCAAAATTTGATAAAATTTATTTAATATTAATATTATTTATATTCTATCTACCAATTATTAATTAAGAGATTAGTAATAATTTATTTTTTTTAATAATATCACCTAAGACTTAGGATCCTTTATCAATTAAACTCTAGTTTATTTATTAATAGCAACACTCAAGACTTATATTTGAACCTATAACTTATTAGTAATTATTTTACAACCCTTAGTTATTTTCACTTATTAAGTTAGACTTATTTTATAAAACCCGTTATCATCTAGCCTTAAAACTTAGGACATTAGGGTCATGATTGTAATAAGTTGATCTAGGATTATTTATGGAAGCGAATATAGCTTGAGTATAACCATATGACTTGTGTTTACCCCAGGCGGGGTTAGGTCAGCTTTGGAAGGTTTGTGAATTTGCAAGCAAAGGATCAGGTAAGCTCCTGCATAAACTTATTTGATGACAAAAGGTTACTATAGCAAGCCAAACATGAAGTGTATGGACACTCATTTGTAAAGGCAATTAAGGACTGTTTCCTTTCTTGTTCAGTGAAACAAATCTTTTGAAAACTAAACAAGTATTTTTGCACAAACACTAAACACTTTCTAAAACTCAACTTTGACACGAATTTTAGAAACCTTTAATTGCTATTTCCAAGTAAAGCAATGTTGTATCATTTTTCTCCCAAGTGGGACAATCACTGTTGAGTACTTAATAAGGGTAGGCTAGTAGTTCTAGTTTTGAAGAGCAAGAGTGAGTCTTCTGGCAGGAGGCCATCTCCAGAAGATAAACTCAACTTAGAGAAACATCAGTACTACTTAGTCATGCCGGTCCGAGCTAGCATGTTCAGTCAGGTGGATTGTGTGTTTTTGGAATGGACAACCGGCTTTTTTGGGTATAGAGAAGGAGGAGTATCTTACCCGGTAGGTCGATCACCTACCTTTTGTCAGTCTGCATAAAGTGTGGAATTCTGACCGTTATATGGTCATGGGGCCCAACGTGTGGTAACCCATGGCCGCCCATTTGCGTGGTTGTATTTGTTGTGCACATGTATGGTTTGGAAAGGGAAAAATGCCACTCTTTATTTTTAACCTTATTTCTCGCTTGTCAGCACTTTCTTTTATGTAATTTTTACAACCTGTATTCATGAATTGTTTTTACCTGAAACACTCAATGCACACACAGGCTTACTGAGATTTTTATCTCATCACCTTTTATACTATGTTTTCAGGTCGATCCTGCTGTGGAGATGAGTAGCTAGTTTGTTACCTACTTTGAAGACATTGTGGTATTTATTTTATGTATTACTTTGAGAGATGATAGTAAACCATTTATTTCGAATTTGTTCTAAAATTTTTGGGTTGTAATAAGTTTAAATTTTAAAGTATTATTTTATTTTCATATGTGTAACCTAGTTATAAAGACCTATTGTCCTTTGGACGGGGCGACATCCCCGGCCCTATTGGGCCTAGGTTGTGGGGTGTTACATGGCAAGTGTTTGTTGTAGTACACTAGGTGTAATACCCCGCCCAAAATGACCTTGGACCTATGGGGAAAAAGTCATGCATTGCATAGAATTTTGCATTTCTTGTGTTATTTTAAAATTAATTTTTGCATGGGTGCATGTGATTTTCAAGGTTGTGCTTACATTAGTTTGTTTAATGAGAAATAGTTGTGTTGCTTGCATTATTTGAGAATCGTCTTAAGTGAAATTTAGTAGAGGAGATAGAGGGATGAGAATTTGAATGAAAGGAATTTCTTAGAGTTATATTAAGATTTGGAGTAATGGTTAGGTCTGGTAATTATCCCTTGGTGATTTGAGTTCGGATCTTACCTCTTGCGAATCATAGCTTCCTGTTTGAAATTTTCTTCTAGGGTTTCCTCATGCTTTGGCCGAAAACCTTAGCTACTCTCTTGGAAATTCAGCCGCCATTTCCTTAGGAAATAAATCTCCATATTTATCTTCTAAACTCAAGGATTTTTTACAAGGATAAAGACTAATTTTATTCTAGATTTTATCCTTTTAATTTTTGAAAATCTTAGCTAAGAATAATTAAATTCCAGCTTGTATTTAATCAATCAGATTTTATGTTAGTTAGCTTGAATTAAATCTATTATTTTCCTAGCAAAATATTTTGTTGATTTTGAGAATAAAAGCCTAGCTAAAAATATGAAAAATTCCAGCCTTGTTGCCGCCACCTTTAGGAGCAATCCCAGCTCAACTTAAACTCTTCCAAGCTAGGGAAGCTTATCCTAAATCCTTTAGCAAATCAGATTTTATTTTATCTCCAAACAAATTAGATTTATTTTAGCTAAACAAACCAGATTTTTGTTCTCTCTTTTTCCAGAATTTTGGCCAGTTTTGCACACACCAACACTACACGAAAATCTGCACTCTAAAACACACCAAAACTCTTTATTGATTTAGCCAAATTAGAAAGCCTAAAACTCTCATTTTTCCTCTTTGAATTGCGTCAAAATAGCAGCAAAAAATCAGTCTAGAATTTCTCTCTTTTGCTTAATAATTTTTGCACATCACAAACACATTCACTTGCACAGAATTTTGGTTGTCAAAGCCGTGCAAACTCCTTCTTGTTTTGGTAAAAAACTGAACACACATACAACCTATCCTTGTGCACTGTTTTCGGCCCACCTAGGAGAGCAATTTCAGATTGCTTTTCTTCTCTCAACCCCTCTCAATTTCGGCCAGCAAAAAGGTACAGCAAGCTGCCTGTTTTCACCATTGCTGCTAAAGAAGTTTAGAACTATTAGGAGTCCTTTATAGCATCATCTTCTAAACCCTAAATCAAACTCTCCTAACCCTAAACCAAAACAGCCGTCTTTTCCCTTCTTGCTGCACGAAAATTTCCAGCAAACTTTCTTCTACAATTTTCAAAAAACTCAAGAGTAATCACTAGACAAAAATAAAAATGCTCCCTAATGTAAGCAAAAGTCCTCTCAACCTCTGGATTCCTTTCCTTCTATTGATTCTCTTCTTCTTCTTCCCTTGAACCACGCCATATAGGGACTGATTTCATCTTTCTTTCTTAACTTTCATCAAGAGGAATTAGGGAAGGCAGCTTTCCCTTCTTCTCAAGTGAGCTCGTGAAGATCATCATAGGGGCATCTTGATCTTGTTAATCCGATTGTTGTAAGGTAAAGGAATTCCTATCGTTGATGACGTAATTGAGGTTTAATGTGATTGATGATGTCTATGGGAGTATAATAGCATGATGAATGTGGTTAGTTGGGATAGATGAATATTTTGATATGAGTATTGTGTTAAGCATGTTCAATGGATAGCGATGTTATGTTTTGTTATGATAATGATGGTTGCGAATTTTGATGGTTAAGTAGAGACCTTTTTGATATATTGCACATGTCTTTGATGGGTATATGTTAATGGTATATTTATTTCATGGAATGGGTGATTTATTTGAAATTAGATGATGAGTCATGATGTTGAGCATATTATAAGGAATTAGGAATGTGGTTTAGTAATTTATACGGGTTAGGTACCGTACATGATTTGTTTATGGGAATAAGTGAGTTTATATGCATGCTTGAGATGATTGAGATCTTGATCATGGTATTATGTGATTCTAGATCAGGAGGTTATTTGAAGAAAGCAAGCAGTTGATTTTTATCTTGTTTATCTAAGGCGTACCACATAAGTCCTTGCATAAACTCATTTTGTTAAATGCTTATGGTGGCAAGTCAAATATTGTAAGGCTTTGTGAAGTTATTGTTGAACTATGATTGCTTGGGTTGTAAACATGGATGTTTATTCTCTAAATGGCTTTGTTAAACTAACGCCTTTACCAAGAACAGTTCTTTCTCTTAAACGTTTTAGAAAACTCTTTTTAAAGAAAACCATGTTTTACAAAGCCAAGGTATGAAAACATTGTGAATCAGGAATCGACGGATATGTTTGTTGAGTACACAATAAGGGTAGGCTAATAACACTAATCTTGGAGGGCTTGAGTGAGTCTTTTGGTAGGAGACCACCTCTAGAAGATAAGCTCTACTTGAAAAGGTGACAGTATTGATTGGTCGGGTCGATCCAAGCTAGCATTTATACCTGGTAAGGTATTATTTCCCAGCATGGACACCCGGATGATTTTGTTGGGTGTAGAGATGGAAGAGTATCTCACCCGGTGGGCCGTACACCTACCTTGATCAGAACGCCCAAAGTGTGGTAATCTGATCCTGTCAAGGTGCACAAAGTGTGGTGCCTTGACCGTTCGCTTATCTTAGGGCCAAAGTGTGGCGCCATGACTGTTTGTTCGAGTGGATGGTTTGTTTTATGCAAAGTGTGACAATGAGAAAACTCCACTCCTTGCAAAGAGAAATCATTTTATGACTTGCCAAATATTTCTGCAAGTGTTTTCAGCTATGCATTCACGAACTGTTCAAAGTACCATGTGCACACACAAGACTTATTGAGATGTCAATCTCACCCTATTTTTATATAATGTTTTCAGGAGACCGATGCTGCTGAGCAAGCGGGATGTCTAATAGTTGGAACTTTTGTTACTTTATTTATGTTGTTTGAGAGATAGATGTTATTTATATTTTTAGAACCAATGTTTGCATATGTTAAGTCTTGCTCAAGTGTGATTCTGATGTAATAAGCGTTCTCCTTTATTTATCTAAGTTTTGACATCTCAGTTCAACTTTATGTTATGTACCTCGTTTTAAAGACCCCTTGTCCTCAGGGATGGGGCGACATCCCCACCCTTTGTGGGTACGTAGTAGTGGGGTGTTACACTAGGTATGCTGTAGTATACCTGAGCAGAAGTACGCTGTGGTGTACTTATCATGGTTGAGTACTAGAGGATGCGGTCCCAGTACAATGATACATGGTGCCGAAGGTAAGGACTGTGGGACTTGCATATGGATACAAGATGACCTTCTGTTGGATAAGTGCCTGTGATTTGAAAATTGGGGCAATGATTTGAAATTAAAATACAGTTTTCCAAAAATGATTGAGTTTCTGAATAAACTCTTCATTAAAGAGTTTTGGATTCATTTCTAATGAACAAATGATATGCTTTCCATAAAAAGTTTTGTGTACTCTGCCTTTTTGATAAAGCACAAGCACACATAGGACTCACTGGGTGATTTTTCACTCACACATGTCTTTTATCTTACCTTTCTGTAGGATCTGGAGTTGAGCAGACCTACAGATAGAGAACGATATCACAGTGACAACAGAATAGGTCCGGACTTTTCTTTTTTGGATAATGTACCTTATTATTGATGTTGAATGGAAAATTTCATGTATGAGATTCTTTGCTATATATGTGCACGTGACCATCAGTATGGGTTGTTGTATAGATCTGGACCTTACATACTCTATTATTTTTTCGTTATAAAGACCCCTTGTCTGGGTAACTGGACGGGGCGACACCCGGTGTTGATATGCTTCCATTGTTACCTTTTAGTAGGGGTGTTACAATTGGTATCAGAGCCTAATTTTATAGAATTGTAGTATCGTTATAGGGATTAATAGAACAATTTCAATGTGGAGGTATGACGGATAGGAGTGATAAAGGTAAGCGCCCAATGGATAAGTATAGTAATGATAGGAAGAAAGGGATAGATGAGCATTCGAGTGTAAAGATCTGAGAGGATTAAGATTATTCGCTGAGCTGGTGTGCCAGGACATTTCACTTGGACAGGATCCGGCCCTAGCCGCCTACATACACCCTATCTCACCAAGAGCGTGTGTGATCCTGTAGTGTCTGGTAGGCACTACCTTATTTGTGCGAGACCTCAGTCTGGAAAAGACACCTAATCTCGAGAGGACATCATCACCACATAAGGAGATGGGTGGCGATTTTGATGAAATTGATGGCGATATTTAATCATGCCATTAGGATAGTGATGAGGAGGATAGTGTCCCTGATAGTGTAGTATTGTCTGAGGATAATGAGAAGGAATTTGGCGGGGATACTCCAAGAGTATTGGAAGATGAGATGTTATGTTTCGAGGATGTTGAGATCAGGAGGTTCCCGAGGTGAAGGTACATGTGGTCAAAGAGTTTGAGGAAGAATTGGAAATGGACTCAGACATATTGGCTTAGTTGCACCCTGATACGAAGGAAGGTGAAAGATTCAATACAACTGAATCTTATACGATTCCTACTAATTTAGAACATTTCGTTTCAGATTGTGATAACGATGAGTTGGAGGATGAGATATGGATATGTTTAGTCCGACCAGTATATATGACTGTGCGCTCGGCACACGAATTTCGTACTGGCTTTGTGTTTGATGAGAATGAATATATGTTATGATCCTACTATGTGCACTATAGCTCTTTTGTGCCTACTCTTAAGTTATGTTATATCATTTTATCAGCAAATTGTATGAACTGTACAGATGTCTCCTAAATGAACATTTGGATGATCATCGTGAACTACTTAATATAATCTTGAGCTAATGGTGGAGGAGTCGCATGCGGAAGGTTCTCACCTTGTGAATTTGGATTATTTTATGTTCTAAACCTTCTAGAAAATGGCTGATACAATTCAATGGATGGCTAAAACTACTACTAGAGCCAATGAGAATGCTGGAATAAATGAGAATATGAGTAGGAGAAATCGAAGTGAATTTCGAGATATAAGTGAGAAAAGATCTAGAAGACCTCGATGGAAGAAGAAAGGAAAGATGTAGAAGAAGGGAGGCCCAACTGGAGGATAACCCTCTTTTAGATGCTTTAATTGTAGGAAGTAAGGGCATAAAAGTTTCAATTACCCTCACCTCCAAAGGATAGGGGGATGGAGTGACTAGGAAAAAATAATCAGGGGTAGAGGTCAGACTAGAAAGAGAGAACCTAGACAAGCCCTAGAGCTGGATTTGCTAAACTAATTAAATGCTCGAGGGGTTTTATTGAAGAAGATGGATGATCATGTCACAGTAGTGAAAAGTACACTCATTAGCTTTAAATCATGATGCTAAAATATTGATAGATCCTGGCTCTACGCATTCCTTTGTTACTAATGTATTTCTTGACGCTATGAGGATAAAAAGGGGGAAGAAACTTCATAAGAAATGCTTGCCAGTACCACATTGGGAAAGTAAATGAATAGTGAGAAAGTACATAAGGAATGTAAGATATTAGTAGGAAATAAAATTTTGGAGGAGATTTGATATTCCTACCCATAGAGGACTAAGATGCTATCTTGGGTATGGACTGGCTATCCCAGTATCGTAGTCAAGTTGACTGTAGACATAAAATAGTATAATTCTGTCAGCCTGGGAAACCTATATTGAAAATTGTAGATGAGGCTGGGAGGAAAAGTAATACTTACATATCGGGACTCAAGGCCCAGAAAATAATTAAAAATAGTGTACTGGGTACTTGGCCTATGTAATTAATAAGGCAGGAGGGGTTAAGAACCCGAAGAAGATCCTGCTATGAATGAGTATTTGGATGTTTTTTTAGTGAAATTGAAGGAATTACCACTGAAGAAAGAAGTAGAATTTTCTGTTGAGTTAGTGACTTTAACAGAACCAATCTCATGAACTCCTTATTGAATGGCACCTATAGAATTGCAAGAGCATAAGAAATAAATAAAGGAATTAATGGAAGATGAATTCTTTCAGCCTAATACTTCACTTTAGGGAGTACCTATCTCGTTTGTTAGAAAGAAAGTCGAGTCCCTATAGATGATATTCTGGTGTACTCCAAAGATCCCTAAGATCATGAACAATAATCTTCAGAAAGTATTAGGAAAGTTAAGATAGTCCAAACTATATACAAAATTCAGTAAATGTAAGTCTGGGCTACAAGAAGTAGCATTCTTGGGACATATGATATCCAAAGTCGCAAGTACAATAGACCTGCAAAAGTTAAAGCAGTGATGAACTGGAAATGTCCTGAAATTCCAACTACATACGATGTTTCCTTGGATTTGTAGGATATTATCGGAGATTTACTGAGAAATTTCCTAAGATAGCTTTACTTTGAGTTGACTCACCCAAAAGAAAGTTCCTTATGTTTGGACTAGAAAATGTGAGGGAAAATTCCAGGAGTTGAGAAAATGATTAAGCTCTACCCCTGTTTTAACATTGCCAATGATGGACAAGCCTTATGAGGAGTACACAGATGTGTCAAATGAAGGATTGAGAGGAGTATTAATGTAGGAGAGAAAGGTGATAGCTTATATGTTTAGAAAATGGAAACCTCATAAGGAGAATTACATTATACATGATTTGGAGTTAGTTGCTATTATGTTTGCCCTTTTGGTGTGGAGACATTATTTATGAAGGGCTGAGTTAGAAATCTTCACTGACTACAAAAGTTTGAAGTATGCTTTTACTCAAAAGGATTTGAACATA
Organism: Voacanga thouarsii; assembly: GCA_026120185.1. NCBI lineage: Eukaryota > Viridiplantae > Streptophyta > Magnoliopsida > Gentianales > Apocynaceae > Voacanga > Voacanga thouarsii. The sequence continues at coordinate 1,529,090 of JANUWF010002331.1, forward strand.
AGGCAAAGTTAATGGATGGAATTTTTGGAAGGATTTCAATGTCCAATTAAATATCATCCTGGAAAAGCAAACATAGTAGTGAATGCCCTTAGTAGGAAGGAGAATTTATTAGCTCTTCAGACGTTACAAATTCTAGAATTAGAAGTATTTGCAGTAGACGGAGAAATAATGATAAGTAATACTTCCATTCAACCTGCCTTCATAAAATAGTAGAAAAGAGAGTAAGATAAAGATGAAAAGTGCAAAAGTTAGTATAAAAGGAGGCGAATAGAAGAGGAGAAGAGTTCCGAAAGGACAATGATGGGATTAATTGCTACTGGGGTCGGTATTGTATTTTGAAACAATATGCGATGAGATAACATGTTTTAATGGAGGCACCTTGGAGTAAGTATACCTTCCATCCAGGAGTCGTAAAGATGTATTAGAACTTAAAACAACATTATTGGTGGATTGGTATGAAAAAGGAAAATTTAGACCTTGTAACATGATGTTTAATTTATCAGTAAAGGAAAGCCAATCAACAACGGCCTGGAGTGTTTCAACCATTATCTACTCCATCGTGGAAATAAGATGAAATTACTATAGACCTCATTACAAGATTACCTATAATAGTAGAGCTGCGAGATATTATTTGGGTGATAATGGATCCACTAACTAAGTCTGCTCATTTCATTCCTATTAATTAACAGAATTCCTTAGAGAAGTTAAGTAAAATCTATATGGAGGAAGTAATCAGACTGCATGAGTGTCTTCTAGTATCGTGTCAGATCGAGATTCTAGATTTATCTCAAAGTTTTGGACTAAGCTGCAGTAGAGGTATGGGACCATAATAAAGTTCAGTATAGCAGCGCACCTACATGCGTATGGACAGACAGAACGAGTGAAAGGACTTTTGGAAAACATGTTCTAGGCTTGCGTTTTGAATTTTGGGGTTAAGTAGATTGATAATTTTGATGGAAAACGCATAAACAGGGGAGCCATGGAAAAAAAAAAAAAAAACAGAGAAAAAAAAATTAAACGCGAGCCATAAAGGCCATGCGGAAGCGTGAAGATCATACCTTTGCGCTCCTTAACCCTTCTAGGTTGATTAAGAGCGGATTGAACGACTAGAATCGCCTCGCTTTGTCCACTTGAAAGAGCTTTCGGTTGAATACCCGTTAGCCTTCTACTCCGCCTTGTTTGCATTAACGCTTAGCTCTCCAGCTCTCGGGATATTCCTCAGCCTAACCTCTAGTTGGTGAACACTATGGTGAAGAGGAACGATCTCAAAACTCCTTAGTTCTTTCGCTATTAGTTAGCAAAGAACAAGGGAAAAACAAGAAGAAGGAGAGAGACCTTGAGAGAGAGAGACCCACGTGAGTGTGTGGCTTGGGAAAGGAAAAATTAGGGTTTTTTCTTTTCAAAGAGTTGTTTATATTTTTAGCCTCAACTAGGTCTCTCAATCTCTGATAAACATCTCCCCGGGATTTCAAAATACCCGGATGTTATCCTGAGAAATAGTTTGGCCTAACCTTAAACTCCTCTTAACCGTATCTGGAAAAAACCCTAAGGTCCAAGCTATTGGGCCAGATAAATATTTATTATTTTTCTTGGACCCAAAAGGCCCAAAATAATAAATATTAATTATTTATTTTCTGGGCTTACATAAGTAACCCAATAAATAATTAATGAGCCCAATGAACCATAATAATTAATCTTTAATTATTTATTTCTTGGGCCTATACAAATAACCCAATAAATAATTAAACATTAATTATTTCCCCTAGTTTAAGCCCATGTTAATTTCTTAATTATTCATACTGGACCTAGGCCCTGAATAATTAATTAACCAAACAAACTAGATAATTAATTTCTCTCAACTCCTATTTTATTTATTTATTTATTTATTTTATTCCAGTCCAATAATAAATTAGACTTCCTGAATAAAATAAAATAAAACAAAATAAAATAAAATCCTCTTCAACTGAGACCAATTCCTCAACCAAAAAATAGTTAGGACTTACGGGCTATCCCGAGGACCAAAAAGACACATCGCCTTGGCTGCTAAAATGACCAAAATACCCCTGCTATATAAATAGCTGTATTTTGCATTTTAAATATTTCCTAATATCACCATAAGGAAATATTGACCCCAAGGACAATGCTGCGTTAGCAAAGTCTCTGACCTACAGGTGAAATGACTAAATACCCCTCTACACATCGCCGTACATTTAGAGAGGAAGAAGTGTACTAACACCCCTCCAAATGACATCTACCATCCTTAGGCTTCTAGTCCAATGATCCACGACTTCCTGGAGTGTTTCTGTTTTCCAAGGGAGCTACCATAAAGCAAACATCCAAGTCATGTTTCCCAGGGCCTTGGATAATTTAGACCATTCGGACAACCACAAGGGGCGATATAGTGGAGAAACTATCTTGTATAAGTCTGTCTTAACTAACTAGTCACACATACCTAACATGCAAGTATATTGGCCATATGATAGAACATCAACTACAGCAAATCAAAGTATATGCTTCCAGCTTCGCTAGACCACCAACTCATACTCAAGTCGTAGAGTACTAGTCCACGCTGTAGCGGTAGTAGTCTAGGTTTCTATCATATAGTACTTTGAGAAACCACTACTACAGGTCCTGTTCTACGTATTCGAAATACGCTTATGTCATGAAGTGAGTGGACTACCCACTGGCTAAAGGTAAGCCATTCCCCATTTGGAATTCATAACATAATAACCTAAACATGATGAGGTTCCCAGTCTCATCAATAGGTTAAGAACAAATGTTTATGTGTTAAATAACCCGTGATCCATACCTTACTGTGAAAGACCACCATTCACATGGATCACTTATTTAGACATAATGGGTCTGTTGCAAACGAAAATCGTGCACAAACAAAAAGTAAATTCACAAACAATTTCTGAAACTAAATTCTTTTATTAAATAATTCGATTTTACATCAGAAACCTAGTTTAAGAGGGCATACAATCCAAAAATCTCCCACTTGCACTCTAAGACTAGGTAAGTCCATAGGTGCCCACCCCTATGGTGTCTAAGTGTCTCTTGAAGACTCTCTCAGCCAAAGGCTTGGTGAATGGGTCTGTTAGATTGTTTTATGAGGTAATATGTTCCACCACGACTTGCCATCTCTGGATGAAATCCCGGATCAGGTGGTACTTCCTCTCTATATGTTTCCCCTTCTTGTGGTTCCGAGGCTCCTTAGATTGTGACAGTGCTCCAGTGTTGTCGCAATACATCACAACCGGCCTATCCATGTGTGGTACGACTCCAAGTTCTGAAGAAACTTCCGGAGCCAGACTGCTTCCTTAGACGCCTCCGAAGCTGCCACATAGTCAGCTTCCATGGTTGAGTCAGCAATACAAGATTGCTTGATACTCCTCCATGAAATTGCTCCTCCAGACAAGGTGAAGATATATCCACTAGTGGATTTTCTCTCATCCTTATCCGCCTGGAAGTCTGAGTCTGTGTATCCTGTAGGAACCAAATCATCAGCCCTATAAACCAGCATATAATCTCTCGTTCCCTTGAGGTACTTAAGAATATGCTTTACAACTTGCCAATGAACCTCCCCTGGGTTTGACTGATATCTGCTAACTAAGCCCACGACAAAGCAGATATCTGGCCTAGTACACAGCATGGCGTACACGAGACTTCCCATAGCCGAAGCGTAGGGAATCCTACTCATTCTGTCTTTTTCTTCTTGAAACTTAGGACAGTCCTTCGAAGAAAATGACAACCCATGTCTGCAAGGGATTAGAGCTCCCTTGCATGAGTCCATGCTGTACTTGGCCAGCATCTTGTCAATGTATGTCGCTTGGGATAATCCTAACATTCTCTGCTTCCTATTTCTAAGAAGCCTAATCCCGAGAATGTAGCTGGCTTCTCCCAAGTCCTTCATACTGAATTGACTTGACAACCAAACCTTTGTAGATGACAATGTCCCTACATCATTTCCATTGAGTAGAATGTCATCCATATACAGGACAAGAAAAACCACATTGATGCCTTCAAGTTTCCTGTACACGCATGGTTCATCTTCGTTTTGAATAAAACCATAAGACTTTACAGTCTCATCAAAACGAATGTTCCATGCTCTTGATGCCTGCTTAAGTCCATAAATGGACTTCTTAAGCTTGCAAACCATGTGTTCCTGGCCTTCAGCAATGAAGCCTTCCGGTTGGGACATATAGATGTCTTCGCTAAGATAGCCATTCAAGAATGCCGTCTTGACATCCATTTGCCATATCTCGTAGTCATAGTGACAGGCGATGGCAAGGAGGATGCGAATGGATTTAAGCATGGCTATCGGGGAAAAGGTTTCCTCATAGTCGATACCCTCTTTCTGAGTATACCCTTTCGCCACAAGCTTAGCTTTGAAGGTTTCCACCTTCCCATCCACTCCTCTCTTCCTCTTGTATACCCACTTGCACCCAATGAGTTTTATCCCTTCAGGTGAAGCTACAAGATCCCAAACCTGATTGAGGTACATAGACTCAATCTCGGCTTTCATTGCTTCATGCCACAGATTTGCATCGGCATCAGCAATAGCCTCCTCGTATCTAGTGGGGTCTTGTTCCTGATGGTCGGAAACCAGCTCAAAGGCTTCTCCAGTCCATCTATCCGGAACCCTAGACACTCTCCCACTACGACGAGGCTCCATTTGTACTGAGCTCTTGAGGTCGTGCCTCTTCTTGTTCCAAAATCGGGTCAGTAGAAGTTGATTCCATAGATAACTTCTCCTGCAGTTCCAGCCTCGTTGAACCTTTAGTGGAAGTACTTTGATCATCTTCCAAGTATCTAGCATGGGTACTGACTAGTACCTTCTGCTCCTTAGGATGATAAAAGTAGCCTCATTTTATCCCTTTTGGATACCCAACAAAATAGCATAATTCTGATCTTGGTTCCAACTTGTCTCCCTTGATCAGTACATAAGCTGGACACCCCCAAATCCTGAGATGATTCAGACTTGGCTTACGCCCAGTCCACATCTCATAGGGAGTCCTAGGTACTGACTTGGAAGGCACCAAGTTCAGAATATATGCCGCTGTTTCCAGGGCATATCCCCAGAAGGATACCAGAAGAGTAGCATGAGACATCATGCTTCGAACCATTTCCATCAACGTCCTGTTCCTTCTCTCAGCTACTCCGTTCTGCTGGGGGGTTCCCTGCGCAGAGTCGGGATACTATCCCATGATGTACCATGTAGTCTTTGAATTCACCTAGGAGGTACTCTCCACCACGATCCGATCGTAAGGTTTTGATTAATTTACCTGTCCGACGCTCCACTTCAGCCTTAAACTCTTTGAACTTTTCAAAAGAGTCAGACTTGCGTCTCATCATGTAAATGTAACCATACCTCGTACAATCATCCGTGAACGTGATGAAGTACTCAAAACCTCCCCTAGCTGGTGTAGACAATGGACCGCACACATCAGTGTGAACAAGACTCAACACCTCCTTGGATCTATCTGCCTTTGGTGTAAAAGACCTTTTGGTCATTTTTCCCATCAGGCAGGATTCACACTGAGGCCAACTTTCCAATCTCAATGAGCCCAAAGGCCCATAATGGATTAGCTTTTGAATCCTGGTTGAGTTAATATGACCCAACCTCAGGTGCCAAAGGTATGAATCATTGATATTGGTCTTTCTCTTCTTAGTTAAAGGTTCAGACTGAGCGTTATTTGATTGTTTGTTAATAGGGTTTAAAAAGAACAAACTTCCATACATGTGCCCAAGTACATAAAATTTCTCCATCTCTACCGATAGAAATACTAGAATGGAAAGATACAGAATATCCTTGATTAATAAGTTTTGCAACTGAAATCAAATTCTGATGAAAACCAGGTACATATAAAATGTCTTTTAAAACCACTATCTTATTACAATAAAAAATAAGATCTAGCTCTCCTACTGCAAGGGCCCAGACTTGTGCTCCATTACCCACTCGAAGCCCATGTTCGCCCTTCTTGAGTCTTCTTATCTTCCTAAACCCCCGCAAGGAGTTACGGATATGATCGGTGGCTCCTGAATCAACAATGCAAGTGGAAGTTGATCCTACCATTGATATGGACTCTAGATAGTAAACATTACCTGTGGGGTTTTTCTTGGCCTGAAGATCTGGACACTCTTTTTTTCCAGCGTCCCTTCTTTCCACACTTGAAGCACTTGCCCTTTAGTTTGTCCTTGGGCTGGTTCTTGGGTCGAGCTCGCTGCATTCCCCTTCTTTCTCTTGAACTTTCTGGGCTTAGGCCCAATTCTTGAAGAAGAGGCCTTAGCAATCATGGCCTTAGACTGCGGCTTCATGACCTTCTCCGCCATCTGGAGCTTCTTCATCAGTTCAGTCAAACTCATGTTCAACTTGTTCATGTTATAGTTTAACTTGAACTGAGTGAAAGAGCCCGGTAGAGATTCGAGAACCATGTCCACTTGGCTCTCGGGGTCAATGACAGCCCCTAAGATTTCTGCCTCCTCGAAAGCAGCAATCATCTTGAGCATATGCTCTCGGACTTATGCTCCCTCAGCCATCTTAATGTTTACAATTGTTCGAAGAGCCTCCTGCCTTGCGGGCCGGCTCTTGTCAGCGAACATAGTTGCCAACGATTGACTTATGTCATATGCAGAAGCCATGTGCTCGTGTTTTGATCGGAGCACATTAGACATGGAAGCTAACATATAGCAACGTGCCATTTCGTCGACTTTCTTCCATGCCTTTTCAGCCTCTCGATCTTCGAGCGGTGGAACCTTCCCCGATAACGAGGCGGGTTTCGTAAAGGACATACTTATACTCCTCGGCTGTGAGTATTATGTCCAGGTTCCTTTTCCAGTCCACATAGTTTGGACCCGTTAACTTATTCTCCCTGAGAATAACGGCCAATGGACTAAAAGAACCTTCCACCATTTCTGAAAATCGAAAATAAAAGAAAGAAATTAGTTTGTGAAAACAAAATAAAATTTGTGCACTGAAAATAATTTGGCTCTTAGGAAAACTGACATAACTTCTTGGGAAGATTAACAGTTTCCTAAGCTAAGTGTATTAACCACCACAAATTAATTTCCCTTCTAGGTAATGGTCTAGAGAATAACTCCATCGTGGGATGGCCGTTTCCTCTCATTTCCTATGGACATACCTCGCACTATAACCTTCAACGTGGGCTGGCCGATCATAGTACGTGCCCCGGGTTATTAATTACATCCTTCCATTAGATCTAGATCCTTGTGGTATCCCCATCCTATACGGGTTCACTCCCAGGGTGACGCGAGGGGATCCACGATCTCTAATGAGGACCGGGATGGAAGCCGTGGGGCCGTTGGAACCCCTCTCCCACTTAGTCTTTTAAAATAAAGGTTTTCTGGAAAATATCCTTTTGAAAATTCCATTAAGTTTTTCTTAACTCAAAAATAAAATATCTAAGTCCAATAAAATCTCTATGTCAAGGCTTATATCCTTTGAGAGATTTCCTCCGTGGACTAATTTTATATAAGTTAAAACTTAATGATTTCAAAAATTTTCCAATTAAAACTTTCTAGAGACTTTGGTCTCAAGTTTATTTGACAAAATCATTTTTCTAGTCCAAAACAAAGCAAAATGGCTCTCCATTTTAATTTACAAAAATATCTAAATCCAATATATTTTCTATGTCAAGGATTAAATCCTTTGAGAAAATATTTAAGGATTAATTTTTGTACCAATTAAAATAACCATTTAGTTTTTAAAGAAAAATATTTTTTCTTGCCAAAACAAAAGGTTCCCAAAGACTTTGGTCTTTGAGAAAAAACACACATAGGTACATAAAAAAATAGCATGCTAGAAAACAATAAACGTTTTCATGCTTTTCTATTTTTAAAACCTAAGTGCCCAAATAATAGAATTAAACACATTAATTAATTAATTAATTAATTATCTTGTTTAATCCTAAAATCCCTTACTAATATTTTTCATGCAAATATATTCCAAGAATATAAATATTGCAAAAATATTAACTTCGCCTGGTATGGGACCCAAAACGAAAAAGGAAAAAAAAAAAATTGCAGAAAAAACTCTGGCGGTCCACTGCACCGCGCCGCACCGGATCCACGCCCGCGTGGCCTGTGGTCCACCGCGCACCCCGGTGCACCAGCCGCACCAAATCAGATGCTGCCTCAACCCGCCAAGCCGCGACCCGCCCGCCCGAGTGCCCTGCGCCCACGCCCGGTTCTCCTCTGCTACCGACCCGCGAACTCGCCCAATTACCCGCGCGCCAATTGAATTTCAATTGCAACATCAGATTGATTCGGCTTCAATTCACACGCAATTGGCTCGGCTTCGAGGCTCCAGCAGCACGGCTCCACTCACAGAATAGAAGCGGCTCGGCTCGGTGGCTCGGCTCGAACACGGCGGCTTATGAATAGTTATCTTCTTCGTTTTTTCTTCTTTCTCGCGCCAGAATTGCAGAAACTCTTCTGCTTCATTTTTTTCAGCCTTCTTTGGCTTCTTTGGACATTTTTACTTACAAAAAACATCCAAACTATAAACACAACCACCTATACCCATTAAAATTGGGTTTACACGATTAAAACACCAAAGCCAAAAAAATTTACAGAGATCCTATACTTCCACTATGAAGCTTACAAATCCACCTATCCCATACCAAAACAGCGAAGGATCACAGGTATAATCATCTTCTCCATTTTATTAACTACCATGCTCCCTATATTGATCAAAACCAATGGCTCTAATACCACTTTGATGGAAAACGCAGAAACAGGGGAGCCATGGACAAAAAAAAAAAAAAAAAAGAGAAAAAAAAATTAAACGCGAGCCATAAAGGCCATGCGGAAGCGTGAAGATCATACCTTTGCGCTCCTTAACCCTTCTAGTTTGAGTAAGAGCGGATTGAACGACTGGAATCGCCTCGCTTTGTCCACTTGAAAGAGCTTCCGGTTGAATACCCGCTAGCCTTCTACTCCGCCTTGTTTGCATTAACGCTTAGCTCTCCAGCTCTCGAGATATTCCTCAGCCTAACCTCTAGTTGGTGAACACTAGGGTGAAGAGGAACGATCTCAAAACTCCTTAGTTCTTTCGCTATTAGTTAGCAAAGAACAAGGGAAAAACAAGAAGAAGGAGAGAGACCTTGAGAGAGAGAGACCCACGTGAGTGTGTGGCTTGGGAAAGGAAAAATTAGGGTTTTTTCTTTTCAAAGAGTTGTTTATATTTTTAGCCTCAACTAGGTCTCTCAATCTCTGATAAACATCTCCCCGGGATTTCAAAATACCCGGATGTTATCCTGAGAAATAGTTTGGCCTAACCTTAAACTCCTCATAACCGTATCTGGAAAAAACCCTAAGGTCTAAGCTATTGGGCCAGATAAATATTTATTATTTTTCTTGGACCCAAAAGGCCCAAAATAATAAATATTAATTATTTATTTTCTGGGCTTACATAAGTAACTCAATAAATAATTAATGAGCCCAATGAACCATAATAATTAATCTTTAATTATTTATTTCTTGGGCCTATACAAATAACCCAATAAATAATTAAACATTAATTATTTCCCCTAGTTTAAGCCCATGTTAATTTCTTAATTATTCATACTGGACCTAGGCCCTGAATAATTAATTAACCAAACAAACTAGATAATTAATTTCTCTCAACTCCTATTTTATTTATTTATTTATTTATTTATTTTATTCCAGTCTAATAATAAATTAGACTTCCTGAATAAAATAAAATAAAACAAAATAAAATAAAATCCTCTTCAACTGAGACCAATTCCTCAACCCAAAAATAGTTAGGACTTACGGGCTATTCCGAGGACCAAAAAGACATATCGCCTTGGCTGCTAAAATGACCAAAATACCCCTGCTATAAAAATAGCTGTATTTTGCATTTTAAATATTTCCTAATATCACCATAAGGAAAAATATTGACCCCAAGGACAATGTTGCGATAGCAAAGTCTCCGACCTATAGGTGAAATGACTAAATACCCCTCTACACATCGCCGTACATTTAGAGAGGAAGAAGTGTACTAACACCCCTCCAAATGACATCTACCATCCTTAGGCTTCTAGTCCAATGATCCACGACTTCCTGGAGTGTTTCCGCTTTCCAAGGGAGCTACCCTAAAGCAAACATCCAAGTCATGTTTCCCAGGGCCCTGGATAATTTAGACCATTCGGACAACCACAAGGGGCGATATAGTGGAGAAACTATCTTGTATAAGTCTGTCTTAACTAACTAGTCACACATACCTAACATGCAAGTATATTGGCCCTATGATAGAACCTCAACTACAGCAAATCAAAGTATATGCTTCCAGCTTCGCTAGACCACCAACTCATACTCAAGTCGTAGAGTACTAGTCCACGCTGTAGCGGTAGTAGTCTAGGTTTCTATCATATAGTACTTTGAGAAACCACTACTACAGGTCCTGTTCTACGTATTCGAAATACGCTTATGTCATGAAGTGAGTGGACTACCCACTGGCTAAAGGTAAGCCATTCCCCATTTGGAATTCATAACATAATAACCTAAACATGATGAGGTTCCCAGTCTCATCAATAGGTTAAGAACAAATGTTTATGTGTTAAATAGCCCGTGATCCATACCTTTCTGTGAAAGACCACCATTCACATGGATCACTTATTTAGACACAATGGGTCTATTCCAAATGAAAATCGTGCACAAACAAAAAGTAAATTCACAAATAATTTCTGAAACTAAATTCTTTTATTAAATAATTCGATTTTACATCAGAAACCTAGTTTAAGAGGGCATACAATCCAAAAATCTCCCACTTGCACTCTAAGACTAGGTAAGTCCATAGGTGCCCACCCCTATGGTGTCTAAGTGTCTCTTGAAGACTCTCTCAGCCAAAGGCTTGGTGAATGGGTCTGCTAGATTGTTTTATGAGGTAATATGTTCCACCACGACTTGCCATCTCTGGATGAAATCCCGGATCAGGTGGTACTTCCTCTCGATATGTTTCCCCTTCTTGTGGTTCCGAGGCTCCTTAGATTGTGACACTGCTCCAGTGTTGTCGCAATACATCACAACCGGCCTATCCATGTGTGCCAATTGCCGCATATACGGGTGCTCCTTATTTTGAGTCATTTGTTGGATGCCGGGCGGGAACACTCGGTGCGTTTGACTCCTTGCCACCTCGATGATGATTGACGTATGGATTGGGACCTCTGGCTTATGGTGGCAAGTGTGTGCTGCAGTACACTAGGTATGTTGCAGTATACCTGAGTAGAAGTACGCTGCGGTGTAATTATTCCAGTGACGCACAGTTGAGTACTGGAAGTTGCGGTCCCAGTACAATGATACGTGGCACCGAAGGCAAGGACTGCGGGACTTGCATGTGCATACAGGACGACCTTCTATTGGAGAAGCGCATGTGATTTGAAAATTGGGGCAATGATTTGAAATTGAACTATGGTTTTCCAAAAATAATTGAGTTCTGAATAAACTATTCATTAAAGAGTTTTGGATTCATTTCTAATGAACAAATAATATGCTTTCCACAAAAAGTTTTGTGTACTCTGCCTCTCTGATAAAGCACAAGCTCACACAGGACTCACTGGTGATTTTTCACTCACACGTGTATTTTATCTTACCTTTTTGTAGGATCCGGAGTCGAGCAGACCTACAGATAGAGGACGAAACCACAATGATAGTAGAATAGGTCCAAACGTTCTCTTTTGGATAATATACCTTATTATTGATGTTGAATGGAAATTTTCATCTATGATATTCTTTGCTATATATGTGCACGTGACTATCAGTATGAGTTGTTGTATAGATATGGACCTTATGTATTCTGTTGCTTTTTCATTATAAAGACCCTTGTCTGGGTAACTGGACGGGGCGACACCCGATATTGATATACTTCTGATGTTACCTTTAGTAGGGGTGTTACAGCATACATACTAAGTCATGTTTCTCAGGGCTTTGGTTTATTTAGATTATCCTGAACAATTGCAAGGGGTGATATCTTCACTAAGTAAAGCATAAAAACTCTATTATATAAGTCTGTCTTAATTAACTAGAGTCATAGACCCAACGTACAAGATAATTAGCCTTACGTTAAGACCTCACATATCAAACATTAAAGTGCACAAGTCCAGCTTCAATCTACTATTAACTTATACTTAAGTATAAAGGTACTCATCTTCGCAATAGCGGCGAAAAATGAATCATTATTTGTTATAATGCTTTTATAAAGATTATTATCATGTGGTCCAATTCTATGTATTCTAAATACATTTACACTATTGGCGTGAGTGGACTACTCATTGGTCAAAGGTAAACCATTCTCTATTTAGAAGCCATAGTGTAATGATTTAAACCTCGATGGAGTGCCCTGCATTTTCAATTGATCAAGAACATTTTAACTTGTATGTTAGTAGGGCATGATCTACACCCTTCTATTAAAGCACGACCCAATCACGTAGATCGCTTACTAACATGCTTAGATCTTAATGTGCAAATAAATATACATAAACAAACTTTAATAAATGAAATATTTTATTAATTCCCAAAATACCGAAATATATAGTCCATTTTGGACATACATTCCAACTCTCACTTGTACTAAATGAACTATGATAATCTATGTATGCCTACCCCTTTGACGTCTGGATGTTTTTTGAACACCTCCTCTATTAAAGGCTTGGTAAAGAGATCTGCTAGATTATTTGAACAAGAATTAATACTTTCTCAAATTTTTAAATGAACTCTAGGATCAAGTAATACTTCCTCTCAATGTGCTTGTCCTTCTTATAGTTCTTTGGTTATATACACTGTGATACAGCTCCAGAATTATCGTAATATATGATAATGGGCCTATCTATTTATGGCACAACTCTAAGTTCTATGAGGAACTTGTGGAGTAAAACCACTCTTTTTGAAGCCTTTGATACTGCCACATACTCAACTTACACGTTTGAATCAGCAATACAAGATTGCTTAACACTTTTCCATGAAATAGCCCCTCCAGAAAAAATGAAAATGTATCCACTAGTGGATGTCCTTTTATCTTTATCCTCCTAGAAGTCTAAGTCAACATAACCGGAAGAAATCAAATCATTAGCTTGGTAAACAAGCATGCAATCCCTTGTTCCCTTTAGGTACTTGAGTATCTTCTTTACAACTTGCTAATGTTCTTCTCCTAGGTTTGACTAATACCTTCTAACCATGCCTATACCAAAACAGATACATGGCTTTGTAAAAAGCATGACATATATGAGACTTCCTACTGTCGAGGCATAGGAAATCATTCTCATCCTTCTCTTTTTCTTCCTGTGTCTTAGTACACTGTTTAGAAGACAAGGTTAGTATGTGCCTAAAGGGTATGATTGCTCTTTTACACCAACCTATGATAAACCTAGCTAATATCTTGTCAATGTAAGTAGATTAGAATAAGTCCAACATTCTTTACTTCCTATCTCTAAGAAGTTTTATACGAAGAATGTAACTAGCTTCTCTCATATCCGTCATGCTAAATTTCCTTGATAGGTAAACCTTTATAGATGAAAATGTCTCTACATGATTTTCAATGAGTAGAATGTCATCTACATAAAGTACTATAAAAGATATGTTTTTCCCATCCGCCTTTCTATACGCGCATGGTTCATCCATGTTTTGTATGAAATCGTAAGACTTTACAGTCTCATCAAAATATATGTTCCATGCATGTGATGCTTTCTTAAGTCTATAAATGGACTGCTTCAGCTTATAGACCAATGTTCTTGGCCATTGTCAATAAAGCCTTCAGGCTGGGTTATATAGATGTCTTCACTAAGATATCCATTAAGAAAGGTTGTCTTGACATCCATCTACTATATCATGTAGTCACAATGACAGGTGATGGCCAAGAGAATACGGATGAACCTAAGCATGGCTACAGGTGAAAAGGTATACTCATAATTGATCCCTTCTTTTTGAGTATAACCTTTTGCAACCAACCTTACTTTATAGGTTTTCACCTTTTTATATGCACCTCTCTTTCTCTTGTACACCTACATGCATCCTATAGGTTTAATCTCTTTAGGTACAGTGACAAAATCCCTTACTTGATTGAGATACATAGACTCAATCTTGGCATCCATTGCTATTTGCTATTTATCTGCATCAACATCAGCAATGGTCTTATCGTATCTAGTGGGATCGTGTTCCTAATGGTCGAAGATTACCTTAAAAGCTTCTCCAGTCCATTTTTTTGGAGCCCTAGATATCCTCCTACTATGACATAGCTCATTTTGTATAAGAATATTTGGTAGTGCCATTTCTGGTTCCTCAACTGGGGTACTAAAAGTCAAAGTGCCACTTTTCTCCTCTAATTGCACCTTACTCGAAACATTTATAGACACACTTTGTAAAGGATTGCGGGAAAATAAAAATGCAACGAAAAAATAGCAATTTAATTTTTTTTCCGAGTCAAAGTCTAGGAATATTTACTTTTAAGTTGCTTAAATTGAATAACCAGAGGATTTGGATTTGATGGAATGCTTTAATTTGTCACAACTACTTGTTTTGTAGGAATACTGGCCAAATATCGACTCATTTGCAGTAAACACGTGCACCAAAATTGCTAAGTTTTAATCTTCTAAAGTATTCTCAAACCTCCTATAGGCTATCTCTCGGTGAAAATACAATAATAGGTGAAAGAATAATTTTCTTAGAAGAATATTGAGAGAGCTATTTTATTTTTTCAAAAGGAAAAGATAAAGAAAAAAAAAACAACTAACATATATTTTTAAAAACAACCAAATTTCGTAAACAAATTTTATGCTATCAATATTGCATGTGATTTAAAAACCATCGAATTTCGCAAACCAATTTTATGCTATCAATATAGCATACATGAAAAGCATTTTGTTATCCTTTTTATTTTTTTTAGTTGATCAAAATCAACATGAATAAAAAAGTCAACAATTGCTATCAAATTGGAATGCAAATTGGAAAACAAAATTGGAATGTTACAGTTTTGTGTACATCAAATACATGAAAACCGAAACTTTCTATTTGTGTGTATATATATGTTTGTGTGTGTGTGTCTATATATATATATATATATATATATATATATATATATATATATATATTTATATTCCTTTTTCCCTTCACTTGTGACAGCTACCCTTTATTTCCAAAATAACAAAAATCATCACACAAAACCTTAGTGGGCCAAGGTATAATTCTAATTAACCAAAGACTAATTAAATTGCTCTCTATTTAATTAATTGATCTTCTTAGGCCCAATATAAAATTATCCAATACAGTTAATTAATATACCAATTAAATTAAATTGGCCCAATAAATTATATTAATTAATTAATCCACTTGGCTCAATATCAAATTACCCAAGATAATTAATTAATAAGCCAATTTAATTAAGTTGGCCAATAAACCATTCTAGCACAAATAAATAATTATTGTACTCCTAGAATAATTTCTTCCAATATTAATTTAATCCAACAAGCCCCATATAGTAAACAAAATTTACTAACGTTACTCGAACTACTTTGGGGACCAAAATATATATTATTCTTGGGTACCAAAATAACCAAAATACCCCTGTTAACAAATAGCAGTATTTTAATCATCTTACAATTTTCATTTATCACCATATGAAAATATTGGCTTCGAGAATAATATTTCAACTGCAGTGTCGTCAACTTACAGATATAATGACGAAAATACCCTACTACGTAACACCCGTCATTGAGGTAGGAAATATAGTACTGACACTTTTCTCAATGACATCTACCATCCTTTGATAGCTAGTCTAATAATCCATGACTCCAGTATGTACCAACCTATCTCAGGGAGCTACTGATAAAGTATACATAATTAATCATGTTTCCCAGGGCCCTGAATTATTAGATTATCTCGGACAATAACAAGGGAGTGATTTCTTCATGTACTAAAGCATAGAAACTTTGTTATATAAGTTTGTCTTAATTAACTAGAGTCATATACCCAATGTACAAGGTTTTTGGCCTTACGATAAGACCTCACCTGACATGCATTAAAGTGTACGAGTCTAGCTTCACTAGACTACCAACTTATACTCAAGTCTTAGGGTACTCATCCATGCAGTAGCTGCGATAAATCAATCTTTATTTATTTTAGAACTTTTATAAAGATTATTATTGCGTGGTCTAGTTCAACATATTCCAAATACGCTTACACTATTGGCGTATGTAGACTACTCACTAGTTAAAGGTAAACCATTCCCTATTTATAAACCATAGTGTAATGATTTAAACCTTGACGAAGTGTCCAAATTCATCAATCAATCAAGAACATTTTTTTTTTTTTATGTGTTAGTAGCCCATAATCTACACCTTGACCCAATCACGTAGAATACTTCCTAACACACTTAGACCTTAATGTGCAATATATGTAAACAAAACAACCATTAATGGATAAACATTTTATTAATTTCTAAAATATAGAAATACATAGTACATTTTGGGCATACATTCCAATAATCTCCCATTTGCACCAAATTGACTATGATAGTATATATGTGCCTACCCCTATGATATCTAAGTATCTTCGAAACACCTTCTATGTCAAAGGCTTGATAAATGGGTCTTCCAGATTATTTGTTGAGGAAATCTAGTCAACTATTATCTCCCATTCATGGATGAACTCCTGGATCAAGTGATACTTACTCTCGATGTGCTTGCTCTTCCTATGGTTCCTTGGCTCCTTACATTGTGACACAACTCTAGTATTATCACAATATATTGTTATGGGCCTATTGATGTGTGCCAAAACTCCAAGTTCTATGAGGAACTTTCGGAACCAAACCACTTCTTTAGATGCTTCTGAAGCTGCTATATACTCAGCTTCCATGGTAGAATCAACAATATAAGATTGCTTGATACTCCTTCATGCGTAAATTTTGGGTGTATAAAAATTATTAAATTTAAATCCATTATTTAGTCAAGTTTTAATTAAAACATTAATCTCAAAATACACATATGAGCAAGTATACTCATAGCAAGCATAGTATAAGAAATTAACGAGTATCGATCATCAAAGGAACAAGTACACACTTATCACTTTTTCTTCATTGTTTAACTGACCAAATAAAATGTTAAGATAATAAAAAAAATAAAGAAATATATACAACTCAAGGATGTAAGAATATGCAATTTAGACAACTATCCTAGAATACATAACAATGAATCATTTAGCAACTATCTCAATTAATTATCATCTTGGCATTATATAGGAATATAAAGTACAATCGTTTCTCAAGTCATAAATCCACTTATATAGACTCAACTTATTTCCTAATGCATGGAATCACTATCTCTTGATTAAAGTAGTAGATTTCCCAATATCGTTTCCCAAGTCCATTAAGAAATAACAAATATGTAGAATTGATTAAATTAAACCTAATCTAACTTTGCTTCCTAAGTCCATTAGATATAAATTTAATTCCATCAACCTATCAAATAAAATCAAGTAATCAAACACCAAGAGTGATAGAAAATTGATCAAATAACTAAATTAATCAAAAAACCATGCATCCCAAAGCAATGCCAAATTACAATAAAAACATTGAATACATCATTATTGTAGAAAAAGATAATAAATGTAAAAGAAAGAACTCATAGACAAGCCCTCCTTCTCTCTTTGGAAACCTTTTGAATAATACTTTTTGAACGATGAATCTCTCATTCTGTGAGTGATTGGAAAATTTTCTCCATGGATTCCTTATTTTCTCTTGTGTTTTTCTAGTTTAAATAAGCTTCTTTAATGCCAAAATATTAGCATTTCACCATGCTAATCAAATAAGAACGCAGTGAAAATAACCATGAAATCTATGCCCAAGGATCACGTGTTTGTTATTAAAACGGGAATGGAGGAAGGAAACAGAGATTACCTTCTATAGCAGAAAAATAAAATTTTCTTGGGCCAACCAAGGAACTAATTCCCAATGTTTTGATCACCTAATCGTCCCACTACAATCCAAGAGTAGGATTGTCTCTAGCAGTAGTCAACACAAGGTTGAATTGCTCACAAAGCCCGCTCAAAACATTGCTAGTAGAAGTGGAGCGGTGAGGTTTTAATTAGAGAAGAATAAGAATGAAGAATGAATGTCCGACTCTCCTCTACAAAAAGGAATGAGTCCTATATTTATACTTTTTAGAATTTATGTTAATTGCAATTAAGTCCTCCAAGATTTAGTATTTACAATTGGGCCCTGGAAGTTTATATAATTGCAATCAAGTATCATAAATTATAACAAACTTATAATTCACCTATAAATCTATTTTATTTTCTTAATTAATCGCACAATATTATCAAATAATATATATTGAGCATTCAAACCTTTATTGTGTGTAACCCATTAGGTTTCCTGGTTTTATTGGTAGCATAATACGAATTAATTCTAACAACTTTAGAGTTAATAATCCTAAATAAATTATAGGATTAATTTATTAATTTTCTAATTAATAAATTCATATTTAGCATATCGAGAGTGACATCCAGTAATAACTCTTGATCACCCAAAAGTCCAGAAAGACAAGTGGATTGACATGAACCTTTCAATAGCAAATAACCAGTGCAATAAGCTCCTTTCACCATACTATATCTCATTTAGTTAGAACATGGAATTAGTGCTAATTCCATCTAGAATATTATTAATTCTGGCCCGAATATTTTAGTGCTTGTTCAAGAAATCCATTACTCAATATGTGTATCAAATTTAGGACTATTTCCAACACATAGTCGCCTTAGCCAAGGACTTCATGAGTAATGATTTCTACAAGTGTCCCTAAGATATATTCTCCTACTATTAGGAGTGGTGAATCCTTTATTGACCCTTTCAGTTACATTCGTTTACTTTATATTCTACCCAATATCCATCCCATAGGCTGTCCTTTTAAGACTCCAAATATTAGAATTAAAGTACAATTCTCGATAAACAAAATACCTTGGAGATCTCAGGTCTAAGGATACTTGCACACTTGCTATAATGAGATTTTATCACTGATATTCAATAGCTATCCAAGTGATTATCTCATAGCTAGGTCATCCAATGAACTTTTTCATATAACAAGCATCTACATATTAATCATAAGCATCACAATACTCACGGTTATGAGAACCAACACTTGATCCAAACAAGGGATACAATATGTGCTAGTCCTGGCGTATTAATAATGTTTCATCTTATTAATACTATGCCTAGTGATTATTCAAGCACAACACTACATAGTATAGTAGGAATCTCACATCATAATCTTTATCATTATTTCCTTAACATTGTGATGTACTTGAGACTTTATGAAACAGTTTATATGCATATTAAAATATAACAATCAAAATGAAAGATAAAGAATGCCTCTTATATTAATTATTATGCAATATACATGGTATAAGTGATTGCCTATTGGACACAACACTAACAATTTCCCACTTACACTAGAGTCAATCATTCATACATCGAATATCGAATGACTCAACATGTTTATCATATTTCTTTTGGGAAAATGCCTTAGTAAGTGGATTAGCTATGTTCTGATCTATGGAAATCCTCTCTATCTTTACATCTCGCCTATCTATGATCTCTCTAATCAGATGATAGCATCTAAGTACATGCTTAGATCGTTGATGAGACTATGGTTCCTTTACCTGTGCAATGGCTCCATTATTATCACAATACAAAAGTATCGGATCTACAATGCTAGGCACCACTCCATGTTCAGTGACGAACTTCTTGATCCACACTGCTTCTTTAGCTACTTCAGAAGCTGCTATTTACTCTGCTTCAATTGTTGAAAGAGTAGTCACTTGTTTGAAACTTTTCCAACTTACTGCCCCACCACATAATGTGAACACGTAGCCACATTGTCATTTGTAGTCGTCCTTATCGGACTGTAAGCTGGCATCAGTATACCCTCTAGCTTGCAAATCACCATCTCCAAATACCAAGAATGCATCTTCAGTCCTTTATAAGTATTTACGGATATTCTTTACAGCTGTCCAATGACTCTCTCCATGGTCAGATTGGTATCTGCTCGTTAAGCTAAGAATATATGATACATCGGGCTTATTACATATCATAGTATACATGATAGACCCAATTTCTGAAGTATATAGAATTCTACTCATATGATCCCTTTCAACTTGTGTCTTTGGAGGCATCAACTTTAAAAGGCCTACTGTATGTGCCATAGGTAAGAATCCTCTTTTGGATTGATCCATGCTGAATATTTTCAGCACTTTGTCTATTATGTACACTGTGAAAAACCTAACACCCTCCTTGATCTATCTCTATAGATTCTTATTTTCAGAATATAGGTTACTTCTCTAAGGTCTTTCATGGAGAACATCTTGTATAACCAAATCTTTTCAAATTGAAATGGAAACATCATTTCGTATTAGCAATATGTCATCTACATAAAGCAATAAGAAAACAATTGCACTCCCATAAACCTTCTTAAACACACAAGGTTCATCCATATTTTGAATGAAACAAAATTCTTTAATTGTCTAATTAAAATGGATGTTCCAACTCCTAGGTGCTTGCTTAAGTCCATAGATGGACCTTTGCAACTTGCATGCTTTTGTGCCATCTTTGGATGTGAAATCTTCAGGTTGTGTCATATATACTTCCTCAATCAAGTTTCCATTAAGCAAAGCTATTTTCACATCCATTTGCCAAACCTTGTAGTCATAATGAGCAGCAGGTGCTAGGAGTATTCTTATGGATTTTAGCATAGTGACTGGTGAAAAAGTTTCGTCATACTCAATACCTTGCTGTTGTCGATAACCTTTTGCAACGAGATGTGTCTTATAGGTAACCATATTACCATCCATGTCGATTTTATTCTTGAAAACCCATTTGCACCCTATAGGCTTGATTCCTTTGGATAGATCAATTGAAGTCCATACTTAGTTGTCATACATGATATCCATTTCTGACTTCATGGCTTCAAGCCATTTGTCAGATTCTGAACTATTCAGAACGTCTATGTAAGTAGTAGACTCATCTTCTTCTATAACCAATACGCCATTGTGGTCACTTATGAGAAATCTATATTTTTCAGGTGCCACTCATATAGTACTTGACCTACGAGGTTCTTATGTGTTAGAAAGTTCATCAATAGGTGGGGGTTCAGACGGTGGATCAATATTTGTTTGTTCTTCTTTAACTTCACTAAGTTCAAGTTTACTCCCACAATCTCCTTTAAACATGTGCTCCTTTTCTAAGAAGACAACATGTTTTGAAATAAAAACTTTATTTTCAGAAGGAAGATAGAAGCAATATTCGAAGGATTCTTTTGGATATGCAATAAACAAACATTTGTTAGACTTACTTTCATAGAAGCAGGGCAACCCCAAATCCTTAAATGAGATAATTTTGGTCTCTTACCAAAGAACAACTCATAAGTAGTGGTATCAACCATTTTTGACGGAACTATGTTTAATACTCCCTCTGTCCCATTAAAATTGACCTATTTACTATTTTGGGTTGTCCTACTAAATTTGACACTTTCCATAAAAGGAAAGTTTTTACTATACAATTTATTATAAAATAATCAATATACCCTACATATGTTATATTTATATTCTTAGATTTAACATAAAGTATTGTGGGACCCACATATTTTTTATTTATATTATATTATATTATTATATTTTAACTTTTACTTTTGTATTAAATATCGTGCCAAGTCAACCATTGTCAATTTTAGTGGGACAGAGGGAGTATATAAATAGCAGTCTCCATTATAAATCCCTAAAACGATTTTGGTCACTCTGCAAAAATCATTATGGTCCGAACCATGTCTAGAAAGGTTTAATTCCTTCTCTCAGATACACCATTATGTTGTGGTGTATGCGGTGGAGTCCATTGAGATAATGTCCCATTATCTCTAAGATAACTTAGAAACTCTTAGCTTAAGTATTCACCTCCTTGATCGGATCTAGAAGTTTTAACATTTTTGCCAAGGTATTTCTCTACTTCATTCTTGAAGTATTTGAACTTATCAAATACTTCAGACTTGTATTTCATTAAATACAAATACCCATATCGTGAATAGTCATCGATGAAGGTTCTAAAGTAGTGATAACCTCCTCTTACATATATAGACATTGGGCCACATAAATCTGTATGTATTAGTTCTAATAACTTTTTAGCCGTTTCTCCTTTTCTAGAAAATGGTGTTTTAACCATTTTACTAAGTAAACAAGATTCGCATGTGTCATATGATTTATAATTAAATGACTATTGGATATCTCACATCCATATCGAATATGGCGCAGCGAGAGATTAAAATGAAATACCATCCCAGGACCAGCATATGTGTGAAAAATAAGACATAAAGATAATAAAGGTAACAGTTTTTTACCTTTTTTAGATCGTGCAAAATACAAAAAATTTTCTTCTTCAAGTCGAGGTGCGATCCAGTAATCCTCTTGATCAAATTTCACGAGAGTAGAACACCTAACCACTATAATCACTGTGTGTGATTATCTCTAATAGTAATTCACACAAAAGAATACTCAAGCACCAAAATTTCCTGTGCTAGCAGAAAAAGATGGCAGCTAGGGTTTCTCAAGAACAATCGTGAGAGAGAGAGAAGATAGAAATTGTGTGCCTTAGCATTTTCGTGTCTTACACAAAAATCAACTAGGGTTTCGAGTGTATCTCTATATCACATGAAAAATCCTGCTCAAAATATGCTTCAATCTCAGAATTCTAAAATAGTAAGAATTCCCTAATTGTAATTGGAAACATCAAGTTCTCACAATTACAATTTGGATAATTAATTATAACTAATTATAATTAGGCCACAACAACTTCTCTTTCTCGCAATTAACCCCACTATGTTATCAAATTACATCTCGAGTATATAATCCTCTATTGTGTGTGACCTATTAGGTTTACCAACCAATTGGTAGCGAATATGAATTAATCCAAACGTCTTTGAGATTAATAATCCATCATAAATTAGAATTGATCCTATCAATTCTAATCAGGATTGGTTTATTAATTCATCAATTAATAAACATATATTCCCAAATCATGAGCGGTATCTAGCAACACATCATAACCACCCAAGAGTCTAGGAAGTCAAGTGACTTGACATGAACACTTCAATATCAAACTACAACGCAATTAACTCCTTTCACCATACAATATCTCATTCAGTTTGGAGTATAGAATTAGTGCCAACTCCCTCCAGAATTATGGCTGGCCCGAATACAATAGTACTTGTATCAAGAACCCACTACTCTAGATATGTATCAATTGGAGCTATTTCCAATACACAATCGCCTTGGCCAAGGACTTATTGAGTAGTAATTCCTACAAGTGGCCGTGAGATATTCGCCCCTACTATTAGGAGTGGTAAATCCTTTGTTGATTCTCTCAACTACTTTCGTTTACCTCATAATGTATCTAATATTCATCCTATAGGCGTCCCTCGATCGAGCTCCAGAGATTGGAATCAAAGTACAATGCTCAGCAAACAAAGTACCTTAGAGATCTCAAGTCTAAGGATACTTGCACCTTTGCTATATTGAGATTATATCGTTGGCACTAAATAGTTATCCATGTGATTATCTCAAAGTTAGGTCATCCAATGAACTTGTTCTATTAACAAGCATCCATGTGTTAACTTTGAGCATCTCAATACTCACAGATATGAGAACCATCGCCTGATCAAATCAAGAAGTCTAACACATGCTAGGCTTAACACATTAATGATGTCCTGTCTCATTAATACTATGAATAGGGACTATTTAAGTACTAACACTATACAGTGTAGTAAGAATCTCATATCATGATCTCTATCATGATTTCCTTAACACAGTGTTGTACTAGGGACTTTATCGAATAGTTATATTACTTAAAAGTAAACAAAAGAAACTGTAAGATAAATAATATCTTTTATTAAAATAAAATGTGTCATATACAATGTTCAAGTGATCGCCCCTAGGGCACAACATTAACAAACTCCCACTTGCACTGGAGCCAATCATTCATGTATCTAATACCGAATGACTCAACACGACAATCATGTTTCTTTTGAAATAGTGCTTTTGTAAGCTATGTTCTCATCCGTGGGAACTGTCTTTATCTTTACATAATTCCTATCTATGATTTTCTGGATTAGATGATAGTGTCGCAGTACGTGTTTGGATCGTTGGTGAGACTGTGGCTCCTTGGACCACAATACAAAGTCATAGGACCAATAACACTTGGAACCACACCCAATTCTATCACAAACTTCTTATTCTAAACAGCCTTCTAAGCTGCTTCAGAAGCAGCTATGTACTCCGCTTCTGTCGTAAAGTCGGCAATAGTCTCTTGTTTGGAACTTTTCCAACTTATTGCCCCTCCGCACAACATAAACACTAGCCAGATTGTGATTTGAAATCATCTTTGTCAGATTGAAAATTGGCATCAGTATACCCGTTTATTTTCAAATCACCTTCTCCACATACTAAGAACATATCCTTAGTCCTTCGTAAGTACTTAAGAATGTTCTTTATAGCCGCCCAATGACCCTCACCAGGGTTAGATTTGTTTCTGCTCGTCAAACTGAGAGCATAAGATACATCAGGCCTAGTACATATTATAGCGTACATGATAGATCCAACTGTCGAGGCATATGGAATCTTACTTATGTGATCCCTTTCAACTTGTGTCTTGGGAGACATCGACTTTGAAAGGCTTACACCATGTGACATCGGTAAGAATCCCTTGTTTGATTGATCCATGCTAAACCTCTTTAGCATTTTATCTATGTATGTAGATTGCAAAAAACCTAGCAATCTTTTGGATCTATCTCTATAGATCCTTATTATGAGAATATAGGTTGCTTCTCCAAGGTCTTTTATGGAGAATTATTTGGATAACCAAACTTTAATAGTTTGCAAGACAGGTAAGTACTCCCACTAACCTTTTTGTATACATAAAGCTCATCCATGTTTTGAATGAAACAAAACTCTTTGATTGTTTCACCAAAATGAATGTTCCAACTCCTAGGAGCTTGCTTAAGTACATAAATGGACCTTTATAGCTTACACACCTTTGTGCTATCATTGCATGTAAAACCCTCAGGTTGTGTCATAAACACTTCCTCAGTTAGACTTCCATTTAGGAAAGCTGTTTTCACATCCATTTGCCAAATCTCATAATCATGATGAGCATCAACGGCTAGGAGTATCTTGATGGATTTTAACATGGCTACTGCGAGAAGGTTTCATCATAGTCAATACCATGTTGTTGATGATAACCCTTTGCCACTAGACGTGCTTTATAGGTAACTAAATTACCATCCATGTCCATTTTCTTCTTGAAAATCCACTTGCATCCATTAGGTTTAATTCCTTTGGGTGGATCGACCAAAGTCCATACTTAGTTGTCGTACATGGAATCCATCTCTAACTTCATGGCCTCAAGCCATTTGTCAAATTCTGAACTATTTAGAATATCCTTGTAGGTAGTAGACTCATTTTCATCTATGAGCAATATGTCATTGTGGTCACTAATGAGAAATCCATATCTCTCAGGTGCCACATGTATCCTACTAGATCTACCAGGTTCTTCTGTATTAGAAGGTTAATCTATTCTCTCAATAGATGTGGGGTTAGTCGGTTGATCCTCATATGTTTGATCTTCATGAATTTCAATAAGTTCAATCTTACTCCCACTGTCCTCTTTGAGCATGTGCTCATTTTTTAAGAAGACGACATGCTTCGAAATAAACAATTTATTTTTAGAGGGTAGGTAGAAGTAATATCCAAAAGATTCCTTCGGATATCCAACAAATAAACATTTGTCAGACTTATTATCAAGTTTATCTGACTGTGGCCTTTTGACAAAGGCAGAACAACCCCATACTTGCAAGTGAGATAACTTTGGTTTCTTACCAAAGAACATCTCAAATGGGTTAGCATCAACCGATTTTTTCGAAACTCTATTTAGTATATAAACAAATGTTTCTAGTGCGTGTCCCCAAAATGATTTTGGTAGGTCAACAGAAGCCATCATGGTCCATACCATGTCTAGAAGGGTTTGATTCCTTCTCTCAAATACACCGTTATATTAAGGTGTATGTGGTGGAGTCCATTGAGATAATATCCTATTATCTCTAAGATAACTTAGGAACTCTTAGCACAAGTATTCTCCTCTTCGATTAGATCTTAAAGTCTTAATAATTTTGCCAAGTCGTTTCTCTATTTTATTCTTAAAGTCCTTGAACCTTTCAAAGGCCTCGATTTGTATTTCATTAAATACAAATACTCGTATCATGAGAAATCATTGATAAAAGTTATGAAATAGTTATAACCACCACTTACTTGTATTGATATTGGGCCACATACATAAGAATGTATGAGTTCTAATAACTCCTTGGTACGTTCTCCTTTTCCTAGAAAATGAGTGTTAGTCATTTTGCCTTGTAAATAAAATTCGCATGTGCTATATGATTCATAATCAAATGACCTTTAGTCACTAAGCTTGTGTAACTTAGATACACGATTTTCGTTTATACGGCCCAAACGATAATGCCATAAGTAAGAGGTGTTAGAGTTATTCATTTTAAGTTTCTTATTGTTTATATTGAGATCTGGATTATCTAAGTCTAGAACATATAAACCATTAACCAGAGTTGCTGAACCTTAAAGAATATCATTCAATGAAAAGGAACAACATTTATTCTTAAATATCAAATGAAATCCATATAAGTCTAAACAAACAACTAAGATAATGTTTTTTATTGAAACTGAAACAAAATAACAGTTTTGTAGTTCTAGAATTAATCCCGAAAGCAGGTTCAACTCGTATGTCCCTACAGCAAGTGCAGCAACTTTTACCCCATTTCTGGTAGGTCCACATTGCCTTTCTCTAGCCTTCTACTGCTTTTTAGTCCCTACAAGTTATTGTACAAACGATATTCACATCCGGTATCTAATACCCAAATCTCAATTCTAAAGGCAGCATTTATCTCAATCATAAACACACCCGGAGTAGAAATAGAAGTGCAGTTGCGCCTCTAAGTAGGCTTTGCAGTTGCGCCTCCAGAGGCACATATTCCCACAATGATGGCATGGACCCTTGGTAGCTGCGTCCTTCTTGTTCACACCATCTTTGGGCTTTATGGGAGCCTACTTCTTCTTCTTAGAAGAGGAAGATTCTACCATTAAAAATGCATTGGAATCCTTCTTCATGGAGGACTCCGTCATTTTGAGAAGATTGATCAACTCAGGAATGGTGGACTCAATCTTGTTTATCTTGTGAAACCCCAATTAAAACCAACCCTAGAGTACGGGGTGTCGAGATGCATATCATATTTTCTTGCATGCATAAATATATATTTTTGTATGATTTTATGTGCTTTGGATATGTGATTTATAGTCTAGAAGGCTTAATTGTACTTATTGAGTAAGAAGGGCAAAATGGTAATTTTGCTAGAGGCAGAAATTGGGAGATAGCTTGAGGATTAAATAGGAAAAATATTTGGAAGAGAAAATAAGAACAAGAGTTGTTGTGGTTTAGTAGTTAGAACTTTGGAATTAATTCTTGAGGTCTTGAGTTCAAATTCCATCCTTTGAGTTTTAGCATGATTAAATTTTATTTTTGTTAGGTAGGCTATACTTCGGCCCTTGCATGCCTTAGGGAGGAGTAGGAGTGTTGTCCTATGGGAGACATGAAAGGAATGTCCTAATCCTACTCTTGTGCCTTACAAAAATTTCTAAGGGATTCATACCCTTTTTGATCTCTAGCTTTCCTTTATTCTTAATCAATTAGGTTGTTCAATTTATCTAAGACAATTTTATTTCCAGAAAATTCTAGTAAGGTGCTGTGATATTGAGGTTTCAAAAATGTCTATGTGAGGATATCTTGTTGATCAAAAATGGGGAAGAGTTATGGAAGGTTCCGAAGAGAATTAATCTCTAGGGTTGAACCTTCAAACTCCAACCTATGCGTGTTCATCTTTTTCGTGTAGTAATCTAGAAATTTTTCCAGCTTCTTGATCAGTTCAATTGTCAAAACCTTCAGTCATCTTTCCCTCTCAAATACTTCCAGAACAATAACCAATTCCCTTAGCTTGAAGACTGAAAATTTCTGCCAAAACCGGACTACTCAAAAAACTGTGCAAACCAGAAAAATTCCTGGGCAGTTTTCGCAACTTAGGGAGCCAAGAACCAAGCTGTTTCTTCCAGCTTTTCAACCACCATCAATCAAGATCTTCTTACCATATTTACTACCATAATCTATTCCCTAAACCATTCCTGTTGAATTTCAAACAACCAGCTTTCCTTTTTCTCCCAAATCTGAAAATCCAATTACCAAAACTCTCCAATCCATTCAGCCACTCTTTCCCTGCAGAAATTCGGCCAGCCTTTCTCCCATTCTCTGCATTCTTTCCAAACCTCCAAGAACACCAAGAACACCAAGAACACCTACCACCATTCTCATGCCTAAGACCACTCAAAACCTCTCTAATCTTCTCCTAAAACTCCAAATCATACCTACTCATCCTCTTGAAATCAAAGTGTCACTTTTGGATAAAAAATCAGAATTTTCTTGAGGGCTCAAGAACACCTTTAAGGTAAGCATGAACAATTAACTCCATCTTCTTCCATCTTCGATCTTAATGAATATATATTAATAAACTTTATCTTTATCTTTCTCTTTCTCTCTCTCTTTCTCTCTCTCTCTCTCGGCCGAATGGTTACTCCAACCATAGCCATTTTTCTTCTTCCTCCTTGGACGGATCAAGCCTACCAAGCATGAGGATTCTCTTAAAACGTCTTCAAGGTAGTCATCATTCAAGTAAGCCTCTTCAACCTTCTCTTTAGTTTCTAGATTCATATCTTTAGGATATTATTGGAAAATGATGAATTATGGTTAAAGTTTGAGCATGTGTTTTATGATGGAGTTGAGATTGAAGCATGAGAACGAATGTGTTTATGTGATAGAGTTGGGATTGATGCTTGAGATGATTTGTCTTGGTTGAACTTTATGGTGTTTTTTAGGATTGATGCATGTCTTCATGTCGTGAGTAGTAAGAATGATTGAGCATGTTAGAGTTTATGTCACCTTTAGTGAATAGGGTTTTATGTTCTTGTATTCTTGCTGAGGCCATGAATATGATTATGTTTAGTGGAGTTTGGATCATGTGTTGGTAGATTTGGATCTATACTTTTATTCATGATTTGGATGTTTTGTTGATTGGTGTAGAGTATATGTTCATGATTATGGTTAGTAATAGGAATTATGATCATGACCTTGTTGTCCCTAAGCTATTTAAGTTAGCCAATTTGACTTCATCAATAAAAATTAATACGATAGTTCCTTCTAGTGATTTCAAAAACCCTAGGAAAATGTGGATTTGGACTATATATGAAAAAATGATATTTTAACCAAATAAATGATATCTTTTATTAAAATTAAAGTGTAAAAATATTATATATTATAATAATATTAAATAAAGGCTATTTTTATAAATAATCATGATAGGTAAAATATCAATCTTGTAAGTCATATACTCATAAATACTAATAAAATTTATTATTCCCTTTTAATCAAAATTTATTAAAATTTACTTATTATTAATTTTATTTACCAACTATTTTCTAACCATTAGTTAATATAAATAATTATTTTAAATAATATCATTTAGGACCTAGGATCCCTCATAAAAAAAAAAACCCTAATTTATTTATAGCAAGATTTAAACCTACAATTTATTAGTAACTATTTCCCAAATCCTAGTTATTTTAATATCAAGCTAGATTTATTTTATAAACCCTTTTATTTATTATCTAGCCTTAAAGCTTGGGACACTAGAGTCATGATTGTAGTAAGTTAAGCTAGGATTATTTATGGAAGTAAATTTTGGCTTGAGTTTAATTATGGCTTATGTTTACCCCAGGCGGGGTTAGGTAAGCTTTTGGAGATCTTTATTTTATCTCGAGCAAATGATCAGGTAAGCTCCTGCATAAAACCTGTTTGTTGTAAAAGGTTACCATGGCAAGCTAAACACAAGTATGTGAGCACTAATTTGGTAAAGGCAATTAAGCATTGTTTCATTTCTTGTTTAAGTCAAACTAATTTTTTGAAAATCTTCAAGCAGTTTTACTCAAATACCAAACTGTTTCTAAAACTGATTTTTTTACATGGACTTTAGAAACCTTTGATTGCCATTTTCAAGCAAAGCTACATTTTATCAGTTTTCTACCATGTGGGACAATCAAATGTTGAGTACTCAATAAGGGTAGACTAGTAGTAATAGTTTGGAAGAGCAAGAGTGAGTCTTCTGGCAGGAGGCCACCTCCAGAAGAGGAACTCAACTTAGAGAAACGTCAATATTGCTTAGTCATGCCGGTCTGAGCTAATAAGTGTCAGTCATGTAGACTGTGTGTTGCCAGAGTGGACAATCGGTTTTGTTTGGGTGTAGAGAAGGAGGAGTTTCTTACCCGGTAGGCCGATCACCTACCTTTTGTCAGTCTGCACAAAGTGTGGCATTCTGACCGTTGTATGGTTATGGGGCCCAACGTGTGGTAACCCATAGTTGCCCTTTGAGTGGTTGATTTTATTGTTCATGTATAGTTGGAAAAGCCAAAACACCACTATTGACTTTTAATATTGTTTATTTCTTGCCAGTACTTTTCTTTTGAAGTTCTTACACCTTGCATTCATGAATTGTTTTCACTGACACATAATGCACACACGGACTTACTGAGATTTTTATCTCATCACCCTTTTTACTATGATTGCAGGTCGATCCTGCTGTGGGGATGAGTAGGTAGTTGTTACCTGCCTTGGAAGATATTCTTTTATTTAATTTATGTAATTCTTTGGGAGTTGAGAGTGAACTATTTGTATTTCGGATTTATTTTTGAATTTTTGGGTTGTAATAAGTTTTAAATCTTAAAGTATTGTTTATTTTTGTTATATGTCTTAGTTATAAAGACCCATTGTCCTTTGGACGGGGCGACATCTCTAGTCCTGTTGGGCCTAGGTAGTGGGGTGTTACAAGTAGTATAAGAGACTAGGTTTAGGCAAATATTGATAGTATATGTTCTATTTATTTAAGTTCAATCTTTATCAAACCTATCTTGTTTATGCTGTAGGATGGTTAGAATGCTTAGAACTATGAGGAAGGGACAACAATGGTAGCCTGCTATCCCTATCTACCCAGAAGACCTTCCAGTACATTAGCCTGCTCCTCAGCCAGTTGTTCCTTTGGAAGATAGCAGTGATGATAAGGTCCCGATCAATGAGCCACCCCCAATACCAGAGATAGAATTGAGTTCTGACAGTAAAGATGAGGAGATAGACATGGAGTATGTTCCCCATCCTCCTAGTCCCGTAGTGGGTTTGTCAGTAGTTAGTGATGACCCGGGGGAGATAGATTATGAATCTCCACCTTGGCCTTCTTTCATTCCTCCACCTAGCCAGGTTGAACTCGGGAAGAGTTCTAGGTGACCCAAGAAGGAGCCAATGGAGGGGTTTGCCAGTGGGGTTGGGATAGACTTTTCTAAGAACTCTGGGGGATGGTTGTATGAGGCTGATTTTGAAGATTCTGATGAGGACTAGAGGGCTGAGAGTTATTGTGATCAGGATGTTTATTTATTATTTTTTGTAAACTTTTATGTTAAAGAGTTTCATTTCTATTTTCTATTTAAATTCCAAATTTATGCAAATAAGAGTACCTGAGTACTCTAAGATTGGAAAGAAAATTTATGAGCAATTCTTTAGATAAAAACTTGTATCTGATTTCCTTTTACTTATATCTGACTGTGAATGCATGCTAAACTAAAATGATTTAATCATTGAATGCATAAACTTATCATTTGGGTATAGTTTAGAATGGCACCCAAGCGCCGTGTAGCTTCGTCAAGTAGAAGGATTATGGGAGCAAATCATGTGGCACCGGAAGTTGAGACAACCCAGATGCAATACCCAACTTAGGTAATGAGGGTGAACTGGATATGGGAATAGGATCCGAAGCACCAGTTGATGTAACGATGGGGCAAGTATTCAGTAAGATGGTAGAGATTCTGCAGACCTTGTTTGAGCGGAGGAACCTCAAGGGAGAAGATGAGGCATTGGAGCGGTTTTGGAAGTTTTAGCCGCCTGTCTTCTTTGGTGAAGCTGAGCAAGATTAGAAAGCAGAGCAATAGATCGAGTAGATGGAAGATATATTTGCCATGCACTAGTACACTGAGGAGAAAATGGTTAAGTTTGCCGCATTCCATTTAAGGGGCCCAGCTCGGGCATGGTGGCAGTGGGTTCAGGATGACTGGGAGATGGTTGATCAGAATGGACATGGTCCAACTTTCTTGAAGCCTTCAGAATTGAATATATTCCCTAGTGGATAGTGGAAAAGCAGGAGGACGACTTCCAGAATTTAAAGTAGGGAGGCATGACGGTGGCCCAGTACGCAGCACGATTCACCCAGCTATCGAAGTTCTGCAAGAGAGTAGTGGACACCGAGCAGAATAGAACAAGGCAGTTTGTCAAGGGATTGAGGCAAGAATTTAGGACGGCGTTGGCACCTTCTCCACAAACGACCAATTTGGGGGCCGTAGATGCGGCTACCCGAATAGAAAATGAGGACCGCAATTGAATTGCGTCGAGGCCTTTCCAACTGCCAAGGCAACCTCAGGGACACTTCCAGGGAC
Source organism: Voacanga thouarsii (assembly GCA_026120185.1). NCBI lineage: Eukaryota > Viridiplantae > Streptophyta > Magnoliopsida > Gentianales > Apocynaceae > Voacanga > Voacanga thouarsii. The sequence continues at coordinate 1,561,772 of JANUWF010002331.1, forward strand.
AGCAATCCATCAAGCGCCCCTGCAACTAGCAGTGGCAGAATCGGGGAAAGTAAGCCCAGATAGCACCGGTTGGACTTGCGTAGAACCTTCTGTTAAGCTGGCAGTGTAGGAAAAGAGGCCACACCGAGAAGAACTGTTGGTCCAAAAGAGGTGAACGGAAATATTATCACTGCGGCGACCCGAACCACTTGCGGAATGCTTGCCCTAAACTGCACCGTGTGGGGCAAGGAAATCTGGCTCAGAATCCGGGACCCAATAGAGCTAATGCCATGGGAGCATCTGGGAGTGGAGCACTGAAGCCTCAAGTGAGAGCCAAGGTATTCGCTCTCAACAGAGAGGAGGTTGGAACCGATGCAGCAGTAGTGGAACGTACGTTTACTATTTAAGAACGTTCCGTTAATGCATTGATAGATCCTGGCTCTACTAATTCCTATTTAAACAAGATATGTGCATGTCATTTAGGTTGCGATGGAGTAGAGTTACTATTTGCCCTATTGGTATGTACACATCTAGGAAAGATGGTGCAAGCGGATCGGTATGTGCGGAATTGTAAAATTGATGTGGGGAGAGAAAGCTTGGAGGGGGATCTGATAGTGTTGAATACTGGGGATTATGATTTGATATTGGGAATAGATTGGCTAGCAAAGCATGGGGCTAGGGTAGACTGTAAGAATAAATCAGTCCAGTTCATTAGATCGGGATGTGATATGTTAGAATTCGATGGCAAGAGAGTAAAGGAATTGAAGTATTTGATAGCGGAGGCTAGGGCCCAGAAATTGCTGAAGCAAGGATGTCAAGGGTACTTAGTTTATGTGATAAACAAGCCAAAGGACCAGTGCACCGTGGAGGACACCGAGGTAGTGAAGGACTTTCTCGATGTGTTCCTAGCGGAGCTTACTTCCCTACCTCTCGGCCGAGAAGTTGAATTCACTAATAACCTAGTTCCAGGAGCAGAACCTGTATCTCGAACCCCGTATCAGATGGCACCGGCAGAGCTGAAAGAGCTAAAGGAGCAGTTAGAAGAGTTAGTGAAGCAAGGCTACATTGGACCTAGCACGTCGCCTTGGGGAGCACCCATACTATTTGTGAAGAAGAAGGACGGGACTCTGAGGCTGGGTATCGACTATTGGGGCTTGAACAATCTGACAATCAAGAACAAGTATCCCCTACCGCTGATTGATGAGCTATTCGACCAGTTACAAGGATCTAGTTGCTAATCCAAATTGGACTTGAGGCAAGGGTACTATCAAGTACGGATAAAAGAGGAGGATATTCCCAAAATGGCCTTCAATACCTGATATGGACATTATGAGTTCATGGTGATACCGTTCGGGGTGACTAATGCTCCAGCAGTATTCATGGATTTGATGCAGCGAGTGTTCTGACCCTATTTGGACAAGTTTGTGGTGGTCTTTATTGACGACATACTAATTTATTCCAAGAGTCTGGAGGAGCATGCAGAACATCTGAAGCTCGTATTGGAAAAGCTTTGGGAGCACAAACTTTTCGCCAAGTTTAGCAAGTATGAGTTCTGGCTGGATAGTGTAGCATTTCTTGGCTGCATGGCGACCAAGGAGGGAATCAAGGTAGACCCAGCAAAGGTTGAAGCAGTGTCAGATTGGAAGCTACCGGAGAATATTACTAAGATTCAAAGTTTCTTGGAATTGGATGGTTACTATAGGAGGTTCATCAAAGGATTTTCAATGCTCGCATTGCCTATGACTCGACTGCTGAGGAAAGATATCCCATTTGTTTGAAGTGAAAAATGTGAGAAGAGTTTCCAAGAGCTGAAGTAAAGATTAATGACAGCACCAGTATTGAGTTTGCCAGAGGGAGATAAACCTAACGCGTTGTATACCGATGCCTTGAAGGAAGGATTGGGGGCAGTACTGATGTAAGACCAGAAAGTGATCACTTATGCTTCTCGAAAGTTAAGACCTCATGAAGTCAACTACCCTACGCATGATGTGGAGTTGGCAGCCATCGTGTTCACTCTAAAGAAATGGCGAAACTGCCTGTATGAAGCTGAATATGAAGTGTTCAGCAACCACAAGAGCTTGAAGTACATCTTCACCTTGAAGGATTTGAATTTGAGATAGCGAAGATGGATGGAATTCTTGGAAGAGTACCGTTGTCCAATCAACTACTATCCCGGGAAGGCCAACGTTGTAGCTGATGCCCTGAGTAGAAAAGTTGGTATGGCCAGATTTAGAGTGCAGGAGGTTCAAGTAGTTTAGGATATGTTGGATAGAAGGGTGGAAGTGTAATAGAAGAGAATTGTTGTTAGCAACTTGAAGTTGTCACCGGATTTAAGGTGGGAAATTGTGGAAGCTCAGTAAAGTAGCATAGAATTTCAGCTTTTCAAGGACAAGGAACTTAAACGCCAAGGCAGTAAATTCCGGTAAGATGAGGCAGAAGTTTTGTACTTCAGCGATCGGTTGTGTGTGCTCGGAGAGTAGTAATTGAAGGACAAAATTTTGGAAGAGGCGTATAAGAGCAAGTACGCCATTCATCCAAGGGAAGTCAAAATGTACTAAGATCTGAAAAGGGCCTATTGGTGGTTCGGGAAGCAGGATATGGTTAAGTATGTCTCGACATGTCTCATTTATCAAAAGGTCAAAGCAGAGCACAAGAAGTCAGCGGGACTGTTACAACTATTGCCAGTACCTGAATGGAAGTGGGAGGAAGTAACCATGGATTTTGTCACCGGACTTCCTATGTCAAGGACCCAGAAGGACGCCATATGGGTGGTAGTGGATCGACTGACCAAATTAGCGCATTTCATACCAATGAATGTGAGAGATTCCATGAAGAAGTTGGCTCAGACTTATGTGCGAGAAAATAGTCCGTCTTTATGGAGTGCCTGCAAGTCTTGTGTTTGACCGAGACCCGAGGTTTACGTCTCGATTTTGGGGCAAGTTTCAAGAATCAATGGGGTCGACTCTTAAGTCTAGTTTGGAAGAGCAAGAGTGTGTCTTTTGGTAGGAGGCCACCTCCAGAAGATGAAATCAACTTAGAGAAACGTTAGTACTACTTAGTCATGCCAGTCTGAGCTAGCAAGTTTCAGTCATGTGGACTGTGTGTTGCAAGAGTGGACAATCGATTTTGTTTGGGTGTAGAGAAGGGGGAGTATCTTACTCGGTAGGCTAATCACCTACCTTTTGTCAGTTTACATAAAGTGTGGTATTCTGACCGTTGTATGGTTATGGGGCCCAACGTGTGGTAACCCGTGGCCGCCTTTTGAGTGGTTGATTTTATTGTTCATGTATGGTTGGAAAAGCCAAAATGCCACTCTTGACTTTTATTATTGTTTATTGCTTGCCAGTACTTTTCTTATGAAGTTCTTACATCTTGCATTCATGAACTGTTTTTACTGGACAATCAAAGTACACACGGACTTACTGAGATTTTTATCTCATCACCCTTTTTACCATGATTTCAGGTCGATCCTGCCGTGGTGATGAGTGGCTAGTTGTTGCCACCCTTAGAAGTTATTCTATTATTTAATTTATGTAATGCTTTGGGAGTTGGGAGTTAAAAATTTGTATTTCGAATTTATTCTTGAATTTTTGGGTTGTAATAAGTTTTAAATCTTAAAGTATTGTCCTTTGGACGAGGCGACATCCTCGGTCCTGTTGGGCCTAGGTAGTGGGGTGTTACACATCTGATAGTTAATCATAAATTGTGAGAAACTATTAGGCAAAGATTGTAAAATTATGTCAACACTTAAGTCATGATCCATTGCAAACCCGAGAGATCCAAGCTTCTCTATTAAGCCCAGCATCTTCAGCCCTTGAGTGGCCACAAAAGAACCCTCTTCCATTTTGCAATGGAATAGCTGCTTCGAGATCTTGTATCTCTCAGTTTTGGCTTGGGCATCAAACAACTCTCGAAGTTGTAGTATAATCGATTGAGTATCTATATGCTTATGCTGTTTTTGCAACTCGGGAGTCATAGATGCCAGCGTAATACATGATGCTGTATCACTATCCTCCTTGTGCCTCTTGTGGACAACATGCTCATCAGCATGAGCATCTTGAGTTGGTGGCAGCGGAATAGGAGCATCTAGCACGTAGAGCAACTTTTCCGATTTGAGAACGATTCTCAAATTTCAATACCAGTCGAGATAGTTTGATTTAGTTAACTTATTGGTTTCCAAGATGCTATGTAGGTTTAAGTTTGTAGACATGATGTAAGTGACCTAGATATAAAGATGGAGAGCATTAGCTACTTGTATATGCACATGATATACAAATAATTAGGACTTTAATTATATGCATTTCTACTCCACTATTTTACTCAAACCAATAGGCCCCACTACTGATTCGAGAAAGCCCGTTGGAAGCTTTTCTAGTAGATCAGTATCCAAATTCCTCAAGAATAACTTTAGATTTGCCCAACAAGCCACATTTTAAGTTTATTGGTAGGTATCCAATACCAATTACATCGTATGTAACTAACGAATCATTGGGTAATTAACATCTTTTAACCTTAAAGCCTTTTGGGCTACCCTAATCTTTTATCTAAATTTCTTTATGCTTATGTTTGCCCAATCGGGATAAAGAATTTAGTTAAACCCGACCCATTAATCAAGAATTTAATTTCAAAAGAATGTTACTCCATAGCTTGAACATGCTCGATGTCAAGTTGGCCTGGGTTTGCCCAACAACCTGGTCTCGAAAAATGACTCTCGTTCTTACTATATTTAACAGAAGGAATTAGGTTTAATATTAATTGAGGGATTTGTTCCTTTTAGTGATTTCATTGAATGGCATGCATAAAAATCAATAAATCACATAATTAATAATCATGGTAATAAAGCGATTACGTGGTATGGTTATGGACTTTACCCTAAATTAATTTCTTTGAGCCATAAAAAAAAATTAATATAGTTAACGCTATGTGTTCATGCATGATTTAAGTAGAAAGTCTTACCTTCTTCTCTTATTTTGGTTGCCATCTCCAGAATAGAATAATTCTACTCCAATCTAACCTATGTAAACTAATTACATAATTTCCTAAAGAGAGAAAACCTCGAGTTACGTTTGAGGGGAGTTAGATGAGAAGAGAAATACACAAGAATTCTAGACAAGGCAGGACATGCAGGCCCAATTTCATTAAAAACTAAAACTGTAAAATGCATGAACAAATATAATCAGTTTTAGTCCATAACCATCCACCATGACATTAACTATGCTTAAACAAAATAAAAATATACATTTATTATTCCAAAATCACCATTTTAGAAAAATACACTAATTTTAGATTTTCAAAATCATTATTTTGAAAAACAAAATTGTTTGTCTCAAAACTAATTTTGAGAAAATGCTTTTGGGTCCCATTTCTCATCGAATGAGATTTTTCCCTTTCAAAAGTCTCTGAAAAAAATTTAAATAGATGGAACGTGCAAAACAGAGCAGAACCGGCGCTGGTATGGAAGCCAGAGCCGGCGCCGGTTGTGTCCTGATTTTTAAGGAAAAACTTCCCAGAAACGATTTCTGGATGTTCGCGAAACAGCACGGAACTGGCATCGGCTTGGAGGCCGAAGCCGGCACCAGCTGTAGTTGGGAACAATGGCGGTGATTTCAGAAAAATTTCCAGAAACAAATTCTGATGTCTTTTTTCTTGCAAATTTTCAGTGAGAACAATTCTTAGCAGTATTTTCTGTTTTGGAGCTCAAAACAACAACCAATTGTTAGTTTAAACAAAACGAAAACAGAAAATTAACACGAAATAGAAGGCAACAACCATGTTGCAAGAAAATGTTTTTTTGTAGAAAATTCTCAACACCTAAAGAAAGAATCTTTTGAAATACGCTGTGACTTTTACACAATCATATTGTGCTATGGACTCGACCCATAATGCTCGAAACGATTTCGACATGAGTGAAAACAATTTTCACAGCAAACAAAGATAAAAACGAATGCATGAAACCAGTTTTCATGCAAAAAACAATGTCCGTAAACCATACATAGCATGGCTCTGATACCACTGTTGGGTATCTCACATCCATATCGAATATGGTACAGCGGAAGATTAAAATGAGATACCATCCCAAGGCCAGCATATGTGTCAAAAACAAGACATAAAGATAACGAAGGTAACAGCTTTTTACCTTTCTTTCATCGTGCGACAAACAAAAATTTTTCTTCTTCCAGTCGAGATGCGATCCAGTAATCCTCTTGATCAAACTCCACGAGAGTTGAACATCTAACCACTATAATCACAGTGTGTGATTATCTCTAACAGTAATCCACACATAGAAATGCTCATGCACCAAAATTTCCTATGCTAGAAAAAAAAGATGGCGGCTAGGGTATCTCAAGAACAATCGTGTGAGAGAGAGAAAAGAGAAATCGGGTGCCTTAGGGTTTGGAGTTATTTTTGTGTCTTACACAAAAATCAGCTAGGGTTTCGAGTGTATCTCTATATCACACGAAAAATCCTGCTCAAAATATACTCCAATCTCAGAATTCTAAAACAGTTAGAATTCCCAAATTATAATTGGAAACATCAAGTTCTCACAATTATAATTTGGACCATTAATTATAACTAATTATAATTAGGCCACAACAACTTCTCTTTCTCGCAATTAACCCCACTATGTTATCAAATAACAACTTGAGTATATAATCCTCTATTGTGTGTGACCTATTAGGTTTACCAGCCAATTGGTTGCGAACCTGAATTAATCCAAACGTCTTTGAGATTAATAATCCATAATTAATTAGAATTAATCCTATTAATTTTAATTAGGATTGGTTTATTAATTTATTAATTAATAAACCCATATTCCCAGATTATGAGCTGTATCTAGCAACACATCACGACCACCCAAGAGTCCAGGAATTCAAATGGCTTGACATGAACCCTTCAATAACAAATTACAGTGCAATTAACTCATTTCACCATACAATATCTCATTCGGTTTGGAGTATGGAATTCGTGCCAACTCCCTCCTGAATTAATTCTAGCCTGAACACAATAGTACTTGTACAAGAAACCCACTATTCTAGATGCGTATCAATTGAAACTATTTTCAATACACAATCGCCTTGGCTAAGGACTTCTTGAGTAGTAATTCTTACAAGTGGCCTTGAGATATTCACCCATACTATTAGGAGTGGTGAGTCCTTTATTGACCCTCTCAACTACTTTCCTTTACCTCACAATGTACCCAATATCCATCCCATAGGCAGCCCTTAATCGAGCTCTAGAGATTGGAATCAAAGTACAATGCTCAGCAAACAAAGTACCTTGGAGATCTCAAGTGTAAGGATACTTGCACGTTTGCTATATTGAGATTTTATCACTAGCACTAAATAGCTATCCATGTGATTATCTCAAAGCTAGGTCATCCAATGAACTTGTTCCATTAACAAGTATCCATGTGTTAACTTTGAGTATCTCAATTCTCACGGATATGAGAACTACCGCCTAATCAAATCTGAAAGTATAACACATGCTAGTTTTGACGCATTAATATTGTCCTATCTCATTAATACTATGACTAGGGACTATTTAAGTATCAACGCTATATAGCGTAGTAGGAATCTTATATCATGATTTCTATCTTGATTTCGTTAACACAGTATTGTACTTGGGACTTTATTGAAAAGTTATATTACTTAAAAGTAAACAAAAGAAACTGTAAGATAAATAATGCCTTTTATTAAAATAAAACGTGTCATATACAATATACAAGTGATTGCCTCTTTGGCACAACACTAACAATGACCCCGAGTCACTCAGCATGTATAACTTAGACATGCATTTTTCATTTACATGGCCTAAACGACAATGTAATACGTAAGATAAGATTGAGTTATTTTTCTTTGTTTCTTTTCATTTATATTGAGAATTAGATTATCCATGTTTAGAGCATAGAAACCATTAACCAAAGTTGTAGAGCTATAATGGATATCATTTAATGAAAAAGAACAATGTTTATTCTTAAAATTTAAATAAAATCCAAATAAGTCAAAACAAGTAGCTGAAATAATGTTTTTCAATAAAGCTGGTACAAAATAGCAGTTTTGAAGTTCTAAAATTAATCGAGAAGGTAGATTAAGATGATAAGTCCCCACAGCTAGTACAATAACCTTTGCTCCATTTGCAGCTCGCAGGTCCACATCGCCCTTTTCCAGCCTTCTACTATCCTTTAGTCCCTGCAAATTATTGCATAAATGAGATCCACAACTGGTATCCAATGCCTACATCTCATTATTAAAGGTATTATTAAGCTAAATATTAAACATACCAGGAGTAGAAGTAGAAGTGCTTGCAAGCTTCTTATTTTCCTTCTTTTCCTTCACGGTCTCCAAGTAGGCTTTGGAGTTGCGCCTCCAATGGCCCATCTTGCCACAATGATGACATAGGCCTTTAGTGGCTGCTTTCTTCTTCTTCATGCCTTATTTAGGCTTGGTAAGATTTTTTTTCTTCTTCTTAGGAACTTTCTTCTTCGAAGATGAAGAACCTACTAGCAAGATCGCCTTATCATCCTTCTTCTTGGATGATTCAATAGTCTTAAGCAGATTGATAAGCTCATGTATGGTGGTCTCAATATTGTTCATGTGGTATTTAATCACAAATTGTGAAAAGTTACTTGGTAATGATTGTAGAATTAAGTCAACACATAAATAGTGATTCATTACGAAACCAAGAGACCCAAGCTTTTCAATATTGCCCAACATCTGCAACCCATGAGTGGCCACTGAAGCACCTTCAACCATCTTAGAACAGAATAGTTGCTTAGAGATCTCATATCTCCTAGTTCTAGCTTGTTTATCAAACGACTCTTTAAGGTGGAAAATAATGGTTTGAGCATGCATATGCTTTTACTGTTTCTTTAACTCATGAGTCATTGACGCCAGCATAATACATGATATAGTGTCACTGTCCTCCTTGTGCTTCTTGTGGAAAACATGCTCATCAGCAGGCACATCTTAGGCTAGAGTTGGCAGAATAGGAGCATCTAGCACGTAGAGTAACTTTTCCGACTTGTGAACGATTCTCTAGTTTCTATGCCGGTCCAAATAGTTTAATTCAGTGAGCTTATTTATTTCCAAGATGCTACGTAGGCTAAGGTATGTCGACATGATGCAAATGACCTAGATGTAAAGATAGAGTAATTAGAACATGTATATGCTCATGATACGCAAGTAATTAGGTTTTTAATTAAACGCATTTTTATTCCTCAATTTTACTAAAATCAATAGCCCCCACTATTGACTTGGGAAAGCCCATTGGAATCTTTCCTAGTGGACTAATATCTAAATTCCTTAAGTATGACCTTGGGTTAGCCCAACAAGCCGTTCTTAAGTTCAGTGATAGGTACCCAATACTAATTACATCAAATGTAACTACTGTATCATTGAGTGATTAACATCTTTTAATCATTAAAGCACTTAATACTATCCCAACCATGCCTTAAATATTCTTTATGCTTGGGTTAGCCCAACTGGCATAAAGAAATTAGCTAAACCCAACCCATTAATCAGTAATTAAATTCCATAGCTTGAACATACTCAATGTCAAGTAGGCTTGGGTATGCCCAACTACCTGGTCTCGAAAAAGAGCTCTTGTTTTTACTATATTAATAGAAGGCGTTAGATTTAATTTTTTTTAAGGGATTTATTCCTTTTAGTTGTCTCATCATTTGGCATATATAATATTTATCAATAAGTAGCATAAATTGATAAACATGGTAACAAACAATTATGTGGCATGGTTATGGACTCTCTAAATTAATTTTCTCAAGCCATCAAGGAAATTAATATGGTCAACCCTTTGTGTTCATGCATGATTTAAGTAGAATGTCGTACCATCTCGCTTCGTTTTGATTGCTGTCTTCAAAATCTTGTAAATAAAATTCTTCCTCAATCTAACATATATAAACTAATTACATAATTTCCTAAAGGAAGAAACCTCGAGTTACATTCGATAGGAGTTAGATGAGAAGAGAATTACACAAGAATTTTAGATAAGGCAGGACGTGTAGGCCTTATTTAATTAAAACAAAGCGAAAAAGATGCATGAATAGATATGTTTTAATTTAAATGTGGTTAAAATACAACATAAAACATATAATGCAGAATTATTCAAAATCAGTATTTTAGAGAAATCTAGGTCCAAAAATAAAATTTGAAACGTTCTAGGCTAAAATCATATTTTAAAAAATCGTGGGTCCTACATGTATATTTGAAAATATTTTTATCCAAAATCATGGATTTCAAATAAATTTTAATCATTATTAGAACTTATTCTAAAAATTAGAAAAAATATAAAAAAGCATAATATTTTTTAATATATATATATATATATATATATATTCCTTTTTTCATTCACTTGTGACAGCTACCCTTTATTTCCAAAATAACAAAAATCATCACACAAAACCCTAGTGGGCCAAGGTATATTTCTAATTAACCAAAGACTAATTAAATTGCTCTCTTATTAATTAATTTATCTTCTTAGGCCCAATATAAAATTATCCAATACAGTTAATTAATAAACCAATTAAATTAAATTGGCCCAATAAATTATATTAATTAATTAATCCACTTGGCTCAATATCAAATTACCCAAGATAATTATTTAATAAACCAATTTAATTAAGTTGGCCAATAAATCATTCTAGCACAAATAAATAATTATTGTACTCTTAGAATAATTTCTTCCAATATTAATTTAATCCAACAAGCCCCATATAGTAAACAAAATTTACTAACGTTACTCGAACTACTTTGGGGACCAAAATATATATTATTCTTAGGTACTAAAATAACCAAAATACCCTTGTTAACAAATAGTAGTATTTTAATCATCTGAAAATTTTCATTTATCACCATATGGAAATATTGGCTCCGAGAATAATATTGCAACTGCAGTGTCGTCGACTTATAGATATAATGACGAAAATATCCTACTACGTAACACCCGTCATTGAGGTAGGAAATATAGTACAGACACCTTTCTCAATGACATCTACCATCCTTTGATAGCTAATCCAATAATCCATGACTCCAGTATGTACCAACCTATCTTAGGGAGCTACCCATAGTGTATACATACTTAATCATGTTTCTCAGGGCCTTGGATTATTAGATTATCTTGGACAATAACAAGGGAGTGATTTCTTCACGTACTAAAGCATACAAACTTTGTTATATAAGTTTGTCTTAATTAACTAGAGTCATATACCCAATGTACAAGGTTTTTTGCCTTACGATAAGACCTCACCTAACATGAATTAAAGTGTACGAGTCTAGCTTCACTAGACTACCAACTTATACTCAAGTCTTAGGGTACTCATCCATGAAGTAGCTGCGATAAATCAATATTTATTTATTTTAGTACTTTTTTAAAGATTATTATCGCGCGGTTTAGTTCAACATATTCCAAATACGCTTAAACTATTGGCGCATGTCGACTACTCACTTGTTAAAGGTAAACCATTCCCTATTTATAAACCATAGTGTAATGATTTAAACCTTGACGAAGTGCCCAAGTTCATCAATCAATCAAGAACATTTTTTCGCTTATGTGCTAGTAGCCCATAATCTACACCTTGACCCAATCACGTAGAATACTTACTAACACACTTAGACCTTAATGTTCAATATATGTAAACAAAACAACCATTAATGGATAAACATTTTATTAATTTCTAAAATGTAGAAATACACAGTACATTTTGGGCATACATTCCAATAATCTCCCACTTGCACCAAATTGACTATAATAGTATATATGTGCCTACCTCTATGATATCTAAATATCTTCGAAACACCTTATCTGTCAAAGGCTTGATAAATGGGTCCATCAGATTATTTTTTGAGGAAATCTAGTCAACCATTATCACCCATTCTTGGATGAGCTCCTGGATCAAGTGATACTTACTCTTGATGTGCTTGCTCTTCCTATGATTCCTTGGCTCCTTACATTGTGACACAACTCTAGTATTGTCACAATATATTGTCATGGGCCTATTGATGTGTGCCAAAACTCCAAGTTCTGTGAGGAACTTTCGGAACCAAACCACTTCTTTAGATGCTTCTGAAGCTGCTATATACTCAGCTTCCATGGTAGAATCAACAATACAAGATTGCTTGACACTCCTTCATGCATAAATTTTGGGTGTATAAAAATTATTAAATTTAAATCCATTATTTAGTCAAGTTTTAATTAAAATATTAATCTCAAAATACACATATGAGCAAGTATACTCATAGCAAGCATAGTATAGGAAATTGACGAGTATCGATCATCAAAGGAACAAGTACACACTCATCATTTTTTCTTCATTGTTTAACTGACCAAATAAAATGATAAGATAATAAAAAGAAAAATAAAGAAATATATACAACTCAAGGATGTAGCAATATGCAATTTAGACAACTATCATAGAATACATAACAAAGAATCATTTAGCAACTATCTCAATTAATTATCATCTTGGCATTATATAGGAATATAAAGTACAATCGTTTCCCAAGTCATAAATCCAATTATATAGACTCCACTTATTTCCCAATGCATGGAATCACTATCTCTTGATTAAAGTAGTAGATTTCCCAATATCGTTTCCCAAGTCCATTAAGAAATAAAAAATATGTAGAATTGATTAAATTAAACCTAATCTAACTTTGCTTCCTAAGTCCATTAGATATAAATTTAATTCCATCAACCTATCAAATAAAATCAAGTAATCAAACACCAAGAGTGATAGAAAATTGATCAAATAACTAAATTAATCCAAAAACTATGCATCCCAAAGCAATGTCAAATTACAATAAAAACATTGAATACATCGTTATTCTAGAAAAAGATAATAAAGGTAAAAGAAAGAACTCATAGACAAGCCCTCCTTCTCTCTTTGGAAACCTTTTGAATAATACTTTTTGAACGATGAATCTCTCCTTCTGTGAGTGATTGGAAAAATTTCTCCATGGATTCCTTATTTTCTCTTGTGTTTTTCTAGTTTAATGAAGCTTATTTAATGCCAAACTATTGGCATTTCACCATGCTTATCAAAGAAGAACGCAGCGAAAATAACCATGAAATCCATGCCCAAGGATAATGTGTTCGCTATTAAAACGGGAATGGAGGAAGGAAACAGAGATTACCTTCTGTAGCAGAAAAATAAAATTTTCTTGGGCCAACCCAGGAACTAATTTCCTATGTTTTGATCACCCAATCGTCCCACTACAATCCAAGAGTAGGATTGTCTCTAGCAGCAGTCAACACAAGGTTGAATTGCTCACAAAGCCCGCTCAAAACTTTGCTAGTAGAAGTGGAGCGGCGAGGTTTTAATTAGAGAAGAATAATAATGAAGAATGAATGTCTGACTCTCCTCTACAAAAAGGAATGAGTCCTATATTTATACTTTTTAGAATTTGTGTTAATTGTAATTAAGTCCTCCAAGATCTAGTGTTTACAATTGGGCCCTTGAAGTTTATATAATTGCAATAAAGTACCATAAATTATAACAAACTTATAATTAACCTATAAATCTATTTTCTTCTCTTAATTAACCGCACAATATTATCAAATAATATATATCGAGCATTCAAACCTTTTTTGTGTGTAACCCATTAGGTTTCCTGGTTTTATTGGTAGCATAATACGAATTAATTCTAACAACTTTAGAGTTAATAATCCTAAATAAATTATAGGATTAATTTATTAATTTTCTAATTAATAAATTCATATTTAGCATATCGAGAGTGACATCTAGTAATAACTCTTGATCACCCAAAAGTCCAGAAAGACAAGTGGCTTGACATGAACATTTTAATAGCAAATAACCAGTGCAATAAACTCCTTTCACCATACTATATCTCATTTAGTTAGAACATGGAATTAGTGCTAACTCCATCTAGAGTATTATTAATTCTGGCTCGAATATTTTAGTGTTTGTTCAAGAAATCCATTACTCGATATGTGTATCAAATTTAGGACTATTTCCAACATAGTCGCCTTATCCAAGGACTTCATGAGTAATGATTTCTACAAGTGTCCCTAAGATATACTCACGTATTATTAGGAGTGGTGAATCCTTTATTGACCCTTTCAGTTACATTCGTTTACTTTATATTGTACCCAATATCCATCCCATAGGCTGTTCGTGTAAGACTCCAAAGATTAGAATTAAAGTACAATGCTCGATAAACAAAATACCTTGGAGATCTCAGGTCTAAGGATACTTGCACACTTACTATAATGAGATTTTATCACTAATATTCAATAGCTATCCAAGTGATTATCTCATAGCTATTAGTGTTGTGCCCTAGAGGCAATCACTTGTACCATGTATATTGCATATTAAATTAATAAGAGGCATTCTTTATCTTTCAGTTTGATTGTTATATCTAAATATGTGTACAAACTATTAGATAAAGTCCCTAGTACAACACAGTGTTAAGGAAATCATGATAGAGATCATGATGTGAGATTCCTACTACACTATGCAGTGTTTGTACTTAAATAATCCCCAGTCATAGTATTAATAAGATGGGACATTATTAATACGCCAAGACTGGCACATGTTATATCTCTTGATTGGATCAAGCGGTGGTTCTCATATCCGTGGGTATTGGGATACTCAGGATTAACGTGTGGATGCTTGTTTTGAAACAAGTTCATTGGATGACCTAGCTACGAGATAATCACTTGGATAACTATTTAGTGCCAGTGATAGAATCTTATTATAGCAAGTGTGCAAGTATTCTTAGTCTTGAGATCTCCAAGGTACTTTGTTTATTGAGCGTTGTACTTTGATTCTAATCTTTAGAGTCTTATCTAGGACCGCCTATGGGATGGATATTGAGTACAACGTAAAGTAAACGAAAGTAGTTGAGAGGGTCAATAAATGATTCACCACTCCTAATAGTAGGAGAGTATATCTCAAGGCCACTTGTAGAAATCATTACTCATGAAGTCCTTGGCCAAGGCGACTATGTGATGGAAATGGTTCCAATTGATACACATATCAAGTAAAGGATTTCTTGAACAAGTACTAAAATATTCGGGCCAGAATTAATAATATTCTGGAGGGAGTTGGCACTAATTCCATACTCTATATCGAATGAGATATTATATGTTGAAAGGAGTTTATTGCACTGATAATTTGCGATTGAAAGGTTCATGTCAAGCCACTTGACTTTCTGGACTTTTGGGTGGTCAAGAGTTATTGCTAGATGTCGCTCTTGATATGCTAAATATGAATTTATTAATTAGAGAATTAATAAATTTAATCCTTTATTTTATTAAGGATTATTAATTCTAATATTGTTAGAATTAATTCATATTATAATACCAATAAGACCAGGAAACCTAATGGGTCACACACAATAAAGGTTTGAATGCTCAAATATATTATTTGATAATATTGTGGGGTTAATTAAGAGAAGGGAATATATTTATAGGTGAATTATAAGTTTGTTATAATTCATGAGACCTAATTGTAATTAAGTAAACTTCAAGGACCAATTTGTTGACAATTG
Organism: Voacanga thouarsii; assembly: GCA_026120185.1. NCBI lineage: Eukaryota > Viridiplantae > Streptophyta > Magnoliopsida > Gentianales > Apocynaceae > Voacanga > Voacanga thouarsii. Next base: position 1,577,278 of record JANUWF010002331.1, read on the forward strand.
GACGTTGAAGGACTAAGTTGCAATTTATGGTAATTATAAATCTATAAATATAAGGAAACGGCTTCCTTAGGGTGAGAGACAGACCATTCATGCAATAACAGAGAAACCGTTTCTCTGCCTCTCTCTTGATCAAACCCTAGCCGTCTCTCTTCTTGATCAAAACCCTAGCCTCCCGAATTCTACTAGCATAGAATTGTGAGATTGTGAGCATTCAACCTTGTGTGGATTATCATTAGAGGGAGTTCTTTCTTGGACTTCAGTTGAGCTGCAGTGAACGGTTTTGGATAATCTGGATCGCGCCTGTGTTCTTATTTCTAAAATTTTTGAATTTCGGCTTCACGAGGTAATAAACACAATCTTCTCCTTTTTCCCGTTTCTATTGCAAACCCGTGATCCATGGCTTGGATTTCTTGTTGTTTTCCGCTGCGCTTAATCTGATTATGCATGATAGAAATCCTACAATAGCTAGGTCATCCAATGAACTTTTTCATATAACAAGCATCCACATATTAATCATAAGCATCACAATACTCACGGTTATGAGAACCAACACTTGATCCAATCATGGGATACAACATGTGCTAGTCCTGGCATATTAATAATGTTCCATCTTATTAATACTATGCCTAGTGATTATTTAAGCATAAACACTACATAGTGTAGTAGAAAATCTCACATCATAATCTCTATCATGATTTCCTTAACATTGTGATGTAGTAGGGACTTTATGAAATAGTTTATACGCATATTAAGATATAACAATCAAAATGAAAGATAAAGAATGCCTCTTTTATTAATTATTATGCAATATACATGGTATAATTGATTGCCTCTTGGACACAACACTAACAATCTCACACTTACACTAGAGTCAATCATTCATAAATCGAATATCGAATGACTCAACATGTTTATCATATTTCTTTTGGGAAAATGCCTTAGTAAGTGGATTAGCTATGTTCTGATACATGGAAATCCTCTCTATCTTTACATCTTGCCTATCTATGATCTCTCTAATCAGATGATAGCATCTAAGTACATGCTTAGATCATTGATGAGACTATGGTTCCTTTACCTGTGCAATGGCTCCATTATTATCACAATACAAAAGTATCGGATCTACAATGCTAGGCACCACTCCATGTTCAGTGATGAACTTCTTGATCCACACTGCTTCTTTAGCTACTTCAGAAGCTGCTATTTACTCTACTTCAATTGTTGAATCGACAGTAGTCACTTGTTTGGAACTTTTCCAACTTACTGCCCTACCGCCTAATGTGAACACGTAGCCACATTGTCATTTGTAGTCGTCCTTATCGGACTGTAAACTGGCATCAGTATACCTTCTAACTTGAAAATCACCATCTCCAAATACCAAGAATGCATCTTTAGTCCTTCATAAGTATTTAAGGATATTCTTTACAGCTGTCCAATGACTCTCTCCATGGTCAGATTGGTATCTGCTCGTCAAGCTAAGAACATATGATACATCGGGCCTAGTACATATCATAGCATACATGATAGACCCAATTTCTGAAGTATATAGAATTCTACTCATATGATCCCTTTCAACTTGTGTCTTTGGAGGCATCAACTTTAAAAGTCCTACTCCATGTGCCATAGGTAAGAATTCTCTTTTGGATTGATCCATGCTGAACATATTCAGCATTTTGTCTATGTATGTATACTGTGAAAGACCTAACAACCTCCTTGATCTATCTCTATAGATCCTTATTTTCAGAATATAGGTTACTTCTCCAAGGTCTTTCATGGAGAACATCTTGTATAACCAAATCTTTTCAAATTGAAACGGAAACATCATTTCGTATTAGCAATATGTCATCTACATAAAGCAACTGCAGTCCCATTAACCTTCTTAAACACACAAGGTTCATCTATATTTTGAATGAAATCAAATTCTTTAATTTTCTAATCAAAATGGATGTTCCAACTCCTAGGTGCTTGCTTAAGTCCATAGATGGACCTCTGCAACTTGCATGCTTTTGTGCCATCTTTGGATGTGAAATCTTCAGGTTGTGTCATATATACTTCCTCAATCAAGTTTCCATTAAGCAAAGCTATTTTTACATCCATTTGCCAAACCATGTAGTCGTAATGAGCGATAAGTGCTCGGAGTATTCTTATAGATTTTAGCATAGCGACTGGTGAAAAAGTTTCGTCATACTCAATACCTTGCTGTTGTCGATAAACTTTTGCAATGAGATGTGTCTTATTGGTAACCATATTACCATACATGTCGGTTTTCTTCTTGAAAACCATTTGCACCCTATAGGCTTGATTCCTTTGGATGGATCAACTGAGGTCCATACTTAGTTGTCGTACATGATATCCATTTCTGACTTCATGACTTTAAGCCATTTTTCTTATTCTGAACTATTCAGAACGTCTATGTAAGTAGTAGACTCAATTTCTTCTATAACCAATACGCCATTGCTGTCACTTATGAGAAATCCATATTTTTCATGCACCACTCGTATAGTACTCGACCTACGAGGTTCTTATGTGTTAGAAGGTTCATCAATAGGTGGGGGTTCAGACAGTTGATCTATATTTGTTTGTTCTTCTTTAACTTCACTAAGTTCAAGCTTACTCCCACAATCTCCTTTAACATCTGCTCATTTTCTAAGAAGACAACATGTTTTGAAATAAAAACTTTATTTTCAGAAGGAAGATAGAAGCAATATCCGAAGGATTCTTTTGGATATGCAATAAACAAACATTTGTTAGACTTACTTTCACAAAAGTAGGGTAACCCTAAATCCTTAAATGAGATAATTTTGGTCTCTTACCAAAGAACAACTCATAAGTAGTGGTATCGACCATTTTTGACGGAACTATGTTTAATACTCCCTCCGTCCCATTAAAATTGACTTACTTACTATTTTGGGTTGTCCCACTAAATTTGACACTTTTATTAAAAGGAAAGTTTTTACTATACAATTTATTATAAAATAATCAATATACCCCACATATGCTATATTTATATTCTTAGATTTAACATAAAGTATTGTGGGACCCACATATTTTTTATTTATATTATATTATATTATTATTATTATATTATAACTTTTACTTTTGTATTAAATATCGTGCCAAGTCAACCACTGTCAATTTTAGTGGGACAGAGGGAGTATATAAACAGCAGTCTCCAGTATAAATCCCCAGAACGATTTTGGTCACTCTGCAAAAATCATTATGGTCCGAACCATATCTAGAAAGGTTCAATTCATTCTCTCAGATAAACCATTATGTTGTGGTGTATGCGGTGTAGTCTATTGAGATAATATCCCATTATCTCTAAGATAACTTAGAAACTCTTAGTTTAAGTATTCACCTTCTTGATCGAATCTAGAAGTTTTAACATTTTTGCCAAGTTATTTCTCTACTTCATTCTTGAAGTCTTTGAACATATCAAATACTTCAGACTTGTATTTCATTAAATACAAATACCCATATCGTGAATAGTCATCGATAAAGGTTCTAAAGTAGTGATAACCTCCTCTTACATGTATAGACATTGGGCCACATACATCTGTATGTATTAGTTCTAATAACTCTTTAGCCATTTCTCCTTTTCTAGAAAATGGTGTTTTAGCCATTTTATTAAGTAAACAAGATTCGCATGTGTCATATGATTTATAATCAAATAACTATTGGGTATCTCACATCCACATCGAATATGGCACAACGGGAGATTAAAATGAGATACCATCCCAGAACCAACATATGTGTGAAAAATAAGACATAAAGATAACAAAGGTAACAACTTTTTACCTTTCTTTGATCGTGCGAAATACAAAAAATTTTCTTCTTCAAGTTGAGGTGCGATCTAGTAATCCTCTTGATCAAACTCCACGAGAGTTGAACGTCTAACCACTATAATCACAGTGTGTGATTATCTCTAACAGTAATTCACACAGAAGAATACTCAAGCACCAAAATTTCCTGTGCTAGCAGAAAAAGATGGCGGCTAGGGTTTCTCAAGAACAATCGTGTGAGAGAGAGAAGATAGAAATTGTGTGCCTTAGAGTTTGGAGTTATTTTCGTGTCTTACACAAAAATCAACAAGTGTTTCAAGTGTATCTCGATATCACATGAAAAAATCCTGCTCAAAATATACTCCAATCTCAGAATTCTAAAACAGTTAGAATTCCCTAATTGTAATTGGAAACATCAAGTTCTCTCAATTACAATTTGGATAATTACTTATAACTAATTATAATTAGGCCACGACAACTTCTCTTTCTTGCAATTAACCCAACTATGTTATCAAATTACATCTCGAGTATATAATCCTCTATTGTGTGTGACCTATTAGGTTTACCAGTCAATTGGTAGCGAATATAAATTAATCCAAACGTCTTTGAGGTTAATAATCCATCATAAATTAGAATTGATCCTATCAATTCTAATCAGGATTAGTTTATTAATTCATCAATTAATAAACATATATTCCCAGATCATGAGCGGTATCTAACAACACATCAAAACCACCCAAGAGTTCAGGAAGTCAAGTGGCTTGACATGAACACTTCAATAACCAACTACAATGCAATTAACTCCTTTCACTATACAATATCTCATTCGGTTTGGAGTATAGAATTAGTGCCAACTCCCTCCAGAATTAAGTCTGGCCCGAATACAATAGTATTTGTACCAAGAACCCACTACTCTAGAAATGTATCAATTGGTGCTATGTCCAATACATAATCGCCTTGGCCAAAGACTTCTTGAGTAGTAATTCCTATAAGTGGCCATGAGATATTCGCCTCTACTATCAGGAGTGGTGAATCCTTTGTTGACCCTCTCAACTACTTTCGTTTGCCTCACAATGTATCTAATATCCATCCCATAGGCGTCCCTCGATCGAGCTCCAGAGATTGGAATCAAATTACAATGCTCAGCAAATAAAGTACCTTGGAGATCTCAAGTCTAAGGATACTTGCACGTTTGCTATATTGAGATTATATCATTGGCACTAAATAGTTATCCATGTGATTATCTCAAAGTTAGGTCATCCAATGAACTTGTTCCATTAACAGGCATCCATGTATTAACTTTGAATATCTCAATACTCACGGATATGAGAACCACCGCCTGATCAAATCAAGAAGTTTAACACATACTAGTCTTAACGCATTAATGATGTCCTGTATCATTAATACTACGACTAGGGACTATTTAAGTACTAACACTACACAGTGTAGTAAGAATCTCATATCATGATCTCTATCATGATTTCCTTAATACAGTGTTGTACTAGGGACTTTATCGAATAGTTATATTACTTAAAAGTAAACAAAAGAAACTGTAAGATAAATAATGCCTTTTATTAAAATAAAATGTGTCATATACAATGTACAAGTGATTGCCTCTAGGGCACAACACAAACAAACTCCCACTTGCACTAGAGCCGATCATTCATGTATCTATTACCGACTGACTCAACACGACAATCAAGATTCTTTTTGGATAGTGCTTTTGTAAGCTATGTTCTCATCCATGGGAACTGTCTTTATCTTTACATCATTCCTATCTATGATTTCCTAGATCAGATGATAGCGTCGCAGTACGTGTTTGGATCATTAGTGAGACCGTGGCTTCTTTGCTTGTGCAATGGCTTCGTTGTTATCACAATACAAAGTCATTGGACCAACAACACTAGGAACCACACCTAGTTCTGTCACAAACTTCTTGATCTAAACAGCCTTCTTAGCTACTTCAAAAGCAGCTATGTACTCTGCTTCTGTTGTAAAGTCGGCAATAGTCTCTTATTTGGAACTTTTCCAACTTATTGCCCCTCTGCACAACATAAACACATAGCCAGATTGTGATTTGAAATCATCTTTGTCAGATTGAAAATTGGCATCAGCATACCCGTTTATTTTCAAATAACCTTCTCCATATACTAAGAACATATCCTTAGTCCTTCGTAAGTACTTAAGAATGTTCTTTACAGCCGCCCAATGATCCTCACCAGGGTTAGATTTGTATCTGCTCGTCAAACTGAGAGCATAAGATACATCAGGCCTAGTACATATCATAGCAGACATGATAGATCCAACTGTCGAGGCATATGGAATATTACTTATGTGATCCCTTTCAACTTATGTCTTGAGAGACATCGACTTTGAAAAGCTTACACCATGTGACATGGGTAAGAATCCCTTATTAGATTGATCCATGCTAAACCTCTTTAGCATTTCATCTATGTATGAAGATTGCGAAAGACCTTGCAATCATTTGGATCTATCTCTATATATCCTTATTCCAAAAATATAGGTTGCTTCTCCAAGGTCTTTTATGGAGAATTGTTTAGACAACCAAACTTTAATAGTTTGCAAGACAGGTAAGAAAACGATTGCACTCCCACTAACCTTCTTGTATACACAAAGCTCATCCATGTTTTGAATGAAACAAAACTCTTTGATTGTTTCACCAAAACGAATGTTCGAATTCCTAAGAGCTCGCTTAAGTACATAAATGGAGCTTTGCAGCTTGCACACCTTTGTGCTATCATTGCATGTAAAACCCTCAGGTTATGTCGTAAACTTTTCCTTAGTTAGACTTCCGTTTAGGAAATCTATTTTCACATCCATTTGCCAAATCTTATAATCGTGATGAGCATCAATGGCTAGGAGTATCCTGATGGATTTTAACATGGCTACTGCGAGTAGGTTTCATTATAGTCAATACCATGTTGTTGATGATAACCCTTTGCCACTAGACATTCTTTATAGGTAACTAAATTACCATCCATGTCCGTTTTCTTCTTGAAAATCCACTTGCATCCACTAGGTTTAATTCGTTTGGGTGGATCGACCAAAGTCCATACTTAGTTGTCGTACATGGAATCCATCTCTGATTTCATGGCCTCAAGCCATTTGTCAAATTCTGAACTGTTCAGAACATCCTTGTAGGTAGTAGACTCATCTTCATCTATGAGAAATACGTCATTGTGGTCTCTAATGAGAAATCCATATCTCTCAGGTGCCACACGTATCCTACTAGATTTACCAGGTTCTTGTGTATTAGAAGGTTAATCTATTCTCTCAATAGATGTGGGGTTAGATGGTTGATCCTCATTTGTTTGATCTTCATGAATTTCAATAAGTTCAATCTTACTCCCACTGTCCCTTTTGAGCATGTGCTCCTTTTTTAAGAAGATGACATGCTTCGAAACAAACAATTTATTTTTGGAGGGTAGGTAGAAGTAATATCCAAAAGATTACTTCAGATATCTAACAAACAAACATTTGTCAGACTTATTATCAAGTTTGTCTGACTGTGGCCTTTTGACAAAGGCAGAACAACCCCATACTTGCAAGTGAGATAACTTTGGTTTCTTACCAAAGAACATCTCAAATGGGTTAGCATCAACCGATTTTGTCGAAACTCTATTTAGTATATAAATAGTTGTTTCTAGTGCATGCCCCCTAAACGATTTTGGTAGGTCAATAGAAGCCATCATGGCCCATACCATGTCTAGAAGGGTTCGATTCTTTCTCTCAAATACACCGTTATATTGAGGTGTATGTGGCGGAGTCCATTGAGATAATATCATATTATCTCTAAGATAACTCAAGAACTCTTGGCTTAAGTATTCTCCCCCTCGATCAGATCTTAAAGTCTTAATAATTTTGCCAAGTTGTTTCGCTATTTCATTCTTAAAGTCCTTGAACCTTTCAAAGACCTCGATTTGTATTTCATTAAATACAAAAACTCGTATCACGAGAAATCATTGATAAAGGTTATGAAATAGTTATAACCTCCTCCTACTTGTATTGATATTAGGCCACATACATCAGAATGTATGAGTTCTAATAACTCATTGGCACATTCTCCTTTTCTTGGAAAATGAGTTTTAGTCATTTTGCCTTGTAAATAAGATTTGCATGTGCCATATGATTCATAATCAAATGACCTTTAGTCATTAAGCTTGTGTAACTTAGATACATAATTTTCGTTTACATGGCCCAAACGATAATGCCATAAGTAAGAGGTGTTAGTGTTATCCATTTTAAGTTTCTTATTGTTTATATTGAGAACTGGATTATCTAAGTCTAGAACATATAAACCATTAACCAGAGTTGCTGAACCATAAAGAATATCATTCAATGAAAAGGAACAACATTTATTCTTAAATATCAAATAAAATCCATATAAGTCTAAACACATAACTGAGATAATGTTTTTTATTAAAACTGGAACAAAATAACAGTTTTGCAGTTCTAGAATTAATCCCGAAGGCAGGTTCAACTCGTATATCCCCACAACAAGTGTAGCAATTTTTGCCCCATTTGTGGTAGGTCCACATTGCCTTTCTCTAGCCTTATACTGCTTTTTAGTCCCTACAAGTTATTGTACAAATGAGATTCACATCCGGTATCTAATACCCATATCTTAATTCTAAAGGCAGTATTTATCTCAATCATAAACATGCCTGGAGTAGAAGTAGAAGTGCTTGTAAGCTTCTCCTTCTACTTCTTGTCCCTAATGGTCTCCAAGTAGGCTTTGCAATTGCACCTCCAAAGGCCCATCTTCCCACAATGATGGCATGGACCCTTGGTAGCTGCGTCCTTCTTGTTCACATCACCTTTGGGCTTCATGGGAGCCTGCATCTTTTTCTTTTAAACTTTCTTCTTAGAAGAGGAAGATTCTACCATTAAAACTGCATTAGAATCCTTCTTCATGGAGGACTCCGCCGTTTTGAGAAGATTGATCAACTCAGGAATGGTGGACTCAATCTTGTTTATCTTGTGAAACCCCAATTAAAACCAACCCTAGAGTACAGGGGGTAGAGATGCATATCATATTTTCTTACATGCATAAATATATATTTTTGTATGATTTTATGTGCTTTGGATATGCGATTTATAGTCTAGAAGGCTTAATTGTGCTTATTTAGTAAGAAGGCAAAATGGTAATTTTGCTGGAGGTGCAAATAGGGGGATAGCTTGAGGATTAAATAAGAAAAATATTTGGGAGAGAAAATAAGAACAAGAGGTGTTGTGGTTTAGTAGTTAGAGCTTTGGAATTAATTCTTGAGGTCTTGAGTTCAAATTCCATCATTTGAGTTTTAGCATGATTAAATTTTATTTTTGTTAGGTAGGCTATATTTCGGCCCTTGCATGCCTTAGGGAGGAGTAGGAGTGTTGTCTTAGGGGAGATATGAAAGGAATGTCCTAATCCTACTCTTGTGCCTTACAAAAATTTCTAAGGGATTCATACCCTTTTTGATCTCTAGCTTTCCTTTTTTCTTAATCAATTAGGTTGTTCAATTTATCTAAGACAATTTTATTTCCAGAAAATTCCAGTAAGGTGCTGTGATATTGAGGTTTCGAAAATGTCTATGTGAGGATATATTGTTGACCGAAATGGGGAAGAGTTATGGAAGGTTCCCAAGAGAATTAATCTCTATGGTTGAAACCTTCAAACTCCAACCTATGTGTGTTTATCTTTTTCTTGTAGTAATCTGAAAATTTTTCTGGCTTCTTGATCAGTTCAATTGTCAAAACCTTCAGCAATATTTCCCTCTCAAATACTGCCAGAACAATAACCAATTCCCTCAAAAATTTCAGCCAAAACCAGACTACTCAAAAAACTATGCAAACAAGGAAAATTCCTGGGCAGTTTTCGCAGCTTAGGGAGCCAAGAAGCAAGTTGTTTCTTCCAGCTTTTCAACTATCAATTCAACCTTGTCTTTCCTCCATAAAGAAGGCTGGAAGCCAGCCTTAAAGGACCATCTAAAACCACTTCAAACCTTCTATAAATTGGCAAAAGGGTGGAAGAAAAATTGGCACAGAATTTCAAGCATGCCTTGCAAAAAAAACTAACTAGAAAATTCCAGTTTTGTTTCTTCTTCACCCTTGTCTGATACTCTTCCCATTTCTCTGTAAAACCCACCTTGGTCAGCCATGAACAGAACTTCATCTTCCTCACCATTGTCCTACACAAAAAAGCTCCATGGCTGCTCCTAAAATCTCTCCATCAATCACTACAATCAAGCTATCAATTGGAATCCGAAATTCCAGCAAACTTCTATGGTTTAAGCCTCAGCCTCAAACATCCAGAAAATTCCCTCACCATTGTGCTGTTGGGATTCGTGGAATCCTAAACGTGGAAAACATCTACGAATCCCTCCCGAGAACCCAAGTAAACGATTAAGAAGATCTATGCTTTAAGAATTACCTCTGGTTGCTGTAATCGAAATCCTTCGATTATGGTTGCACTGTTGTACGTTCAACCCGAACAATCACCAGACGCTGCAGTATGCGAACGTCCTTTATCGGATACACACCGCGAACTCACTCGATACTCGGGGAGTGCTAGCGCCTAGGGTTTAAGAGGTTTTTTTTTTCTCTGGTAGAGAATGGCACGAATGTTCTCAACCGAAAAATTGGACTATTGAAAGACGGCTAGGGTTTTCTTAAAAAAACCCTCGAACCTCTTAGAGTCCAACCCTAATAATATCTTATCATATTCTAATTTAAATTCAAATTAAATTAAAACTGATATGATAAGATTCTGCCATTATCTCGGTAATTTAACTAATTATTTTACCGAGTCAGATTCTTATAATCTGGATATCATCCAGATTCATCAAACCTGGTCACCAGAAAAATAACCTAACAAGTTCGCTTATTGTGTGACCTTATAGGTTCATTTAACACTGGTAGCGTGCCTAAATCATATTTAAATGGCCCACAAGTTATAAGCGGTTTCTAGCAAAACGTTATAACTATCCAGGTTAAATGAAGATCGGTGATCTCTTTGAACCAAACCATAATTTTATATTTAGTCCTTTTGTCACACGATATCCAGATTAAGCATAAGGCACGGAGCATGTCATCCTTATTAAGCTTAATCAATTATTTCTTGATTTCATAGTAGACTGTTCAAACAAATGATATCAATATCTTAGATTGATATATTTGAGCACGGCCATGCATTTTAACAGTCTAACTTATCAAGGGGCCCATGGATATCTTTCCCATAACTGAGAGGGACAAATTCCTTCACAATCAATCATATTCCTCTCCTTGATTTATTCTATATTCAACAGTAGTCTAATTTATTATCTGGTTAAAGACAACTTTAGACAATGTCAAAATATAGAATTTATCAAGTAAGAAACTATGATGAATTTAGGTCGAAGGACTTTCAATATTATTATGGCTAGAAAGTACTTGTGACATATTCCATGAAGTACTCTCACAGTGGGTCATGTCCAATACAATGTTCTCTAACATTTATTTATGTCTTGACTCGATATCACAAATATCCATGGCCAGTAAAACATAGCCATCAAGTCACAAACATACTAATCTTAATTTATTATTATTCCAATAATAATAATCGATCAGGGACAGTTTTAGAATAGTCATTGTATTCATTATAGGGTTTTACTATCAAGTCACGTACTTGATGACCAACAAAACAAAACTCACTATTCATGGAAAGGAAAGCCTCATATTATTATATAAAACATAATGACAATTGTATAAGTACAAATTGACTCTAGGGCATATCCCCAACATGTGCACCATATTTTGGCCACCCTAAGGCTCATTTAACCAACATTCATCTCAACAAAATTCCAGCAATTCAGTTGACCATTGAAGCTTCCAAAAGACCTCCATCAATCAAGATCTTCTTACCATATTTACTACCATAATCTATTCCCTAAATCATTCCTTTTGAATTTCATACAACTAGCTTTCCTTTTTCTCCCAAATCTGAAAATCCAATTACCAAAACTCTCCAATCCATTCAGCCACCCTTTCCCTGCAGAAATTCGGCCTTCCTTTCTCCCATTCTCTCTATTTTTTCCAAACCTCCAAGAACACCTACCACCATTCTGATTCCTAAGACCACTCATCCTCTTGAAATCAAAGTGTCACTTTGAGGGCTCAAGTACACCTTTAAGGTAAGCATGAACAATTAACTCCATCTTCTTCCATCTTCGATCTTAATGAATATATATTAATAAACTTTCTCTTTCTCTCTCTCTCTCTCTCTCTCTCTCTCTCTCTCTCTCTCTCTCTCTCTCTCGGCTGAATGGTTACTCCAACCATAGCTATTTTTCTTCTTCCTCCTTGGATGGATCAAGCCTACCAAGCATGAGGATTCTCTTACAACGTCTTCAAGGTAGTCATCATTCAAGTAAGCCTCTTCAACCTTCTCTTTAGTTTCTAGATTCATATCTTTAGGATGTTATTGGAAAATGATGAATTATAATTAAAGTTTGAGCATGTGTTTTGTGATGGAGTTGAGATTGAAGCATGAGAACGAATGTGTTTATGTGATAGAGTTGGGATTGATGCATGAGATGATTTGTCTTAGTTGAACTTTATGGCATTTTTAATGTTTGATGCTTGTCTTCATGTCGTGAGTGGTATGAATGATTGAGCATGTTAGAGATTATGTTACCTTTGGGGAATAGGGTTTTATGTTCTTGTATTCTTGCTGAGGCCATGAATATGATTATGTTTAGTGGAGTTTGGATCATGTTTTGGTAGATTTGGATCTATGTTTCTATTCATGATTTGGATGTTTTGTTGATTGGTGTAGAGTATATGTTCATGATTATGGTTAGCAATAGGAATTATGATCATGACCTTGTTGTCCCTAAGCTATTTAAGTTAGCCAATTTGACTTCATCAATAAAAATTAATACGATAGTTCCTTCTAGTGATTTCAAAAACCCTAGGAAAATGTGGATTTGGACAGTCATATGAAATAATGATATTTTAACCAAATAAATGATATCTTTTATTAGAATTAAAGTATAAAAATATTATATATAATAATAATATTAAATAAAGGCTATTCTTAAAAATAATCAAGATAGGTAAAACATCAATCTTGTAAGTCTTATAGTCATAAATACTAATAAAATTTATTTATTCCCTTTTAATCAAAATTTATTAAAATTTACTTATTATTAATTTTATTTACCAATTATTTTCTAACCATTAGTAAATATAAATCATTATTTTAAATAATACCATCTAGGACCTAGGATCCCTCATAAAAAAAACCTTAATTTATTTATAGCAAGATTTAAACCTAGAATTTATTAGTAAGTATTTCACAAATCCTAGTTATTTTAATTTCAAGCTAGATTTATTTTATAAACCATTTTATTTATTATCTAGCCTTAAAGCTTGGGACACTAGAGTCACGATTGTAGTAAGTTAAGTTAGGATTATTTATGGAAGTAAATTTTGACTTGAGTTTAATTATAGCTTATGTTTACCCCAGGCGGGGTTAGGTAAGCTTTTGGAGATCTTTGTTTTATCTCGAGCAAAGGATCAGGTAAGCTCCTGCATAAAACCTGTTTGTTGTAAAAGGTTACCATGGCAAGCTAAACACAAGTTTGTGATCACTAATTTGGTAAAGGCAATTAAGGATTGTTTCCTTTCTTGTTTCATTCAAACTAATTATTTGAAAATCTTCAAGTAGTTTTACTCAAACACCAAACTGTTTCTAAAACTAATTTTTTTACATGGACTTTAGAAACCCTTGATTGCCATTTTGAACCAAAGCTACATTTTATCTGTTTTCTCCCAAGTGGGACAATCAAATGTTGAGTACTCAATAAGGGTGGACTAGTAGTACTAGTTTTGAATAGCTAGAGCGAGTCTTCTGGCTGGAGGCCACCTCCAGAAGAGAAACTCAACTTAGAGAAATGTCAATACTACTTAGTCATGCCGGTCTGAGCTAGCAAGTGTCACTTTTTGTCAGTCTGCATAAAGTGTGGCATTCTGATCGTTGTATGGTTATGGGGCCCAACGTGTGGTAACCCATAGTTGCCCTTTGAGTGGTTGATTTTATTGTTCATGTATAGTTGGAAAAGCCAAAACACCACTATTGACTTTTAATATTGTTTATTTCTTGCCAGTACTTTTATTTTGAAGTTCTTACACCTTGCATTCATGAATTGTTTTCACTGACACATAATGCACACACGGACTTACTGAGATTTTTATCTCATCACCCTTTTTACTATGATTGCAGGTCGATCCTGCTGTGGGGATGAGTAGGTAGTTGTTACCTGCCTTGGAAGATATTCTTTTATTTAATTTATGTAATGCTTTGGGAGTTGAGAGTGAACTATTTGTATTTCGGATTTATTTTTGAATTTTTGGGTTGTAATAAGTTTTAAATCTTAAAGTATTGTTTATTTTTGTTGTGTGTCCTAGTTATAAAGACCCATTGTCCTTTGGACGGGGCAACATCTCTGGTCCTGTTGGGCCTAGGTTGTGGGGTGTTACAAGTGGTATAAGAGACTAGGTTTAGGCAAATATTGATAGTATATGTTCTATTTGTTTAAGTTCAATATTTATTAAACCTATCTTGTTTATGCTATAGGATGGTTAGAATGCTTAGAACCGTGAGGAAGGGATAGCAATGACATCCTGCTGTCCCTATCTACCCAGAAGACCTTCCAGTACACCAGCCTGCTCCTCTGCCAGTTGTTCCTTTGGAAGATAGCAGTGATGATAAGGTCCCAATCAATAAGCCACCCCCAATACCAGAGATAGAATTGAGTTCTGACAGTAAAGATGAGGAGATAGACATGGAGTATGTTCCCCACCCTTCTAGTCCCGTAGTGGATTTATCAGTAGCTAGTGATGACCCGGGGGAGATAAATTATGAATCTGCACCTAGGCCTTCTTTCATTCCTCCACCTAGCCAGGTTGAACTCGGGAATAGTTCTAGGTGACCCGAGAAGGAGCTAATGGAGGGGTTTGCTAGTGGGGTTGGGATAGACTTTTCTATGAACTCTGAGGGATGGTTGTATGAGGCTAATTTTGAAGATTTTGATGAGGACTAGAGGGTTGAGAGGTATTGTGATCAGGATGTTTGTTTATTATTTTTCGTAAACTTTTATGTTAAGGAGTTTCACTTATGTTTTCTATTTAAATTCCTAATTTATGCAAATAAGAGTACCTGAGTACTCTATGATTTGAAAAAAATTTATGAGCAATTCTTTAGACAAAAACTTGTATATGATTTTCTTTTACTTATATCTGACTGTGAATGCATGCTAAACTAAAATGATTTAATCATTGAATGCATAAACTTATCATTTAGGTATAGTTTAGAATGGCACCCAAGCGCCGTGTAGCTTCGTCAAGTAGAAGGATTATGGGAGAAGATCATGTGGCACCGGAAGTTGAGATAACCCAGAAGCAATCACCCAACTGGGGTAATAAGAGTCAACTGGAATGGGAATAGGATCTGAAGCACCAGTTGATGTAACGATGGGGTAAGCATTCAGTAAGATACTAGAGATTTTGCAGACCCTGGCTGAGCGAAGGAACCCCAAGGGAGAAGATGAGGCATTAGAGTGGTTTTGGAAGTTTTAGCTGCCCCTCTTCTTGGGCGAAGATGAGCAAGATCAGAAAGCAGAGCAATGGATTGAGTAGATGGAAGATATATTTGCTATGCTCCAGTACACTGAGGAGCGAATGGTTAAGTTTGCTGCATTCCGTTTAAGGGGCCCAGTTCGGGCATGGTGGCAGTGGGTTCAGGACGACTGGGAGATGGTTGATCAAGAATGGACATGGTCCAACTTTGTTGAAGCCTTCAAAATTGAATATATTCCCCAATGGATAGTGGAAAAGCGGGAGGACGAGTTCCAGAATTTAAAGTAGGGAGCTATGACGGTGGCCCAGTACGTAGCACGGCTCACCCAGCTATCGAAGTTTTGCAAGACACTAGTGGACATCGAGCAAAATAGAATGAGGCAGTTTGTCAATGGATTGAGGCAAGAATTGAGGACAACGTTGGCACCTTCTCCACAAACGACCAATTCGGGGGCCGTAGATGCGGCTACCTGAATAGAAAATGAGGACCACAATAGAATGGCGTCAAGGCCTTTCCAACCGCCAAGGCAACCTCAAGGACACTTCCAGGGACAGTAATCCAACAAGCGCCCCGCCAACCAGCAGTGGTAGAATCGGGGAAATCAAGCCTAGATAGCACCGGTTGGACCTACGTAGAACCTTTTGTTATGCTAGCAGTGTGGGAAAAGAGGCCACATCGAGAACAATTGTTGGTCCAAAAGAGGTGAACAGAAATATTATCACTGCGGCGACCCGAACCATCTGCGGAATGCATGCCCTAAACTGCACCGAGTCGGGCAAGGAAATTTGGCACAGAATCCGGGACCCAATAGAGCTAATACCATGGGAGCATCTAGGAGTGGAGCACTACAGCCTCAAGTGAAAGCCAACGTATTCGCTCTCAACAGAGAAGAGGTTGGAATCGATGTAGCAGTAGTGGAACGTACGTTTACTATTTAAGAACGTTCTGTTAATGCATTGATAGATCCTAACTCTACTTATTCCTATTAAAACAAGATCTGTGTATGCCATTTAGGTTGCGATGAAGTAGAGTTATCTTTTACCGTATTGGTAAGTACACATCCGGGAAAGATGGTGCAAGCGAATCGGTATGTGCGGAATTGTAAAATTGATGTGGGGAAAGAAAGCTTGGAGGGGGATCTGATAGTGTTGGATATTGAGGATTATTATTTGATAATGGGAATAGATTGGCTAGCAAAGCATAAGGCTAGGGTAGACTGTAAGAATAAATCAGTCCAGTTCATTAGACCGGGATATGATATGTTGGAGTTTGATGGCACGAGAGTAAAGGAATTGAAGTATTTGATAGTAGAGGCTAAGGCCCAGAAATTACTGAAGCAATGATGTCAAGGGTACCTAGCTTATGTGATAAACAAGCCAAAGGACCAGTGCACCATGGAGGACACCGAGGTAGTGAAGGACTTTCCTGATGTGTTCCCAGCGGAGCATACTTCCCTACCTCTCGGCCGAGAAGTTGAATTCACCAATAACCTAGTTCTGAGAGCAGAACCAGTATCTCGAACCCCGTATCGGATGCCACCGGTAGAGCTGAATGAGCTAAAGGAGCAGTTAGAAGAGTTAGTGAAGCAAGGCTACATTAGACCTAGCACGTCGCCCTGGGGAGCACCCATATTGTTTGTGAAGAAGAAGGACGAGACTCTGAGGTTGTGTATCGACTGTCGGGGCTTGAACAATCTAATGATCAAGAACAAGTATCCCCTACCGCTGATTGATGAGCTGTTCGACCAGTTACAAGGATCCAGTTGCTACTCCTAATTGGACCTGAGGCAAGGGTACTATCAAGTACGGATAAAAGAGGAGGATTTTCCCAAAACGTCCTTCAACACCAGATATGGACATTATGAGTTCATGGTGATGCCGTTCGGGGTGACCAATACTCAAGCAGTATTCATGGATTTGATGCATCGAGTGTTCCGACCCTATTTAGACAAGTTCGTGGTGGTCTTTATCGACGACATACTAATTTATTCCAAGAGTCTGGAGGAGCATGTAGAGCATTTGAAGCTCATATTGGAAAAGCTTTGGGAGCACAAACTTTTCGACATGTTTAGCAAGTGTGAGTTCTGGTTGGATAGTGTAGCATTTCTTGGCTACATGGTGACCAAGGAGGGAATCAAGGTAAACCCAGCAAAAGTTGAAGCAGTGCCAGATTAGAAGCAACCGAAGAACATCACTAAGATTCAAAGTTTCTTGGAATTGGCTGGTTACTATAGGAGGTTCATCAAAGGATTTTCAACACTCGCATCGCCTATGACTCGACTGTTGAGGAAAGATATCCCATTTGTTTGGAGTGAAAAATGTGAGAAGAGTTTCCAAGAGCTGAAGCAAAGATTAATGACAGCACCCGTATTGAGTTTGCCAGAGGGAGATAAACCTAACGCGTTGTATACCGATGCCTTGAAGGAAGGATTGGGGGCAGTATTGATGCAAGACTAGAAAGTGATCACTTATACTTCTCGAAAGTTAAGACCTCATGAAGTCAACTACCCTACGCATGATCTGGGGTTGGCAACCATCGTGTTTGCTCTAAAGAAATGGCGAAACTACCTGTATGGAGCTGAATATGAAGTGTTCAACAACCACAAGAGCTTGAAGTACATCTTCACCCAGAAGGATTTGAATTTGAGATAGCGAAGATGGATAGAATTCTTGGAAGAGTACCGTTGTCCAATTAATTACCATCCCGGGAAGGCCAATGTTGTAGCTGATGCCCTAAGTAGAAAAGTTGGTATGGCCAAATTTAGAGTGCAGGAGGTTCAAGTAGTTTAGGATGTGTTGGACAAAAGGGTGGAAGTGCAAGAGAAGAGAATTGTTGTTAGCAACCTAAAGTTGTCACTGGATTTAAGGTGGGAAATTGTGGAAGCTCAGTAATGTAGTGCAGAATTTCAGCTTTTCAAGGACAAGGAACTTAAACGCCAAGGCAGTGAATTTCAATAAGATGAGGCAGAGGTTTTGTACTTAAGGGATCGGTTGTGTGTGCTCGGAGAGTAGCAATTGAAGGACAAAATTTTGGAAGAGGCATATAAGAACAAGTACGCCATTCATCCAGGGGAAGTTAAAATGTACCAAGATTTGAAAAGGGCCTATTTGTTGCCCGGAATGAAGCGGGATATGGTTAAGTATGTCTCGAAATGTCTCATTTATCAAAAGGTCAAAGCAGAGCACGAGAAGTCAGCGGGACTGTTACAACCATTGCCAGTGCCTGAATGGAAGTGGGAGGAAGTAACCATGGATTTTGTCACCGGACTTCCTATGTCAAGGACCCAGAATGACGCCATATGGGTGGTAATTGATCGACTGACCAAATCAGCGCATTTCATACCAGTGAATGTGAGAGATTCCATAGAGAAGTTTGCTCAGACTTATGTGCGAGAAATAGTCCGTCTTCATGGAGTGCCTGCAAGTATTGTGTTTGACCGAGTCCCGACGTTTACGTTTCGATTTTGCGGTAAGTTTCAAGAATTAATGGGGTCGAGTCTGAAGTTCAATACGACGACACATCCACAGACCGATGGGCAGTCAGAAAGGGTTATACAGATATTAGAGGATATGCTGAGAGCCTGTGTCCTGAATTTCAGAGATAAGTGGATCGAATGTGTGTCGTATGCGGAGTTGTCGTATAATTATAGTTATCAAGCTTCAATTGGGATGGCTCCGTATGAGGCCCTGTATGGACGCAAGTGTCAGGTACTGCTATACTGGAGTTGGTCAGAAGATTGTCACGTAAGCAAAACCGGAGAAGTCTGTGTTCAGGAAATGTTGGATAAAGTAAAGTTAATCAGGGAAAGGTTGAAGGCAGCTCAGAGCCGACAAAAGAGTTATGCAGACAATAGGCGGAGGGAGTTGGAGTTTCAAGTAGGAGATCGTGTATTTCTAAGAGTGATGCCAAATAGAGGAATCTTGAAGCATCTGAAGGGTGGAAAGCTGAATCTGAGGTATTTGGGACCATTCCTGATAAAGGAAATGATTGGACTAGTAGCATACTGATTAGATTTGCTAGATGGATTGACTGCAATTCATGATGTGTTTCATGTGTCATAGCTGAAGAAGTACAATGCCGATCTTAGTCATATTATGAATAATGAGCCGTTGGTGTTGCAACCCGATCTGAGCTATGTGGAGAAACCTGTGCAAATATTAGACTGCAGTATCAAGAATCTCCGGAACAAGAAGATACCGATGGTAAAAGTTTAGTGGGAGTATCATGGCACGTGGGATACCACATGGGAAGCAGAGGTGTGGGTAAAGCGGAAGTATCCTGATCTGAGATAGAGGTATATGCCTAAATTTCGGGATAAAATTCTCCTAAAGAGAGGAGGATGTAAAACCCCAATTAAAACCAACCCTAGAGTAAAGGGGTCGGGATGCATATCATATTTTCTTGCATGCATAAATATATATTTTTGTATGATTTAATGTGCTTTAGATATGCGATTTATAGTTTAGAAGGCTTAATTATGCTTATTGAGTAAGAAAGTCAAAATGGTAATATTGCTGGAGGTGGAAATAGAGAGATAGCTTGAGGATTAAAAAGGAAAAATATTTGGGAGAGAAAATAAGAACAAGAGTTGTTACGGTTTAGTAGTTAGAACTTTGGAATTAATTCTTGAGGTCATAAGTTCAAATTCCATCATTTGAGTTTTAGCATGATTAAATTTTATTTTTGTTAGGTAGGATATATTTCGGCCCTTGCATGCCTTAGGGAGGAGTAGGAGTGTTGTCCTAGGGGAGACATGAAAGGAATGTCCTAATCCTACTCTTGTGCCCTACAAAAATTTCTAAGAGATTCATACCGTTTTTTATCTCTAACTTTCCTTAATTCTTAATCAATTAGGTTATTCAGTTTATCTAAGTCAATTTTATTTCCAGAAAATTCCAGCAAGGTGTTGTGATATTGAGGTTTCGAAAATGTCTATGTGAGGATATCTTATTGACCAAAAATGGGGAAGAGTTATGGAAGTTTCCCAAGAGAATTAATATCCATGGTTGAACCTTCAAATTCCAACCTATGTGTGTTCATCTTTTTCATGTAGTAATCTGGAAATTTTTCTAGCTTCTTGATCAGTTCAATTGTTAAAATCTTCAGTCATCTTTCTTTCTCAAATACTGCAAGAGCAATAACCAATTTCCTCAGCTTGAAGACTGAAAATTTCAGCCAAAATCGGACTGTTCGAAAAACTGTGCAAACCAGGAAAATTCCTGGGCAGTTTTTGCATCTTGGGGAGCCAAGAACCAAGTTGTTTCTTCCAGCTTTTCAACCAGCAATTCAACCTTGTCTTTCCTCCATAAAGAATGCTGGAAACCAGCCTTAAAGGACCATCCAAAACCCCTTCAAACCTTCTGTAAATTGGTAGAAGCATGGCAGAAAAATCTGCATAGAATTTCCAGCAAGCCTTGCGAAAGAAACCAACCAGAAAATTCCAGTTTTGTTTCTTCTTCACCCTTGTCTGAAACTCATCCCATTTCTCTGTAAAACCCACCTTGGTCAGCCATGAACTGAACTTCATCTTCCTCACCATT
The DNA here is from genome assembly GCA_026120185.1 of Voacanga thouarsii. Classification (NCBI taxonomy): domain Eukaryota; kingdom Viridiplantae; phylum Streptophyta; class Magnoliopsida; order Gentianales; family Apocynaceae; genus Voacanga; species Voacanga thouarsii. Next base: position 1,598,217 of record JANUWF010002331.1, read on the forward strand.
GCCCTACATGAAAAAGCTCCATGGCTGCTCCTAAAATCTCTCCATCAATCACTAGAATCAAGCAATCAATTGGAGCCCGAAATTCCAGCAAAATACTCTAGCAAACTTCCATGGATTAACCTCAAACATCCAGAAAATTCCCCACCATTGTACACCATATTTCAGCCACCCTAAGGCTCATTCAATCAACTTTCATCTCAACAGAATTCCAGCAATTCAGTTGACCATTGAAGCTTCCAAAAGACCTCCATCAATCAAGATCTTCTTAGCATATTTACTACCATAATATATTCCCTAAATCATTCCTTTTGAATTTCAAGCAACCAGCTTTCCTTTTTCTCCCAAATCTGAAAATCCAATTACCAAAACGTTCCAATCCATTCGGCCACTCTGTCCAAACAAAATTTCGGCCAGCATTTCTCCCATTCTCTCCATTCTTTCCAAACCTCCAAGAACACCAAGAACACTTACCACTATTCTCACGCCTAAGACCACTCAAAACCTCTCCAATCTTCTCGAAAAACACCAGATCACACCTACTCATCCTCTTGAATCCATTTTTGCAATTTTTAATATCAAACGCTGAAATTAAAGTTCTACTTTTGGATGAAAAACCAGAATTTTCTTGAGGGCTCAAGAACACCTTCTAGGTAAGCACGAACAATTAACTCCATCTTTTTCAATCCTTGATCATAATGAATATATATATTAATAAACTTTCTCTCTCTCTCTCTCTCTCTCTCTCTCTCTCGGCCGAATGGTTACTCCAACCATGGCCATTTTTCTTCTTCCTCCATGGACGGATCAAGCCTACCAAGCGTGAGGATTCTTTTGACCTTCAAGGTAGTCATCATTCACGTAAGCCTCTTCCACCTTCTCTTTAGTTTCTAGATTCATGTCTTTAGGATGTTATTGGAAAAGGATGAATTAAGATTAAAGTTTGACCATGTGTTTTGTGATGGAGTTGAGATTGAAGCATGAGAACGAATGTGTTTATGAGATAGAGTTGGGATTGATGCATGAGATGATTTGTCTTAGTTGAACTTTATGGCATTTTTAATGTTTGATGCTTGTCTTCATGTCGTGAGTGGTATGAATGATTGAGCATGTTAGAGATTATGTTACCTTTGGGGAATAGGGTTTTATGTTCTTGTATTCTTGCTGAGGCCATGAATATGATTATGTTTAGTGGAGTTTGGATCATGTTTTGGTAGATTTGGATCTATGTTTCTATTCATGATTTGGATGTTTTGTTGATTGGTGTAGAGTATATGTTCATGATTATGGTTAGCAATAGGAATTATGATCATGACCTTGTTGTCCCTAAGCTATTTAAGTTAGCCAATTTGACTTCATCAATAAAAATTAATACGATAGTTCCTTCTAGTGATTTCAAAAACCCTAGGAAAATGTGGATTTGGACAGTCATATGAAATAATGATATTTTAACCAAATAAATGATATCTTTTATTAGAATTAAAGTATAAAAATATTATATAGAATAATAATATTAAATAAAGGCTATTCTTATAAATAATCATGATAGGTAAAACATCAATCTTGTAAGTCTTATATTCACAAATACTAATAAAATTTATTTATTCCCTTTTAATCAAAATTTATTAAAATTTACTTATTATTAATTTTATTTAACAATTATTTTCTAACCATTAGTTAATATAAATCATTATTTTAAATAATACCATCTAGGACCTAGGATCCCTCATAAAAAAAAACCCTAATTTATTTATAGCAAGATTTAAACCTAGAATTTATTAGTAACTATTTCACAAATCCTAGTTATTTTAATTTCAAGCTAGATTTATTTTATAAACCATTTTATTTATTATCTAGCCTTAAAGCTTGGGACACTAGAGTCATGATTGTAGTAAGTTAAGCTAGGATTATTTATGGAAGTAAATTTTGACTTGAGTTTAATTATAGCTTATGTTTACCCTAGGCTGGGTTAGGTAAGCTTTTGGAGATCTTTGTTTTATCTTGAGCAAAGGATCAGGTAAGCTCTTGCATAAAACCTGTTTGTTGTAAAAGGTTACCATGGCAAGCTAAACACAAGTTTGTGATCACTAATTTGGTAAAGGCAATTAAGGATTGTTTCATTTCTTGTTTCGTTCAAACTAATTATTTGAAAATCTTCAAGCAGTTTTCCTCAAACACCAAACTGTTTCTAAAACTGATTTTTTTACATGGACTTTAGAATCCCTTGATTTCCATTTTCAAGCAAAGCTACATTTTATCAAATTTCTCCCAAGTGGGACAATCAAACGTTGAGTACTCAATAAGGTTAGACTAGTAGTACTTGTTTGGAAACGCAAGAGTGAGTCTTCTGGCAGGTGGCCACCTCCAGAAGATGAACTTAACTTAGAAAAACGTCAGTACTACTTAGTCATGCCGGTCCGAGCGAGCAAGTTTCAGTCATGTGGACAGTGTGTTGCCAGAGTGGGCAACCGATTTTGTTTGGGTGTAGAGAAGGGGGAGTATCTTACCCGGTAGGCTGTTCACCTACCTTTTGTCAGTCTACATAAAGTGTGGCATTCTGACCGTTGTATGGTTATGAGGCCCAATGTGTGGTAACCCATGGCCGCTCTTTGAGTGGTTGATTTTATTGTTCATGTATAGTTGGAAAAGCCAAAATGCCACTTTTGTCTTTTAATATTGTTTATTGCTTGCGAGTACTTTTCTTATGAAGTTCTTACACCTTGCATTCATGAACTATTTTCACTGGACAATCAAAGTACACACGGGCTTATTGAGATTTTTATCTCATCACCCTTTTTACCATGATTTTAGGTCAATCCTACTGTGGGGATGAGTAGCTAGTTGTTGCTTGCCTTAGAAGTTATTCTGTTATTTAATTTATGTAATGCTTTGAGAGTTGAGAGTTAACAATTTGTATTTCATATTTTTTCTTGAATTTTTGGGTTGTAATAAGTTTTAAATCTTAAAGTATTGTTTATTTTTGTTGTATGTCCTTGTTATAAAGACCCATTTTCCTTTGGACGGGGCGACATCCTTGGCCCTGTTGGGCCTAGGTAGTGGGGTGTTACACATCTGATAGTTAATCATAAATTGTGAGAAACTATTAGGCAAAGATTGTAGAATTAAGTCAACACTTAAATCAAGATCCTTTGCAAACCCGAGAGATCCAAGCTTCTCTATTAAGCCTAGCATCTTCCGCCCATGAGTGGCCACAGAAGAACCCTCTGCCATTTCGCAACGGAATAGCTGCTTCGAGATCTCGTATCTCTCAGTTCAGGCTTGGGCATCAAACAACTCTCGAAGATGTAGTATAATCGATTGAGAATCTATATGCTTGTGCTGTTTTTGCAACTCGGGAGTCATGGATGCCAGCGTAATACATGATACTGTATCACTATCCCCCTTTTGCCTCTTGTGGACAACATGCTCATCAGCATGTGCATCTTGAATTTGTGGTAGCGGAATAGGAGCATCTGGCATGTAGAGTACCTTTTTCGATTTGAGAACGATTCTCAAATTTATATACCAGTTGAGATAGTTTGATTTAGTTTACTTGTTGGTTTCCAAGATGCTACGTAGGTTTAAGTTTGTAGACATGATGCAAGTGACCTAGATATAAAGATGGAGAGCATTAGCTACTTGTATATGCACATGATATGCAAATAATTAGGACTTTAATTAAGCGCATTTTTACTCCACTATTTTACTCAAACCAATAAGCCCTACTACTGATTCGAGAAAGCTCATTGGAAGCTTTCCTAGTGGACTGGTATCCAAATTCCTCAAGAATAACCTTGGATTTGCCGAAGAAGTCACTTTTTAAGTTTATTAGTAGGTATCTAATACCAATTACATCGTATGTAACTAACAGATCATTGGGTAATTAACAGCTTTTAATCTTAAAGCCTTTTAGGCTACCCCAATCTTTTGTCTAAATTTCTTTATGCTTAAGTTTGCCCAATCGGGATAAAGAATTTAGTTAAACCCGACCCATTAATCAAGAATTTAATTCCAAAAGAATGTAACTCCATAGCCTGAACATGCTCAATGTCAAGTAGGCCTGGGTTTGCCCAACAATCTGGTCTCGAAAAAGGACTCTCGTTCTTACTATATTTAACAGAAGGAATTAGGTTTAATATTAATTGAGAGATTTGTTCCTTTTAGTGATTTCATTGAATGACATGCATAAAAATCAATAAAATCACATAATTAATAATCATGGCAATAAAGCGATTACGTGGTATGGTTATGGACTTTATGCTAAATTAATTTCTTTAAGCCATAAAAAAAATTAATATAGTTGACCCTATGTGTTCATGCATGATTTAAGTAGAAAGTCTTACATTCTCCCCTTATTTTGGTTGCCATCTCCAGAATAGAATAATTCTACTCCTATCTAACCTATGCAAACTAATTACATAATTTCCTAAAGAGAGAAAACCTCGAGTTACATTCGAGGGGAGTTAGATGAGAAGAGAAATACACAAGAATTCTAGATAAGGCAGGACATGCAGGCCCTATTTCATAAAAAACTAAAACTGCAAAATGAATGAACAAATATAATCAGTTTTAGTCCATAACCATCCACCATGACATTCACTATGCTTAAACAAAATAAAAATATACTTTTATTATTCCAAAATCACTATTTTGGAAAAATAAAACAAATTCCAAAATCACCATTTTAGAAAAATACACTAATTTTAGATTTTCAAAATCATTATTTTGAAAAATAAAATTGTTTGTCTCAAAACTAATTTTGAGAAAATGCTTTTGGGTCCCATTTCTCATCGAATGAGATTTTTCCCTTTCAAAAGTCTCTTAAAAAAAATTAAATAGATGGAACGTGCAAAATAGAGCAGAACCGGCGCCGGTATAGAAGCCAAATCCGACGTCGGCTATGTTCTGATTTTTAAGGAAAAACTTCCCAGAAACGATTTCTAGATGTTCGCGAAACAGCACGGAACTGGCACCAGCTTGGAGGCCGAAGCCGGCACCAGCTGTAGTTGGGAAAAATGGCGACGATTTCAGAAAAATTTCCAGAAACAAATTTTGATGTCTTTTTTCCTGCAAATTTTCATTGAGAACAATTCATAGCATTATTTTCTGTTTTGGAGCTCAAAACAACAACCAATTGTTAGTTTAAACAAAACCAAAATAGAAAATTAACACGAAATAGAAGGCAACAACCATGTTTCAAGAAAACATTTTTCTGTAGAAAATTCTCAACACCTAAAGAAAGCATATTTCGAAATACGCTGTGACTTTTACATAATCATATTGTGCTATGGACCCGACCGATAATGCTCAAAACTATTTCGACTTGAGTGAAAACAATTTTCACAGCAAACAAAGATAAAAACGAATACATGAAACCAGTTTTCATGCCAAAAACAATGTCCGTAAACCATACATACCATGGCTTTTATACCACTATTGGGTATCTCACATCCATATCGAATATGGCACAACAGAAGATTAAAATGAGATACCATCCCAAGGCCAGCATATGTGTGAAAAACAAGACAAAAGATAATAAAGGTAACAACTTTTTACCTTTCTTTGATCGTGCGATGAACAAAAATTTTTCTTTTACTAATCAAGACGCGATCTAGTAATCCTCTTGATCAAACTCCACGAGAGTTGAATGTCTAACCACTATAATCACAGTGTGTGATTATCTCTAACAGTAATCCACACATAGAAATGGTCATGCACCAAAATTTCCTAAGCTAGCAGAAAAAGATGGTGGCTAGGGTTTCTCAAGAACAATCGTGAGAGAGAGAGAAGAGAGAAATCATGTGCCTTAAGGTTTGTAGTTATTTTCGTGTCTTACACAAAAATCAACTAGGGTTTCGAGTTTATCTCTATATCACACGAAAAATCCTGCTCAAAATATACTCCAATCTCAGAATTCTAAAACAGTTAGAATTCCCTAATTATAATTGGAAACATCAATTCTCATAATTATAATTTGGACCATTAATTATAACTAATTATAATTTGGCCACAACAACTTCTCTTTTTCGCAAATAACCCCACTATGTTATCAAATAACATCTTGAGTATATAATCCTCTACTGTGTGTGACCTATTAGGTTTACGAGCCAACTGGTAGCAAACATGAATTAATCCAAACGTATTTGAGATTAATAATCCATAATTAATTAGAATTAATCCTATTAATTTTAATTAGGATTAGTTTATTAATTCATTAATTACTAAACCCATATTCCCAGATTATGAGTGGTATCTAGCCACACATCACGACCACCCAAGAGTCTAGGAAGTCAAATGGCTTGACATGAACCCTTTAATAACAAACTATAGTGCAATTAACTCATTTCACCATACAATATCTCATTCGGTTTGGAGTATGAAATTCGTGCCAACTCCCTCCAGAATTAATTCTGGCCTGAATACAATAGTACTTGTACCTGAAACCCACTACTCTAGATGTGTATGAATTGAAACTATTTATAATATACAATCGCCTTGGTCAAGGACTTCTTGAATAGTAATTCTTACAAGTGGCTGTGAGATATTCACCCCTACTATTAGGAGTGGTGAGTCCTTTATTAACCCTCTCAACTACTTTCCTTTACCTCACAATGTACCCAATATCCATTCTATAGGCATGTTGGGGATATGCCCTAGAGTCAATTTGTACTTATACAATTGTCATTATGTTTTATATAATAATATGAGGCTTTCCTTTCCATGAATAGTGAGTTTTGTTTTGTTGGTCATCAAGTACGTGACTTGATAGTAAAACCATACAATGAATACAATGACTATTGTAAAACTGTCCCTGATCGATTATTATTATTGGAATAATAATAAATTAAGATTAGTATGTTTGTGACTTGATGGCTATGTTTTACTGGCCATGGATATTTGTGATATCGAGTCAAGACATAAATAAATGTTAGAGAACATTGTATTGGACATGACCCACTGTGAGAGTACTTCATGGAATATGTCATAAGTACTTTCTAGCCATAATAATATTGAAAGTCCTTCGACCTAAATTCATCATAGTTTCTTACTTGATAAATTCTATATTTTGACATTGTCTAAAGTTGTCTTTAACCAGATAATAAATTGGACTACTGTTGGATATAGAATAAATCAAGGAGAGGAATATGATTGATTGTGAAGGAATTTGTCCCTCTCAGTTATGGGAGAGATATCCATGGGCCCCTTGATAAGTTAGACTGTTAAAATGCATGGCCGTGCTCAAATATATCAATCTAAGATATTGATATCATTTGTTTGAACAGTCTACTATGAAATCAAGAAATAATTGATTAAGCTTAATAAAGATGACATGCTCCGTGCCTTATGCTTAATCTGGATATCGTGTGACAAAAGGACTAAATATAAAATTATGGTTTGGTTCAAAGAGATCACCGATCTTCATTTAACCTGGATAGTTATAATGTTTTGCTAGAAACCGCTTATAACTTGTGGGCCATTTAAATATGATTTAGGCACACTGCCAGTGTTAAATGAACATATAGGGTCACACAATAAGCGAACTTGTTAGGTTATTTTTCACGGTGACCAGGTTCGATGAATCGGATGATATCCGGATTATAAGAATCGACTCGGTAAAATAATTAGTTAAATTACCGAGATAATGGCGAGAATCTTATCATATCAGTTTTAATTTAATTTGAATTTAAATTAGAATATGATAAGATATTATTAGGGTTGGACTCTAAGTGGTTCGAGGGTTTTTAAGAAAACCCTAGCCGTCTTTTCAATAGTCCAATTTTTCGGTTGAGAACATTCGTGCCATTCTCTACCAGAAAAAAAACCTCTCAAACCCTAGGCGCTAGCACTCCCCGGGTATCGAGTGAGTTCGCGGTGTGTATCCGATAGAGGACGTTCGCATACTGCAGCGTCTGGTGATTGTTCGGGTTGAACGTACAACAGCGCAACCAGAATCGAAGGATTTCGATTACAGCAACCAGAGGTAATTCTTAAAGCTTAGATCTTCTTAATTGTTTACTTGGGTCCTCGGGAGGGATTCGTAGATGTTTTTCGCGTTTAGGAGTCCACGAATCCTAACAGGGCATCCCTCAATCGAGCTTTAGAGATTGGAATCAAAGTACAATGCTCAGCAAACAAAGTACCTTGGAGATCTCAAGTGTAAGGATACTTGCATGTTTGCTATATAGAGATTATATCACTAGCACTAAATAGCTATCCATGTGATTATCGCAAAGCTAGGTCATCCAATGAACTTGTTCCATTAACATGCATCCTTGTGTTAACTTTGAGTATCTCAATACTCATGGATATGAGAACCACTCCTGATCAAATCAGGAAGTGTAACACATGCTAGTTTTAACGCATTAGTGTTGTCCTATCTCATTAATACTACAACTATGGACTATTTAAGTATTAACACTATATAGTGTAGTAGGAATCTCATATCATGATCTCTATCTTGATTTCGTTAACACAGTGTTGTACTAGGGACTTTATCGAAAAGTTATATTACTTAAAAGTAAACAAAAGAAACTGTAAGATAAATAATGCCTTTTATTAAAATAAAACGTGTCATATACAATATACAAGTGATTGCCTCTTTGGCACAACACTAACAATGACCCTGAGTCACTCAGCATGTATAACTTAGACATGCATTTTTCATTTACATGGCCAAAACGACAATGTAATATGTAAGATAAGATTGAGTTATCTTTTCTTTGTTTCTTTTCATTTATATTGAGAATTAGATTATCCATGTCTAGAACATACAAACCATTAACCAAAGTTGTAGAACCATAATGGATATCATTTAACGAAAAAGAACAACGTTTATTCTTAAAATTTAAATAAAATCCAAATATGTCTAAACAAGCAGCTGAAATAATGTTTTTCAATAAAGCTGGTACAAAATAACAGTTTTGAAGTTCTAAAATTAATCCAGAAGGTAGATTAAGATGATAAGTCCCCATAGCTAGTGCAATAACCTTTGCTCCATTTACAGCTCGTAGGTCCACATCGCCCTTTTCCATCCTTCTACTGCCCTTTAGTCCCTGCGAATTATTGCATAAATGAGATCCACAACTAGTATCCAATACCTACTTCTCATTATTAAAGGTAGTATTAATCTAAATCATAAACATACCAGGAATAGAAGTAGAACTGCTTGCAAGCTTCTTATTTTCCTTCTTTTCCTTCACGGTCTCCAAGTAGGCTTTGGAGTTGCACCTCCAATGGCCCATCTTGCCATAATGATGACATAGGCCTTTAGTGGCTGCTTTCTTCTTCTTCATACCTCATTTGAGCTTGGTAAGATTTTTTTTCTTCTTCTTGGGAACTTTCTTCTTCAAAGACGAAGAACCTACTAGCAAGATCGCCTTATCATCTTTCTTCATGGATGATTCAATAGTCTTAAGCAGATTAATAAGCTCAGGTATGGTGGTCTCAATATTGTTCATGTGGTAGTTAATCACAAATTGTGAAAAATTACTTAGTAATGATTGTAGAATTAAGTCAACACTTAAATCGTGATCCATTACGAAACCAAGAGACCCAAGCTTTTCAATAATACCCAACATCTGCAGCCCATGAGTGGCCACTGAAGCACCCTCAACCATCTTAGAACAGAACAGTTGCTTAGAGATCTCATATCTCTTAGTTCTAGCTTGTTTATCAAATAGCTCTTTAAGGTGGAAAATAATGGTTTGAGCATGCATATGCTCTTATTGTTTCCTTAACTCATGAGTCATTGATGCCAGCATAATACATGATATAGTGTCACTATCCTCCTTGTGCTTCTTGTGGACAACATGCTCATCAGCAGGCACATCTTGGGCTAGAGGTGGCAGAATAGGAGCATCTAGCACGTAGAGCAACTTTTCCGACTTGAGAACGATTTTCAAGTTTCTATTCCAGTCCAAATAGTTTTATTCAGTGAGCTTATTTATTTCCAAGATGCTACGTAGGTTTAGCTATGTCGACATGATGCAAGTGACCTAGATGTAAAGATAGAGTAATTAGAACATTTATATGCTCATGATACGCAAGTAATTAGGTTTTTAATTAAACGCATTTTTATTCCTCTATTTTACTCAAATCAATAGACCCCACTATTGACTTGGGAAAGCCCATTGGAATCTTTCCTAGTGGACTAATATCAAAATTTCTTATGTATGACCTTGGGTTAGCCCAACAAGCCATTCTTAAGTTCAGTGATAGGTACCTAATACTAATTACATGAAATGTAACTGTAGGATTTCTATCATGCACAATCAGATTAAGCGCAACGGAAAACAACAAGAAATCTAAGCCATGGATCACAGGTTTGCAATAGAAATGGGAAAATGGAGAAGATTTTGTTTATTACCTCGTGAAGCCGGAATTCAAATTAATTAGAAACAAGAACGCAGGCGCGATCCAGATTATCCAAAACCGTTCACTGCAGCTCAACTGAAGTCCAAGAAAGAACTCCCTCTAATGATAGTCCACACAAGGTTGAATGCTCACAATCACATAATTCTATGCTAGTAGAATTTGGGAGGCTAGGGTTTTGATCAAGAAGAGAGACGGCTAGGGTTTGATCAAGAGAGAGGCAGAGAAACGGTTTCTCTGTTATTGCGTGAATGGTCTGTCTCTCACCCTAAGGAAATCGTTTCCTTATATTTATAGATTTATAATTACCATAAATTGCAACTTAGTCCTTCAACGTTCAATTGTCAACAAATTGGTCCTTGAAGTTTACTTAATTATAATTAGGTCCCATGAATTATAACAAACTTATAATTCACCTATAAATATATTCCCTTCTCTTAATTAACCCCACAATATTATCAAATAATATATTTGAGCATTTAAACCTTTATTGTGTGTGACCCATTAGGTTTCCTGGTCTTATTGGTAGCATAATATGAATTAATTCTAATAATATTAGATTAATAATCCTTAATAAAATAAAAGATTAAATTTATTAATTCTCTAATTAATAAATTCATATTTAGCATATCAAGAGCGACATCTAGCAATGACTCTTGACTACCCAAAAGTCCAGAAAGTCAGGTGGCTTGACATGAACCTTTCAATAGCAAATTATCAGTGCAATAAACTCCTTTCAACATATAATATCTCATTCGGTCTAGAGCATGGAATTAGTTCCAACTCCCTCCAGAATATTATTAATTCTAGCCCGAATATTTTAGTACTTGTTCAAGAAATCCATTACTTGATATGTGTATCAATTGGAACCATTTCCATCACATAGTCTCCTTGGCCAAGGACTTCATAAGTAATGATTTCTACAAGTTCCTTGAGATATACTCTCCGACTATTAGGAGTGGTGAATCCTTTATTGTCCCTCTCAACTACTTTCGTTTACTTTACGTTGTACCTAATATCCATCCCATAGGCGGTCCTAGATAAGACTCCAAAGATTAGAATCAAAGTACAACGCTCGATAAACAAAGTACCTTGGAGATCTCAAGTCTAAGGATACTTGCACACTTGCTATAATGAGATTCTATCACCGACACTAAATAGTTGTCCAAGTGATTATCTCGTAGCTAGGTCATCCAATGAACTTGTTTCAAAACAAGCATCCACACGTTAATCCTGAGCATCCCAATACCCACGGATATGAGAACCACCGCTTGATCCAATCAAGAGATATAACATGTGCCAGTCTTGGTGAATTAATAATGTCCCATCTTATTAATACTATGACTGGGGATTATTTAAGTACAAACACTGCATAGTGTAGTAGGAATCTCACATCATGATCTCTATCATGATTTCCTTAACACTGTGTTGTACTAGGGACTTTATCTAACGGTTTGTACACATATTTAGATATAACAATCAAACTGAAAGATAAAGAATGCCTCTTATTAATTTAATATGTAATATACATGGTACAACTGATTGTCTCTAGGGCACAACACTAACAGTAACTACTGTATTATTGGGTGATTAACATCTTTTAATCATTAAAGCATTTAATACTATCCCAACCTTGCCTTTAATATTCTTTATGCTTGGGTTAGCCCAACCGACATAAAGAAATTGGCTAAACCCAACCTATTAATCAGTAATTAAATTCCATAGCTTGAACATACTCAATGTCAAGTAGGCTTGGGTATGCCCAATAACTTGGTCTCGAAAAAGAGCTTCATTTTTCTATATTAATAGAAGGCGTTAGATTTAATTTTTTTAAGGGATTTATTCCTTTTAGTTGTCTCATCATTTGGCATGCATAATATTTATCAATAAGTAGCATAAATTGATAAACATGGTAACAAACAATTATGTGGCATGGTTATGGGCTCTCTAAATTAATTTTCTCAAGCCATCAAGGAAATTAATATGGTCAACCCTTTGTGTTCATGCATGATTTAAATAGAATGTCTTACCATCCCACTTCGTTTTGATTGCTGTCTTCAAAATCTTGTAAATAAAATTCTTCCTCAATCTAACATATATAAACTAATTACATAATTTCAAAAAGGAAGATACCTCGAGTTACATTCGATAGGAGTTAGATGAGAAGAGAATTACACAAGAATTTGAGATAAGGCAGGACGTGTAGGCCTTATTTAATTAAAACAAAGCGATAAAGATGCATGAATAGATATGTTTTAATTTAAATGTGCTTAAAATACAGCATAAAACATATAATGTAGAATTATTCAAAATCAGTATTTTAGAGAAATCTAGGTCTAAAAATAAAATTTGAAACGTTCTAGGCTGAAATCAAATTTTAAAAAATCGTGGGTCCTACATGTAATTTTGAAAATATTTTTATTCAAAATCATGGGTTTCAAATAAATTTTAATCATTATTAGAACTGATTCTCAAAATTAGAAAAAATATAAAAAAAATTAATATTTTTAATATAAAATAGTGTAAGTACAGAGTGCACCTGGTGCGAGGTGTGTAACACCCCATATTTTCATAGCGTTGTGAGCTTACACTTTATGGGATGTCACCCCATCTGATTACTTAGACAAGGGGTCTTTATAACCAACTTTTCTCAAAAGGTAGCGAAAATTTTTCCAAAATAGATTAGTACAAGAATTTAGCTTCTGATACATACACTCACAGGTACAACAGGTCCAAAATGTAGCATGAACCTCTGGGAGTCCACCGCACTTTTGCTGCGCCTCTGATCCTGATTTTGTTTCAAAGGAAATAACACACATGTGAGTGAAAATCACTCAGTGAGTCCCGTGTGTGCTAGTGCTTTACAGAAGAAACAGAGTACATAAAACTCTTGCGGAGAAAAACACTTCATTTGTTCATTGGAGGTAATTTTAAAACTCTATGAAGAAGAGTTTATTCAGAACACAATCATTTTTGGAAAAAAAACTATATTTCAATTTCAAAACATTGCCCTGATTTCCACATCACAGACATTCCTCCAATAAAAGGACTACCTGTATGCAAATCTTACAAGGCTTCATCTTCGTCACCACGTATCATTGTGCATAGACCGCAACCTACATCAATCAACTGTGCGTCGCCGGATAGGAAAGTACACCGCAGTGTACTACCAAGAAGAGAATCAAGTTAGTGCTTATGCCAGGAATTTAAGTTAGTGCATACGCCAGGAATTCCAGTTAGTGCATATGCCAGGAATTCAAGTAAGTGCTTACGCCAGGAATTCAAGAAAAAGGCTCATACTTAAGCACATCAAGCATACCTCTATTTCAGATCGAGATACTTCCGTTTAACCCACTCTTCCGATTCCTATGTGGCATCCAGCTTGCTATGATGCTCCCACTGAACCTTGACCATCGGTATCTGTTTGTTCCGAAGGTTCTTGATACTGCGGTCCAATATTCGCACGGGCCTCTCCACATAGCTCAGATCAGGTTGCAACACCAACGGCTCGTTATTCAGAACATGACCGGGATCAGCATTGTACTTCTTCAGTTGTGACATATGGAACACATCATGTATTCCAGTTAAACCATCTGGCAGGTCCAATCGGTATGCTACTGGTCCAAAACACGTAGACTATAAATCACAATTCCAAAACACATAAAATCAATTAAAAATATATTTATGCATGTAAGAAAATATGATATGCATCCTGACCCCCTAACTCTTGGGTTGGTTTTAGTTGGAGTTTCACATCCTCCACTTCTTAGGAGAATTTCGTCCCGAAATTTAGGCATACCTCTATCTCAGCTCGGGATACTTCTGCTTTACCCACTCTTCTGATTCCCATATGGCATCTCGCGTGCCATGATACTCCTACTGAACTTTTACCATCGGTATCTACTTGTTTCGGAGATTCTTGATACTCGGTCCAAAATTCGCACGGGTTTCTCCACATATCTCAAATTGGGTTGCAACACCCACGGTTCCTGACACTTGCGTCCATACAGGGCCTCATTTAGAGCTATCCAAATTGAAGCTTGATAACTATTATTATACAACAACTCCGCATACGATACACATTCGATCCACTTATCCCCGAAATCCAGCACATAGGCTCTCAGCATATCCTCTAATATCTGTATAACCTTTTCTGACTGCCCATCGATTTGCGGATGTGCCGTCGTACTGAACTTCAGGCTCGTCCCCATTGATTCTTGAAACTTACCACAAAATCGAGATGTAAACCTAGGGTCTTGGTCAGATACAATACTTAAAGGCACACCATAGAGACAGGCTATTTCCTGTACATAGATCTGAGCCAACTTCTCCATGGAATCTTTTACATTCACTAGTTTGAAATGTGCTGATTTGGTCAGTCGATCCATTGCCACTCATATGGCATCCTTCTGGGTCCTTGACATAGGAAGTTCGGTAACAAAATCATGGTCACTTCCTCCCACTTCCATTCAGGTACTGGCAACGGTTGTAACAATCCCGCTGACTTCTTATGCTCCGCTTTGACTTTCTGACAGGTGAGACATGTCGAGACATATTTAACCATATCCTACTTCATTCTGGGCCACCAATAGGCCCTTTTCAAATCCTGGTAAATTTTGACTTCCCTCGGATGAATGGCGTACTTGCTTTTATGCGCCTCTTCCAAAATTCTATCCCTTAATTGATACTCTTTAGGTACACATAGCCGATCTCAAAAATAAAAAACTCCTACTTCATCCTACTGAAATTCACTACCTTACCGTATGAGCTCCTTGTCCTTGAAAAGCTAAAATCCTACATTACTCTGCTGAGCTTCAATAATTTCCCACCTTAGATCGAGTGCCAATCTCAGGTTGCTAACAACAATTTTCTCCCCTTGCACTTCTGCTCTTCTATCCAACACATCCTATACCACATGAATCTCCTGCACTCTTAGTCTTGCCATATCAACTTTTCTACTCAGGGCATCAGCAATAACGTTGGCCTTCCCGAGATGATAGTTAATTGGACAATGGTACTTTTCTAAAAATTCCATCCATCTTCACTGTCTCAGATTCAAATCTTATACTTCAGGCTCTTATGATCAGTGAACACTTCATATTCCGTTCCGTACAGGTAGTATCTCAATTTCTTTAAAGTAAACACAATGGCTTCCAGGTCGAGATCATGCGTGGGATAATTGGCTTCAAGAGGTCTCAACTTTTGAGAAGCATAGGCGATCACCTTCTAGTCTTGCATCAACACGGCTCCTAAATCTTCTTTTGAAGCATCAGTGTGGCCTCTCTCTGGCAGGCTCAATACTGGTGTTATCATTAATCTATGCTTCAACTCTTGGAAACTCTTCTCACATTTTTCACTCCAAACAAATGGTTTGTATTTCCTCAGTAGTCAGGTCATAGGCAATGCGAGCGTTGAAAATCCTTTGATGAACCTCCTATAGGAACTAGCCAATCCCTAGATGCTTCGAATCTCGATGATGTTCTCTAGTTGCTTCCAGTCTGACACTACTTCAACGTTGGCTGGGTCTACCTTGATTCCCTTCTTGGTCACTACGTGGCCAAGAAATGCTACACTATCTAGCCAAAACTCACATTTGCTATACTTGGTGAAAAGTTTGTGCTCCCGCAGCTTCTCCAATATCAATTTTAGATGTTCCACATGCTCCTTTGGACTCTTGGAATAAATTAGGATGTCGTCAATAAAAACTACTACGAACTTGTCCAAATAGGGTCGGAACACGGGATGCATCAAATCTATGAATACTGCCGGAGCATTGGTCACCCCGAACGGCATTATCACGAACTCGTAATGTCCATATCTGGTATTGAAGGCCATCTTGGGGATATCCTCCTTTCTTTTCCGCACTTGATAGTACCCTTGCCTCAGGTCCAATTTGGAGTAGCAACTGGATTCTTGTAACTGGTCGAACAGCTCTTCAATCAGTGGTAGGGGATACTTGTTCTTAATCGTCAGATTATTCAAGCCCCGATAGTCGATACACAACCTTAGCGTTCCATCCTTCTTCTTCACAAATAGCACAGGTGCTCCCCAGGGCAACGTGCTAGGTTTGATGTAGCCTTACTTCACTGACTCTTCTAACTGCTCCTTCAGTTCTTTTAGCTCCGCCGGCGCCATTCGATACCGGGCCCGAGATACTGGTTCCACTCCCAAAACTAGGTCAATGGTAAATTTAACTTCTCGGTTGGGAGGTAGAGAAGTAATTCTGCTGGGAACACACCGGGAAAGTCCTTCACTACCTTAGTGTCCTCCAGAGTGCATTGGTCCTTCGGCTTGTTTATCACATATGCTAGGTATACTTGACATCCTTGCTTCAGCAATTTTAGAGCCTTAGCCCCAGCTATCAAATACTGCAATTCCTTCACTCTCTTGCCATCAAATTCCAATACATCACAACTCGGTCTAATGAACTAGACTGATTTATTCTTACAGTCTACTCTAGCCCCGTGCTTCGCTAGCCAATCCATTCCCAATATCAAATCATAATCTTCAATATCCAACACTCTCAAATCTCCCTCCAAGCTTTCTCTCCCCACATCAATTTTATAATTTCGCATATACTGATTGCTTGCACCATCTTTCCCAAAGGTGTACTTACCAATAAGGTAAAAGGTAGCTCCACTCCATCCTAACCCAAATGACATGCACAGATCTTGTTTAAATAGGAATGAGTAGATCCAGAATCTATCAATGCATTAACGAAACGTCCTTGGATAGTAAACATACTTTCCACTACTGCTACATCGGTTCTAACCTCCTCTCTATTGAGAGCGAATACCTTGGCTTTCACTTGAGGCTTCGATGCTCCACTCCCGGATGCTCCCATGGCATTGCCTCTATTAGGTCCTGGATTCTAAACCGAATTTCTTTGTCCGACTCAGTGCAGGTTAGGGCAGACATTCCACAAGTGGTTCGAGTCACCGCTATGATAACATTTCCGTTCACCTTCTTTAGACCAACAGTTCTTCTCTGTGTGGCCTCTTTTCCCACACTGCCGGCAAAATGGAAGGTTCTGCGCAGGGCCAACCGGTGCTATCTGGGCTTGCTTTCCCCGATTCTGCCACTGCTGGTTGGCGGGGCACTTGTTGGATTGTTGCCTCTGGAAGTGTCCTTGCGGTTGCCTTGGCGGTTGGAAAGGCCTCGATGCCATTCTACTGCGGTCCTCATTTTCTGTCCTGGTAGCTGTGTCCACGACCCTTGAATAGGTCGTTGGTGGAGAAGGTGCCAACGCCCTCCTCAATTCCTGCCTCAATCCCTTGACAAGCTGCCTCGTCCTATTCTGTTCGGTGTCCATTAGCCTCTCGCAGTACTTCGATAGCTAAGTGAACCGTGTTGTGTACTGGGCCATTGTCATACCCGCTTGCTTTAAATTATGGAACTCGTCCTCCCGCTCTTCCACTATCTACTGGGGAATATACTCAACTATGAAGGTTTCAACAAAATTGGACCATGTCCATTCCTGATCAACCATCTCCCAGTCGTCCTGAACTTGCTGCCACCATGCTCGAGCTAGGCCCCTCAAACGGAATGCAGTGAACTTAACCATTCGCTTCTCAGTGTACTGGAGCATTGCAATTATGTCTTCCATTTGTTCGATCCATTTCTTAGCTTTCTGATCTTACTTAGCTTCGCCCAAGAAGACAGGCAGCTGAAATTTCTAAAACCGCTTCAATGCCTCATCCTTTCCCTTGGGGTTCCTCCACTCAATCAAGGTCTACAGAATCTCTGCCATCTTACTGAATGCTTGCCCCACCGTCACTTGAACCGGTGCTTCAGACCCCATCCCCATATCTGGTTCACTCTCATTACCCCAGTTGGGTGATTGCATCTGGGTTGTCTCCACTTCAGGTGCCACATAATCTGCTTTCGGGATTCTCCTATTTGATGAAGCTACACGGTGCTTGGGTGCCATTCTAAACCATACCTAAATGATAAGTTTATGCATTCATTGATTAAATCATTTTAGTTGAGCATGCATTCACAATCAGATTCAAGTAAAAGAAAATCATATACAAGTTTTTTTCTAAAGAATTGCTCAGAAATTTTCTCTCAAATCTTAGAGTACTCAGGTACTCTTATTTGCATAAATTTGAATTTAAACAAAAAATAGAAATAAAACTCCTTAATATAGAAGCTTATGAAAAATAATAAATAAACACCCTGATCATAATAACTCTTAGCCCTTCTAGTCCTCATCAGAATCTTCAAGATCAGCCTCATACAACCATCCCCCAGTGTTCTTAGAGAAGTCTATCCCATCCCCACTTGCAAACCCCTCTATTGGCTCTTTTTCGGGTCACCTAGAACTCTCCCCAATCTCAACCTGGCTGGGTGGAGGAATGAAAGAAGGCCTAGGTGGAGATTCATAATCTATCTCCTTCGGGTCATCACTATCTGCTGATAAATCAACTATAGCGCTAGGAGGGTGGGGAACATACTCCGCGTCTATCTCCTTATCTTTACTATCAGAACTCAAATCTATCACAGGAACCTCATCATCACAGCTATCTTCCGAAGGAATAACTGGCTGAGGAGCAGGCTGAGGTACTGGAAGGTCTTCTGGGTAGATAGGGATAGGAGGATGCCATTACTGCCCCTTTCTCGCAGTTCTAAGCATTCTAACCATCCTACAGCATAAACAAGATAGGTTAGATAACGATTTGAACATAAATAAGTAGAATATATACTATCAATATTTTCCTAAACCTAGGCTCTGATACCAATTGTAATACACCACAACCTAGGCCTAACAGAGTCGAGGATGTCGCCGCGTCTAAAGGAAAGGGGTCTTTATAACTAGGTCACATAACAAAAAAAAATATAACAATACATTGAAATTAAAACTTATTCCAACCCAAAAATTCAAGAATGAATCCAAAATAAATTGTTTACTCTTATCTCTCAAAGCATTATATAAAAGAAAAAACATAATATCTTCCAAAGCAGGTAACAACTAGATACTCATCCCCATAGCAGGATCGACCAGAAATCATGAAAAAAAGGGTGATGAGATAAAAATCTCAATAAGTCCGTGTGTGCTTTTAGTGTTCAGGTAAAACAGTTCGTGTATGCAAGTTGTAAACATTTCATAAGAGAGTGCTGGCAAGCAAGAAATAAGGATCAAAATAAAGAGTGTTATTTTCCTCCTTTCAAACCACACAAGTGCACGATAAAACCATCCACTCAAATGGGCGGCCAAGATTGTATAATAGTCAGAATGCCACACGTTGTGCAACTGACAAAAAGGTAGGTGATCGGCATACCAGGTAAGATACTATTCCTTCTCTATACCCAAACAAAACTGGTTGTCCACTCTGGCAACACACAGTCCACATGACTGAAACTTGCTAGCTCGGACCGGCATAACTAAGTAGTACAATCGCTTCTCCAAGTTGTGTTCATCTTCTGGAGGTGGCCACCTGTCAGAAGACCCACTCTTGCTCTTCAAAACTAGTACTACTAGCCTATCCTTATTAAGTACTCAACGTTATTTGTCGCACTTGGGAGAAAACTGATAAAACATTGCTTTACTTGGAAATGGCAATTAAGGGTTTCTAAAGTCCGGGTCAAAGTTGGTTTTAGAAAGAGTTTAGCGTTTGAGAAAAACTGCTTATTGATTTTCAAATAGTTTGTTTGACTGAAATAAGAAAGGAAATAGACCTCAATTGACTTTACAAGAAAAAAAAAGAGTGTCCACACACTACGCATTTGGCTTGCCATAGTAACCTTTTGCAACAAACAAGTTTTATGCAGGAGCTTACCTGATCCTTTGCTTGAGATAAATCAAAGATCCCTAAAAGTAGACCTAACCCCTCCTGGGGTAAACATAAGCCATAATTAAACTCAAGCCAAAATTTGCTTTCATAAATAGTCCTAGCTCAACTTTTTACAATCATGACCTTAGTGTCCCAAACTTTAAGGCTAGATGCCAAAAAGAATTTATAGAATAAATCTAGCTTGACAATAAAATAACAACGGTTTGTGAAATGATTACTAATAAGTCGTAGGTTTAAATCTTATTATAAATAAACTAGAGTTTATTTGATGAAGGGTCCAAGGTCCTAAATGATAACATTTAAAAATAATAATCTATTAATAATTAATAGTTAGAAAATAATTGGTAAATAAAATTATTAGTAAGTAAATTTTAATATGTCTTTCATTAATAAATAAAATTTATTAGTATTTATGAATATATGGCTTACAAGATTAATATTTTACCTATCGTGATTATTTATATAAAAGGTTTCATTTAATATTATTATTATATATAATATTTATATATTTTATTTGTAATAAAGGGCATCAGGCATTTGCTAAAATATCATTATTTCATATATCAATCCAATTCCAAATCTTCCTAGGGTTTTGAAATCTTTAGAAGAAAATATATAGTATTAATTTTTATTAATGAAATAAAATTGGCTAACTTAAATAGCTTAGGAACAACAAGATCATGAACATAATTCCTATTGCTAACTATAATCATGAATATACACTCTACACCAATAAACAAACCATCCAAATCATGAACAAAAGCATAGATTCATATCTATCAACACATGATCCACACTCCACTAAACATAATCATATTCATGGCTTCAACAAGGATACAAGAACATAAACCCTATTCACCAAAGGTGACATAATATCTACCATGCTTAATCATCCACACTAACTCACGACATGAAGATCATGCAACAAACCCTAAAATATCATAAAACTCAACCAAGATAAATCATTCTCATGCATCAATCCTAACTCCATCACAGAAACATATTTATCCTTATACTTCAATCCCAACACCATCATATAAACACATGCTCAATCTCCAACCATAATCCATCATTTTCCAACAACATCCAAAAGATATGAATCTAGAATTTAAAGAAAAGACTGAAGAGGCTTACTTGAATGATGACTACCTTGAAGAAGTCCCAAGAGGATCCTCACGCTTGGAAGGCTTGATCCGTCTGAGGTGGAAGAAGAAAAATGGCCATGGTTGGAGTAACTATTTCAGTCGAGAGAGAGAGAGAGAGAGAGAGAGAGAGAGAGAGAGAGAGCATTAATATATTTCATTAAAGATCGAAGGTGAAGGAAGTTGAACATAGTCATTCATGCTTACCTTGAGAGTGTTCTTGAGTCTTCAAGAAAATTCTGATTTTTTATCCAAAAGTAGAACCTTGATTTCAGCGTTTGATGTTATGAATTGCAGGAATAGATTCTAGAGAATGAGTAGTTGTGATTTGGAGTTTTTGGAGATGATTGAAGGTGTTTAGAGAGGTTTTATGCTTGGAGAATGGTGGTGTGTGTTCATGGTGTTCTTGGAGGGTTGGAGAGAATGGAGGAGAGCTGGAAGAAATTCTGCCGAATGATGTTGGCCGAATGGCTAGGGAAATTCTGGTGATTGAATTTTTAGATTTGGGAGAAGAAGGAAAGCTGGTTGTTTGAATTTCAAAAGGAGTAATTTAGGGAGTGAATTATGGTAGCAAATATGGTAAGAATACCTTAGTTGATGGAGGTCTTTGGGAGCTTCGATGGCTGACTCATTTGGCTGGGATTTTGCTGAGATGAATGTTGTTTGAATGGGTTATAGAATGGTCGAAAATCAAAGGATAATTGTGGAAGTTTTTTCTAGTTGTTTGAAGCTGAATCCATGGAGGTTTTCATGGAGTAATTTGTTGGAATTTTGGATTCCAATTGAAGGTTTAATTAAAGTGATTGATGGAGCTATTTAAGGGGTAGCCATGGAGCTTCATTCGAGCAGACCAATGGAGAAGATGATGAAGTTTAGTTCATGGCTGACTAAGGTTGGCTTCACAGAAAATTGGAGTGAGTTTCGGACAAGGTTGAAGAAAAAAGAAAACAAGGCTGGAAATTCTATTTGTTCATTCAAGAGGTTTGCTGGAATTTTTGTGCAAATTTTTCTGCCATATTCCAGCCGACTTGCAGAAGGTTTGAAGAGGTATTAGAGGGTTCTTTAAGGCTGGTTTCCCGCCTTTTTTATGAAGGAAAGATAGGGTTGAATTGCTGGTTGGAAAGGTGGAAGAAACAGCTTGGTTCTTGGCCTACCAAGCTACGAAAACTACCTAGGAATTTTCCTAGTTTGCACAGCTTTTGTGCAGTCCGATTTTTTGCCAAAGTTTTCAATCTTCAAACTAAGTAAATTGGCCATTTTTTCTGGCAGCATTTGAGAGGGAAAGATGGCTGAAGTTTTCAAAACCTGGACTTAGTAAGAAGCTGGGAAAAAATTTCCAGTTTGCTACAAAAAGAAAATGATCACTTATAGGGTAGAGGTTGAAGGTTCAACCATGGAGGTTAATTCTCTTGGGAACCTTCCATAACTCCTTCCCCATTTTCAGTTAAAATTCCCTCCTCCAAAAAGTATTTTTGAAGCTTCAAAATCACAGAACCTTGCTGGAATTTTCTGGAAAAAAAAAATGGCGTGGATAAAGTGAGCAACTTAATTGATCAAGAATTAAGGTAAGCTAGTGAGCAAAAAGGGTATGAATCCCTTAAGAATTTTTGTAGGGCACAAGAGTGAGATTAGGACATTCCTTTCATGCCTCCCCTAGGACAACACTCCTACTCCTCCCTATGGCAAGCAATGGCCGAAAATAGTCTACTTATCTAAAATAAAATTTAATCATGCTAAAACTCAAATGATGGAATTTGAATTCAAGATCTCAAGGATTTATTCCAATGATCTAACCACTAAACCACAACAACTCTTGTTCTTATTTTCTTCCCCAAATATTTTTCCTATTTAATCCTTAAGCTATCTCCTTATTTCTACCTCAAGTAAAATTACCATTTTTCCCTTCCTGCTCAACAAGCACAATTAAGCCTTCTAAACTATAAATCACAATTCCAAAACATATAAAATCATTCAAAAATATATTTATGCATGCAAGAAAATATGATATGCATCCCGACCCCCTTACTCTAGGGTTAGTTTAGTTGGGGTTTCACACCTACTGCATATGATGTAGCACTTAGTTCCCATACCGGAACCGAGTGACATAGGATTTTAGATGTGGCTCCCACTGTATACAGTGTAGCTCTTAGTTCCCATACTGGGGGCTAGTTACCTGCTCTGATACCAAATGTCAATCTCATCAAGAAACCCTTTTCCATATCAAGAAAATCATTTTTGGGGCAAAATATCATTTTTCAAAATTTGATCCTACTGTCTCGCAAGTCAGATCATCATTCACATAGACTCCGCTGAGCCAATCAATTCATTCTATGGTACATCAGACCAATAAAATAATTTCAGGGATCAAAAGGTTATTTTCCAGAAATCGATCTCATCACGAGAGATTATTTTCGAAAAACCATGTTGAAACAAGATTAGGAGTTCTGTTCACACATCAAAACATGTTTCCAAGAGTATCTAGGTCATTTTCCCTGTACTCAATCACAAAAGTCATTTTCAAGGTTATTCATGTCATTTTACACATACCCAATTTCCAAAAAACCTTTCGAGGGTATTCGGGTTATTTTACCTTTACCCGATTTAAAAAATATTCACAAGAGTTCCAATAAGGATATTTAGGTCATCTACCGAATACTCGAGTTCCAAAGGTTATCATAAAATATTCCAATAAGGACATTTGGATTATTTTCCAAATACTCGATTCCAAAAAGGAACTCATTTCAAGAAATTTAGAATTCTAATCCCAAAAGAGGATTAAATTCAAAGTTTCCAAACATATTTCTATAAAATGTTCCAATAAAGGCATTCCAATCAATTTATGAATACCGAATTCCAAAATTTATCATTTTCTGAAAATCCCAAATATTTAATCCAAAAAGGGCTAAATTCACAAAATTCATTTTTTAATCATCCAGTAAGGTTTCTAAGCCAATTATGATGTTCAACCGAGCCCAAAATGGCATAAAAATAATTCTTTTTCAGATAAACCTTAAATGTATTGAGGGATTTCCAAAACGGTATATAATATAATATTTTATGGAAAAACAAAGCACACTAGCTTTAGAAAGAGTTTTAGAAATTCAAGGGACTCACCTCGTGTCCTAAGCAACTCTTTCCGTTCACGGCTGTTTAACCTTCATTTCTACCATTTTCGACATTCCGTTGGCCGCTTACTGCTAAACCTACACCAAGCATCGTTTTCGGGTCAATTTGTGTTCGGCCGAAAAATAGCCAACGGTTAGCTAGCGTGCCCGACGGGTAGTCGACGTCTAACCAACATTTTGCCGATGGGGACCGAGGGTAAAGGAAAACGTTTAACTTTCGTTCACATAGTTTTTTCATTGTTTGTTCGATTCTTTCATTTTCCTTTTTCCACATCCTTTTTCCCTTCACAAACAAATAATTCAAATCAAATTTTCCCTTAATTTCATCCAAAATCACACAATTAATCATCCTTAAGCCCATCTATTTTCGGACTACTTTTTGGAATTTCACTGGTTTGACACAACATTTTGCTTTGCACATAACATTCAATTTACAACTCCGATTTGGCTCCATGATATACCAAAACCACCATAAGACTCTTAAATTTAATTCTGTATAAGTCCTTTCTCAGATTTCTGATTCTTGTGACATACTACTGGGCAAAAACAACTCCAGTAGTTTTGCCTCAAACCTACTATTCATGCTTTCCTTTGTTCTCCTTTAATCTTTAACACTCTGGAACCATTAATTCACTCAATTTTCCTTCAAATCACCTTTAATTCTGAATTTCCAGATTTCCAGTAGTTCACAAGGTCACACTTATTTAACACAAATTCACTTTTCCTAATCAAAAGCTAGTATTATTTATGTTTCCTATCAAGTTACTACCAAGTAACTTTCATTTTTACTCTACTTGAGTTATCATCTTTCCAACCGAAAAGAAGCCTTCAAATGACCATATTTATTCAGTTCTTCCTCACACCAAACATCATTCAAAAACCCTTAGGTAGCTAGCACTTATATAAGCATATATAAGTTCATATACAAAAGCTCACAAATCCTATCTTTGATCCGACATCAATGCATGAAAGTCATGTTTTCATGTTAAAATTCATATAATCATAATAACCATTCACCCAACAATAACTTAAATTCAAGCAAGGTAGGGTTTTACCTTATATTTGAGGCTATTTGGTGTGATTTTGCTCCAAGAACACACCAAGAGCACACACACACACACACTTCGTTCTTTCTCTCTCATTTTTCTTTTTTTCTCTTAGTTTTCTCCCTCTTAGCTCACGAATTTATTGCTGTTTTTCATTCTCTCTTGACCACCATTTATCACTCAATCATGGCCCTCCATTCCTTGTTTCATTTAAACGAACGGTGGATGTACTTAGGTGTGTTCTAATAAGATTTTTACACACTAACGATTTTTTCCTCCACAAAATTTTCCTTTATTTTCTTCTTGCAAGGCCAACAAAATTTAGGCTATATTTCAGCCTCTTCACCTCCATTCTTATGGCTATTATATCACATGGTCAATTGGAATTAGTGAGGTCAACATCTTATTAAGGAAGCTTATGAAAATCTTGCTAAATAAGCTTAGTAAAAATATTTATAAACTTTTATCTCAACTTATCACAACCAATCAAATAGAAATACTTGACCTCATTAACCAATCACTAAATGACACTTATTTTCATCCACCAATCATAAGAAGCCGCATGTCCCATTTCCAACCGCATTTTCGTATTTTCTTTAGAAATAACCAGAATCGGGTCCGTAACGAAAAAATATTTTATTTCACCATTCCACTCCAAAAATTATACTAAATCCATTGGTAATTCTTAAATTCTTCAATTCCTTCTCTATTTGGTCAAATTTGCGGTTAATGTGGTGCAGTCAAAATGATGAAAATGCCCCCGATGACTCGGATATCATAGTTCACACCAAAACGTGGATTTCATCGCACTGATCAATTTCTTTTCTCAACATACCCTCAAATTCTTATTTTATTAATAATAGTAGCCTTCTGAAGATTTAGGGTATAGGTAGAATAAATCTAATAATTACATCCAGGTCCCGACCAAATATTATCATACCAAAATTTTTGTCTCATTATACCGATCAAGTTTTGTTCTGGCTATTGATACAAATTCTCATCCTATTACAAACAGTAGCTAGTCAAAGAAAAAATGGTGGGATATTGCAAGGTGGGTTGAAGGTACCCTACACTAGGTATAATCTGAAGGCACGCGGCTATCACATAAAATAAGGGAAGAACAGAGTGCACTTGGCACCAGGTGGGTTGAACGTACCCGACATCATGTATGCTCTGAAGGTGGAAATTTAGCAAAATTTTTCAGGAACAATAAGCATAATACCACTGTTCATCTTCTTCTCCAGATTCTTCTATAAAGTTTTCATAAATCGCAAAGTGATTTTCTGACCTTTCAAAACAATTTTGATATCAAGAGTTGTTAATCAATATTAACAACCAATTATAATCTACATAACAATTTAAACAATAATCCAATTTGTTGAATCAAAATCTTGATTGCAGGAAGAATATAATGCAAAAAACAAGACCCACACAAAAATAATTTCCCAATCGTTTTTCAATAACCTAGACTCTTCAAACCAGAAAAACCCAGGTATGCCATACATAGAATTTAACACGCCACATTTCTTTTCTTGCAGCAGTGGGCCAGCTCGGGTGGGATGTCGCCCCGTCTGATCTCTCAGACTAGGGGTCTTTATAATGATATAAACTTAAAGCAAGTAAGTACAAGTCGAAGCTTAAATAAATACATACAACATACTCTTTTATTACGAATACGCGAGTTCTGATAGATACATTATCAGGGTTCCCAAAATATACAAGACAAAATAGCTCCAACATCCACGTACAAAGATCATGCTAAAAGATTTACTAACTAGACCTAAATGGCAAAGTCCGGGTAGTACCGCCGCTAGTCTTCAGCTTCAATCCCTAAAAAAATAAGACAAACATATGTGTGAGTGGTATACTCAGTGAGTTCCGTGTGTGCTAGTGTTATGCGCATAAGAGAAAGGCATTTATTTAATTTCTTTATTAAAATAAGTTTTATGACAGGGAAATAGCAGTAATTGATAATTTTAAGATCAATTTATCATATACTTTTGAAAAATAATGATTTCCAAACGCATGGCCCCCAATTCAATAAATGTGGAATCTTCCCCACTTGGAAGTGCGACCCGCGTGCAAAGTTCGAGGAACTTCACCTTTGGCTACACGGTCTCTTGTGCCAGGGACTGCGCCTTACAGCACGTCACCCGCGATATGCCGGAAGGGTGAGCAGCGAACATATGTACCTCACCGTGCACTTAGGGATCTTTTACTTGCCACCATAAGCCAGGGGTCCCAATCCTGATGTCAATCACCATCGAGGTGGCAAGGGATTGAACGCATCGAGTGTCTCCGCTCGGTATCATGTGAAAAACCCACCATCACAATCACTAGGCAATTGCCGGGCTTACAATGGGTAGCCAGGGATGGCTAATTCCATTGTCTTGTCGCCCTGTTCGGAGTAAGATAAGCCCAATAACTGGACCGGGTTATTTGGGTTCATCTATCTCTAACGAGGGCTAGTACAAAGGTAAAAGCCCTTGCTGAGTACTCAACGCAACAACACCAATCCCATCTGACTGATCAGGCCAAAGGGTTATCTGATCCCGCAGGATTTTTAAATCAAAACATTTCTTATTGTCTGGGGCCGTACTTGATCAAAAAAATCATTTTCCAAGGGTATTCGGGTCATTTCACCCATGCCAGATTCCAAAAGACTTTTTAAGGGTGTCCGGGTCATTTTACCCTTACCCGATTTGAAAAACGTTCACAAAAGTTCCAATAAGGATACTTTGGTCATTTACCGAATACCCAAGTTCCAAGAGTTTTCATAAAATATTCCATTAAGGATATTTGGATTATTCTCCAAATACCCGATTCCAAAGTTTACTATTTTTCAGAAATCCCAAATATTTAATCCGAAAAGGACTAAATTCACAAAATTCGTGTTTTAAACATGCAGGAAGGTTTCCAAGCTGAATATGAAATTTACTCGAGTCCGAAATAGCAGAAAAGCAAATGTCGCTCATGTAAACCATAAACATATTCGACGATTTCCAAAATGGCATAAAACATAGCATTTCATAGAAAATCAAAGCACACTAGCCTTTAAAAAAAGGTTTAGAAATCAATGGGACTCACCTTGTATATTAGGCCAAAGCTGCACTCGAGTATAGCCCTAGAAGGGGTTCCCTCGACTTGATTCACCTACATCATTAGTACATTTCCTTATTATTACTTAATAGATTCAAATACCTAATGGTTTAAATAAGGTCTCTATAATTTTTCTTAAAGAAATAAATGGGTTAGTGCTTTGGATGGTTTTTCTGGTTTTACAGCTTTACCACCCTTCACCATTTTTCACACAATTTATTCAATATAGGTCCAAAGAGGGCGAGGTTACTTCCATAATGCCCATAAGATATCCCTCTATCAATTCCAGGTCATAAGTCCTGAAAATTCCATTCCATTTTGTACAGTTTTCCAGATAAGTTCACAGCTCCGGGTTTTGGGATCCAGATTTGTCATCTTCCAGTGTTTTGTGCATATCTCCTTCAATACAAGCCCAAATGAGATGAAACTACTTCTTAAATACTCCTAGGACATCTCTCTATCAACTTCAGGTCATAGGGTATTCAAACTGCTCTCCATTGCATTCAGTTTTTTAGCTAAACTTACTGTTCCTAGTTGAAGGTTCAAACTACAGTTTAGAAGCTCAACTTGTTGTAATTTATTTCTATGGTTTCTTCAACATACCCTACCATATTTAAACCCTTAAATAAATCGTTTATCCTCCCAACATCAGTATTCCAACAGGTTTTCATGCTCAGCACTTTTCTTTAGTTCAAACAAATAAGTTATACTAAGTTCACCAAACCAGTAAATTTTGGCAGATTACATTATTCTTTCTATTTTCTGATTTCGTAGCCATCTAAGCTCACATCACATGATCCAAATCCTTCCTAACTAGTCTAGGACATTCTTAGGATTATTTATGCTCAAATTCCAGCAAATCATCACTCCAAAATTGCAGTAAATAAACTGAAAATCATGTCTACTTCATCACTAATCCAACCGGTTAATCAACCATCACTAAAATCAACATTTTTTCATCACTTAACTTTATATGCAGCTAGCCTCCAACCTCTAGTACCATTTTATTAGCTTTGAAGAGTGATCTCTTACCTTTCAAAGATGAAAACAAGCTGTGACTCTCCCTCATTTTCTTCCTTTTCCTTTCCCCTTCCTTGCTGCCGGTCCTTCTCTTCTTTTCCTTGCTGCCGAAATTCTCCTCCCTTGCTCCTATTTATATAGCTAGCTTCCCTGGTCTTATTTTGGTCTTAATAAAAGATCTAGGGTGAGTTGGCCATTTTAGAAGTCTTGAGACTCCTCTAGGATTTTCAAGAGAGTTGTGGATTGCCCTAGAAAGTTCTAGGATCCTCTAGGAGTTTGAAGAAATTCTTAAAACCTCTTGGGATTACTAATTGCTTAATCATGATTAACTTACCCTAATCTCACTTAGCTTAATTAAGCTTAGTTAGAGGAAGTCTAAAAATAGTCAAACTTGGTCAAAAATATCATGCTAGTGGGCCCCTTAAAATATCTTATATATAATATAATATAGCTAGGATATTTATAGTGTAGTTGAGATACACACACACACACACACTAATGGTAAAATAATATAACAATGCAACATAATTATTAAATTTAATTATGCTATAATTTAATATGGCCAATGGATTTTAGTAGTAAATAATAAATATAAAATAACCTCAATGGTTATAGATTAATAATGTTAATGAAATAAAATAAAATACATTAATAATAGCAAAATAATAATAATATTATGAATAGTATTAATTGTGGCCTTAATAACACTATTAATAATGTAGAAAAATAAATATATCATTAATTCCTTTTATATTTATTCTTAGTTTAAACAAGTCTACCATTCATAAATCCTTTATATAAGGCGGGTTATTACACAGAAGTAGACATACAATAGCCATGATCATACAGTAACATGATCAGAAACAATTTCAAAGCAATTAAAGACCCATTAAAACACAAACTTGGCTTTGATACCACTGTTGGGATTTCACTATACTTATCAAATAAGAATGCATCAGAAATAACCATGAAATTAATGCCCAAGGATCACGTGTTTGGTATTAAAATGGGAAGAGATGAAGGAAACAATGATTACCTTCTGTAACAGAAAAAGAAAATTTTCTTTCACCAACCCAAGAACCAATTCCCTCTGTTTTGATCGTCCAATCGCCCCACTACAGTCTAAGGGTAGGATTATCTCCAGCAATAATCAACACAAGATTGAATTGCTCACAAAGCCCGCTCAAAACTATGCAAGTAGAAGAGGAGCGGATAGGTTTTAATTAGAGAAGAATAAGAATGAAGAAGGAATGTCCGACTCTCCTTTGCAAAAGGGAACGATTCCCATATTTATAGTTTTTAGGATTTGTGTTAACAAACTTATAATTCACCTAGAAATCTATTTTCTTCTTTTAATTAACCTCACAATATTATCAAATAATATATATTGAGCAATTCAAACCTTTTTTGTGTGTGACCCATTAGGTTTTCTGGTCTTATTAGTAGTATAATATGAATTAATTCTAACAACTTTAGAATTAATAATCCTAAATAAAATATAGGATTAATGTATTAATTCTCTAATCAATAAATTCATATTTAGCAGATCAAGAGAGACCTCTAGCAATGACTCTTGATCACTCAAAAGTCCAAAAAGACAAGTGACTTGACATGAACCTTCCAATAGCGAATAACCAATACAATAAACTCCTTTCACCACACTATATCTCATTTTGTCTAGTGTATGGAATTAATGCCAACTCCATCTAGAATATTATTAATTCTGGCCCGAATATTTTAGTACTTGTTCAAATAATCGATTACTTGATATATGTATCAAATTTGGAACTATTTCCAACATATAGTCGCCTTGGATAAGGACTTCATGAGTAATGATTTCTACAAGTGTCCCTGAGATATACTCTCCGACTTTTAGGAATGCTGAGTCCTTTATTAACCCTCTCGGTTACTTTAGTTTACTTTACATTGTATCCAATATCCATCCCATAGACAATCCTTGTAAAATGCCAAAGATTAGAATCAAAGTACAACACTCGATAAACAAAATACCTTGCAGATCTCAAGTATAAGGATACTTGTACACTTGCTATAATGAGATTCTATTACTGACACTCAGTAGCTATCCAAGTGATTATCTCATAGCTAAGCCATCCAATGACCTTGCTCAAATAACAAGCATACACATATTAATCCTGAGTATCACAATATTCATGGTTATGAGAACCACCACTTGATCTAACCAAGGGATATAACATGTGCTAGTCTTGGCATATTAATAATGTCCCATCTCATTAATACTATGACTAGGGATTATTCAAGCACACACACTACATAGTGTAATAGGAATCTTACATCATGATCTCTATCATGATTTTCTTAACGCCGTGGTGTACTAAGGACTTTATGAAACATTTTATATGCATATTAAGATATAACAATTAAACTGAAAGATAAAGAATGCCTCTTTTATTAATTATTGTGCAATATACATGGTACAAGTGATTGCCTCTAGGGCACAACACTAACACAAAATTCATTGCTTGAGAAGTCTTGGCTGAGTAGGTTTCGGAAAAATACCAAAATCCTTTGAAAGATACCAATTTCGTGCACAAAATCACGTGTCCAAACTGGACCTGAGGCCTGGCACCAGGTGCATTCTGTTTGGTCACCTGAACATTGTTCTGTTTTCTCTATTTTTCCATATTAGACCTAGCGCCTGGTGTAGTTGCCAGATTTAGCGCCAGGTGCAATCTGGAATTTTCCACTCTTTGCTCAAAATCAACTCAATTCTGTACAAATTTATTAAAAACACTTTCTACAAGCAAAATGTCAAATACGAAAGAATATGCCTTGTTATTACATCAAAAGTATCTCAAATTATTCTCAAATAACTAGGAAAATAGTGATGAATTTAGCCCATATCACATACCCCCATACTTGAACTTTTGCTTGTTCTCAAGTAAAACACTTAAGTCCAGAAAATCATCAAGAAAACACAAGCTTTTACTCTTCCAAAAATTTGAAACACAACAAGGATTATAACTTCCTCTCAAACTTTAGATAAAAATCTTGCCTTTCATCAAACCTTTAGAAAATAATTAAAACTTTGAAGCATTTGATAAGACAACACAAAACTCTTGAAGTTAAATTAAAAAAGTTTGTACATTAGTCTAAGAAAATTATTTCACCCTTCAAGTAAAAACATAGATAACATAAATCATACAAGTGAAGCTATCTACCAACTCAAGCATCATAAATCCAAAAATTGCACAACTCAAGGTATGATGTAAGGAAAGCACTCTATTTTTTTCCGCATAATTTTTTTCACGACTTAGGAAATTGATAGTCTCAAGTGTACGGATTTCTCTTCTTACGCCGTATTGGACCCTTTATAGTCATCACTCATAATTTTTTAACCATTTTCCTCCCTTTTTCTTTTGGGAATTAATAGCCTCAAAAAAGTGGATTTCTTTTCACTATTTGTATTAGCCCCCATAATCAAGCAAAACATTTTTCTCATCAATAACAATCAACTCATTGTTCTCAATTTTCAACTCACAACAAAAAAATTTTCATAATTTTTCACAATTTTCCACTTAAAGACGTTTTATCGCCTCACAATCCTTATTACAGCTCAAAGCTAAGTTTAAATCCATAATACAAGAGTTAGCTAACAACTTTCCCCACATTCAAACAAGATGAGTCAAATAATATTGAAGCACTAATGCGTAAAAAAGATTAATCTAAATTCTCATGTCTTAACAATATCCTATCCAATAAACCAATTTCATAAAAGTCCACCAAAAGAATCACAAAACTCATATCCATATAAGAAAAAGAATTACATATGTACGAAATAATAAAAACCTCAAAAATTTTGAAAATTTTCGCAGAAAAATTATATGAAAATTATCTTCAATACCTAAACTCTCCCATATACTTAAACGAGACATAGTCCGCAATTGCTAAAAAAAAATAAAAAAATACAACAATGAAAGCAAAGAAAAATGACCAAAATAAACAAAGAGGAAGAGTAGAGAGAAAAGAAAAATACTTCTATTGCAAATTAGTTCCAACATTTGTGAATCCACCACAAGGAGAAGTAATTAGAGAAGTCACAAGGGTACCTAGCTCAAAAGGAACAAAAAATTGAAAAACATAAACCTAGAAAAAGAAAGAAACTGAAAATAAAGACAGTACAAAGAAAAAGAAGTAAAAAGGACCAAAGGAAAAGCATTAATCATAGATGGTAACATCGAGATACTCTAAAGTGCTAAGTTCTTCACCCAAATATGGTTTTGTTGGGTATCTCAGGCTCGTATCTTATACGGCGCAGCGGAAAATAAAATGAGATACCCTCTTAGGACCCATCTATGTGTGGAAAACAAGACATAATGAGGGTAAAGGTAACAGCTTTTACCTTTGCGTTATCGTCCGAAGAACAAAAATTTCTTATTTAAGTTGAGGCGCGATCCAGCAATCCTTGTGATCAATCTCCACGTGAGTTGAACATCTAACCACTGTAATCACAGTGTATAATTATCTCTAATAGTAATCCACATAGAGGAATACTCAAACACCAAATTTCTGTGCTAGTAGAAAAATGATGGTGGCTAGGGTTCAAGATCAAAATCGAGAGAGAAAAGAAGAAGATTTTCGTGGCTGTTGTTTTTGTGTGTTGTTCTGCTATTGGCTAGGGTTTTTCGTGGGTTATTAGCTACTATATATCACACGAAATTCCCTTCCAAAACTGAGAATTCTAATCCTATTAGAATTCCCTAATTGTAATTGGAAACATCAAGTTCTCACAATTACAACTTGTACCACAAATTATAACTAAATATAATTTGTCCACAACAATTTTTCTTTCTCTCAATTAACCCCACAATGTTATCAAATGACATCTTGAGTATATAACCCTCTATTATGTGTGACCTATTAGGTTTCCCAGTCAATTGGTAGAGAACATGAATTAATCCAAACGTCTTTGAGATTAATAATCCACAATTAATTAGAATTAATCCTATTAATTCTAATCATGATTGGTTTATTAATTAATCAATTAATAAACCTATATTCCCAGATCATGAGCGGTATCTAGCAACATATCATGACCACCCAAGAGTCCAAGAAGTTAAGTGGCTTGACATGAACCCTTCAATAACAAACTTTAGTGCAATCAACTCCTTTCACCATACAATATCTCATTCGGTTTGGAGTACGGAATTAGTGCCAACTTCCTCCAAAATTAATTCTGGTCCGAATACAATAGTACTTGTACCAGGAACCCACTACTCTAGATGTGTATCAATTGGAACTGTTTCCAATACACAATTGCCTTGGCTAAGGATTTTCGAGTAGTAATTCTTATGAGTGGCCGTGAGATATTCGCCCCTACTATTAGGAGTGGTGAATCCCTTATTGACCCTCTCAACTACTTTCGTTTACCTCACCATATACCCAATATCCATCCCATAGGTGGCCCTCGATCGAGCTCCGAAGATTGGAATCAAAGTACAAGGCTCAGCAAACAAAGTACCTTGGAGATCTCAAATCTAAGGATACTTGCACGTTTGCTATATTGAGATTATATCACTGGCACTAAATAGTTATCCATGTGATTATCTCAAAGTTAGGTCATCTAATGAACTTGTTCCATTAACAAGCATCCATGTGTTAACTTTGAGTATCTCAATACTCATAGTTATGAGAACTACCGCCTGATCAAATTAGGAAGTCTAACACATGCTAATCTTAATGCATTAATGATGTCCTATCTCATTAATACTATGACTTGGGACTATTTAAGTACTAACACCATCCAGTATAGCAGGAATCTCATATTATGATCTTTATCATGATTTCCTAAACACAGTGTTGTACTAGGGACTTTATCGAACAGTTATATTACTTAAAGTAAACAAAAGAAACTGTAAAATAAATAATGTCTTTTATTAAAATAAAATATGTCATATACAATGTACAAGTGATTGTCTCTATGGGACAACACTAACAAACTCTCACTTGTACTAGAGCTAATCATTCATTTATCTAATACCGAATGACTCAACATGACAATCATGTTTCTTTTGGGATAGTGCTTTCGTAAGTGGATCAGCTATGTTCTCATTCGTGGGAACTCTTTCTATTTTTACATCATTCTTATCTATGATCTCCCAGATCAGATGATAGTGTCGTAGTACGTGTTTTGATCATTGGTGAGACCGCGGCTCCTTTGCTTGTGTAATGGCTCCGTTGTTGTCACAATACAAAGTTATTGGACCAACAACACTAGGAACCATACCCAGTTCTGTCACGAACTTCTTGATCTAAACAACCTCCTTAGCTGCTTCAGATGCAACTATGTACTCAGCTTCTGTCGTAGAGTCGGTAATAGTCTCTTGTTTGGAACTTTTCCAACTTATTGCCCCTCCGCACAACGTAAACACATAGCCAGATTGTGATTTGAAATCATCTTTATCAGATTGAAAACTTGCATCAGTATACCCGTTTATTTTTAAATCACCTTCTCCATATACTAAGAACATATACTTAGTCATTTATAAGTACTTAAGGATGTTTTTTACAGCCGCCCAATGACCCTCACCAGGGTCGGATTGGTATCTGCTCATCAAATTTACAGCATAAGATACATTGGGCCTAGTACATATCATAGCATACATGATAGATCCAACTGCCGAGGTATATGGAATCTTACTTATGTGATCCCTTTCAACTTGTGTCTTAGGAGACATCGACTTTGAAAGGCTTACACTATGTGACATGGACAAGAATCCCTTTTTGGATTGATCCATGCTAAACCTCTTTAACACTTTATCTATGTATGTAAACTGTGAAAGACCAAGCAACCTTTTGGATCTATCTCTATAAATCCTTATTCCAAGAATATAGGTTGCTTCACCAAGGTCTTTCATGGAGAATTATTTGGACAACTAAATTTTAACCGTTTGCAAGACAGGTATATCATTTCCCATTAGCAATATGTCATATACATAAAGCAGTAAGAAAACGATTGCACTCCCACTAACCTTCTTGTATACACAAGGCTCATCCATATTTTGAATAAAACTAAACTCTTTGATTATTTCATCAAAATGGATATTCCAACTCCTAGAAGCTTACTTAAGTCCATAAATAGACCTTTGCAGCTTACACACCTTTGTGCCATCACTGGATGTGAAACTCTTAGGTTGTGTCATATACACTTCCTCAGTCAGATTTCTATTTTGGAAAGCTGTTTTCACATCCATTTGCCAAATTCATAATCATAATGAGCAGCAATGGCTAGGAGTATCTTGATGGATTTCAACATGCCTACTGGCTAGAAGGTTCCATTATAGTCAATACCATGTTGTTGACGATAACCCTTCGCCACTAGTCGTGCTTTATAGGTAACTAAGTTACCATCCATGTCCCTTTTCTTCTTGAAAACCCACTTGCACCTAATAGGTTTAATTCTTTTGGGCGAATAAACCAAAGTCCATACTTGGTTGTCGTATATGGAATCCATCTCTGACTTCATGGCCTCAAGCTATTTGTCAAATTCTAAACTATTTAGAGCATCCTTGTAGGTAGTAAGCTCATTTTCATCTATGAGCAATACGTCATTATGGTCACTAATAAGAAATCCGTATCTCTCAGGTGCCATACATATCCTACTAGATCTACGAGGTTCTTGTGTATTAGAAGGTTTATCTATTCTCTCAATAGATGTGGGGTTAGACAGTTGATCCTCGTTTGTTTGATCTTCATGAACTTCACTAAATTCAATCTTATTCCCACTGTCCCCCTTGAGCATGTGCTCCTTCTCTAAGAAGACGGCATGTTTCGAAACAAACAATTTGTTTTCGGAGGGTTGATAGAACTAATATCCAAAAGATTCTTTTGGATATCCCACAAACAAACACTTGTTAGACTTACTATCAAGTTTGTTTGACTGTGGCCTTTTAACAAAGGCAAGATAACCCATACTCGCAAGTGAGATAACTTTAGTCTTTTACCAAAGAACATCTCAAATGGGGTAGTATCAACCGATTTTGTCGAAACTTTGTTAAGTATATAAACAGAAGTTTCTAGTGCATGCCCCCAAAATGATTTTGGTAGGTCTGCAGAAGACATCATGGTCCATACCATGTCTAGAAGGGTTCGATTCCTTCTCTCAGATACACCGTTATGTTGAGGTGTATGTGGTGGAGTCAGTTGAGATAATATCCTATTATCTCTAAGACAACTCAGAAACTCTTGACTCAAATATTCTCCTCCTCGATCAGATCTTAGAGTCTTAATACTTTTGCCAAGTTGTTTCTCTATTTCATTCTTGAAGTCTTTGAACCTTTCAAAGGCCTCAGATTTGTATTTCATTAAATACAAATACCCGTATCGTGTGAAATCATCGATAAATGTTATGAAATAGTTATAACCTCCTCTTGCTTGTATTGACATTGGGCCACATACATCAGAATGTATGAGTTCTAATAACTCCTTGGCCCGTTCTCCTTTTCCTGAAAAAGGAGTTTTAGTCATTTTGCCTTGTAAACAAGACTCGCATGTGCCATACGATTCATAATCAAATGACCTTAAGTCACCAAGCTTGTGTAACTTAGAAACACGATTTTTGTTTATATGGCCCAAATGACAATGCCATAAGTAAGTGGTGTTAGAGTTATCTATTTTAGGTTTCTTATTGTTTATATTGAGAATTGGATTGTCCAAGTCTAAAACATATAAACCATAACCAAAGTTGCTGAACCATAATGAATATTATTCAATGAAAAAGAACAACATTTTTCTTAAATATTAAATGAAATTCACATAAGTCTAAACACGCAATTGCGATAATGTTTTTCATTAAAACTGGTACATAATAACAGTTTTCCAGTTCTAGAATCAATCCCAAAGGCAGGTTCAGCTCGTATGTCCCCACAGCAAGTGCAGCAACCTTTGCCCCATTTGCAGTACGTAGGTTCACGTCGCCATTCTCTAGCCTTCTACTGCTCTTTAGTCCCTGTAAGTTATTGCACAAATGAGATCCACATTCGGTATCTAATACCCATATCTCATTTCTAAAGGCAGTATTTATCTTAATCATAAACATACCTGGAGAAGAAGTAGAAGTGCTTGTAAGCTTCTCCTTCTACTTCTTGTCCTTGATGGTCTCCAAGTAGACTTTGCAGTTGCACCTCCAGTGGCCCATCTTCACACAATGATGGCATGGGCCCTTGGTAGCTGCATCCTTCTTGTTCACACCACCTTTGGGTTTCATGGGAGCCTTCTTCTTCTTCTTTTGAACTTTCTTCTTAGAAGAGGAAGATTCTACCATTAACACCACATTGGAATCCCACTTCATGGAGGACTCCACAGTTTTGAGAAGATTGATCAACTCAGGGATAGTGGACTTAATCTTATTCATCTAATAGTTAATCACAAATTGTGAGAAACTATTAGGCAAATACTGAAGAATTAAGTTAACACTTAAGTCATGGTCCATTGTAAACCCGAGAGTTCCAAGCTTCTCTATTAACCCTAGCATCTTCAGCCCATGAGGGGCCACAGAAGAACCCTCTGCCATTTTACAATGAAATAGTTTCTTTGAGATCTCATATCTCTCAGTTCTGGCTTTGGCATCAAACAACTCTCGAAGATGTAAAATGATCGATTGAGCATCCATATGCTTGTGTTGTTTTTGCAACTTAAGAGTCATGGATGCCAGCATAATACATGATACTGTATTGCTATCCTCCTTGTGCCTCTTATGGATAGCAGGCTCATCAGCATGAGCATCTTGGGCTGGTGGTGGTGGAATAGGAGCATGTAGCATGTAGAGCAACTTTTCCAATTTGAGAACGATTCCCAAATTTCTATACCAGTTGAGATAGTTTGATTCGGTTAACTTGTTGGTTTTCAAAATGCTACGTAAGTTCAAGTTCGTTGACATGATGCAAGTGACCTAGATGTAAAGATAGAGAA
Source organism: Voacanga thouarsii (assembly GCA_026120185.1). Lineage (NCBI taxonomy): Eukaryota > Viridiplantae > Streptophyta > Magnoliopsida > Gentianales > Apocynaceae > Voacanga > Voacanga thouarsii. Next base: position 1,637,759 of record JANUWF010002331.1, read on the forward strand.
CATTAGCTACTTGTATATGCGCATGATATGCAAATAATTAGGACTTTAATTAAGCGCATATTTACTCCACTATTTTACTCAAACCAATAGCCCCCACTACTGATTCGAGAAAGCCCGTTAGAAGCTTTCCTAGTGGACCAGTATCTAAATTCCTCAAGAATAACCTTGGGTTTGCCCAACAAGCCACCATTGTGTTCATTGGTAGGTATCCAATACCAATTACATCGTATGTAACTACCGGATCAGTGGATGATTAACAACTTTTAATCTTAAAGCCTTTTGGGCTACCCTAACTTTTCCTCTAAATTTCTTTATGCTTAAGTTTGCCAAACCGGGATAAAGAATTTAGGTAAACCCGACCCATTAATCAGGAATTTAATTCCATAGCTTGAACATGCCCAATGTCAAGTAGGCTTGGGTTTGCCCAACAACCTGGTCTCGGAAAAGGACTCTCGTTCTCATTATATTAACGAAAGGAATTAGGTTTAATATTAATTGAGGGATTTGTTCCTTTTAGTGATTTCGTTGAATGACATGCATAATAATCAATAATCACATAATTGATAATCATGGTAATAAAGCGATTACGTGTTATGTTTATGGACTTTACCCTAAATTAATTTTTTTGAGCCATAAAAGAAATTAATATAGTTAACCCTATGCGTTCATACATGATTTAAGTAGAAGGTCTTACCTCCTCGCCTTGTTTTTGTCGCCATCTCTAGAATAAAATAATTCTACTCCTATCTAACCTATGTAAACTAATTACATAATTTACTACAGAGAGAAAACCTCGAGTTACATTCGAGGGGAGTTAGATGAAAAGAGAATTACACAAGAATTCTAGGGAAGGCAGGACATGCAGGCCCTATTTCATAAAAACCAAAACTGTAAAATGCATGAACAGATATAATTGGTTTTAGTCCATAACCATCCACCATGCCATTGACTGTGCTTAAACAAAATAAACATATACTTTTATTATTCCAAAATCACTATTTTTGGAAAAATAAAACAAATTCTAAAATTACCATTTTAGAAAATACATCAATTTTAGATTTTCAAAATCATTATTTTGAAGAACAAAATTGATTATCTCAAAACTAATTTTGGGAAAATGCTTTTGGGTCCCGTCTGTCATCAAATGAGGTTTTTCCCTTTCAAAATTCTGTTCCGGAATTTTTTTTTTTAAATAGTTGGAAGTCGCAAACAGAGTAGAACTGGCGCCGGTTTGAAAGCCGGAGTTCGCGTCGGCTCTGTTCTGGTTTCCAAAAAAAAATTTTCTTCCAAAAATGATTTTTGGACATCGCGAACAGAATGGAACCGGCGCCGGCTTGGGGGCTAGAGCCGGCGCCGCCTGTGTTATGCAATAATGGCGGCGATTTTCAAAAAAAATCTAGAAACAATTTCTGATTCTTTCTTCTTCTGCAAATTTTCAGTGAGAACAATTCTCAGCTCTATTTTCTGTTTTGAAGCTATAAACAACAACCAATTTGTTAGTTTAAACAAAATCAAAATGAAAAATTAAGATGAAACGGAGGGCAACATCCATGTTGCAATAAAACATTTTCTGCAGAAATTTTTCAGCTCCAAAGAAAGTATCTTTTCGATATAGTCTGTGACTATAACACAATCATATTGTGCTACGGACCCAACTCATAAAGATCGAAACGATTTCGACTCGACTGAAAATGATTTTCACAGCAAACAAAGACAAACACGAAAATAGTTTTTCATGCTAAAACAATGTCCGTAGACCACATATAGCATGTCTCTGATACCACTGTTGTAACACCCCGAAGCCTAGGCCCGCCAGGGCCGGGGATGTCGCCCTATCCAAAGGACAAGGGGTCTTTATAACTAGGTCACACAAACAAATTGCGGAATAAAATTAATATTTAACTTAAAAAGTTATTACAACCCAAAGAAAACTTCAAGAATAAATCCATGAATTCCAAAATAAAACCATAAATAAAATTATCCACTCTTGTCTCCCCAAAGCAATACATAGAATTAAATGACAACAATCTCTTCCAGGCAGACACTACTAGCTACTCACCCACACAGCAGGATCAACCTGAACGCATGATAAAAAGGTGATGAGACAAAAATATCAATAAGTCTGTGTATGCTTTGGGTGTTTAGTGAAAACAGTTCGTGGATGCAAATTGTGAAACTTTTATAAGAGAAACATTGGCAAGCATCAACTATTAGTCAAAAGCAAGAGTGGCATTTTGGCTTATCAAGCCGTACATAAGTAATGAAATCAACCACTCGAAAGAAAAGGATATGGGTTACCACACGTTGGGCCCCATAACCGGTCAGAATGCCGACACTTTGTGCTGACTGACAAAAGTAGGTGATCGGCCTACTGACCAAGATACTCCTCCTTCTCTATATCCAAACAACAACCGGGTGTCCATTTCGGAAAAACACAGTCACTTGACTAAAAACAAACTGCTAGCTCGGACCGGCACGACTCACTGGACTGACATCTTATCCAGGAAGGACTCACCCCTCAGAGGTGGCCACCTACTGAGAGACTTACCCTAACCATTCAAAGACTAGTCCTAGTAGTCCACCCCTATTGAGTACTCAATGATGTTTCCCACTTGGGATAAAATGAACAAATCATTGCCCTTCATGGAAATAGTAATTTGAGGGTTTCCAAAGTTTTGGGAACAATCAGTTTTAGAAAGAGTTTTAAGTTTGGAAAATCTACTCAGTAACTTTTAAATAATTTAAGTGTTGGAAATAAGAAAAAATTCAACCCTCAATTGCCTTCAGATAAACGAGTGTCCATACACTCCACATTTAGCTTGCCATAAGGAAATCATTTTCACATCGATAGGTTTTATGCAGGAGCTTACCTGATTCTTGCTCACAACAACAAGGTCTCGAACAGCTGACCTAACCCCACATGGGTAAATACAAATCTTAATCAATTTCAAGTCACAAACCACTTCCTCAATTTTAAATCAATTCAATTCACTACTACCATGATCCTAGTGTCCCAAGCTTTAAGATAAAATAATTACTAAATAGGTTTATAAGCTAAGTTTAATTTGTTATTTAAAACAATTAATGGGTTGGGAAATAAATTCTAAATAGTTGAAAGTTTAAACCTTGTTAGGAAAAATTTAGAGTTTATTTGATCAAGAGTCATAGATGGTACTAGGTAAAATAGTGATTTAATGATAGTTTAGTTAGAAAATAATTGATAGCCAAAACTAGTTGAGATTAAATTTAGTAAGCCTTTCTTGGAAAATAATAAGTAAATCCTTAAGGGTTTTGATTTAGTAAATATTTTACTAATTATGAATCATTCTCATAAAGCTTTAATTGATCTCTTTATTTTAAATAATATTTATTTATTTTATTTTCTAGCAAAATTATTATTTATTTGACTAAAATATCCTTTATATATAATAATTCCAAATCTACCCTTCCTAGAGTTTTTCGAAAATACTAGCAATAATATTTTATTGAGTATTTTATGCATGAAGTGAAAATTAGTTTTAGAGACAACTAGATCATGATCAAATTTCTATGGCCATCCTCAATCAAGAACATACACAATTCTTCAATTCATTAAATCATCCAAACCTTGCATATAGGCATAGATCTAAATTTATTAAGACATAATTTAACATTTACTAGCATAAACATGATCATGGCTTCAATATTCTAGTCATGCATATAACTCTTATTCACCAAAGATGACATAATCTCTAGCATACTTCATCACACATACTACCTATGATATGCTTCAAACTCAATTTCACATACAACCAACCAATATAATCCTCACGTGCATAAATCTCCTTCACAATCATACATGTACTCATGCTTCAATCATCAACAACACATACTCAATCCCATCGCCATTCATCTTTTACCAACATCATCCTAGAGACATGATTCTAGAGTTTAAAAAAAGGATTGAAGGTACTTACTTGATTGATGGATGCTTTGAAGGAGTTTAGAGTAGATCTCAACTCCTAAATGGCTAATCTTGTCCAAGAGGGGTGGCAAAAGCATGGTCATGGAAAAAGAGACTATTCGGCCAAGAGAGGGAATTTTGGCCATGAGAGAGAGAAAGAGAGAGAGAGAGAAGAAGAAGAAGAAGAAGAAGAAGAAGAGATCATTAGTATGTTCATTCACATAAGTTCTCATTGGAGATCAAGTTTGAAGAAGACGAAGTTGATAGAGTAAGTTTACCTTGAAGATGTTCTTGACCTTCACAAAAAATTCTGGTTTTGATCCAAAGTAGCAAGATGATTTGTGGAGTTTGATGTTAATAATGGTGTTGCTGGATTCACAGCAAAGAGTAGATCAAATCTGGAGATTTTTGTGAGGGTTTGAAGTGGTTTGAAGGTGTATTAGGTGAAAGAAGGTAGTAGGTGTTCTTGGTGTAGTGTGTGTGTTCTTGGTGGCTAGAGAAAATCGAGAGAGAGAGGTTGGGAGCAGCTGGCGAATTTCTGTGGAATTAGGGCTGCTGAAATTCTGTAGGGTTTAGGGAGTTGTTTCTCTGATTTGGAAGGGAAAGGAAAGGTTAGTTGTTACAATCCTTGCAGAATATTTTTAGGAAGGGAATTTGGAAACTAGATATTCTAAGAATATCTTGATTATTTGGACAGCTTTGAAGTCTCCTATGCCCGACTGAATGTGCAGCTTTTCTGAGGAATTAAAGCTGGTTCAATGAGGCTTATGATGGCCGAAACTAAGGTGCACAACGGTGAAGAAGATGTCTGGTCAATGGTGTAAGATTTTATAGAAAGTTGCTAAACTAGATGGCTGAAATTTTGGAAACCAATCAAGCTAAATTGCAGGGATTTGTTGGAGAGATTTTCAGACAGCCATTACTGCCTTTCGTCCAGAAGCTCAGGGGAAACAATGGAGCTCGGCTAATGGAGGTTTAAGGGAGGTTTTGACAGAAGTAGGTTGGTGTTTTCGGCTGGAGGAGAAATAGGAAATAAGCTGGAAAATTTTCCTGCATAACAATTTCGCTGCACAGGAATTTCTGGGCAGAATTTTGTCTGCCACTTCCAGCCGAGATGCAGCGAGTTTGAAGGGGGGGTTTTAGAGGTATTCAAGGCTGGTTTCCATCCTTCTTCATGGAGGAAAAACATGGCTAAGGTGATGCACAAAATCTGGAAGAAAACAGCTTGGTTTTGAGCCTCCAAGGTAGCGATTTGCCCAGAAATTTTCACTGGTTTTGCTCAGTCTTTGTGCAGTCCGAAAATGGCAAAAATAATTCATGTTTCAAGCTGAAATTAAGGCCATTTTTCTCGCAGCATTTGGAAGGGAATGTTAGCTAAGAAGTTCAACATTTTGAAGGTACACAAGCTGGAAAATTTCAACTCATTCCAAGAAGGAAGGTGAACTTGCTATGGAGTGAAATTTCAGCAAGCTTACTAGAGGGATTTTCCTCTTGAAATTTCCCACAATTCATCCACATTTTCCAGACCATGAGAAGCCTTTTACTAGGACATTTTGATCCTAAAAGACCTCATCACTTTACTGAATTTTCTGGAAAGGAAAAGCGTAGAACACATTGATCAAACTAAGGAGTTGGAAATTAAGAAAAACTAAAGGTCAAGGGAGAATGAATTCCCTTTAAGAACTTCGAGTAAAGCAAAGGAGTGAAATGAGAATTCTCCTAACATGTCTCTCCTAGGTCATTATCACCACCTTGCTCTAGGCCCTTAAGGCCGAAACTAATCCTCTCTAAGCAAAAATAAAATTTTAATCAAACTAAAGCTTCTATGATGGAATTCGAACCCAAGACCTCAAGAATTAATTCCAAAGCTCTAACCACTAAACCACAACAACTCTTGTTGCTATTTTTACTAGAAAATTAATTCCTATTCCTTCCACAAGCTATCTCCCTATTTTCACCTCGGGCAAAAATTACCATTTTGCCCCTCTCACACAATACTCACTGACAAGACTTCAAAATCATAAAACTCAAATCCAAAACACATAAAATCATATGAAAATGTATTTAATCATGAAATAAAGCATGATATGCATCCCAACCCCCCTTACTCTAAGGTTGGTTTTGACTGGGGTTTCACAACTGTTGGGTATCTCATGCTCGTATCCTATACGGCGCAGCGGAAAATAAAATGAGATACCCTCCCAGGACCCATCTATGTGTGGAAAATAAGACATAATGAGGGTAAATGTAACAACTTTTACCTTTGCGTGATTGTCCGAAGAACAAAAATTTCTTCTTTAAGTTGAGGCGCGATCCAGCAATCCTTGTGATCAATCTCCGTGTGAGTTGAACGTCTAACCACTATAATCACAGTGTGTGATTATCTCTAATAGTAATCCATATAGAGGAATACTCAAGCACCAAATTTCTGTGCTAGTAGAAAAAGGATGGTGGCTAGGGTTCAAGATCAAAATCGAGAGAGAGAAGAAGAAGATTTTTTTGGCTGTTGTTTTTGTGTGTTATTCAGCTATTGGCTAGGGTTTTTCGTGGGTTATTAGCTACTATATATCACACTAAATTCCCTTCCAAAATTGAGAATTCTAACCCTATTAGAATTCCCTAATTGTAATTGGAAATATCAAGTTCTCACAATTACAACTTGTACCACAAATTATAACTCATTATAATTTATCCACAACAATTTTTCTTTTTCTCAATTAACCCCACAATGTTATCAAATAACATCTTGAGTATATAATCCTCTATTGTGACCTATTAGGTTTTCCAGTCAATTGGTAGAAAACATGAATTAACCCAAACGTCCTTGAGATTAATAATCCATAATTAATTAGAATTAATCCTATTAATTCTAATCAGGATTGGTTTATTAATTCATCAATTAATAAACCCGTATTCCCAGATCATGAGTGATATCTAGCAACACATCATGACCACCCAAGAGTCTAGGAAGTCATGTGGCTTGACATGAACCCTTCAATAACAAACTTCAGTATAATCAACTCCTTTCACCATACAATATCTCATTCGGTTTGGAGTACAGAATTAGTGCCAACTCCCTCCAAAATTAATTCTGGCCCGAATACAATAGTACTTGTACCAGGAACCCACTACTCTAGATGTGTATCAATTGGATCTGTTTCCAATACACAATTGCTTGGCCAAGGATTTTCGAGTAGTAATTCTTACAAGTGGCCGTGAGATATTCGCCCCTACTATTAGGAGTGGTGAATCCCTTATTGACCCTTTCAACTACTTTCGTTTACCTCACCATGTACCCAATATCCATCACATATGTGGCTCTCAATCGAGTTCTGGAGATTGGAATCAAAGTACAAGGCTCAGCAAACAAAGTACCTTGGAGATCTCAAGTCTAAGGATACTTGCACGTTTGCTATATTGAGATTATATCACTGGCACTAAATAGTTATCCATGTGATTATCTCAAAGTTAGGTTATCCAATGAACTTGTTCCATTAACAAGCATCCATGTGTTAACTTTGAGTATCTCAATACTTATGATTATGAGAACCACCGCCTGATCAAATTAGGAAGTTTAACACATGCTAGTCTTAACGCATTAATAATTTCCTATCTCATTAATACTATGACTAGGGACTATTTAAGTACTAATACTATCCAGTGTAGTAGGAATCTCATATCATGATCTCTATCATGATTTCCTTAACACAATATTGTACTAGGGACTTTATCGAACAGTTATATTACTTAAAGTAAACAGAAGAAATTGTAAGATAAATAATGTCTTTTTATTAAAATAAAATGTGTCATATACAATGTACAAGTGATTGCTTCTAGGGCACAACACTAACATGTTTCACTCAGCTTCCATTCACCTTAAAGATCCTCTTAGTTAGATGAAAAACCTCAATAACTCCAAATAGACAAACTCGATATATCTCATATGTCCCTGACCATCTAGACTTCAACTTACCTAGAAAGAGTTGGAGCCTAGAATTAAATAATAATACCTTATCTCCTTATTTAAATTCATGAGGGGAACGAATATACCTATCATGTTAATGTTTCATCTTATCTTTGTAAATTCGAAAATTATAGTAGGCATTGCTATGCCACTCCTCCAACGTATTCACTTAAAGCAATCTTTGTTGTCCCACATGGTGAAGGTCAAAATTAATAAGTTTAATCACCCAATGAGCCCTATGTTCAACTTCCATAGGTAGATGATAAGATTTTCCATACACCAATCAATTGAGGATTGTACCAGTAGGAGTTTTCAAATTAATCCAATAGGCCTATAGAGTGTCATCTAGCTTCAAACTCCAATCATTTTCTTGTATGATTAACCATTTTTTCCATAATTCTTTTTAACTCACTATTAAGCACCTCAATTTGGCCACTAGTTTGGGAGTGATAGGGGGCAACAAACTTATGGGTAACACCTAAATGTTTGAGAACTTTGTCCAATTAGGCATTACAAAAGTGTGTTCCCCAATCACTAATGAGTACCTTAGCTACACCAAAACAGGTGAAGAGCTTTTTAAGAAATTTAACTACAATTCGAGCATTATTAGTAGGTAAGGCTTGCACCTCAATACACTTATACACATACTTAATTGTAATCAAGATATATTTATTACCTAAACAATTAGGAAAAGGGCCCATTAAATCAATCTCCCAATAATAAAAAATTTCACAAGCGTGAGAAATTTTTAATGGCATCTTATTGGATCTAGAAATGTTACCTGTACATTGACACCTATCACAATTTTGAACAAAGTTGTGAGGGTTCATAAACAGTGGTGGCCAATAAAAGCTAGACTCAAGAACCTTTCTTGTAGTGTTGTTATCTTGGTAGTGGCCTCCCGCAGGTCCTTCATGATAATGTTTTAAGATATCTACACTTTCCGCTGAATCCACACATCTCTGAATGATTTGATCCATATAACACCTGAACAAGTAGGGATCTTTGCAAAAGTAATGCTTTACTTCAGAGAGGAATTTCTTCTTTTGTTGCACCATGAAATCCTTCAGAACAATTCCTGGTGCTAAGTAATTAGCAAAATCTGCATACCAAGGTGTTTGAGTCATCCCACATCAACAAGTAGAAGTTGTTCATCCGGGAAGGTGACATTGATATCCCCTTCGGCCAATGGTTCTAAGTTGGGATTTTCCAACCTAGATTATTGATCCGTAGCCAAATTTTTAGCTCATTTTTTATTACTAATCTCCAAGTCAAATTCCTACAACAATAGAACCCTTCTTATTAATCGTGGTTTGGAATCATGCTTAGTTTGTAGGTATTTAAGGGCACAATGGTCTATATACACATTGACTTTGGACAAAACACAATAGGAATGGAATTTATCAAAAGCAAATGCTATTACAAGCAACTCTTTCACCGTTGTGATATAGTTCTCTTGTGTTGTCGTAAGAGTTTTACTTGCATTGTAGATTGGTTAAAAATGCATATCCCTCATTTGTCCAGGCACCGTGCCTACTACATAATCACCTGCATCACATATTAATTCAAAAGGAAGAGACCAATCCAATGCAATTAAAATAGGAGAATTGATCAATTTATTTTTAAGCACATTAAAAGCTTGAGACATTTTTCATCAAAATAAAAAACAACATTTTTTTTCAAGTAAAGAAATAAGAGGTTTTGAAATTTTTGGAGAAATGCTAGATATACCTCCTATAAAAACCTGCATGGCCAAGAAAGCTTTGAATAGCCTTCATGGAAGTGGAATGAGGAAGCTTCTCAACTGCCTCAATTTTTTCTCTATCAATCTCAATATATTTTCTTGAAATCTTATGTCCCAATAAAATGCCTTCTAGTACCATGAAGTGGCATTTTTTTGCAATTAAGCATGAGGTTGGTCTCTTTACACATTTTCTAAATTAGATAAACATAAATCAAAAGAATCACCAAAAATAAAAAAAATAATCCATAAATACCTCTATGATGTATCCCACAAGTCCTTCGAAAATAGCTATCATACATTTTTGGAAAGTTCTGGGACCATTGCAAAGACCAAAAGGCATACGGCGATATGCAAAGGTACCAAAAGGGTATGTAAAGATGGTCTTTTCTTGATCCTTTGGTGCTATAGGAATTTGAAAGTAACCAGAAAAACCATCTAGAAAGCAATAAAACTCATTTCTAACTAACCTTTCTAAAATTTTATCAATAAAAGGGAGAGGAAAATGGTCATTCCTAGTTGCCTCATTTTACTTTCTATAATCAATGTAAACCATCCAACCGATTACCAATCTTATTGGGATCAACTGATTTTTTTCATTTGGGCTCACGGTCATTCTTCCTTTCTTTGGTACCACTTGTGTTGGACTCACCAAAATACCATTAGAAATATGGTAAATGATTCTAGAATCTAAGAGTCTAATCACCTCACCTTTTACCACATCATTCATATTTCGGTTTAACCTATGTTGGGGTTGCACTACTTGTTTCTCTCCTTCTTTTAAAAAAATTTTATAAGTGCAAAAGGAAGGAATATTTCCCTTAATTCTGTAATTTTCCAGGTAATGACTTCTTTATCTTTTCCTAATAGACTTACCAATTTGGTCTTTTGATCACAAGTGAGGTCTTTTGCTATGGTCATTGGCAATTTTCCTCCATTAGCAAAAAATGCATATTCCAAGTGCTCAGGGAGGTCTTTGAGGTCCAATTTCGGTGGTTCCTCAATGGATGGCTTCATCCTTCCGAAACTGCTTTTTTTAATTTTCTCAAATTCTCTCAACTTACGGCCCTTGTTTGAATACTCCAAATATGCAATTGATTGTTTCATCAAGTCCATAGAGAGATTAACAAATGGTTCACGTGCAAAATCAAATATAGACTCATCAAGAATATCAATCTTTAAACAAGAATCATCAGAAGATATAGGATGTTGTATGCTTTTGTGGATTTTAATAATAACTTCTTCATCCCTAACCCTAAGTGTCAATGTTCCCCTATGTACATCAATTAATGCTTTGGTTGTGGCTAGGAAAGGTTGACCTAGGATTAAAGGAACCTTAGAATCCTCATCCATATCAAGAATAACAAAATCTACAGGAAATGTGAATACATCTACTTTAACCAATCTATCTTTCACTATTCCCCAAGGATATTTAATAGATTTATCCGTAAGTTGAATTCTCATCCTAGTGGGCTTGGACTCACCTAGGCCTAGCTTTTTGAAAGTTTTGTATGGCAAAATATTAATGCTAGCACCTAAGTCTGCTAATGCATTACAAAATGTAAGAGTACTAACAAAACAAGGAATAGAAAAACTTCTTGGATCATTTTCTTTACGTGGCAATGTCCGTTAGTCTTACAAGATGGTGGAGCATTCTTCATTTAACACCACCGTGGATAATTCCTCCAACCTCTTTTTGTTAACAAGCATGCTTTTTAGGAACTTTGCATATTTAGGCATGTGTATCAAAGCCTCACTGAGTGGGATGTTTATGTGCAGTTGTTTGAATACTTCTAGAAACTTATCAAATTATGCATCTTTTCTTACTTTGTATGCTCGAGTGGGGTAAGGTACCAATGGCTGAAAATCTGGTTTTTGAACTGGTTTTTCAAAGGGTTTATCAAGAGGTGTTGGTACCGACTCATCTTCTATAGATGGGGCCAGTTCTGTGTTAGAATCGAGTAGCTCTTTACCACTCCGTAATGTAATGACAGCTGAATCATGTTGTGGTTCTACCCCTAATGGTGACTTAATCACTAGATCCGTTAAAAACCAAATTTGTCTTTCCATATGTCGAATCATGTCCTCAAATTTTACCAATATGTTATCTATCTCTTGAAAGCATTTAGTTACATGCATGGCAAATTTTCCTAATACCCATTCTAAGGTAGTAGAGTCGGATGGTCGAGATGTCATCTCTTAAGACATGTTAGGATACCGTCCCATATTCCAATTGGCTATATTAGTTACATAAAGTAGCTTGTTAGTATCATATAAACATAGTATAATATTAAATTAAGTTAGTTAATTAAGGTATATGTAGACATATAATAAGATATGGCACTTAGTTACACAAAGAACATATATTCACATATTTACTTATAGACACATAAATATATAAACATGGTTAAATCAACAAAATTCAGGCTTTCATGATATTGTTCCCCGACAACGGCGCCAAAAACTTGATGCGTAAATTTTGGGTGTATAAAAATCATTAAATTTAAATCCGTCCCTTAGTCAAGTTTTAATTAAAATATTAATCCCAAAATACACAAACGAACAAGTATACTCATTGCAAGCATAGTATAGAGAATTACCGAGTATCGATCCTCAAAAAAATAAGTATACTAGTCACTTTCATTCATTGTTTAACCGACTAAATAAAGTGATAAGATAATAAAAAGAAATGTAAAGAAATATAAACAACTCAAGGATGTATGAATATGTAATTTAGATAACTATACAAGAATACATGACAATAAATCATTTAGCAACTATTTCAATTAATCATCATCTTGGCATCATGAAATATTATAAAGTAAAATTAAATCGTTTCCTAAGTCATGAATCCACTTACATAGACTCAACTTATTTCCTAATCCATATAATCACTATCTCTTGATTAAATTAGTAGATTTTCTAATCAAACCAACATAACAAAAAATGCATTAAACTCAAGTCCTCATAATAAACAAGAAATAGGTCAATAACCCTATACTCTAGGTGAAATCAACTAATCTTTAATTACTTAGGTTCTTTGTCCTAACTTCGTTTCTCAAGTCCGTTAAGAAATAAAGAATATGTAGAATTGATTAAATTAAACTCAATCTAAATTAGTTTCCCAAGTCCATTAGATATAAATTTAATTCCATCAACCTATCAAATAAAATCAAGTAATCAAACACCAAGAATGATAGAAAATTGATCAAATAACTAAATTAATCCAAAAACTATAAACCCCAAAACAATGTCAAATTATAATGAAGATATTGAATACATCATTATTTTAGAAAAAGATAACAAAGGTAAAAGAAAGAACTCATAGACAAGCCCTCATTCTCTCTTTGGAAACCTTATTGAATAATCCTTCTGAAATGATAAATCTCTCCTTCTTTGAGTGATTGGAAAATTTTCTCCCTGGATTCCTTACTTTCTCAAGTGTTTTTCTTGATTAAATAAGCTTTTTTAATTGTCAAAATTCGTTGCTTGAGAAGTCTTGCCGAGTTGGATTCAAAAAGTACTAAAATCCTTTGGAAGATACCAAATTTGTGCACAAAAATCGTGTATGTCTAGACCGGACCTAGTGCCAGGTCCCTTCGACCCTCCTGGCACCACGTGCATTCTGTTTGGTTTCTTAAACGTTTCTCTGCTTTCTCTATTTTTCCAGATTAGACCTGGCGCCTGGTGCTATTGCCATACCTGGTACCAGGTGCAATTTGAAAATTTTCACTTTTTGCTCGAAATCAACTCAATTCTACACAAATTCATCAAATACACTTTCCACAAGTAAAATTTCAAATATGAAGGAATATGCCTAGTTAGTATATCAAAAGTATCTTCAATTGTCCTCAAATAACTACAAAAATAATGATGAATTTAGCCCCTATCACTCCTTCATGAAATGTCCCCTCCAGATAAAGTGAAAACACATCCACTTGTGGATTTTCTTTCATCTTTATCTGCCTGGAAGTCTGAGTTCGTGTAACCGGTAGGAACTAAGTCATCGACTTTATAAACTAGGAAATAATCAAAAGGTAGGCATACGACGTACAAAAAGTTCACGCCCTTCGCAGACATTCTTGGAACACCTCTAACAGGGGGATAAATAGTCAATTCTGAAATAACTTATTGTCAACCACCGCTTGAAAATTACATTGGATCTCCTTCCAAACCTCACAAGCAGCAGCCAGTTCAGGTCTCCATTTGCTAGCCTCGCGGATAATTTCAATCGAGATACCGAGGGGGGCAGTAGTTCGTTCTCACGCGATTGGAGTAGAATTATAAATCTATTTCTTCACCTCCAAATGGATCAAATAGGAAAGGATAGTCTGAATCATAGAACTGTAATGAAATATGTGATCAACCAATAACCCATAAGGGTTTGCCCTGTTCTTTGTACATAAACCCTTGTGAGGGTTTCACACAGTTTCTGCAATTCTTCCGCTTCCATCACTATTACAGAACTGTACATGAGATTTTCATCTCTCGTTCCCTTTCGGTACTTGGGTATATGCTTCACAGCTTGCTAATGTTCTTCCTTAGGGTTTGATTGATAGCTGCTAACCATGCCTACTGCAAAACAGATATCTACCTAGTACATAGCGTGGCATACATGAGACTTCCTACTACCGAGACATAGGGAATCCTACACTTCCTCCTGTGTCTTAGGACACTTCTTGGAAGATAAGGTCAATCTGTGCCTAAAGTGTTTGATTGCCCTTTTGCACTGATCCATGCTAAACCTAGCCAATATCTTACCAATATAAGCAGATTGAGATAAGTCTAACATTCGTTGCTTCCTATCTCTAAAAAGCATAATACCAAGAATGTAGCAAGATTTTCACATATCCTTCATGCTAAATTGACTCAATAGCCAAATCTTTATAGATGACAATGTCCCTACGTTATATCCAATTAGTAGAATATCATCTACATAAAGTACCATAAAGAACACATTATTCCCATATGACTTTCTATATGCATATGGTTCATCCACATTTTGTATGAAACTATAAGACATTATAGTCTTATCAAAGTACATGTTCCATGCTCGTGATGCCTTGCTTTAGTCCATAAATAGACTTTTTTAGCTTGCAGAAAATATGTTCTTGGCCTTTCACAATAAAGCCTTTAGGCTAGGACATATAGATGTCTTCACTAAGATAGCTATTAAGAAAAGCTGTCTTGACATCCGTTTGGCATATCTCATAGTCACAACGGCATGCGATAGCCAACAGAATGCATATGGGCTTAGGCATGGCAACACACGAAAAGGTATGCTCATAATCGATCCCTTCTTTGTAAATATAACCTTTTGAAACTAACCTTAATCTATAGGTTTCAGCCTTTCCATCTGCACCTCTATTTCTCTTGTATATCCACTTGCAGCCTATTGGTTTAATCCATTCAGGTAAGGTGGCAGGATCCCAGACCTGAGTGACGTACATTGACTCAATCTCAGCATCTATTGCAGTTTGCCATATTCCAGCATCAATATCAACAATGGCCTTATTGTATATAGTGCAATCTTGTTCTTGATGGTCGGAGATGACCTTAATGGCCTCTCGGGTCCATCTCTTAGGAACCCTAGATATCCTCCAACTATGGCATAATCTGTATCGGAACATCAAGTAGGATCGTGTTCCTAATGGTCAAAGATTACCTCAAAAGCTTCTCCAGACCATTTTTTTGTAGCCCTAAATATCCTGCCATTATGACATGGCTCATTTTAAATAAGAATATTTGGTAGTGCAGTTGCTGGTTCCTTAACAGGGGTACTAGAAGTCAAAGTGGCACTTAACTTCTCTTCCAATATCACCTTACTCGAAACCTTTGTAGACACAATTTGTAAAGGATTGTGGAAAAATAAAAACGTAGCGGAAAATAGCAATTTAAAATTTTTCCTGAGCCAAAGTCTAGAAATACTTACTTTTAGGATGCTTAGATTGAATAATTGGAGGATTTGGATTTGATGGAACACTTTAATTTTTCACGACTACTTGTTTCGTAGGAATACCGGTCAAACGTCGACTCCTTCGTATCAAACATGCACACCAAAATTGCTTACTTTTAATCTTCCAAAGTATTCTCGAACCCCATATAGGCTATCTACTACTTAAAGTAGAATAATAGGTGAAACAATAATTTTCTTCGAAGAATACTAAGAGAGCCATTATTTTTTTCAAATGGAAAAACTAAAGAAAAAAACTTGCATATATTTTTAAAAACCACCAAATTTCGCAAACCAATTTTATACTACCAATAAAACTTGAAATTTAAAAACCACCGCATTTCGCAAACCAATTTTATGCTATCAATATAGCATACACGAAAAGCACAGTGTTATTCATTTTTTTTTTTTTTTTTTGGTTGTTCAACATCAACATGAATCCAAAAGTCAACAATTGCTATCAAATTGGAATGCAAATTGGAAAGCTACAATTTTGTGTACATCAAATATACAAAAACCAAAACTTTCTATATATATATATATATATATATATATATATATATATATATATTCCTTTTTCCTTCCACTTGTGACGGCTATCCTTTATTTCCAAATTAACAAATACCATCACACAAAACCCTAGTGGGCCAAGGTATATTTCTAATTAGCCCAAGGCTAATTAAATAGCTCTCTTATTAATTAATTGATCTTATTAGCCCCAATATAAAATTTCCCAATACAATTAATTAATGAACCAATTAAATTAAATTGGCCAATAATTATTTAATCCATTTAGTTCTAATATAAAATTACCCAAGATAATTAATTAATAAACCAATTTAATTAAGTTGGCTCGATGAATCATTCTTGCCCAAATAAATAATTATTGAACCCCTAGAATAATTTCGTCCAAAATTAACTTCAACCAACAAGCTCATATAGTAAATAAAATTTATTAAGGTTACTTGAGCTACTTTAGGGACCAAAGACATTAATTCTTGGGTACTATAATAACAAAAATACCCCTGCTAAAAAATAGAAGTATTTTTTTCATCTTAAATATTCTATTTATCACCATATAGAAATATTGACCCCGAGAATAATATTACAAGTGCAGTGTCTTCAACCTACAGGTGTAATGATGAAAATACCACTCTGCATAACACCCACCATTGAGATAAGAAATATAGTACTAACACCTTTCTCAATGACATCTACCATTGATAGGGGCTAAAGTTACCATTATTTTCCTAATTATTTGAGGTTGTTTTAAGATACATTTGTTGTAATAACCCGGCATATTCCTTCCTATTTGACATTTTACTTGTAGAAATTGTTTTTGACGAATTTATGTAGGTTTGAGTTAAATGCAATCAAACATGGAATTTTCCAGAGTATAGTTGGCACCAAGTCTAGCAAGTAGACCAGGCACCAGGTCCATTCTAGACAGTCAAAGGAACATAGAGCAGAATTCAGAGGACAAGAAAAGTGCACCTGGCGCCAGGTGGGTAGATTGGACCCGGTGCTAGGCTAGTTCTATGAAACCAAAATCCTGTGCACAAATTTAGAAAATTTCCAATAATTTTGGTATTTTCCGAATCCTACTCGACCAGGACTTCCCAAACTATGAATTTAGCATCAAAGAGGCCTATAAAAGCAAGAGAAAACACAAGGAATTAAGTGTGGATCCAAGGGCTAAAATTCCATAACACTCATTGAAGGTGGAATTCAGCAATTTAATAAGGGTTTTTCAAGAGAGTCTTCAAGGGAGAAGAAAGATGCTTCTTTATGAGTGCTTTCTTTTATATTTGTTTTCTTGTTCTTAAACAATTATGTATTCAATGATTTTATTGTAATTTAACATTATTTTGGATTCATAGTTTTGTGTTAATTTAGTTATTTGATCAATTCTTTCTCATCTTTAGTATTTGGTTACTTGTTATCATTGGTTATTAATACGAGTTCTTTTAATTGACTTGGGAAAATGATGTTAGGAGTTTATTACATTGATTTTGTATTTGTCAAATCTTAATGGACTTGGGTGACAAAGTTAGGATTATAGGAGTAAAGTAATCAAAGATTAGTTGATTTCACCTCGACCAAAGGGTTATTAGCTAATTTTATGTTTATATGGAATTGAGCTTAATGCATGTTTTAGTTGTATTGGATTGATTGGAAAATATGCTAATATTAATCAAAAGTTAGTGATTTCATAGATTGGGAAACGAAGTGGAATTTATCTAAATAGAATCATGACTTGGGAAATGATTGAATTTTAATTTATAATCCTTCGTGATGCTACGATGATAATTAATTGAGAGAATCGCTAGTTGGTTCATATCATGTTTTCTAGGATAATTGTCTAAATTGCATATTCCATCATCCTTGAGTTTTATATATTTCTTTATTTTTCTTTTTATTATTTTCTCACTTTATTTTGGTCGGTTAAATAACGAATGAAAAGTGATTAGTGTGTACTTGTTCCTTTGAGGATCGATACTCGTTAATTCCCTATGCTATGCTTGCAATGTGTATACTTGCTCTATATGTATTTTAGGATTAATGTTTTGATTAAAACTTGACTAAGGGATGGAATTAAATTTTATTATTTTTATATACCCAAAATTTATGCATCAAGTTTTTGGTGCTATTGTTGGGGAACAATATCATGAAAGCCTGAATTTTGTTGATTTAACCATGTTTATATGTCCTTATTTCTATATGTAAATATGTATATATGTTCTTTGTGTGCTATATCTTGTTGTTTGTAACATTATATGTCTTAATTGACTAGCTCAGTTGATGTTATACTTGTAAATATTACTAACTTTTGTGTTTAGGTAGTTTGTGAATATATCTCATGTGTGTATTTTTCATTTCTTTATTTTTCTATTATTTGTTTTCTTTTTTATTTTCTTTTTTATTTTCTTTATTTTTCTATTATTTTTATTTATTTTTAATTTTCTTTTCAATTTGATCTTTATTTTTCTTTGAGCGCAAAGTTAATATCATCAACATGGACAACCAACAATGGGGACATATATGGCCATGGACATAAATTCAGAGTTACAATGATGAGAAATTAGCAAATTTGCAAGCTCAGATTAATGCTTTTAGTGAGATGTCATTAGAAGTATCAATAAATTCTGTTATTGCCAATTCAAATTCATCCATTAAGTCGCATAAAGAAGCATCCCAATGAATGATCTCTACAAGAACGCAACTAGCCAATTTGGTTGAAGATTCCATAAAGGCCTATACACTTGAAGAAGAGAATCTCCAAGGAAATGAGAGAGGATATAAGGAACAATTGCCCAATGTGGAAAAGGGAGGTATTCAATTCTCCACTATGTGCTAATCATTCTAATCTCTCTTGGTCACATGATTTCTTAGGTTCCTCTCTATTCTTAAAGGACAATGATCCAAATAATGATGTATGGAATTTAGCATGCCTCAAGGAGTTAGATTTATCCATGATGCATCATATAAAGTCCTTGGAGGATGTTGACAAATTCTACCCTTCACTCCATTTAAAGGGAGGTAACTTAGTTTTTGTAGATCATAATTTGAAAAGCAAAAATTTCTTGATTCCATCTTTCAAATCTACACTACTATGTCTAAAGGGGTCTTTATGTTGGAAACTTGACTTGTATGTCTAAAAAAGTGTTACGGAAGGCGGGTCATGCATTTACATTCATTGCAATTAATATTTTCCATGAACCCTCCATTTTTCAAAACCCTCCCTTCTTTCTACATTCATCTTGCCTATTTTCTACTTTGAGCTTAAACATCTTTGACAAGGGTTTGATGAGAAAACATGATGAATGAAAAGAATTTGTATCTTTATTTTATGTTAGGAGTTTGTTAGGTGTTATTTCCCCTAAATAAGGAAAATATTTTCCATCTTAAGTGTGGGGAAGTGAGTTGTACATTTATTTTCTTTGTTAGGATTTGTACTAATATTTTTCTTTAGTTTTCTTTCTTTTTATTTATGTGTGCTTTATTTTGCATTTATTTTCTTTATGTTTTTATTTGTGTTTTGTTTTATAGGTAGGAATAAAGTCCCCTTAGACAAGCTCTTCTCTCTATCTCAAGTTTGGATATCGATTGGAGCATTATTGCACTTGAAGAGTATTGCTTAAACTTTCTACCCTTCTATTAGTTTTGGTCCCTTTGGAGATGCTTTAATGTGTTAATTCTTGGCCAATGCAGACATTATCCAATTTAAGTGTGGGGGAGTGGTTTGGTAATATTCTTTGTCCAAGTTTTTATCAATTATCTTGGTGTTTTCTTGGTATTAAGCTACTTTTGAAAGTATTGAGCTACTTTGAAACAATTTGATCTGAAAAATTTGGATTAAACAACAACTTTGTTGCAAGTTCCTTGAAAGTTTTAAAAATTTCATGATTAAAAGTTAGGAACTTTTGGAGCTAATTCGAAATGGAAGTATTTTATTTTTTTTCTATTCTCCCTCTTTATTGATTTTGGTCCTCTTGGTTGTACTTTATTGTTATATCAATGGCCATTGAGGATAATGTACAGTTTAAGTGTGGGGGCGAGAATGAGGTTGAAGAAATATTTTTTCCATATCAAATTTGTGAAAGTTTTTCAAAATTTTCAAAATTTCAGTGGTTTTCATTGTTTTAGCAAGGATATATTTGTTTTTCTTACTTGGATATGATTCTTTGTCACTTATTTGGTGGATTTTTATGAAATTGGTTTTTTGGATAGGATATTGTCAAGACTTAAGAATTTTGATTAATCTTGCTTATGTATTCATGTTTGAATGTTATTTGACTCATCTAGTTTGAATATGGAAAATATGGGAAATGTGAGAAAAGTTTATTGGCTAACTCTTATATTATGAATTTAAATTTTGCTTAGCTTTGAGTTATGATGAAGAATGTGAGTTGATAAAAGATCTTTGAGAGGAAAGATTATGGAGAATTGTGGAAAATTTTTTGTGAGTTGAAAAAATAATAAGTGAAAACAAAATCATTATTATGTGAGTGAAACAAAAGGTATTATTTTTAATCTTTGAAAACCTTTTGCTGAAAAGGAGGTTAATATGGGGAGAAGTAGCAAATATTATTCAGTGCATTCTCTTGAGGCTATCTTGAAGGTAAAAAGGCAAGAAAGAGCAAAGAAAGAAAGAAAGAATTGTTTACAGAAAAAAAAAATGATGAGTGATGACTATACCGGGGGGGGGCAATGCGGTGTGTGAAGAGAAATCCATGCACTTGAGGCTATCAATTCCCCAAGTCAGTAAAAAATTTTGAGAGCAAGATTGGAGTGTTTTCCTTACATTATAACTTGAGTCGTGCATTTTTTGGATTTATAATGCTTGAGTTGGTAGATGGCTTGACTTATATGATTTATGTTGTATATATTTTTACTTGAAGAGTGAAATAATTTTCTTAGACAAAAGTATACACTTGATTAATTGGACTTTAAGAGTTTTGTGATATATTGTTAAATGTTTCAAAGTTTGAATTGTTTTCATATGGTGTGAATGACAAGAGTTTTATGTAAAGGTTGAAAAGAAGTTATAATCCTTGCTAGGTGAAAAAAATTTTGGGAATGAGAAAGAACTTGTGTTTTCATGATGATTTCCTTAGCATTAAAGTGTTTTGCTTGACAACCAGCAAAAGTTCAAGTGTGGGAGTATGTGATAGAGGCTGAAATCACCATTATTTTCCTAGTTATTTGAGGTTGTTTTGAGATACATTTGTTGTACTGACTAGGCATATTTCTTCTTATTTGACATTTTGCTTGTACAAAGTGTTTTTAATAAATTTATGCAAATTTGAATTAAATGCAAGCAAAACAAGGACTTTTCCAAAGTACACTTTGTGCCAAATCTAGCAAGTAGACCAGGTGCCAGGACCATTACGGACGGTCAGAGGAAAATAAAGCAAAATTTAGAAGAGGAGCATGGTGCACCTAGTGCCAGGTGGGTCGACTGGACCCGGTGCTAAGCCAGTTTTGGGAAGCCAAAATCCTGTGCACAAAGTTAGGAATTTTTGAATGATTATGGAATTTTTCGAATTCTACTTGGCCAAGACTTCCCAAACTATGAATTTAGCATCAAAGAGGCCTATAAAAACAAGAGAAAACACAATGAATTAAGTATGGATCCAAGGGCAAAAATTCCAAACACTCAATGAATAAGGAATTCACCAATTCAATGAGGGTTGTTCAAGAGAGTCTTCAAGTGAGAAGAAAGAGGCTCTATGAGTGCTTTCTTTTATTTTTATTTTTATTTTCTTGTTCTTGAAAAATTATGTATTCAATGATTTTATGGTAATTTAACATTATTTTGGATTTACGATTTTCTATTAATTTAGTTATTTGATCAATTTTTTCTCATCTTTGGTATTTGATTACTTGTTATCATTAGTTATTGAAGCGAGTTCTTCAAATTAACTTTGGAAAATGATGTTAGGAGTTTATTGCATTGTTTTTGTATTTGTCCAATCTTAATGGACTTGGGCGACGAAGTTAGGATTATAGGAGTAAAGTAATCAAAGATTAGTTGATTTCACCTCGAGCAAAAGGTTATTTGTTAATTTCATGTTTATAAGGAATTGAGCTTAATGCATGTGTTTGGTTGTGCTGGCTTCATTGGGAAATCTGCTAATATTAATCAAAAGATAATGATTCCAAAGATTGAAAAAAGAAGTGGAATTTATCTAAGTAGATTCATGACTTGGGAAACGATTGAATTTTACTTTATATTCCTTCATGATTTCGAGATGATAATTAATTGAGAGAATTGCTAGTTGGTTCATTATCATGTTTTCTAGGATAATTGTCTAAATTGCATATTCATATATCCTTGAGTTTTATATATTTCTTTATTTTTTTTATTATTTTCTCACTTTATTTGGGTCGATTAAACAACAAATGAAAAGCGAATAGTGTGTACTTGTTCCTTTGAGGATTGATACTCGTTAATTCCCTATGCTATTGCTTGTGATGAGTATACTTGCTTGTACGTGTATTTTGAAATTAATGTTTTCATTAAAACTTAACTAAGGGATGGATTTAAATTTGATGATTTTTATGCACCCAAAATTTACGCATTAACCATCCTTCGATAGGTAGTCTGAAAATCCATGACTTTCAGTATGTACTAACTTATCTCAGGGAGCTACCCATAATGTATACATACTTAGTCACATTTTCCAAGACCCTGGATTATTAGATTATCCTGAATAATCATAAATGGATGATTTCTTCACGTAACGAATATGATAGGGCCTAAATTAGTCATATTTTTCCTAGTTATTTGAGGCCATTTTGTGATACATTTTGTGAAATAATTAGTCATATTCCTTCCTATTTGATATTTCCCTTATAAAAATAATTTTCTATAATTTTATGAAAAAATAAGGGAAAATTAGAGCTAATTGTGTGATTTTTCAGAAAAGATGCGGCGCCAACCCGAGAAAGGAGAGCCAGCCTTGGTTAGCTACTGGAAGCACAGAGAAGTTGAATGAAACAGGGCAATTGCAATTGAAATTAGAGAAGGAAAATTGGTCCCGTACGGCTCGGTTCATAGCTCACTTGAACCGACAGCAAGACAAGAGCAATAGAAGTCAATTGCAAGAAAGAATTTATTGATTTCGGTGGGGCCAAGGTGGAAACAAAAGTCAACAAAAATGGCTACGCAAAGAAAGAACAAAAGCAACATGAGAGGAAAAAGGAAGTACAAATTCGATGGATCAATTGAGCCGATTGCAACATCAAGAGAAGAAAGGGAAACTCGATCAGTAAAAGTAGGAAAAAGGAAGTGGCTTCATGGCTTGCTGGTCAACTGAGCAAGAAGAAATAAAGAAAAGCAGCAATGGCTGTGTGGCTCGATAGTGGCTCAATTGAGCTAATGCAAGACCAATTGAAGGATTTTGGTGGCTGGACAAATTCCGTGTAGGCTTTATTGGAAGCCAACATTCCACAATTCCAATTCAAACGTTAATTGAAGGCTCCAGCATAAAACGACAAGAAGACAAAAGCAAAGTCCAAAATTGATTTCCAATTTGTACACAGTTAAGGAGGTGGATTTAGTTTTTATTTAGGTTTTTATTTTAGCTCTTATTAATCCTTTTTTGTTTTGGATTATTTTTAGGTAATTACTTCTTCTTTACTTAAGACTTTTTTTGGAACTTTGTAGGCCTATAAATAAAGGCCAATTTACTCTAGGAAAAGGGGATGCACAATGTAGAGACTTAGATTTATTTTAGAGTGCATCACCAATATTTTCTCAAGATAAATAGTTCAAGGAGGATTGTAGAAGAAGGTTTTTAGAGGAAGAAAAAGAAGGCTTGTCTATGAGTATCTATCTCTTTCCTTTGTTTTCTTTTTCTTGAACAATGATGTATTCATTATTTTATTGTTATTTGACATTATTTTAGGTATTCATGATTTTAAGAGTTATTTGATCTTTTGATTAATTGATTGTTATTCTTGGTATTTAATTACTTGTGCGTATTACGATATTAATTGGTTATTTCTTTTCATTAACTCGCTAGACCAAATGGGTTGATGGTAGTTGCAATTGATTAATTTCATATTTATTGGCTATTAACTTGCTAGACCAAAGAGGTTAATTGTAGAGCATTGAGTAATTAAAGGTTAATTGATGTTTGCCAGACCAAAGATTCATTGATTAATTTCATGCTTTATATTTGCCAAACCAAGGAAATTTAATCAAGGATTGTGTTTAATGAATTAGTTGAGACAGACCAAGTGATGCTAATTTATCTAGAAGATAGTGATTTCATGGATTGACCATTGAAGTGAATCTACTTTAATCGTTCATGATGCCAAGGGAATAATTAGTTATGATAATGATTAGGTACTTTGAGATCATGTTTGTCAAAACAATGGTTTGAATTACATACTTCTCCAACCTTGACATGCACATATATATATATATATTATTTTATTTATTTTTTACTTCATTGAGTTGGTTAAATAATGAAAGAAAACTAATTAATGTATACTTGTTCCTTGAGGATCGGCACTTGTTTGAACCCTATGCTATGTTTAAAAATGAGTACGCTTGCTCATATGTGTAATTTGGGGTTAACGTTTTAATTAAATTTGATTGGAAATGTGCTTAGTTTTTATATGATTTTTATACCCAAATCCAAACACATCAGAAGCAGAGAAACTCTATCGTATAAGTCTATCTTAATTAACTAGAGTCATATACACAGCATATGAGGTTATTGGCGTTGTGATTAGACCTCACCTAACATACATTAAAGTGTACAAGTCTAGCTTCACCAGGCCACCAACTGTTAGGTATCTTAGGCTCGTATCCTTTATGGCGCAGCGAAAAATAAAATGAGATACCATCCCAGGACCCGCTTATGTGTGAAAAACAAGACAGAAAGATAATAAAGGTAGCAGCTTTTAACTTTGTTTGATCGTCCGAAGAACAAAATTTCTTCTTCAAGTCGAGGTGCAATCCAGCAATCCTCATGATCAACCTCCACGTAAGTTGAACGTCTAACCACAATAATCATAGTGTGTGATTATCTCTAACAGTAATCCACACAAAGGAATACTCAAGCACCAAACTTTCCTGTGCTAGCAGGAACAAGATGGCGGCTAGGGTTGTTTCTCAAGACAATTAAGAGAGATAGGGAGAAGAGATGGTCGAGTGTTGCTGGTTTTTCGTGTGTCACTTTTCAGTTAGGGTTTCATGTGTCTTGTTAATATGTCACATGAAATTTCCCTTCCCAAAACTAAGAATTCTAATCCTATTAGAATTCCCTAATTGTAATTAGAAATATCATGTTCTCACAATTATAGCTTGGACCACAAATTATAACTAATTATAATTTATCCACAATAACTTCTCTTTCTCTCAATTAACCCCACTATATTATCAAATAACATCTTGAGTATATAACCCTCTGTTGTGTGTGACCTATTAGGTTTCCCAGTCAATTGGTAGCGAACATGAATTAATCCAAACGTCTTTGAGATTAATAATTCATAATTAATTAGAATTAATCCTATTAATTTTAATTAGGATTGGTTTATTAATTCATTAATTAATAAATCCATATTCCCAAATCATGAACGGTATGTAGCAACACATCATGAAAACTAAAGAATCCAGGAAGTCAAGTGTCTTGACATGAACCCTCCAATAACAAATTTTAGTGCAATTAACTCCTTTCACCATACAATATCTCATTCGATTTACAGTACGGAATTAGTGCTAACTCTTTCCAAAACATATTAATTCTGGCCCAAATATAATAGTACTTGTACCAGGAACCCACTACTCTAGATGTGTATCAATTGGAACTGTTTCCAATATACAGTCGCCTTGGCCAAGGACTTCTTGAGTAGTAATTCCTACAAGTAGCTGTGAGATATTCGCCACTACTATTAGGAGTGGTGAATCCTTTATTGACCCTCTCAACTACTTTCGTTTACCTCACAATGTACCCAATATCCATCCCATAGGCAGCCCTCGATCGAGCTCCAGAGATTGGAATCAAAGTACAAAGCTCAGCAAACAAAGTGCCTTGGAGATGTCAAGTCTAAGGATACTTACATGTTTTCTATATTAAGATTATATCACTGGTACTAAATAGTTATCTATGTGATTATCTCAAAGTTAGGTCATCCAATGAACTTGTTCTATTGACAAGCATCCCTGTGTTACTTTGAGTATCTCAATACTCACGGTTATGAGAACCACTGCCTGATCAAATCAGGAAGTCTAACACATGTTAGTCTTAATGTATTAATGATGTCCTACCTCATTAATACTATGACTCGGGACTATTTATGTATTAACACCATCCAATGTAGTAGGAATCTCATATCATGATCTCTATCATGATTTCCTTAACACAGTGTTGTACTATGGACTTTATCGAATAGTTATATTACTTAATGTAAACAAAAGAACCTGTAAGATAAATAATACATTTTATTAAAATAAAATGTATCATATACAATGTATGAGTGATTGCCTCTAGGGCACAACAGTAACATTAACTTACACTGAAATCTTAGGGTACTTTTCCATGCAGTATCAGTGATAAAGCAATCTTTATTTATTTTAATACTTTTATAAAGATTATTTTCCCGCGGTCCAGTTATATGTATTCCAAATACACTTACTCTATTGGTGTGAGTGGACTACTTACTGGTTATATGTAAACCATTCACTATTTAGAAATGATAGTGTAATGATCTAAACCTTGACGAAGTGTCCAGATAATGGATATCTTAGTTACAATGCAGACTTGCATGTTAGAAGAGATGTTACTGATCAAGAACAATTTTTCACTTATATGTTAGTAGCCTATAATCTACACCTTATTGTGAAAGCACAACCTAATCATGTAGATTACTTACAAACACACATAGACCATAATGTCTAATATATGTAAACAAAACAACCATTATTGAATAAATATTTTATTAATTTCCAAAATATAAAAATACATTATACATTTTGGGCATACATTTCAACAATTTATTCATCCTCTAAGTGTCTAGCATAAGTAGTAACAAGTATCTTTGGGTCTTGGAAAAGATAAAAGTATCCATCCCTTTTTCATTTTGAATACCCCACGAAGTAGCACAATTCTAATCTTGTGTCTTGCTTAGTTCCCTTAGTCAATACATAAGTTGGACATCCCCATACATTGAGATGAATCATACTAGGCTTGCGTCCAGTCCATATCTTATAGAGTGTCCTTAGCACAGACTTGGAAAGCACTGAGTTTAGAATATATGCCACTGTTTTACAGCATGTCCCCAAAAGGAAATAGAAAGAGTTACATAACTTATCATACTTTTGACCATTTCCTTCAATGTTCTATTTTTTCTCTCGGCTACTCCATTTTGCTGGGGAGTTTGAAGTGCTATTAGCTGAGATACTATTCCCCGATATGGCAAGTAGATCTTGAATTCACTAAGGAGATGCTCTTCACCACGGTCTGATCTTAGCTTTTTGATTAGTTTACCTATTTGACACTCAACCTTGGCCTTAAAATCCTTAAATTTATCAAAAGAGTCAGACTTGCTCCTCATCAAGTAAACATAACCAAAATGCACGTGATCAGCCATGAACGTGTTAAAGTATTTATAACCTCCTCTAACAGGTGCAGACACTGGATAACAAATATTAGTATGAACTATAATATTTCCTTAGCCTTTTCTGCCTTTTAAGTAAAAGACCATTTGGTCATTTTATGAAGGTTTAAAGAGGGAAGCAAAGCACACCGCGGAAGCAACAAAAAAAAAAAAAAAAAACTGAAAACTGAAAACCGTAGAACAGAGCCGGTGCCGGTTCCAACAGCCTCAGCTGGCGCCGGTCACGACTTGGTGGGACTTTGAGGGAAAAAAATTTTTTACCTCTTTTTCTTGTCCTCAAAATTGGCTGGGCCGAAATGTGTGAAACTGGGGTAGGTGCACTGGTGGAAACCCCTGGTGTGATTCCTGCAAACCTCCTACTCCATCTGTGCATGTATGTCAATGCCAACCTCTCGATCTTCCAGTATATGGCCTGCCAAATCCCGTTTGGTGTACAACTCACAGGGCTAAGGAATATTTTCGAGAGAGAGAAAGAGGCTATGTTTTTCCTCACTCCAGAAGAAGAAAAAACCAACGTTGTTTTCTTAACTCTGAGAAGAGAAAAAACCACGACCTTCTTTATCCTCCTGTTTAACATAAATAAAATCCTAGGTTAAACTAGATTGGCCCATTGGACTCTTAGTTTAGCCTTCCTTTTGGACTAAATTAATTATTCTAATTAGAACCAAATAAATGGCCCAATAAATAATTAATTTTTCAGCCCAAATAAACTAATCTAATTAACAAGCCTATATTAGTTTAGTCACAGGTCAATCTTTAATTATTCAAACAGAGCCAAAGCCCTAAACAATTAATTAACCCACCAAACTAATTTAATTAAATCTCTCTCTCTCTCTCCATGAACCATTATTTTATTCTAGTCCAATAATTAAATCAGACTACTTAAATAAAATAAATTTCATTTAATTTAATTGAAGACCAATTCCTTAGCTTGTAATAATTAGGACTCACGATCTATACTGGGGACCAAAAGACACACTGCCTTGGCTACTAAAATGACCAAAATACCCTTGCCATATAAACAGCTGTATTTTGCATTTTAAATATTTCCTAATATCACCATAAGAAAATATTAACCCCACGTACAATGTTGCGTTAGCAAAGTCTTCGATCTATAGGTGAAATGACTAAAATACCCCTCTATACATCGCCGTACATTAGAGAGGAAGAAATGTACTAACACCTCTCTAAATGACATCTACCATCCTTAGGCTTCTAGTCTAATGATCCATGACTTCCTGGATTATTTTTGCTTTCCAAGGGAGCTATCCTAAAGCAAACATCCAAATCATGTTTCCCGGGGCCCTGGATATTTAGATCATTTAGACAACCACAAGGGGCGATATAGTATAGAAACTTTCTTGTACAAGTCTATCTTAACTAACTAGTCACACATGCCCAACATGTAAGTATATTGGCCCTGCAATAGAACCTCAACTATAGCATATCAAAGTACATGCTTTCAGCTTCGTCAAACTACCAACTCATACTCGAGTCATAGAGTACTAGTCCACACTATAGCAGTAGTAGTCCAGGTTTCTACCATATAGTACTTTTTAGAAACCACCACTACAGGTCCTGTTCTACGTATTCGAAATATGCTTATGTCATGAAGTGAGTGGACTACTCACTGGCTAAAGGCAAGCCATTCTGTTAGTGTTGTGCCCTAGAGGCAATCACTTGTACCATGTATATTGCATATTAAATTAATAAGAGGCATTCTTTATCTTTCAGTTTGATTGTTATATCTAAATATGTGTACAAACCGTTAGATAAAGTCCCTAGTACAACACAGTGTTAAGGAAATCATGATAGAGATCATGATGTGAGATTCCTACTACACTATGCAGTGTTTGTACTTAAATAATCCTCAGTCATAGTATTAATAAGATGGGACATTATTAATACGCCAAGACTGGCACATGTTATATCTCTTGATTGGATCAAGCGGTGGTTCTCATATCCATGGGTATTGGGATACTCAGGATTAACGTGTGGATGCTTGTTTTGAAACAAGTTCATTGGATGACCTAGCTACGAGATAATCACTTGGATAATTATTTAGTGCCAATGATAGAATCTCATTATAGCAAGTGTGCAAGTATCCTTAGACTTGAGATCTCCAAGGTACTTTGTTTATCGAGCGTTGTACTTTGATTCTAATCTTTGGAGTCTTATCTAGGACCGCCTATGGGATGGATATTGGGTACAACGTAAAGTAAACGAAAGTAGTTGAGAGGGTCATTAAAGGATTCATCACTCCAAATAGTAGGAGAGTATATCTCAAGGCCACTTGTAGAAATCATTACTCATGAAGTCCTTAGCCAAGGCGACTATGTGATGGAAATGGTTCCAATTGATACACATATCGAGTAATGGATTTCTTGAACAAGTACTAAAATATTCGGGCCAGAATTAATAATATTCTGGAGGGAGTTGGCACTAATTCCATGCTCTAGACCGAATGAGATATTGTATGTTGAAAGGAGTTTATTGCACTGATAATTTGCTATTGAAAGGTTCATGTCTAGCCACTTGACTTTCTGGACTTTTGGGTAGTCAAGAGTCATTGCTAGATGTCGCTCTTGATATGCTAAATATGAATTTATTAATTAGAGAATTAATAAATTTAATCCTTTATTTTATTAAGGATTATTAATTCTAATATTGTTAGAATTAATTCATATTATGCTACCAATAAGACCAGGAAACCTAATGGGTCACACACAATAAAGGTTTGAATGCTCAAATATATTATTTGATAATATTATGGGGTTAATTAAGAGAAGGGAATATATTTATAGGTGAATTATAAGTTTGTTATAATTCATGGGACCTAATTGTAATTAAGTAAACTTCAAGGACCAATTTGTTGACAATTGGACGTTGAAGGACTAAGTTGCAATTTATGGTAATTATAAATCTATAAATATAAGGAAACGGTTTCCTTAGGGTTTGAGACAGACTATTCACGCAATAACAGAGAAACCGTTTCTCTGCCTCTCTCTTGATCAAACCCTAGCCGTCTCTCTTCTTGATCAATACCCTAGCCTCCCGAATTCTACTAGCATAGAATTGTGAGATTGTGAGCATTTAACCTTGTGTGGATTATCATTAGAGGGAGTTCTTTCTTGGACTTCAGTTGAGCTGCAGTGAACGGTTTTGGATAATCTGGATCGCGCCTGCGTTCTTGTTTCTAAAATTTTTGAATTCCGGCTTCACGAGGTAATAGACGCAATCTTCTCCTTTTTCCCGTTTGTATTGCAAACCCGTGATCCATGGCTTGGATTTCTTGTTGTTTTCCGCTGCGCTTAATCTAATTATGCATGATAGAAATCCTACACATTCCCCATTTGGAATTCATAACATAATTACCTATACATAATGAGATTCTCATTCTCATCAATTGGTTAAGAACAAACGTTTATGTGTTAAGTAACCTATGATCCATACCTTACTATGAAAGACCACCATTCACATGGACCACTTACTTAAACATAAATGGGCCTTTTTCAAACGTAATTGTGCATAAATAAAAATGTAAATTCACGAACAATTTATAAAAATAAATTCTTTTATTAAAACATTCGATGTTTACATCAGAAACCTAGTCTAAGAGGGCATATTTCCCAACATTTACTCATAAGATAAGATTCATACTAAGACCATTCCTTTAATTTTAATGATTCGAATGGCCGTTTTTCAATTAACCTCTGAAATCGATTAGGATTTATATACCCTAATCTTAAGTGCCATAAATATGAGTTATTTGATGTGGCCTTTATCTCCTTATTATTAGGTTCTATCCGAGAATTATTTATTTGATGACTAATAGAATTAACATAGAAAAGCTTGCCATACATGTTTCGAGAACAAATAATTTTTTCTATCTCCGCGGATTAAAATACTAGAATGGAAAGAAATAGAATATCTTTGATTAATCAATCTTGAAATTGAAATCAAAATCTATTTAAAACTAGAAATATATTAGATATATTTTCAAGCTAAAATCATTTTACAATCAAATAAAAGCTCTAAGTCTCCCACTGCTTCGGCCCACACTTGTGCTTTGTTCACCACTCTTAATTCTTGCTTTCCACTATTGAGCTACCTTACTTTCTAAACCCCTACAAAGATTACAGATATGGTCAGTAGCTCTGGAATCAACAATCCAAGAGAATGATGATCAACCATTAACATAGACTATAAGTAAAAAGCAGTACTTGAAGAGAATTTAACCAAGAAGTCCGGTCAATTTTTCTTGAAGTGTTCCTTCTTGCCACACTTGAAACATTTGTGCTTAGGCTTGGTATCAGGCATAGATGAATCGAGCTTAGACCTCTTAAGATGGGTGATAGGGCCTAAATTAGTCATATTTTTTTATAGTTATTTGAGACTATTTTGTTATACATTTTGTTCAATAACTAATCATATTCCTTCATATATGAGATTTTACCCTTGGAAATGCATTTTGTGTGTTATTTTAGATTATAGGGGTAAAACAAAGCAAAAACATCGCAAAACAGAACATAAGCGGTGTCGGACAGGCCAGAGGAAGCGGCGCCGACCATGTGCTGTTGGCATGGACTTCGAGGAAATGAAAAATCTTTGAAACAGGATCGAAATAGAACCGAACTGGTGCCAGCTCTAGCAGCTAATGTGGCATCAGCTGTACTCTCTAAAGCATTGTGCGAAACTCAAGAAAAAATTTGTGAATCACTGAAGAAACAGAACAGAACCGGCACCGGCTACAGTAGCCAAGGCAGCGCCGATTGTGGCCTGGGGATAAGGCTGTGCCTTGAATTTTGCACGCGGTTTTTGGTAATCTGCAAAATTTTAGTATCATTCTAATTCTACTCAGCCAAGAACCCTACACCAACGAGTTTAGGCACTTTCAAAGCCTATAAATAGATAGAAAACATAAGAGAAAATGGAGAATTCATAGCTCATCATAGAAAATCACTCAAATCAAAGGAGGAATTCTTCAATTCAAAGAGGGTTGTACGAGAATGTCTACAAGGGAAGAAGAAGGACGCTTATCTATGACTGCTTTCTTTTACTTTGTTTTCTTTTTCTTGAACAATGATGTCTTAATTGTTTTATTGTAGTTTGACATTATTTTAGGCATTCATGAATTTTAGAGTTACTTTGATCTTTTGATTTATTGATTATTATTCTTGGCATTTAATTACTTGTGCTAATTACGAGATTAATTGGCTATTTCCTCCTATTAACTTGTTTGAGAAAGAGGTTGATGGTGGTTTCAATTTGTTAATTTCATATTTGTTATCTCTTAAGTTGCTTGAGAAAGGGGTTAAGTGCTAAGAACTAGATAACGGAAGGTTAATTGATGTCTGCCAAAGTACGGATTCATTGGTTAATTTCATGTTTTAAGTTTGCCAAAGTATGGAAATTTAATCAAGGATTGTGTTTAATACATCTTTTGGGTGAATTAGTTGAGACAGAGTATGTTGTGCTAATTTGTCTAGAAGATAGTGAATTCATGGATTGAAAAAGAAGTGAGTCAATCTTAATCCTTCACGATGCCAAGAGAATAATTAATTATGATAATGATTAGGTCTTTTAAGATCATGTTTGTCAAAATATTGGTTTAAGTTACACAATTTTCCATCCTTGACATGTATATATTCTTTTATTTTATTTTATTTTATTTTTCTTTTTATTTCTTTTCACTTTATTAAGTCGGTTAAATAATGAAAGAAAAGTGATTAATGCATACTTGTTTCTTGGAGGATCGACACTCGTTTGAACCCTATGCTATGCTTAATGATGAGTACGTTTGCTCATATGTATAATTTGGGGTTGACGTTTTAATTTAAACTTGATTAGGAATGTGCTTATTTTTATACGATTTTTATACCCAAATAATATACACCAAGTTTTTGGCACCGTTGCCAGGGAACAATATCATGAAAGTTTGGATTTTGTTGATTTAACCGTGTAAATATGTAAATATGTGCAATTGTTCTTTTCGCAAAAAAAGGTGCCATCTTTTGTAACTTCTGTATCTTTGTATATATTTGTAATCTAACTTACTAACTCCGACTATGTTCTCTTGACTAATTTGTGATCTTTTAATGTCGTTGTAATCATGAATCCTGTTATCTAACTGGCTTCTTATTTTTTCTAGGTGTTATCCTTGGTACATGACCCGAAAATCCAAAGGGGAGATAGTCAATTTTGATCCTAAAATCGAAAGGACACTATCAAAGATCTGTCGGACAATCTAAAGGAACATGATCGTCGACATGGAGGGTGCTCAAAATAATAATACTGGGAATAATAGGAGGGTTATGGATGACTTTATGAAACTTGCAATCTCGGGCACAGGCTCGAGTATCACTAGGCTTACAGTGGATGCGAATAATTTTGAAATAAAGCCCAATATTATCCAGATGGTCCAAAATATGGTTCAATTTGATGGGCTACCTGAAGAAGATCCCAATGCCCATTTAGCTAGTTTTCTCGAGATTTGTGATACTTTTAAAATGAATGGTATTTCTGAGGATGCCATAAAGTTAAGTTTTTTTCCTTTTTCTTTGAGGGATAGAGCCAAATCATGGTTAAAGTCTTTACCTATAGGTTCTATCACTACTTGGAATGCCCTAGTTGAAAAAATTTCTGGCCAAATATTTCCCTCAAGCTAGGACAGCTAAACTTAGGAACGAGATATTTGCCTTCCAACAATTAGATTTTGAGCCCTTGTATGAAAGTTGCGAGAGATTTAAGGAAATGTTGAGAAAATGCCCATACCACGGATTTGAGCTAGGAATACAGATGATCATCTTTTTGAATGGCCTCACATTCACAACACGCCAAGTGGTGGACTCTTCTGTAGGGGGTTCCATCAATCATAAGACTCTAGAATAGGTATTCGATCTTATTGAAAATCTGGCTTCTAATAACTATTCTTTGGGATGTACAATATCTAGAGCTCGTGTGCAAGGAGTGCACAAAGTGGATGTTGTGGCAGTTTTGGAGGCTAAGGTGGACGCTTTGACTCAGAAGATAAAACAAATGGTGATGCCGCAAGGCCAGGTATTGAACATAAGTTGTGATTTCTGTGGAGAAGGACACCCAAATCATGAGTGCCAAAATATGGGTTCATTCTAAGAAACCACGGAACAGGCGGCCTTTGCAGGTAATGTCCGTCCAGGTGACAACCCTTATAGCTCTACTTATAATCCTGGTTGGAGAAATCACCCTAATTTCTCTTGGAGCAATGAAAACCAACCTAGGCAGGGTTCTTTCAATTTTGGGGAAAATCAAAGGAACCAACCTCCCAAGAACAACAATGCAGCATCTTCCAAGCCACCATTGGAGGACTTGATTGTCTAATTGGTAAGCACAATGGAGACTAAGTTCCAAGAAGTTGATGCCATAATAAGGAATCTAGAGGCCTCCATGCGCAATTTGGAAAATCAAATTGGTCAAGTTGCCAAACTACTGGGGGATCGTCAAGCCGGAACATTGCCAGGAAACACGGAAGAAAATCCACGAGATTAAAGCCGTGGAAAACATTGAAGACAATTTTTCTTTCAGTTTTGTGATTGGGAACAATTTTTATTTTCGTCATTTTGTTCAATTCATTTTCTTGAATTAAAGTTCATTATTCATTATTATTATGTGTTCATCATTTTTCTTGAAAAAATAAAGATGAATGCCGGACAAAATGCAGGCGGCGCCGGCTAGGACTAGGACCGGCGCCGGTTCCTATCGGGCAAGACACATGAAATAGGCCATTTTGGCCACTTTTTCTTTCAAACTCTCCAACTCCCTCTCAAATCCTCTCTAACCCGCACCGGCTTCACCTCCAAAGCTCTGAAACTTTGATTTTTCACCTCCTAAACACTTTTATAACGTCAATCTACATTTCTTTTGTTGCTCATATGGATCAAATGTCTTTAAATCTTCCAATTTTTCCAACAAACTTCACCTTAATCCATATGCAAAGGGCTTGGATTTCTGAAAAAAGATTGCATCTTTTGCTTGCCCATGCATAAGAGAGTACAAAGGTATGAATTTTCTTCAATTTCCACGGTTAAAATGTTGTAGATGAGTTTTTCTAATATTGAGTATTTTTTTGGCCAAAAATTAGGATTTTTCATGTTCTCTTACTTAGTGAAATAACTCTTGAGCATCATGATTTTGGATTTATGATGAGTTAATGATGCTTTGGTACTTGATTCATTCACATGATCATTAGGGGATTTATGCATATGCTTAAGGGTAGGATTATGGTTATTATAATGATTAAGTAGTGATGCACATTTGCCTTGAATTGTTTTCCATTTGATCATTCTAATGATAGGATAATACTTTCATTCACATGATTATGTATGCACATTCAAAATACTGTGGAGTTGTTCAACACATTTCTGTTTTATTGTGAGCTTTACATGTATTCTTGCAGGTTGTGTTGAATTGATTGAAGGAGATTGACTTGGTTCTTGTTGAAGGAGTTTGGGCGAGTGAGAGTTGTGTATTGTGTTTGAAACGGGTAGCTACACCCTTTTTACTTCTTTGAGCTCATTTGTTCTATCCTCCTATTTTCACCACTACTCACTTGACAACATGTCTAGAGCACGGGGTCAACCCTCCAAAAGGGCGAGAGCTTCCTCTTCCTATTCCTCAGCCCCTTCATCTATAGATCCCTTGTTCTTTAGACCAACTGAGTTTATCGATCCATCATGTGAGGAATGGTATAATAGAAGAGCATCTAACATGATCATTGTAGAGTGTACATTCGCACCTACCCTATACCATGCCCTTCAATTAGGAATGATGTTTAGGCGGCTAGGATAAGGATCGATAGTACAGCTGAAAAGGAAGTATTGTCCAGTGCTAATCAAAGAATTCTATGCCAACATGGTTGACAAGGGCAATAAACACCTTCCCCATATTGAGACGAGAGTGAAAGGAATCCCCATTATTATCACACAAAATCACTTAGCAAATCTTCTCCAGGTGTTTGATGATGATTCTTGGCTAGGGATAGATGTTAACAATCAAAAAATTCTTTCTGACCCTAATTGAGATGCCAGTAGGACTAGAGCCACTCTAGGGTTGTATAAGCATAATGCCTTCCAGGCCAACAGTTTCTATTCCAAAAATGAACTTGCTGCCAACTTTAGAGCTCTAGTCTATATGTTTGGGTTCAATGTTATACCCTGTGCCAGTGGATTTAATGAGACCTGCCTTATTGACACCTATATTTTGCATAGGATGATGAACACCGTACCCATCCCTCTTGCACCCTTGATTATACAATCTATTAGGGATGTGGTTCGTCACCGTCTTTCTACCAAAGCCTTCACTTTCCATTAGTCATGATGAAGATTTTGAGAGACTTTGGTAATAGCACTGAGGGAGAATTGATAGAGGCTACCACTGAGCATGATATGGTTACAGAGCAAATACTGATGAGCTGCGGGTACAAGTACAACCAGGAATTGAAAAAGTGGCTAATCCCCTATGAGATCAGGTATCCCGGTCAGGTTAGGCCACCACTTGTGGAGGAGGAGCACCCACCACCACCATCACGAGCGCGAGCTAGTAGTTCTCAGTCCTAACCTAGGACTGACTTCGAGACTATAGTGCTGGGATAGTTAGCCAAACAGACGAAGATGCTCTTACGCTTGTAGGGATCCATCGACGACATTGCCCGGCGCCAAGCTACTATGGAGCAGCAATGGGCTGAATGGAGGCAGCATTCTCCAGGATAACATGGTGGTGAGGGCACTTCCGCCCCTGCTAATAATGATGATGAGGAGGAATGAGCTGATTGTTCCACACTTTCTCTTATTGTTCACTCTTATTTTTCCTTTATCTTTTCATGTCTTTTCTAGTTCGTTCTTGCTTACTTTTCCTCGTTTGTACTATTTTCTTTCTTGGGTTTTTGTTTTCTATTTTTTATGCTTTGGTGTGCTCTTTTGTATTTTTCTTTTTAAGTACTTTGCCAATGCCTCTTTCACCAGGAACTCAATGCTTGTACAATAAATTATGCAATATCTGGAAGTATTGTCTTTCTTATCTCTTCTCCTTTATATTTTTGGTCCCATGGCATTCTTTCTTCTTTGTTCTATTTATTTGGCCATTGAGGACAATGTCCAGTTAAGTGTGGGGGAGTGGTTTAGATTGAAAATTCTTCTATGCATCATCCTTTTATCCTTTATTCTTCTTGTGAGCAAAAATTTTCCAAAACCCAAAAATTTTCCAAATTTTTTCTGATCTTCTTTGAGAATTCAGGCGGTATTTTTAATACATGTCTTTATGATGAATTATAGAGAATATGTTCTTATGCATGACTTTTTGCACGCACTTGGACTAAGTAGTTCTTGATCATATGCTTTACATTATTCTTAAACCTGTTTTTTCACTAAAAATCATTGAGCATTCTAGAACTTACTTGAATACCTGTCGAGGTAAAATAAGAAAGACATTCATGATTTAACTTAGGGATGATGGTAATAGGCCTTCTATGGATAGTTTGAGCTTTTCAAGCCTACCTATTTTATTATCCCTAGTGCTTATTTTGAGCCTAAATTGATAATTTCTTTCTTAAAACCCGTTGTCATACTTTGTCCATTACTTCTTTCTAAGAGTTTGATTTATTTTCCAAATCTTTGATTGCTCTGGTTGGATAAAAGTATATGTAGGAGAATGTTGAGGAAGAATAATTGTGTAAAGATCATGGCTTGTTACTTTCAGTCATGCATCAAGAGTTGTGTTGAGCTGGAAAAAGAAAGAGAAGGAAGAAAAGAGACAGATTGAAAACAAGAAAAGAAAACAAAAAGCTGATAAGACAAGATGGAAAGAGAGAAACTGAAAAAGAAAAGAATAGCAGCAGTGGAAAACAAAAGAAGAGAGAAAAGAAAGAAAAGAGAAAAATTAAAAGAAAAAGATAAGAAAGAAAGATCACAAGAGGAATGGTGATTGAGCTGTAAAAGTTCAGTTTACATCAATTCTTTGACACCATTGGTGAAAAATTCGAGCGATCTTGGAAAAAAATAGAGCGGGTTGATGAAGAAGCTAAAAGGAAAAAAAGTGGAAAAATGCAAGATTTGCTTGAGTTGAACTGTAATTGCTAAACATGGTTATGGGTTTTGATTGATTTGGGAGTAGGAGAGCAAGAAGAGTTTGGAAATTATTAATACATTGTGTTTATCCTTTTCTTGCGAACTCTCATCTTCTTTGATATTTGAATTTCCTATATCCTTCATTTGACAAGATATATTATAGGCCCTTTAGCCTTACATTACAAGCTTAAAAGTCCTACCTAATCTAAGTAGAATCACGATATGTCTCGGATTAGTGGAGAGAGTGTATGAAAAGTAAGCTTATGGAATGTATATTCCCTTTGAACTAAATTCTTTCTAAAGGTTTGAGAATGTTGTTAAAGTATTGAAATGGTTCTATTAGTCAATATACACTTACACAAGTCCTGCATTTGTTGTGAAAGATATAGTAGCATGTGTTTTATGTTCTTGAATGAAGAAAGAATTGAAGATATTGTTTTGAAATTGTTTTGAGTGAATCTTTGAAAACTTGTGTTTTTCCTACTTGTCTTTGATACTTTGCTTGAGGATAAGTAAAGAGCTAAGTGTCGGGGAATATGATAGGGCCTAAATTAGTCATATTTTTCCTAGTTATTTGAGGCTATTTTTGTGATACATTTTGTTCAATAACTAGTCACATTACTTCATATTTGAGATTTTACCCTTGGAAAGGAGTTTTGTATGTTATTTCAGTTTTTAGGGGTAAAACAAAGCAAAAACGTCGCAAAATAGAACATAGGTCGTGCCAGACAGGCCAAAGGAAGTGGCGCCGGCCATATGCTGTTGGCATGCACTTCAAGATAACAAAAAATTGTTGAAACAAGACCGGAAAAGAACTGAACCGGAGCCGGCTCTAGCAGCCAAGGCAGCGCTAGCTATACTTCGGAAAGCATTGTGCAGAAATTAAGAAAAAATCGACGAACAACTAAAGAAAAAGAACACAACCGGCCCGAGTCGGCAGTGCCCTGAGGATAAGGCAGTGCATTGAATTTTGCATGCGGATTTTGGTAATCTGTAGAATTTTAGTATCTTTCTATTTCTACTCGGCCAAGAACCCTACACCAACGAGTTTAGGCACTTCATAAGCCTATAAATAGATGGAAAATATAAAAGAAAAGGGAAAATTCTTAGACCATCATAGAAAATCACTCAAATTAAAGGAGGAATTCTTCAATTCAAGGAGGGTTGTGCAAGAAGGTCTACAAGGGAAGAATAAGGAGGCTTGTCTATGACTACTTTCTTTTACTTTGTTTTCTTTTTCTTCAACAATGATGTATTAATTGTTTTATTTTAATTTGACATTGTTTTAGGTATTCATGATTTTTAGAATTACTTTGATCTTTTTATTAATTGATTATTATTCTTAGTATTTAATTACTTGTGCTTATTATGAGATTAATTGGTTGTTTCTTTCTATTAACTTACTTGAGAAAGAGGTTGATGGTGGTTTCAATTTGTTTAATTCAAATTTGTTGTCTCTTAAGTTGCATGAGAAAGCGGTTAAGTGCTAAGAACTAGGTAATGGAAGGTTAATTGATATCTGCCAGAGTATGGATTCATTGGTTAATTTCATGTTTTAAGTTTGCTAGAGTATGGAAATTTAATCAAGGATTGTGTTTAATACATCTTTTGGGTGAATTAGTTTAGATAGAGTATGTTGTGCTAATTTGTCTAGAAGATAGTGAATTCATGGATTGAAAAAGAAGTGAGTTTATCTTAATACTTCATGATGCCAAGAGAATAATTAATTATGATAATGATTCGGTCCTTTAAGATCATATTTGTCAAAATAATGGTTTAAGTTACATAATTCTCCGTACTTAACATGTATATATTCTTTTATTTTATTTTATTTTATTTTTCTTTTTATTTCTTTTCACTTTATTAAGTCAGTTAAACAATGAAAGAAAAGTGATTAATGCATACTTGTTTCTAGATGATCGACACTCGTTTGAACCCTATGCTATGCATAATGATGTATATGCTTGATCATATGTGTAATTTAGGGTTATCGTTTTAGTTTAAACTTGATTGGGAATGTGCTTATTTTTATATGATTTTTATATCCAAATAAATACGCACCAATGGGTCCCTGTATTATTCTGAGCTTTCTTCTTCATGAACTTCCTGGGTTGGGCCCTAATTCTAGAGAAAAAAAAAAAAAGAGAACTAGTAACTAAAATCTTCGATACAGGCTTCATGATTTTTTCAATAACCGGGGTTTCTTTCAATAACTCAAATAGAGATATACTCAACCTGTTCATGTTATAGTTTAACTTAAATTGAGAATATGAATTTGGCAAAGTCACAAGAACCATGTTAATTTGGCTCTAAAAATCGATTGTTACCCCTAGGACATTAGCCTTCTCAAAATCAGCAATCATCTTGAGCATATACTCACGAATCGATGCCCTCTCAGCCATCATAGCATTCATGATTTCCCTAAGGACTTCCTGCCTTGTAGGTCGGCTCTTGTCTACAGATATGGTGCACAACGATATATCGATATCATACGTAGTAGTTATGTTATCGTGCTTAAATTGTAGAACATTAGACATGGAAGCCAACATATAGTATCTAACCATCTTATTATCTTTTCTCCATGCCTTCTCAGCCTCATGATCTTAATCCATGGAATCTTCTCCAAGTTTAGGATAGGTATCGGTTAGAACATACTTGTACTCTTTCGCAGTGAGTACTATGCTTAGATTCCTTTTCCAATCCATGTAATTAGATCCAACTAACTTATTCTCTTTGAGAATGATGGACAAAGGACTAAAACCAGACATTTCTATTGATTGAAAAAAAAAAACTTCATTCAGAAAAATGTTTATATTGAAAAACATATAAAAAAGCATCATATTATTTCTATGATATGGTTAACCTATTAAAACATTATCAAGAAAGATGAAAATTTTTATTATTAGAAACATTGACAAAGTCTCGTAGGAAAGTTAAAAATTTTCTAAGTTAACTATATAACCATCACAAATTAAACTTCTTTAATATGTAATGATTCAGAGATAGTTCCATCGACAAGATGACCACTACTCTCACTACCTACGGATAATCTAGTATTAATACCTTCAACGATAGGCTAGTTGACACTAGTACCTATCATAGCTATTAATTATAATTCCTCCGTTAGTTCTAGATTCTCGTGAATATCCATCCTATAGAAGGCCATGCTCAGAATAACACGAGAATAACTACAATCTCTAGCAGGAATTCGTGATGGAAGTCGTGGGGTTGTTTTAACCTCTCTCCCACTTAATCTTTTGAGAAAAATAGGTTTTTGGTAAAAAAGTGTTTTCTTTAAATTAAATGATTTTTCTTAATTTTAATGAAATCCCAAAAAATTCAACCATTATTCTCCATGTCATTGATAAAATCCTTTAAGAGAATAAACTATGAATTTTTATTTTCACTACTTAAGTGAAAACCGTTTTCTAGGAATTAAACTTAAAATACTTAAATTCAAAATAGTCTCCATGTCAAGGATAAAACCTTTTGGAAGAATAACCCATGAATTTTATTTGAAATTCCTTAATTCCAATTAAAAAACATTTTCCTTTAATTGTTTTATCTAAAGAAATAATTAGTTTCTCAAAAAACCTTTGTGCATTTGATCACAAAAATAAATAAAATAGCCATGCTCCAATAATAACTTTTTACATGCTATTTCTAACCTTTAATTCCTATGTGACAAAATAATGTATTAAACATCATAATAATAAAATTAAAATATCTTGTTTAATCCTAAGGTGGTTCCTTCTTTACTAACCATTTTCATGCAAAATTATTTATCACAATATATAAAACATTGCAAGAAAAATAACCTCGAGTGATATGGGCCCAAAAAGAAAAGGGAAAACTACAAGGCAAAATTAAATGGAAAAATTGAACAGCAAATTCCAGTAGTTGAATTTAAATACAATATCAATCAACTATGCCTTTCAAAACAAGGTGTACACGAATTTTATGAAAAACAAATAATAATAAATACAAATGCCTATATCTGCACATACAAGATGTACAAAAAATCTACCCATATAAAAAACCAAGTGGGATCTATACAATCGCAAAGATTAATTTTTTTTTAATTAGTAAAGGAACCACCTTTCTGGTTATTAACCCTAAGCATGCTCCTAGATTATAACTATAGCTCTGATATTACTTGAAGAATCAAGGAAAAATAAAAACTTGGTGAAAAAGAGCAATTTTAAATTTTTCCCGAGCCAAAGTCAACGAATACTTACTTTTAGATCGCATAGATTGAATAACCAGAGGATTTGGGTATGAGGGAATGCTTTGGTTTGTCACGGCTACTTGTTCCGCAAGAATACCTACCTAGCGTAGACTCATTCGCATCAAACACGTGAACCAAAATTGCTTGCTTTCAATCTTCCAAAGTATTCTAGAACCTCCTACGGGCTATCTTGGTATAGCACATCAATTTCTTAACCCCAATGAGTGAATTATTGTCCTTGATTTTCTTCCAAGTCTCTTGCCACACCAACTCAATCACTCTTAGGAAGGGTAGAAGGTGTTTTCTAGCCCTATTTCCACCTAGATTTCCAAACTTTCACTCCAAGATTATTTTTGCTCAATCATGTGGCTTGTGAAGAATTTTTCCGAAAGCAATTGAAGCAATGAATTTTGGCACAAAGGGGGAAGGATTTCTTGCTAGGGAGAGAGAAAAAGTGTGTGTGACACCTGCTTTAGGATTTAGGGTGCCCTTATTAATTAATTAATTCACTTAGGTCTAATATAAAATTATCCAAGATAATTAATTAATAAACTAATTAAATTAAATTAGCCTAATAAATTATTCTACCACAAATAAATAATT
The DNA here is from genome assembly GCA_026120185.1 of Voacanga thouarsii. NCBI lineage: Eukaryota > Viridiplantae > Streptophyta > Magnoliopsida > Gentianales > Apocynaceae > Voacanga > Voacanga thouarsii. The sequence continues at coordinate 1,681,425 of JANUWF010002331.1, forward strand.
AATTGGACTGCTAGAACAATTCTTCCAATATTAATTCACCTAATAAGCCCATATAGTAAATAAATTTACTAAGGTTACTTAAACTATTTTGGGGACCAAAAGACATTATTCTTGGCTACTTAAATAACCAAAATACCCATGCTAACAAATAGACATATTTTATTATTTTAAATATTTCATTTATCACTATATAGAAATACTAACCCCAAAAATAATATTGCAAGCACAATGTCCTCGACCTACAGGTTTAACGACGAAAATACCCCGCTACATAACACCCATAATTGAGATAGGAAAAATGCACCAACACCTTCCTAAATGACATCTACCATCTTTGGATAACTAGTTTGATAATCCATAACTTCTTGTATATACCTATTTAAAGAAAATTGAGGTAAAAGTGCCAGAGAAAAATTAATAATCAAAGAGGGTAACATTGAGATACTCTAAAGTGCTGAGCTCTTCACCCAAATAGGACTTAACTCGACTTTCATTCAGCTTAAAAATCCCCTTAGTTGGGTGAAAAACCTTAATAACCCCAAACAGGCAAACTCAATATATCTTATATGGCCCCGACCACAAGGACTTCAACTTACCCAGAAAAAGTCTAAGCTTAGAGTTAAATAATAACACATTGTCCCCTTCTTTGAACTCTTGAGGGGAACTTATATGCCTATCATGCTAGCATTTCATCTTATCCTTGTAAATCCAAGAATTATGGTAAGCATCATTATGCTACTCCTCCAACTCATTTACTTGAAGCAATCTCTGTTGTCCGGCAAGTTGAAGATCAAAATTAACAAGTTTAATTACCCAATAAGCCCTATGTTCAACTTCTACTGCTAGATGACATGACTTCCTATACACTAATCTATAGGAGGTTGTACCAATAGGAGTTTTGAAAGCAGTCCGATAAGCCAAAAAAGTATCATCTAATTTCAAACTCCAATCCTTCCTTGTATGATTAACTGCTTCTTCCAAAATTCTTTTTAACTGTTAATTTACCACCTTAACTTGGCCACTTGTTTAGGGATGATAAGGAGTAGAAACCTGATGAGTAACATCTAAATGTTTGAGAGCTTTGTCCAATTGGATTTTGGAAAAGTGTGTTCCCCTATAACTAATGAGTATCTTAGGTACACCAAAATAGGTAAAAAGTTTTTAAGAAATTTAACTACAACTCGAGCGTCATTAGTAGGTAAGGCTTGTGCCTCAACCCACTTAGACACATACTCAACCGCAAGATGTATTTGTTACCCAAAGACTTTGGAAATAGGGCCATGAAATCAATCTCCAAACAATAAAAAATTTCACAAGCTTGAAAATTTTGCAATGGCGTCCCATTAGATTTAGAAATATTACCTATACGTTGACACTATCACAATTTTGGACAAATCTATAAGAGTCCTTAAAGATTATCGGCTAATAAAATCCAAAGTCAAGCGCATTTCCTACAATGTTGTTAGCTTGGTAGTGTCCTCTTATGGGTCCTTCATGACAATATTTTAAGTTGTTTGCACTTTTTGCGAAATCCACACATCTCCAAATGATTTGATCTGCCCAACACTTAAACAAGTAAGGATCTTCCCAAAAGTAATCCGTTACTTTGTAGAGGAATTTCTTCTTTTGTTGGGCTGTGAAATCCTCTAGAACAATTCCTGTTACCAAGTAATTAGCAAAATCTACAAACCAAGGTGTTTGAGAAATCTCACAATCAACAAGTAGAAGTTGTTTATATGGGAAGGTGTCATTGATGTCCTCATCGGCCAATAACTCTAAGTTCGGATTTTCCAACTTAGATAAGTGATCTAAAGATAAATTTTCTGCTTCCTTTTTATATCTAATCTCGAAGTCGAATTCTTGCAACAATAAAACCCATCTTATCAATCTTGGTTTAGAATCATACTTGGTTTGTAGGTATTAATGGGCAGAATGGTCCGTATACACAATGACTTTGGATAAAACAAGAAAAGAATGGAAGTTATCAGAAGCAAATGCTATTGCATGCAATTCTTTTTCCGTTGTGGTGTAGTTCTCTTGTATCGTCGTAAGAGTTTTGCTTGCATAGTAGATTAGTTAAAAATTCTTATTCCACTTTTGTCCAAGCACCGCGCCTACTGCATAATCACTTACATGACAAATTAATTCAAAAAAGAAGATACAATCTAGTGTAATTTAAATAGAAGAGTTGATTAATTTCTTTTTAAGCACATTGAAGGCATTGAGACATCTATCATCAAAATAAAAAATAACATCTTTTCAAGTAAAGAGCTAAGAGGTTTAGAAATTTTTGAGAAATCTGAGATAAACCTCCTATAAAAGACTGTATAACCAAGATAGCTTTGAATAACCTTCACAGAAGTGGGAGGAGAAAGTTTCTCAATTGTCTCAGTTTTCACTCTGTCAACCTTAATACCATTCCTTGAAATCTTGTGTCCTAATACAATACCTTCTTGCACCATGAAGTGATATTTTTCCAAAATAAGCATGAAGTTGGTCTCTTCATACCTTTGAAGCACATTTTCTAAATTGGAAAAAATAAGCTAAAAGAATTACCAAAAATAGAAAAATCATCCATAAATACCTCTATGATGTCTCCTACAAGTGCTTCAAAAATAGCCATCATACATCTTTAGAAAGTTCCTGGAACCTTACAAAGACCAAAAGGCAGATGACGATATGTAAAAATACCAAAAAGGCATGTAAAGGTGGTCTTCTCTTGATCCTCCAATGCTATAGGAATTTGAAAGTAACCAAAAAAACTATCTAAAAAGCAATAAAACTCATGTCCAGCTAATCTTTCTAACATTTGATCAATAAAAGAGAGAGGAAAATGGTCCTTCCTAATTACCTCATTTAATTTCCTATAATCAATACAAACTCTCCAATCGGTCACCAATCTCATTAGGATCAACTCATTTTTTTCGTTTGGGCTCACCGTCATTCTTTCTTTCTTCGGTATCACTTGTTTGGACTTACCTAAATACTATCTGAAATATGATAAGTGATATCAGAATCTAAGAGTTTAATCACCTCACCTTTTACCACTTTGCTCATATTTGGGTTCAAACTACGTTGGGGTTGCATTATAGGCTTTATTGCTTCTTCTATCAATATTTTGTGAATGCAAAAACAATGGCTAATTTCCTTAATGTCCATGATTTTTCATGCTATGAGTCCCTTATATTTTCCCAATAGACTTACCAATTTGGTCTTTTGTTCACAAGTGAGGTCTATTGCCATGATCACTAGCAGTTTTCCTCCGTGAGCCAAAAATGCGTATTCTAAGGGCTCGGGGAGGTCTTTTAGGTCCAATTCTAGTGGTTCCTCAATGGATGACTTCATCCTTCCCTGACTACTTTTGTCGATTTCTTCAAATTCTCCCAACTTACGGCCCTTATTTGAATCCTCTAAACATGCACTTGATTGTTCTATCAAATCTATAGACAAATTAACAAATGATTTCTTCACAAAGTCAAAGATAGACTCATCAAGAATATTAATCCTTAAACAAGAATTATTAGCAGCTATAGGATGTTTCATGATTTTGTGGATTTTGATAATGGCTTCTTCATCACCAACCCTTTGTGTTAATTTTCCCTTATGAACATCTATTAATGCTTTGCCAATAACTAGGAAGGGTGTCGGCCAAAGATTAAGGGAACTTTAGAATCTTCATCCATATCAAGAATAACAAAATATGTAGAAAATATGAATCTTTCCACTTTAGCTAATACATCTTCACTATTCCCCTAGAATATTTAATAGATATATCTGCAAGTTGAATACTCATTCTAGTAGGCTTATGCTCACCTAGGCCTATCTTTTTTAAAGTTTTCTGTTGAAAAGATTAATACTAGCACCTAAGTCTGCTAATGTATTAGAAAGTGTAAAAGTACCAACAAGATAAGAAATAGAATAACTCCTTGGATTATTTTCTTTACGTGGTAAAGTTCATCGCTCTTGAAAGACGGTAGAGCATTCTTCATTTGAAGCCACAATGGATAATTCCTCCAACCTCTTTTTATTGATTAGTGTGCTTTTGAGGAACTTTGGATATTCGGGCATATGTATCAAAACCTTATTGAGTGGGATGTTTAGGTCTAATTGTTTGAATATTTCTAAAAACTAATCAAATTGCACAACCTTTCTTAATTTTTGTATTTGAGTAGGGTAAGGTACCGGTGGCTGAAAATCTAGATTTTTAGCTTGCTTTTCAAGTGGCTCACTAAGAGGGGTCCGCGTCGACCCAACTTCCTGAGATGGTATCAGTTCCGTGCTAGAATCGGGTAGCTCCTTACTACTTCATAATATAATAGCAGCAGAATCTTGTTATGTCTCCACACCTGATGGTGACTTTATCACTAGATCCACTAGAAACCAAATATTCCTTTGTATGTTTCCAATCATTTCCTCAAATTTTACCAATATGTTATCTATCTCGTGAAATTGTTTGGTCACATAGGTGGCAAATTTCCCCAAAACCCTTTCTAAGAAAGTGGAGTCAAATGGCTGAGGTGTCACCTCTTGAGATAGGTTAGGGTATTGTCCGATGTTCCAATTGGCCATGTTACCAGCATAAGCTAGCTTGTTAGTGTCATATAGGTATAGTACAATATTAAATCAAGTTAGTTATTTAAGGTTCACGTATACATACAACAAGATATGGCACTTAGTTACACGAAGAACATATATACATATTTATATATTTATGTATAGACATATAAACATGGTTAAATCAATGAAATCTAAGCTTTCATGATATTGTTCCCTAGTAACGGTGATAAAAACTTGATGCATAAATTTTGAGTGTATAAAAATCATTAAATTTAAATCCATCCCTAGCCAATGTTTAATTAAAACATTAATCCCAAATTACACATATGAGCAAGTACACTCATCACAAGCATAGTATAGGGAATGAATGAGTATCGATCCTCAAAGCAACAAGTACACACTCATCACTTTTCATTCATTATTTAACCGACCTAATAAAGTGATAATATAATGAAAATAAAAAATAAGCAAAATATACATATATAACTCAAGAATGCAATTTCAAGTAACTAGACAATTATCTTGGAAACATAATATTGAATCACTTAGCATTTATCACAATCAATTGTTATCTTGGCTTCATAAAGGAACTTAAGTAAAATCCAATCATTTCCCAAGTCATGAACTCACTAATGTAGACTACACTTTTTCCTAATCCATAGAACCATTATCTCTTGATTAATTTAGCAGATTTCCCAATCACCTTAAAATAGACAAAAAATGCCTAAAATTCTTCCTTCAATAATTATCCATATACTCTATGTGATAATAAACATGAAATTAGTTAATAACCCTATGCTCTCAGTGAAATCAACTAATCTTTGATCACTTTATTTTATTAATCTTAATTTCATTTTCCAAGCCCATTAAGATTTAACAAATATGAAATCAATGCAATGAACTTCTAATGTCATTTCCCAAGTTAATTAGAAGAAAACACATTAATAAATCAATGATACCAAGTAATCAAATACTAAGTATAACAATAGATTGATCAAAATCCCAATTAACTCAAAATCATAACCTCCAAAATAATATCCAATTACAATCAAAAAATAAACCACATCATTTTTCTAGAAAAGTAAACAAAAGATAAAAGATAGAACTCATAGATGAGCCCATCTTCTTCTCTTCAAAACCTCATTTGAGCAATGCTCTTTTCAGTGATGAATTTGTCTTTCAAAAATAAGTAGCTAGTTTGGATCCTTCAATTCACACCTTTCTCTTATGTATTTTTTTTTTTTTATTAGCTTCATTGACACCAAAATTCATGGCTTGAGAAGTCTACTCTGAGTAAAATTCAGAAAATACCAAAATCCTTTTCAAGATACCAAATTCGCGTGAAAATAGAGTTGCACCGACTCTGAACACATTGGACCCGGTGCCTAGTCACTTCAACCAGCCTGGTGCTGGGTTGTTCTAGTTGGCTCCTTAAAATTGCTTTTTTTTCTTTGCTTTTCCAAAAGTAAACCTGGCACCGATTTGTTAGCTCGAGCTGGCGCTAGGTTAAGGCCAAAATTGTTAGTGTTGTGCCCTTAAGGTAATCACTTGAATTTTGTATATGACACATTTGCATTTATAACACAGGGCATTATTTATCTTTTATTTTTTTTTCTTTACCTACATGTAAAATAAATGTTAGATAAATTCCCTAATATAACACTGTGTTAAGGGAATCATGATAGAGATCATGATGTGAGATTCCTACTACACTGTTTAGTGTTAATACTTAAATAATCCCTATTCGTAATATTAATTAAATAGGACATCATTAATGCATTATAACTAGCACGTATTAGACTTCCTAATCTGATTTGACAAGGTTTCTCATATCCGTGAGTATTGAGGTACTCGAAGTTAACATATGGATGCTTGTTAATAGAACAAGTACATTGGATGACCTGGCTCTGAGATAATCACATAGATAACTATGTAGTGCCAGCAATATAATCTAGTTATAGCAAACGTGCAAGTATCCTTAGACTTGAGATCTCCAAGGTACTTTGTTTGCTAGCATTGTACTTTGATTCTAATCTCTGGAGCTAGATTGAGGGCCGCCTATGGCATTGATAGTGGCTACAACGTGAGGTAAATGAAAGTAGTTGAGATGGTTAATAAATAATTCACCACTCCTAATAGTATGGGTGAATATCTCACGGCCACTTATTGGAATTACTACTTGTGAAATCGTTGGCCAATGTGATTGTATATTGGAAATAGTTTCAATTGATATACATGTAAAGTAGTCGATTCCTGGTACAAGTACTAACATATTTGAGCCATAATTAATATATATGTATATATTCTACAAGAAGTTGGCGTTAATTTCGTACTCCAAACTAAATGAGATATTGTATGGTGAAAGGAGTTTATTACAATGTAGTTTGTTATGGAAGGGTTCATGTCAAGCCACTTGATTTCCTAGACTCTTGGGTGGTCATGATGTGTTACTAGATACCACTCATGCTTTGCTAAATTTGGGTTTTAAAAACCAATCCTGTTTAGAATTAATAGGTTAATTCTAAATTATTAAGGATTATTAATCTTAAATATGTTTGGATTAATTCATATTTACTATCAATAGATCGGGAAACATAATATGTTACACATAATAGAGGATTACGTACTCTAGATGTTATATGATAACATTGTGAGAATAATTGTGAGAAGTAGAAGTTGTTTGGGCCTAATTATAATTAGTTATAATTTTTAGGCTAAATTATAATTGTGAGAACATGAAGGTTCCAATTATAATTTCATTAGATTTCACAGAGGTTGTATCGGCATTATTTTTTAGGCTTTTTCCTTAGAATATGTCATGGTTGCATTATCTTTTAGATACACAGAGGAAAATCGGTCTCTTTGAAAATAACAACACACGACTCTCCCCTTCTTCTTCTCTATGATATTACCTTAGTTGTCACTATTTTTCTTGGCTAGCACAGAGACTATGTTCGGGTTTCATTGAGTAAGCATCCTCGTGTGTATATTATTAGAGGGAGTCTCACACTTAGGCTCCAGTGGCGATGACGAAAGACTCTGGTTTTGTGCTGGATTGTGCCTCAGCAATCGAAAGAAATTTTTGAACAATAGAGACCTGAGAGAAAGGTATATTTTTACTATTTTAATCTGTATCATTACATACATGGAGTCCTCCTCTCATAGAATCCTTTCATTTCTACTGCTAATGAATATTTGATGCATGTATGGATTCTAATAGTGGTATCAGAGCCACTTGTATGTATTTTATGGATATTTGTTCACCATGAAAGCTATTTCATGTTTGTCTCTATTTTCCATTTCATGTTGCGATCATGTTTCTGGAAAAATTATTTTCCATTAATTTTGTTGCCTATGTCTGCGCATATGTTTGGATCATAAAAAACGTTTCTATGATTCATTTTGATTAAGAATTGTTCTGTTCTTGGGTCTGAGTCCCTTGGTTGTTTTTCCTTTCTCTGTATTCTGGAAAAATGGTTTTCATTCTAAGAGAAAGTGGTGAATGCATTGATCTCTGGAAATTGTTTCCAGGACTTCAAAATGACATTATGAATGCTAAATGATTTCCATTGTATATTGAAAGCTGTGAAACCCCACCTAAAGCTAACCCTAGAGTAAGGGGGTCGGGATGCATATCATATTATTTTGCTTGAATATATATATTTTTGAATAATTTTATGTGCTTTCGAATTGTGGTTTATGGGTTAAAAGGCTTAGTTATGCTTATTGAGTAGGAAGGGTAAAATGATAATTTTGCTTGAGGTCAAAATAAGAAGATAGCTTGAGGATTAAATAAGAGGAATATGTGGGTGAGGAAATAAGAACAAGAGTTGTTGTGGTTTAGTGGTTAGAGCCTTGGAATTAATCTCTAAGGTCATGAGTTCAAAACCCATCATCTAAGTTTTTATCATGATTATCTTAATTAAGTTTGAATTTTTGTTTTCTTGCATTCCATAAAAATAGGAATGTTATCTTAGGGGAGACATGAAGAGAATGTCCAAATCTTATCATTGTGGAGAATTCTAGAGGAATTTTGTCCTTTTTATTACCTCTAGCTTTGTTCTAACATCTTTATAATTTAAATAAACCAAAACACATTAAATCTCTTCTTTTAAATTCCAAAAAAAATCTGTGATAATTCTTCAACATTGAAGGATAGAGGATTAGCTGAAAATAGGAGAGAAATTAGGATGAGTTTCCAAAAGAAATAAATCACCATGATTATACCTTCAAGCCTACCTTCACGTTGTTCATATTTTTAGTGAAGAAAATCTGGAAATTTTCTAGATTTTTTGCATACCAGCTTTTCAAAAAATTCAGCCAGTAAACCTACTCATTTGTTGCCAGAAAAATGGTCATTTCATGTGGCTTGAAGACTAAAAATTCTATGCAATTTTCGGACTGCACAAACTGTACAAAACCAGGAAAAAATTCTGGGCAGTTTTGCCACTTTCAACCAAGAAAATGAAGCTGCTTTAATCCATCTTCAAGCCAGCAAAACTTCTTTGTTTTTCCCCAAAGAAGGCTGAAAAACCAGCCTTAAAGGACCCTTGAACATCTCTCAAACCCTCTGCAAAACGGGCTGAAGACTTGCAGAAAATTGCACAGGAAAATTTGCAGCACACCTTCGAAACATGAGCACTATGAAACCAGAAATTTCCAGCCTTGTTCCCTTAGCCATAGACTGAAGAAACTACCCACAAACCTCTGCAAATTGAACCTTGTTCAACCATGGACTGAACACCATTAACCTGTACACTTACCTTGAGCACTTGGACTCCATAACCACACCTCAAACATCTCCTAAGATCACTCTATTCAAACTACATTTGAACTTCAAATTTTTCAGAATTTTTGTCCATGAAAACACCCCTTGTATTAAGCTATACAACCAGAATTCCTCTACCATTTAAGCTCCGAATTTTAGCCAGCCTTAAGCCTTATCAGACCTCATTCATTTCAGCAAAGCAAAACAAACCAGCCGACACCATTGAAGGGCAAAGAAACCTCCCTTAATCAAACACCATTAGCTAACCTCCTACCTCAAACAACTCCACAATTTTCTCTATTTGAAATTCAAATAAAATCTGGTCATTCTCTCTCTTTCTAGCTAAGACCAAAACTCCCATCTATCCTAGACCATTCGGCCAACATCATTTCAGATTTCGTGAAGCCTTTTCTCTCAATTCTCTTCAAAATACCAAGAACACCAAGAACATACACTACTTTTCTTCAAGCCTAAACCTACTCTAAACACCTCCAATCACTCTCAAATACTCCAGATCACTTCTACTTAATCCCTAGACTTCATTTCTGATATTTATAACACAAAAACACGCAAACAAGAATTTTCAATTGGATCAAAATCAGCTTTTTCTTGAAGGTCTCAAGAACATCAACAAGGTAAATCAAGAACAACCTTCTTGTTCATCCTCTTCCATTCAATTCTCGATATACCTTTCTAATGCTCTCTCTCTCTCTCTCTCTCTCTCTCTCTCTCTCTCTCTCTCTCTCTCTCTCTCGACCGAAATGGTTGATCATCAACCATGGCTGTTTTCTTACTCTTGGATAATTCAAGACCCTCACTCGCGTGGACCTTCTTAAATCTTCATCGAAGTAATCATCAACCAAGTATTTCTCCTTAACCTTTCTTTTTAATTCTGAATTCATGTCTCTTAGACGTTGATAGGGAGAATAGTTTATGAATGGGGGGTTGAGTATAAGCATATGTTTGAAGGGGTTGAGAGTATGACATGAGAGTGATTGATCATGTTTAAGCTATATGGATTTTCTTGTCAATCAATGTATGATCATTATGTCTTAAGAAAATTATGGATGGTTAAAGAATGTTAGATGAAATGACACCTTTGGTGGATAGGATTTTCATGTTCTTATCTTCATTAAAGCCATGGTTATGATTATGCTTAGTAGAGATTTGTCATGTGATAGCCTATGTAGATTTAAGCTTACGTTCATGAATGGATTAATTTTTTGTTTGATGTTAGAGAATATGTTCATGATTCTTGTTAGCAGTAGGAAAATTATTATCATGATGTTGTTGATCCTAAGTTATTTTAATTAGCAATTTTTAGTATCTTAATTAAAATTATTACTATATTTTTCCTCTAGGATTTCGAAATCTCTAGAAAGCTTTGGAAATGGGGTGTTAAATGAAAATTTGATATTTTACTAGTCAAATAAATAATATTTTTCATTAAAAATAATATATGCATTCATATAAAATTAAATAAGATCTTTTTATATAAATGCTATTGATAAATAAAATATTAATGACCTTGTAGGCCTATGTTTTCAGGTTGATCCGGCTGTGGAGATCAATAGCAAGACTGGTTGCCTATGTTTTGAAGACTTTATATTCACTACAAGAAAAATGCACTTTAGCGACGGAAATTAGCGACGGCTTTGTTACCGTCGCTAATTTGCGACGGAATAGCGACGGCAAACAAACATTTTTAATTTAAATTTATTTTTTAAAAATTTGTCAGAAGCCATAGCTAATCCCTCGCCAATTAGTGAGTGATTAGCTACGGTAAATGAAATTAACACTAATAATAATTAATTGTTCAAATGCCGTAGTTAATCCCTCGCTAATTAGCAAGGGATTAGCTATGGATTCTTGTCCCTCGCTAATTAGCAAGGGATTAGCTACGACATACGTAATTAGAACTTACACTAAATTAATTGAAAATGCCGCAGCTAATCCCTCGCTAATTAGCAAGGGATTAGCTACAGCTTATTGTCCCTCGCTAATTAGCAAGGGAATAGCTACGGCTTCAGAATCCCTCGCTAATCCGTCGCAAATCCGTCGCTAATTTACAAAAAAAAAAATACTATATAATTAATATAAAGAATAAAAAATCACAAGAATATCAATAGCCTAGTGGTGGAGCACGTGCTCCCCCACAACAAGGACGTGGGTTCGACCCCGTGTCCAACATAATCTCAAAAAATTATCTGCGCGGGTCGGGTCGGGTCGGTGGTCGGACTGAACCGGTTACGCCGGGTCTTGACTAATTAATTTTTTTTAAAATAAAATTCATTGGCCATTGCTAATCCGTCGTTAAATTTGGCCGTCGCTAATCCGTCGCTAAATTTAGCGACGGATTAGCGACGACCTTAATTGCAAATTTAATTATAAATATCATTACTTAATATCCGTCACTAATCCGTCGCTATTTGCGACGCCAGTCTTAGCGAGGTAAAAATCTGTCGCTAAACTTAATTAGCGACGGATTTGACCGTCGCTAAATTGTTGTTTTCTTGTAGTGATTGTTTTCTTTATGGATGTTTTGAGAGAGTGTAGCCAACAATTTATTTTGGATTTGTTCCTGTATTTATCTTTTGGGTTGTAATACGTTTAATTTTAAAGTATTTATTTTATTTTATCATATATGACCAAGTTATAAAGACCCCTTGTCCATTAGACGGGGCGACATCCCCGACCCTGTTGGGCCTAGGTTGTGGGGTGTTACAAAAGCCAATTTTCATGTTTGTGTTCTATACAGGAAATGTTTCTGTAATCCTATTTTTTTAAAGATTTTGTGTTGTTGGTTTGGTTCTAAAATGATTGTTTTATGAAAACACGATTGAAGATGAAATTGTTTCATAAGTTTTTCCTTGGATTGAACATGAACAGAATGTCAGTTCACAGAAATTTACTGCAACATTGAAAGAAAAATGATCTAGAAATTGTTTCAAGAAGACCAAGAAGAAAGGAGAAAAAAAAAAAAAACCCAAGCCACGGCTTGAGGCAAAATTGGCCCCAAGTCGCAGCTCACTCAGGCCCTGTTGCCCGAAGCTGGGAGACATGGGTCTTCCTCAATTCATCATGGGAACATCCTTCCTATGATTGGATTTTTTCCTCTTTGGCTCTCTCTCTCTCTCCCTCCCCCCCCTCTCTCTCTCTCTCTCTCTATATATATATATATAAATATATATAAATTCTCCATTTCAGTTTTTTTTTTTTTTTTTATGGTGACCTATGAAAGTTTTTTTCCTTTTTCCACTCAATGCCCAAAGCTTCCAAAAAATTGTGCTATGGGACAAACCAATATTAATTTCTAAAATGGGTTTTGGAAATTAATATATATTATCTAAAATAGTAATTTTAGATATGTAAAAAAAATAAGTTTGTTTACTAATTCTCGTTTTGAGAATTAAATCTAATTATGATTAGTTTTTAATTGAGACCCATGATTTGGGATAAAATTATATTTTGGAGATTAATATATTTTCTAAAATATTGAATATAGATTATATATTATTATTTAATTCCTAAAATATGATTTTAGAAATTAATAAATTTTCTAAAATATTGATTTTAGATTTTATCCTAATTCAATTTCTTCAATTAGATTTGAAAAATTAAATCTAAAATATTAATTTTACATTTTCTCTTAATTTAATTTCTAGAATTTGATTTTAGAAATTAAATCTAAATTTGTTTTATTTTTCTAAAAAAAAGGTTTTGGAATAATAAAATTATATGTTTAATTTTTGTTTAAGCATAATTAATGGCATGCTGGATAGTTATGGACTAAAACTAAATTATATTTGTTCATGCATTTTTATAGTTTTGGTTTTTATTAAATAGGACCTGTGATTCCTGCCTTCCCTATAATTTTTGTATAATTCACTTCTCATCTAACTCCCCTCGAACGTAACTCGGGGTTTCACTATTTAGCAAATTTATGTAACTAGATTACAAAGGTTAGATAGAAATAGAATTATTTTAAATTTTGGAGATGACGACTAAAACGAGGTGAGAGGGTAAGACTATCTACTTAAAACATACATGAACACATAGGGTTAACCATGTTAATTTCCTTTTTGGCTCAAGAAAATTAATTTAGGGGAAGTCCATAACCATACCACGTAATCGCTTTAATACTATGATTTTCAATTTATGTAATTTATTGACAATTTTATGCATTTCATTTGATGAAATCACTAAAAGGAATAAATCTCTCAATTAATTTTAAACATAATTCCTTCCGTTAATATAGTAAGAACGCGAACCTTTTTTTGAGACCTAGTTGTTAGGCTAACCCAAGCCTATTTGACATATAGCATGTTCAAGCTATAGAATTAAATTCTCATGGAATTAAATTCTTGATTAATGGGTCGGGTTTAACTAAATTCTTTATCCCAGTTCGGCTAACTCAAACATAAAGAAATTTAGAGGAAATATTGGGGAGCCCGAAAGGCTATAAGATTAAAAGATGTTAATCACCCAATGATCCGGTAATTACATATGATATAATTGGTATTGGATACCTATCATTGAACTCAAGGGTGGCTTGTTGGGCAAACCAAAGGTTATTCTCGAGGAATTTGGATACCGATCCACTAGGAATGCTTCCAATGTGATTTTTCGAATCAATAGTAGGGGCAATTGGTTTGAGTAAAATAGTGGAACAACAATGAGATTAATTAAAGACCTAATTATTTGCATTACATGTGCATATACACTTAGATAATCTTTTCTATCTTTACATCAAGGTCATTTGCATCATGTCAACTAACCTAAACCTTTGTAGCATCTTGGAAACCAACAAACTCACAGAATCAAACTATCTCGACTAGTATTGAAGTTTGAGAATTGTTTTCAAATTGGAAAAGTTTCTTTACATGCTAGATGCTTTTATTCTGCCATCTCTAGCCCAAGATGCTCATGCTGTTCAGAAAAAGCATCAAGAAGACAGTGACACAACAACTTGAATTATGTTGGTGTCAATGTCTCCTGAGCTACAAAAACAACACGATTATATTGCTGGTCAAACGATTATTCTCCATCTTAGAGAGCTGCTCGATCAACAAGAAAGAACAGAGAGATATGGGATCTCTAAAGAGCTGTTCCGATCTAAGATGGCCGAAGGTTCCTCTGTGGCCACCCATAGGTTGAAGATACTGGGCTTGATAGAGAAGCTTACATCTCTTGGGTTCATAATGGGCAATAAATTAAGTATTGACTTAATTCTGCAATTTTTGCCCAAAACGTTTTCACAATTTGTGATCAACTATCAGATCAACAAGATTGAGTTTATTATTCCCGAGTTGATCAATCTTCTCAAAATTGTGGAGTTCTCCATGAAGAAGGAATCTAATATAATCTTTATGGTAGTATCTTCCTCTTCTAAGAAGAAGATTTCTAAGAAGAAGAAGAAGGCTCCCACTAAGCCCAAATGTGGTGTGAAAAAAAAAGGACGCAGCTACCAAAGGCCCATGCCATTACTGTGGCAAGATGGGTCATTGAAGGCCTAACTACAAGGCCTACTTCAAGACCGTGAAGGTAATGAAACAAAAGGATAAGCTTGTAGGTACTTCTACTTCTACTCCTAATATATTTATAATTAAGATAAATACTGCCTTTAGAAATGAGATATGGGTGCTGGATACCGGATATGGAACTCATTTGTGCAATAACTTGCAAGGACTAAAGGGCAGTGGAAGGCTAGAGAAATGTGACGTGGTCCTATGTACTGCAAATGGAGCAAATGTTGTTGCACTTGCTATGAGGACATACAAGTAAACCTACCTTTAGGATTAGTTTTAGAATTGCAAAACTGTTACTTTGTAGAAGTTTTAATGAAAAACATTTTCTCAATTGCTTGTTTAGACTTGTATGGATTTCATTTGATATTTAAGAATAAATGTTGTTCTTTTCAACGAATGATATTCATTATGGTTCTGTAACATTAGTTAATGGTTTATATATTCTAGACATGGATAATTCAATTCTCAATATAAATAACAAGAAACCAAAGATTGATAACCCAAACACCTCTTACTTATGGGATTATCATTTAGACCACATAAACGAGAATCATGTTTCTAAGTTACACAGGCTTGGTAACTTAAGGTTATTTGATTATGAATCATATGGCGCTTGCGAGTCTTGTTTACTAGGTAAAATAGATAAAACTCTTTTTTTTTTTTTTTTGGAAAAGGAGAGAAGGCCAAAGAGTTATTAGAACTCATATATTTTGATGTATGTAGCCCAATGTCTATACAAGCAAGAGGAGGTTATAACTATTTTTTAACCTTTATTGATAATTTTTCATGATATAGGTATTTATATTTATGGAAATACAAATCTGAAGCTTTTGAAAAGTTCAAAGACATCAAGAATGAAGTAGAGAAACAACTTGGCAAAAGTATTAATACTCTAAAATCGGATTGAGAAGGTGAATATCTAAGCTAAGAGTTTTAGGATAATCTTAGAGATAATGGATATTATCTCAATGGACTCCACCACATACACCTTAACATAATGGGGTATCTAAGAGAATGAATCGAACTCTTCTAGACATGGTACAGACCATATAGCTTCTGCAAACTTGCTAAAATCGTTTTAGGGGTGCGCACTAGAGACTTATGTTTATATTCTAAATAGAGTTCCATAAAAAACAGTTGATTCTATCCCATTTGAGATGTTCTTTGGCAAGAAGCCAAAGTTATCTCACTTGAGAGTATGGGATTGTCTTGCTTTTGTCAAATGGCTACAGTCAGACAAACTTGAAAATATGTCTGGCAAGTGTTTGTTTGTGGATTATGTTAGTGTTATGCCCTAGAGGCAATCACTTGTACATTGTATATGACACATTTTATTTTAATAAAAGGATTTATTTATCTAACAGTTTCTTTTGCTTACTTTGTGTAATATAACTATTAGATAATGTCCCTAGTACAACACTGTGTTAAACAGATCATGATATGAGACTCTTACTACACTATATAGTGTTAGTACTTAAATAATCCTTAGTCGTACTATTAATGAGACAGGACATCATTAATGTGTTAAGACTAGCTTGTGTTAGACTTCCTGAATTGATCAAGCGATGGTTCTCATATCCGTGAGTATTGAGATACTCAAAGTTAACATGTGGATACTTGTTAATAGACCAAGTTCATTGGATGACCTAGCTATGAGATAATCACATGGATAACTATTTAGTGCCAGTGATATAATCTCAATATAGCAAATGTGCAAGTATCCTTATACTTGAGATCTCCAAAGTACTTTGTTTGCTGAGCATTGTGCTTTGATTCCAATCTTTGGAGCCAGATCGAGGGCTGCCTATAGGATGGATATTGGGTACATTGTAAGGTAAACGAAAGTAGTTGAAAGGTTCGATAAAGGATTCACCACTCCTAATAGTATAGGCGAATATATCACAACCACTTGTAGTAATTACTACTCGAAAAGTCCTTGGCTAAGGCGTCTGTATATTGGAAATAGTTCCAATTGATGCACATCTAGAGTAGTGGGTTCCTGATACAAATACTATTATATTCGGACCAGAATTAATATATTCTGGAGGGAGTTGGCACTAATTCTATACTCCAAACCAAATGAGATATTGTATGGTGAAAGAAGTTAATTGCACTATTGTTTGTTATTGAAGGGTTCATGTCAAGCCACTTGACTTCCTGGACTCTTGGGTGGTCATGATGTGTTGTTAGATACCACTTATGATCTGGGAATATGGGTTTATTAATTGATGAATTAAAAAACCAATCCTGATTAGAATTGATATAATTAATTCTAATTAATTATGGATTATTAATCTAAAAAACATTTGGATTAATTCATATTCGCTACCAATTGACTGGGAAGCCTAATAGGTCACACACAGTAGAGAATTATATACTCAAGATGTTATTTGATAACATAGTGGGGTTAATTGTGAGAAAGAGAAGTTGTTGTCGATAAATTATAACTAGTTATAATTTATGGTCCAAATTATAATTGTGAGAACTTGATGTTTCCAATTATAATTAGGGAATGCTAACTGTTTTAGAAATCTCAGTTGGAGTATTCTTTTTTGGCATATTTTGTGTAATATATAGAGATATATTCATGCAATTCTAGGGAGTAGAAGACACGTAAACTATCCAAAACCCTCTCTTCTCTCTCTCTTGTGGTTCTTGCAACCAAACCTTAGCCGCCACTTAGTTTTTCTGCTAGTATAGAAAACTTCGTGCTTAAGGGTATCCTCTGTGTGGATTTCTCTAAGAGAGAATCTCACACTATGATTATATTGGTTGGATGTTCAACTCTCATGGTGTTTGAACAAGATGATTGTTGAATCGTGCCTGACTTGAAGAAGAAAAGTTTTTGTTCTTCAAACAATCATAGAAAAGTAAAAAGCTATTACCTTTGTTTTCTATATATCTTGTTTTCCACACATATGGGGATCCTGGGATGGTATCTTGTTTTATTTTTCTATTGCACCATATATGATATAAGTGAAATACCCAACAGTGGTATCAGAACCATGCTATGTATGGATTGCAGACATTGTTTTTGGCATGAAAAGCTATTTTCATGAATTCGTGTTTGTCTTTGTTCACTGTGAAAACTATTTTTTTTCACTCTAGTCGAAATTATTTCGAGCATTATGGGTTTGGTCCATAGCACAATATGATTGTGTAAAAGTTACAGCATATTTCGAAAGATACTTTCTTTATGTGCTGCAAGTTTTTTGCAGAAAAATATTTTCTTGAACATAGTTGATTGCCTTCCGTTTCATCCTAGTTTTTTATTTTGGTTTTGTTTAAACTAACAAATTAGTTGTTGTTTCGAGCTTTAAAATAGAAAATACTATTGAGAATTTTTCTCACTAAAATTTTGTAGAAGAAGAAGGCACCAGAAACTGTTTCTGGAAAATTTTCAGAAATCGCCGCCTTACTCCTGACTATAGCCGGCGCCGGTTCCGTGCTATTTTGCAAACGTCCAGAAATTGTTTTTGGAAAATTTTTTCCTTATAAACCAGGCCATAGCCGGTGCCGGCTCTGGCTTCCAATCTGGCACCGATTCTGCTCTGTTTTGACGTTCCAAAAAAAAAAAGTAGGATTTTGGAAGGGAAAAATCTCATATGTTGAGAGGCGGTAAAATAAAATTTTCTTTCAAGGGGCACTGCCCTTTTGACTCCCATCTGTTGATCGGCCAGTGGGACTCTCGTTATTGCTACTATAGACGAGACCCAAACGCATTTTTCTCAAAATTAATTTTGAGACAAACAATTTATTTTTTCAAAATAATAATTTTGGAAATTTAAAACTAATGTATTTTTTTCTTAAATATTGATTTTAGAATTTGTTTTATTTTTTCAAAATAGTGATTTTAGAATAATAAAAATTATATGTTTATTTTGTTTAAGCATAATTAATGGCATGGTAGATGGTTATGGACTAAAACCAATTATACATGTTCAGGCATTTTACAGTTTTGATTTTTTTATTGAATAGGGCCTGTGTGTCCTGCCTTCTCTAGAAGTCTTTTGTAATTCTCCTCTCATCTAACTCCCCTCGAATGTAACTCCAGGTTTACTCTCTTTAGGAAATTATGTAATTAGTTTATATATGTTAGATAGGAGTGGAATTATTTTATTTTGGATATGGCAACGAAAACAGGGCGAGAAGGTAAGACCTTCTACTTAAGTCATGCATTAACACATAAGGTTAACTATATTAATTTCTTTTATGGCCCAAAGAAATTAATTTAGGGTAAAGTCCATAACTATACCACGTAATCGCTCTATTACCATAATTATCAATTTTGTGATTTATTTATTTTTATGCATGTCATTTATTGAAATCACTAAAAGGAACAAATTCCTCAATTAATATTAAACCTAATTCCTTCCGTTAATATAGTAAGAACGAGAGTCCTTTTTCGAGACCAGGTTGTTGGGCAAACCTAAGCCTACTTAACATCGGGCATGTTCAAGTTATGCAGTTAAATTCATTTCAAATTAAATTTCTGATTAATGGGTCGGGTTTAACTGAATTCTTTATCCCAGTTGGGCAAATTCAAGCACAAAGAAATTTAGAGGAAAAGTTAGGGTAGCCCAAAAGGCTTTAAAATTAAAAGCTGTTAATCACCTAATGATCCGGTAGTTACATACGATGTAATTGGTATTGGATACCTACCAATGAGCTTACGGGTGGCTTATTCGACAAATCCAAGGTTATTCTTGAGGAACTTGGATACTGGTCCACTAGGAAAGTTTCCAACGGGCTTTCCTGAATTAGTAGTGGGGTCTATTGGTTTGAGTAAAATAGTGGAGTAAAATGCATTTAATTAAAGTACTAATTATTTTCACTTCATGTGCATATACAGTAGCTAAGGCTCTCTATCTTTACATCTATGACACTTGCATTATGTCTACAAACCTAAACCTACGTAGCATCTTGGAAACCAACAAGTTAACCGAATCAAACTACCTCGAGTGGTATAGAAATTTGAGAATCGTTCTCAAATTCGAAAAGTTGCTCTACATGCCAGATGCTCCTATTCCGCCACCACCAGCTCAAGATGCTCATGCTAATGAGCACGCTGTCCACAAAAAGCACAAGAAGGATAGTGATACAGCATTATGTATTATACTGGCATCCATGACTCTCGAGCTACAAAAACAGCACGAGCATACAGATGCACAATCAATTATACTACATCTTTGAGAGCTGTTTGACGCCCAAGCCAGAATTGAGAGATACAAGATCTTGAACCAACTATTCCATTGCAATATGGCAGAGGGTTCTTCTGTGGCCACTCATGGGTTGGGGATGTTGTAGGATTTCTATCATGCATAATCAGATTAAGCGCAGCGAAAAACAACAAGAAATCCACGCCATGGATCACGGGTTTGCAATAGAAACGGGAAAAAGGAGAAGATTGCGTTTATTACCTCATGAAGCCGAAATTCAAAAATTTCAGAAACAAGAACGCAGGCGCGATCCAGATTATCCAAAACCGTTCACTGCAGCTCAACTGAAGTCCAAGAAAGAACTCCCTCTAATGATAATCCACACAAGGTTGAATGCTCACAATCTCACAATTCTATGGTAGTAGAATTCGGGAGGCTAGGGTTTTGATCAAGAAGAGAGATGGCTAGGGTTTGATCAAGAGAGAGGCAGAGAAACGGTTTCTCTGTTATTACGTGAATGGTCTGTCTCTAACCCTAAGGAAACCGTTTCCTTATATTTATAGATTTATAATTACCATAAATTGCAACATAGTCCTTCAACGTTCAATTATCAACAAATTGGTCCTTGAAGTTTACTTAATTACAATTAGGTCCCATGAATTATAACAAACTTATAATTCACCTATAAATATATTCACTTCTCTTAATTAACCCCACAATATTATCAAATAATATATTTGAGCATTCAAACCTTTATTGTGTGTGACCCATTAGGTTTCCTGGTCGTATTGGTAGCATAATATGAATTAATTCTAACAATATTAGAATTAATAATCCTTAATAAAATAAAGGATTAAATTTATTAATTCTCTAATTAATAAATTCATATTTAGCATATCAAGAACGACATCTAGCAATGACTCTTGACCACCCAAAAGTCCAGAAAGTCAACTGGCTTGACATGAACCTTTCAATAGCAAATTATCAGTGCAATAAACTCTTTTCAACATACAATATCTCATTCAGTCTAGACCATGGAATTAGTACCAACTCCCTCCAGAATATTATTAATTCTGGCCCGAATATTTTAGTACTTGTTCAAGAAATCCATTACTCGATATGTGTATCAATTGGAACTATTTCCATCACATAGTCGCCTTGGCAAAGGATTTCATGAGTAATGATTTCTACAAGTGGCCTTGGGATATACTCTCCTACTATTAGGAGTGGTGAATCCTTTATTGACCCTCTCAACTGCTTTCGTTTACTTTACGTTGTACCCAATATCCATCCCATAGGTGGTCCTAGATAAGACTCCAAAGATTAGAATCAAAGTACAACACTCGATAAACAAAGTACCTTGGAGATCTCAAGTCTAAGGATACTTGCACACTTGCTATAATGAGATTCTATCACTGGCACTAAATAGTTATCCAAGTGATTATCTCGTAGCTAGGTCATCCAATGAACTTGTTTCAAAATAAGCATCCACACGTTAATCCTGAGTATCCCAATACCCACGGATATGAGAACCACCTCTTGATCCAATCGAGAGATATAATATGTGTCAGTCTTGGCGTATTAATAATGTCCCATCTTATTAATACTATGACTGGGGATTATTTAAGTACAAACACTGCATAGTGTAGTAGGAATCTCACATCATGATCTCTATCATGATTTCCTTAACACTGTGTTGTACTAGGGACTTTATCAAATGGTTTGTACACATATTTAGATATAACAATCAAACTAAAAGATAAAGAATGCCTCTTATTAATTTAATTTTCAATATACATGGTACAAGTGATTGCCTCTAGGGCACAACACTAACAGATGTTGGGCTTAATAGAGAAGCTTGGATCTCTCGAGTTCGCGATGGATCATGACTTAAGTGTTGACTTAATTCTACAGCATTTTCCTAATAGTTTCTCACAATTTCTGATTAACTATCAAATGAATAAGATTGAGTCCACCGTTCCTAAGTTGATCAATCTTCTCAAAACTGCGAAGCCCGCCATAAAGAAGGATTCCAATGCAATTTTAATGGTAGAATCCTCTTCTTCTAAGAAGAAAGTTCAACAAAAGAAGAAGAAAGCTCCCATGAACCTGAAAAGGTGGTATGAATAAGAAGGATGCTGCTACTTAGGGACTATGCCATAATTGTGGTAAGATGGCTATTGGAGGCGCAACTACAAGGCCTACTTGGAGACCATTAAGGACAAGAAGCAGAAGGAGAAGCTTATAAGCACTTCTACTTCAACTCCGGGTATGTTTATGATTGAGATAAATATTGCCTTTAGAAATGAGATATGGGTATTAAATACCGGATCTGGATCTCATTTGTACAATAACTTGCAAGGACTAAAGAGCAATAGAAGGCTAGAGAATGACGACGTGGACCTACGTACTGCAAATGGGGCAAAGGTTGATGCACTTATTGTGGGAACATACGAGTTGAACCTACTTTCGAGATTAATTCTAGAATTGTTAAACTATTATTATGTACTAGTTTTAATGTAAAACATTATCTCAATTGCGTATTTAGACTTAAATGGATTTTATTTGATATTTAAGAATAAATGTTGTTATTTTACATTTAATGCTATTCATTATGGTTCAGCAACTCTGGTTAATGGTTTATATGTTCTAAACTTGGATAATCCAATTCTCAATATAAATAATAAGAAACCTAAAATAGATAACTCTAACACCTCTTACTTATGGCATTGCCATTTAGGCCATGTAAACGAAAATTGTGTTTCTAAGTTACATAAGCTTGGTGATTTAGGGTCATTTGATTATAAATCATATGGCACATGCGAGTCTTGTTTACTAGGTAAAATGGCTAAAACTCCTTTTTCAGGAAAAGGAGAATAGGCCAAGGAGTTATTAGAACTCATACATTCTGATATATGTGGCCTAATATCAATACAAGTAAGAGAAGATTATAACTATTTCATAACCTTTATCGATGATTTCTCATTATACGGGTATTTGTATTTAATGAAATACAAATCTAAGGCTTTTGAAAAGTTGAAAGACTTCAAGAATAAAAGAGAGAAACAACTTGGTAAAAGTATTAAGACTCTAAGATCTGATCAAGGAAGAGAATACTTGAGCAAAGAGTTTCTGAGTTATCTTAGAGATAATAGGATATTATCTCAATGGACTCCACCACGTACACCTCAACGTAACGATGTATCTAAGAGAAGGAATCAAACCCTTTTAGACATGGTGCAGACCATGATGGCTTCTACAGACCTACCAAAATCATTTTGGGGGTAAGCACTAGAGACTTCTGTTTATATACTAAACAGAGTTCTAACAAAATTGGTTGACTCTACCCCATTTGAGATGTTCTTTGGTAAGAAACCACAGTTATCGCACTTGCGAGTATGGGGTTGTCCTACCTTTGTCAAAAGGCCACAGTTGGACAAACTTGATAGTAAGTCTGACAAGTGTTTATTTTTTGGATATCCGAAAGAATCTTTCAAATATTACATCTATCTACCCTCTGAAAACAAAGTGTTTGTTTTGAAGCATGCCATCTTCTTAGAGAATTAGCACATGCTTAAAGGGGACAGTGGGAGTAAAATTGAACAAAGTGAAGTTCTAGAAGATCATACAAATAAGGATCAACCGGCTGATTCCATATCTATTGAGAGAATAGATGTACCTTCTATTACAAAAGAACCTTATAGGTTTAGTAAGATACGTGTGGCAGCTGAGTGATATGGATTTTTCATTAGTGACCATAATGACGTATTGCTAATAGATGAAGATTAGCCTACTACCTACCAGGATGTTTAGAACAATTCAGAATGTGGCAAATGGCTTGAGGCTATGAAGTCAGAGATGGATTCCACGTACGACAATCATGTATGGACTTTGGTTGATCCACCCAAAGGAATTAAACCTATTTGGTGAAAATAGGTTTATGGACATGGATGGGAACATAGTTACCTATAAAGCACGACTAGTGGCGAAGGGTTATCGTCAATAACATGGTATTGACTATGACAAAACCATCTCTCCAGTAGCCATGTTAAAATCCATCAGGATACTCCTATCCATTGTTGTTTATTATGATTATGAGATTTAGCAAATAGATGTGAAAATAACTTTTCTGAAGAGAAATCTAACCGAGGAAGTATATACGACACAACTTGAGGGTTTCACATCCAATGATAGCACAAAAGTGTGCAAGCTGCAAAGGTCCATTTATGGACTTAAGCAGGTTTCTAGGAGTTGTAACATTCGTTTTGATGAAACAATCAAATAGTTTGGTTTCATTTAAAATACGGATGAGCCTTGTATATACAAGAAGGTTAGAGGGAGTGAAATCATTTTCTTATTGTTTTATGTAGATGACATATTGCTAATAGACAACGATATACTTATCTTGCAAATGGTTAAAATTTGGTTGTCTAAACAATTCTCCATGAAAGACCTTGGAGAAGCAATCTATATTCTTGGAATAAGGATATATAGAGATAGATCTACAAGGTTCTAGGTCTTTTACAATCTACATACATAAATAAAGTGCTAAAGAGGATTAGCATGGATCAATCCAAAAAGGGATTCTTACCAAGAGGATTAGCATGTCACATGGTGTAAGCCTTTCAAAGTCAATGTCTCCTAAAACACAAGTTGAAAGGGATCACATGAGTAAGATTCCATATGCCTCAGCAGGTGAATCTATCGTGTACGCTATGATATGTACAAGGCCTGATGTATCTTGTACTCTTAGTTTGACGAGCAGATACCATTCTGACCCTAGTGAGGGTTATTGGGCGGCTGTAAAGAACATCCCTAGGTACTTACGAAGGATTGAGGATATGTTCTTAGTATATGGAGAAGGTAATTTGAAAATAAACGAGTATATTGATGCCATTTTTCAATTTGACAAAGATAATTTCAAATCATAATCTGGCTTCGTGTTTATGTTGTGTGGATGGACAATAAGTTGGAAAAGTTCCAAACAAAAGACTATTACCGACTCTATGATAGAAGCTGAGTACATGGCCACTTCTGAAGCAGCTAAGGATGTAAAGATAGAGAGAGTTCTCATGGATGATAACATAGCTAACCCGCTTACAAAAGCACTATCCCAAAAGAAACAAAATAGTCATGTTGTGTCATTTGGTATTAGATACATGAATGATTGGATCTAGTGCAAGTGGGAGTTTATTAGTGTTATCCCCTAGAGGCAATCACTTGTACGATGTCTATGATAAATTTTATTTTAATAAAAGGCATTATTTATCTTACAGTTTCTTTTGATTACTTTTGTGTAATACAACTGTTAGATAACGTCCCTAATACACTGTATAGTGTTAGTACTTAAATAGTCCTTAATCATAGTATTAATGAGAAAAGACATCATTATTGTGTTAGGAGTAGCAAGTGTTAGACTTCCTGATTTGATCAGATGGTAGTTCTCATATCCCTGAGTATTGAGATACTCAAAGTTAACACGTGGATGCTTGTTAATGGACCAAGTTCATTGGATGACCTAGCTATGAGATAATGACATGGATAACTATCTAGTGCCAGTGATATAATTTCAATATAGCAAACGTGCAAGTATCCTTAGACTTGAGATCTCTAAGGTACTTTGTTTGTTGAGCATTGTACTTTGATTCCAATCTCTGGAGCCAGGTCGAGGGCCGCCTATGGGATGAATATTGGGTATATTGTGAGGTAAACGAAAGTAGTTGAGAGAGTTAATAAAGGATTCACCACTTCTAATGGTAGGAGTGAATATCTCACGACCACTTGTAGTAATTACTACTCAAGAAGTCCTTGGCTAAGGAGTTTGTGTATTGCAAAAAGTTCCAATTAATAAAAGAATTTATTTTCAGAAATTACTTGTGAATTTATATTTTATTTGTGCAGAATTACATTTGGAAAAGACCCATTGTGATTAAGTAAGTAAGTGGTCTATGTGAATGGAGGTCTTTCACAGTAAGGTATGGATCACGGGTTACTTAACACATAAACATTCGTTCTTAACCGATTGATGAGAATGGGAATTGATGTGTTGCTAGATACCGCTCATGATCTTAGAATATGCGTTTATTAATTGATTAATTAATAAACTAATCCTAATTAAAATTAATAGGATTAATTCTAATTAATTATGGATTATTAATCTCAAAGACGTTTAGATTTATTCATACTCTCTACCAATTGATTGGGAAACCTAATAGGTCACACACAATAGAGGATTATATACTCAAGATGTTATTTGATAACATTGTGGGGTTGATTGAGAGAAAGAAAAGTTGTTGTGGACAAATTATAATTAGTTATAATTTGTGGTACAAGTTGTAATTGTGAGAACTTAATGTTTCCAATTACAATTAGGGAATTCTAATAGGATTAGAATTCTCAATTTTAGGAAGGAAATTTCGTGTGATATATAGTAGCTAATAATACACGAAAAACCCTAGCCAATAGCTGAACAACACACAAAAAGAAATAACAGCCACGAATTTTTTTTTCTCTTTTTCTCTCTTAATTTGATCTTGAAGAAGAACCCTAGCCGCCACTTAGAATTTCTGATAGCACAGAAAGCTACGTGTTTGAGTAATCCTCTGTGTGGATTACTATTAGAGATAATCACATACTATGATTAAAGTGGGTAGACGTTCAACTCATGTGGAGGTTGATCACGAGGACTGCTACATCGCACCTCAACTTGAAGAAGAAAATTTTGTTCTTGGCAGGATCACCCAAAGGTAAAAGCTGTTGCCTTTACTCTCATTATGTCTTATTTTCCACACATAGAAGAGTCCTAGGAGGGTATCTCGATTTATTTTCCGCTGCGCCATATGGGATACGAGCCCGAGATACCCAGCAGTGGTATCAGAGACATGCTATGTGTGGTCTACGGACATTGTTTTGATTATTTTCGTGTTTGTCTTTGTTTGCTGTGAAAATCGTTTTCACTCAAGTCGAAATCATTTCGCTATTTATGTGTTGGGTCTGTAGCACAATATGATTGTGTAAAAGTCACAACGTATTTCGAAAAGATGCTTTCTTTGGTGCTGAAAATTTCTGCAGGAAAAACGTTTTCTTGCAACATGGATGTTGCCCTCCGTTTCATCTTAATTTTCCGTTTTGATTTTGTTTAAACTAACATATTGGTTGTTGTTTACAGCTTCAAAATAGAAAATGCTGCTGAGAATTGTTCTCACTGAAAATTTGCAGAAGAAGAAAGCACCAGAAATTATTTCAAGATTTTTTTTGGAAATCGCCGCCATTGTTGCAGAATACAGGCGGCTCCGGCTCCGGCCTCCAAGCTTTGTTTGCAACCTCTAGTAATTTTTTTAAAAAAATCGAAACAGAATTTTGGAAGGGAAAATCTCATTTGATGAGAAACGGGACCCAAAAGCATTTTCTCAAAATTAGTTTTGAAACAATCAATTTTGTTCTTCAAAATAATGATTTTGAAAATCTAAAATCGATGTATTTTCTAAAATGGTGATTTTAGAATTTGTTTTATTTTTCCAAAAATAGTGATTTTGGAATAATAAAAGTATATGTTTGTTTTGTTTAAGCATAGTCAATGGCATGGTAGATGGTTATGGACTAAAACCAATTATAACTGTTCATGCATTTTACAGTTTTGGTTTTTATGAAATAGGGCCTGCGTGTCCTGCCTTCTCTAGAATTCTTGTGTAATTCTCTTCTCATCTAACTCCCCTCGAATGTAACTCGATGTTTTCTTTCTTTAGGAAATTATGTAATTAGTTTGCATAGGTTAGATAGGAGTAGAATTATTTTATTCTGGAGATGGCAACTAAAACAAGGCGAGGAGGTAAGACCTTCTACTTAAATCATGCATGAACACATAGGATTAACTATATTAATTTTTTTTATGGCTCAAAGAAATTAATTTAGGAAAACTCCATAACTATACCACGTAATCGCTTTATTACCATGATTATCAATTATGTGATTTACTGATTATTATGCATGTCATTCAACGAAATCACTAAAAGGAACAAATCCCTCAATTAATATTAAACCTAATTCCTTCCATTAATATACTAAGAACGAGAGTCCTTTTCCGAGACCAAGTTGTTGGGCAAACCCAAGCCTACATGACATTGGGCATGTTCATGCTATGGAATTAAATTCCTGATTAATGGGTCGAGTTTAACTAAATTCTTTATCCTGGTTGGGCAAATTCAAGTATAAAGAAATTTAGAGGAAAAGTTGGGATAGCCCAAAAGGCTTTAAGATAAAAAGTTGTTAATCAGCCAATGATCCGGTAGTTACATACGATGTAATTGGTATTAGATACCTACCTATGAACTCAAGGGTGGCTTGTAGGGCAAACCTAAGGTTATTCTTGAGGAATTTGGATATCGGTCCACTAGGAAAGCTTCCAACAGGCTTTCCTGAATTAGTACTGGGTGCTGTTGGTTTGAGTAAAATAGTGGAATAAAAATGCGTTTAATTAAAGTCCTAATTATTTGCATATCATGTACATATACAAGTAGCTAATACTCTCTATCTTTACATCTAGGTCACTTGCATCATGTCGACGAACTTGAATTTACGTAGCATTTTGGAAACCAACAAGTTAACCAAATCAAACTATCTTGACTAGTATAGAAATTTGTGAATCTTTCTCAAATCGGAAAAGTTGCTCTACGAGCTAGATGCTCCTATTCTCCCACCATCAGCCCAAGATTCTTATGCTGATGAGCATGCTGTCCACAAGAGGCATAAGGAGGATAGTGATATAGCATCATGTATTATGCTGGCATCCATGATTCTTGAGTTGCAAAAACAGCACGAGCATATGGATGCTCAATCGATCATTTTACATCTTCGAGAGCTATTTGATGCCCAAGCTAGAACTGAGAGATATGAGATCTCAAAGCAACTATTTCGTTGCAAAATGGCAGAGGGTTCTTCTATGGCCACTCATGGGCTGAAGATGTTGGGCTTGATAAAGAAGCTTGGATCTCTTAGGTTTGCAATGGATCATGACTTAAGTGTTGACTTAATTCTACAATCTTTGTCTAATAGTTTCTCATAATTTGTGATTAACTATCGGATGAACAAGATTGAGTTCACCATTCCTGAATTAATCAATCTTCTCAAAACTGCGAAGTCCTCCGCGAAGAAGGATTCCAATGCGATTTTAATGGTAGCATCTTCCTCTTCTAAGAAGAAAGTTCAAAAGATGAAGAAGAAGGATGCTATGAAGCCCAAAGGAAGTGTGAACAAGAAGGATGCAGCTACCAAGGGCCCATGCCATCATTATGGGAAGATGGGCCACTGGAGGCGCAACTACAAAGCCTACTTAGAGACCATCAAGAACAAGAAGCAGAAGGAGAAGCTTACAAGCACTTCTACTTCTTCTCCAGATATGTTTATGATTGAGATAAATACTGCCTTTAGAAATGAGATATGGGTATTAGATATCGGATGTGGATCTCATTTGTACAATAATTTGTAGGGACTAAAGAGCAGTCGAAGGCTAGAGAAAAGGTGATGTGGACCTACATATTGCAAATGGGGCAAAGGTTGCTGCATTTATTGTAGGGACATATGAGCTGAACCTGCCTTCGAGATTGATTCTAGAACTGGAAAACTGTTATTATGTACCAGTTTTAATGAAAAAAATTATCTCAGTTGCGTGTTTAGACTTATGTGGATTTCATTTAATATTTAAGAATAAATGTTGTTCTTTTTTATTGAATGATATTCATTATGGTTCAGCAACTTTAGTTAATGGTTTATATATTCTACACTTGGACAATCCAATTCTTAATATAAACAATAAAAAACTGAAAATAGATAACTATAACACCTCTTACTTATGGCATTGTCATTTGGGCCATGTAAACGAAAATCGTGTTTCTAAGTTACATAAGCTTGATGACTTAGGGTCATTTGATTATGAATCATATGGCACATGCGATTCTTGTTTACTAGGTAAAATGACTAGAACTCATTTTCTAGGAAAAGGAGAACGGGCCAATGAGTTATTAGAACTCATACATTCTGATGTATGTGGCCCAATGTCAATACAAGAAAGAGGAGGTTATAACTATTTCATAAACTTTATCGATAATTTCTCACGATACGACTATTTGTATTTAATGAAATACAAATCTAAGGCCTTTGAAAGGTTCAAAGACTTCAAGAATGAAATAGAGAAACAACTTGGCAAAAGTATTGAGCCTCTAAGATCTAATCGAGGAGGAGAATACTTGAGCCAAGAGTTTCTGAGTTATCTTAGAGATAATGAGATATTATCTCAATGGACTCCACCACATACACCTCAAATAACGGTGTATCTGAGAGAATGATTCGAACCCTTCTAGACATGGTACGGACCATGATGGCTTCTGCAAACTTACCAAAATTATTTTGGGGGTATGCACTAGAGACTTCTATTTATATACTAAACAGAATTCCGACAAAATCGGTTGATACTACCCCATTTGAGATGTTCTTTGGTAAGAGACTAAAGTTATCTCACTTGAGAGTATGGGGTTGTCCTGCCTTTGTTAAAAGGCCACAGTTAGACAAACTTGATAGTAAGTTTGACAAGTGTTTGTTTGTGGGATATCCAAAAGAATCTCTCGGATATTACTTCATCTACCCTCTGAAAACAAATTGTTTGTTTCGAAGCATGTCGTCTTCTTAGAGAAGGAGCACATGCTCAAAGAGGACAGTGGGAGTAAGATTGAACTTAGTGAAGGTCATGAAGATCAAACAAACGAGGATCAACCGTCTAACCCCACATCTATTGAGAGAATAGATGAACCTTCAAATACACAAGAACCTCGTAGATCTAGTAGGATACGTGTGGCACCTGAGAGATATGAATTTCTCATTAGTGACCACAATGACGTATTGCTCATAGATGAAGATGAGCCTACTACCTACACGGATGTTTTGAATAGTTTAGAATCTAGCAATTAGCTTAAGGCCATGAAGTCAGAGATAGATTCCATGTACGACAACCAAGTATGGACTTTGGTTGATCCATCCAAAGGAGTTAAACCTATTGGGTGCAAGTAGGTTTTCAAGAAGAAAACAGACATTGATGGTAACATAATTACCTATAAAGCACGACTAGTGGTGAAAGGTTACCGTCAAAAACATGGTATTGACTATGATGAAACCTTCTCGCCAATAGCCATGTTGAAATTCATCAGGATACTCTTAGCCATTGCTGCTCATTATGATTATGAGATTTGGCAAATGGATGTAAAAACAGCTTTTCTAAATGGAAATCTGACTGAGGAAGTGTATATGACACAACTTGAGGGTTTCACTTCCAATGATGGCACAAAGATGTGCAAGCTGCAAAGGTCGATTTATGGACTTAAGCAAGCTTCTAGGAGTTGGAATATCTGTTTTGATGAAAAATCAAAGATTTTGGTTTCATTCAAAATATAGATGAGCCTTGTGTATACAAGAAGTGTGAAACCCCAGTCAAGACCAACCTTAGAGTAAGGGGGTTGGGATGCATATCATGCTTTATTTCATGATTAAATATGCTTTCATATGATTTCTATGTTCTTTGAATTTGATTTTTATTATCTTGAAGTCTTGTTGGTGAGTTATGTGTGAGAGGGGCAAAATGGTAATTTTTGCCCGAGGTGAAAATAAGGAGATAGCTTGTGGATTGAATACGAAATAATTTTTCTAGTAGAAATAGCAACAAGAATTGTTGTGGTTTAGTGGTTAGAGCATTGGAATTAATTCTTGAGGTCTTGGGTTCAAAGTCCATCATAGAAGCTTTAGCTTGAGTAAATTTTATTTTACTTGGGAAATGATGGTTTAGGCCTTAAGGGCCTCGATTAATGTGGTGATGATGTTCTAGGAGAGACATGATAGAAGTAACCTCATTCCACTCCTTTGCCTACTCGAAATTCCCAAAGGGAATTCTTGTTCCCTTGATCTTTCGTTCTCCTTAGTTTCAACTCATTAGTTTGATCAAGATGTTCTATCCTTTTTCTTTCCAGAAAAGTCAGTAGAGTGCTGAGACCTCTTAGGATCAAAATGTCTTGGTAAAAGACTTCTTATGGTCTGAAAAATATGGAAGAGTTGTGAGGAATTTCAAGAGGAAAAATCCCTCTAGTGAGCTTGCTGAAATTTTCCTCTATCTTAGTTCATCTTTCTTCATAGAATGAGCTGGAATTTTCCAGCTTGTTGTACCTTCAAAAGGCAAAATTTTTAGCTAACAATCCCTCCCAAATGATACCAGAAAAATGGTCTTTAGGATCAGTTTGAAACCTGGAAGTTCTTGTCCAATTTCGGACTGCTCAAGCTGGAGCAAAACAGGAAAAATTCCTGTACGAAAATCAGCTTTGAGAGCTCCAAACGAAGCTATTTTCTCCCAGATTTTGTGCAGTACCTTAGCCATGTTTTTCCTCCATAAAGAAGGCTAGAAACCAGCCTTAAATACCCCTGAAACCCCCCTTCCAGCTTGCTGCAAAATGGTTGGAAGTGGCAGACGAAAATCTGCTAGAAAATTCACTGTGCAGCGAAATTTCTGTGCAGATTTTTGTCCAGCTTGTTTCCTATCTCTCTTCCAGCCAAAACACCAACCCTAATCTGTGAAAACCTTCCTTAAACCTCCATCAACAGAGATCCATTGATCCCCTTGAACTTCTGCACGAAATTCCATTAATGGCTGTCCAAAAATCTCTCAAACAAATCCTTGCAATTTAGCTTGATTGGTTTCCAAAATTTCAGCCATCTTATTTAGTAACCTTCCATAATATTTTGCTCAATGGACCAGACTTCTTCTTCATCATTGTACACCCTACATTCAGCCACCATAAGCCTCCATAAGTCAGCATTAATCCCACGAAATTCTGCTTAAACAATCAGCCATGGCAGACTTCAAAGTTGTCCAAGAAATCAAGATATTCTTAGGATATTTACTTTCCAAATTCACTTCCTAAAAATATTCTTCAAGGATTGTAACAACTAACCTTTCCTTTTCCCTCTCAAATCAGAGAAACATCTTCCTAAACCCTACAGAATTTCGGCAGCCCTTATTCCACAGAAAATTCGGCAGCCAAAACAACCATTCCTCTCGATTTTTCTTCAGCCATCAAGAACACACACTACACCAAGAACACCTACTTCTTCTCTACACCTAATACCCCTCCAAACCATCTCAAATCCTCACGAAAATCTCCAGATTGAGTCTACTCATTGCTGTGAATCCATCAACACTAATACTAACATCAAACTCCTCCAAACATCTTGCTACTTCGGATCAAAGCAGAAATTTCTGGACAAGAACATCTTCAAGGTAAAATCTCTCTATCAACATCATCCTCTTCAAACTTGATCTCTAATGAAAACCTATATGAATGATCACACTAATGACTTCCTCTTCTTCTTCTTCTTCTTCTTCTTCTTCTTCTTCTTCTTCTCTCTCTCTCTCTCTCTCTCTCATGGACCGAAATTCCCCCTCTTGGTCGAATGGACTCTTCTTCCATGACCATGCTTTCGCCACCTTTCTTGAACAAGATTAGCCATCTAGGAGTTGAGATATTCTCTAAACTCCTTCAAGTCATTCATCAATCAAGTAAGTACCTTCAATCCTCTTTTTAAAATTTTAGAATCATGTCGCTAGGATGATGTTGTGAGAAGATGATTGGCGATGGGATTGAGTATGTGATGTTGTTGATTGAAGCACGAGTATATGTATGATTGAGAAGGAGATGGGATTTATGCATGGAAGGATTATATTGGTGGGTTGAATGATGAGTTGAGGATTGATGCATGTCATAGGTAGTATTTGTGATGAAGCATGCTAGAAATTATGTCACTATTGGTGAATAGGATTTATATGCATGATTAGATTATTGAAGCCATGATCATGTTTATGCTAGTAGAGGTTAAGTCATGTCTTAATAAACTTAGATCTATGTCTATATGCAAGATTTGGATGATTTGATGAGTTGAAGGATTGTTCATGTTAATGATTGTGGTTGGCCATAGAATCTTGATCATGATCTAGTGGTTCCTAAGCTAATTTTATTTCATGAATAAAATGTTTAATAATAATTTTTGCTAGAGAATTTCGAAAACCCTAGGAAGGGTAGATTTGGAATTATTATATATGTAAAGGATATTTTAGTCAAATAAATAATAAATTTTCTAAGAAATAAAATAAATAAATATTATTTAAAATAAAGAAATCAATTAAAGCCTTTATAAAAAAAAAAAAAAAGAAGAGATTTATACTTAGTAAAATATTTACTAAAACAAAACCCTTAAGGATTTACTTACTATTTTCCAAACAAAACTCATTAAGTTTATTCTCAATTAATTTTAGCTATCAATTATTCTCTAACAATTAAGTTCTTAATAAATCACTATTTTACCTAGTACCACCTATAACTCTTGATCAAATAAACTCTAAATTTTCCTTAGCAAGATTTAAACTTTCAACCTATTGGGATTCACTTCCCAAACCATTAATTATTTTAAATAACAAATTAAACTTAGCTTATAAACCTACTTATTTATTATTTTACCTTAGAGCTTGGGACACTAGGATCATGGTAGTAGTGAATTGAGTTGATTTAAAATTAAGGAAGTGGATTGTGGCTTGAATCTGATTAAGATTTGTATTTGCCCATGTGGGGTTAGGTCATCTGTCCGAGACCTTGTTGTTGTGAGCAAGACTCAGGTAAGCTCCTGTATAAATCCCGTTTGATGCAAAAGGTTTATTATGGCAAGCCAAGTGTAGAGTGCATGGACACTCATTTATGTAAAGGCAATTGAGGGTTAAATCCTTTCTTATTTCAAACATTTGAATTATTTAAAAGCCAATGAGCAGATTTACTCAAACTCAAACTCCTTCTAAAACTGAGTTTGTTAAAGACTTTGGAAAACCCATAAATTGCCATTTTCAAGTGGAACTGTGTTTTGTTCATTTTCTTCCCAAGTGGGATATGTTACGTTGAGTACTCAATAAGGGTAGACTGGTAGTACTAGTTTTGAAGAGCAAGAGTAAGTCTTCTGGCAGGAGGCCACCTCCAGAAGATAAGCTCAATTTAGAGAAACGTCAGTACTACTTAGTCAGGCCGGTCCGAGCTAGAAGTTTGTTTTATTTTAGTCAAGTGATTGTATTTTGCCGGAATGGACACTCGGTTGTTGTTTGGGTATAGAGAATGAGGAGTATCTTGCCCGGTAGGCCGATCACCTACCTTTTGTCAGTCTGCACAAAGTGTCGGCATTCCGACCGGTTATGGGGCCCAACATGTGGTAACCCATAATCCTTTCTTTCGAGTGGTTGATCTTATAAATTATGTATGGCTAGATAAGCCAAAACGCCACTCTTGCTGTTGACTAATGTTTGATGCTTGCCAATATTTCTCTTATAAAGGTTTTACACTTTGCATCCATGAACTGTTTTCACTAAACACCTAAAGCAGACACAGACTTACTGAGATTTCTGTCTCGTCACCTTTTATCATGATTTCAGGTTGATCCTGCTGTGGGGATGAGTAGCTAGATTTTGCCTGCTCTGGAAGAATTTTTCTGACTATTATGTTATGTAATGTTTGGGAGACGAGAGTGGATGATTTTACTTATAGTCTTATTTTAGTAATTTATGGATTCAGTTTTGAAGCATTTTTTGGGTTGTAATAAATTTTTAAGTTAAGTATTATTTTCTTTCAGCAATTTTATTTGTGTGACCTAGTTATAAAGACCCCTTGTCCTTTGGACGGGGCGACATCCCCAGCCCTGGCGGACCTAGGTAGCGGGGTGTTACAAGAAGGTTAGTAGGAGTGCAATTATTTTCTTACTGCTTAATGTAAATGACATATCGCTAATAGGAAACGATATATCTGTCTTGCAAATGGTTAAAATTTAGTTGTACAAATAATTCTCCAGAAAAGATCTTGGAGAAGTAACCTATATTCTTAGAATAATGATCTATAGAGATAGATCCAAAAGGATGCTTGGTCTTTCATAGTCTACATACATAGATAAAATGCTAAAGATGTTTAGCATGAATCAATCCAAAAAGGGATTCTTGCCCATGTCACATCGTATAAGCCTTTCAAAGTCGATGTCTCCCAAGACACAAGTTGAAAGGGATCACATAAGTAAGATTCCATATGCCTCGGTAGTTGGATCTATCTTGTATGCTATGATATGTACTAGGCCCGATGTATCTTATGCTCTTAATTTGACGAGCAGATACCAATCCGACCCTAGTGAGGGTCATTGGACGGCTATAAAGAACATCCTTAAGTACTTACAAATGACTAAGGATATGTTCTTAGTATATGGAGAAGGTGATTTGAAAAATAAACAGGTATACTGATGCCAGTTTTCAATATGACAAAGATGATTTCAAATCACAATTTGTCTACGTGTTTACATTGTGCGGAGGGGCAATAAGTTGGAAAAGTTCCAAACAAGAGACTATTGCCGACTCTATGACAGACGCTGAGTACATAGCTTTTTCTGAAGCAGTTAAGGAAGATGTTTGGATCAAGAAGTTTGTAACAGAACTGGGGTGTGGTTCCTAGTGTTGTTGGTCCAATAACCTTGTATTGTGACAACAACGGAGCCATTGCACAAGCAAAGGAGCTGCGGTCTCACCAACGATCCAAACACGTACTGCGACGCTATCATCTGATCCGGGAGATCATAGATAGGAATGATGTAAAGATAGAAAGAGTTCCCATAGATAAGAACATAGCTGACCCGCTTACGAAAGCACTATCCCAAAAGAAACATGATTGTCATGTTGAGTCATTCGGTATTAGATATATGAATGATTGGCTCTAGTGCAAGTGGGAATTTGTTAGTGTTGTGCCCTAGAGGTAATCACTTGTACATTGTATATGACACATTTTATTTTAATAAAAGGCATTATTTATCTTACAGTTTCCTTTTGTTTACTTTAAGTAATATAACTGTTCGATAAAGTCCCTAGTACAATACTGTATTATGAAAATCATGATAGAGATCATGATATGAGATTCCTACTACACTAGATGGTGTTACTACTTAAATAGTCCCTACTCCTAGTATTAATGAGATAGGACATCATTAATGCGTTAAGACTAGTGTGTGTTAGACTTCCTGATTTGATCAGGTGGTGGTTCTCATAACCGTGAGTATTGAGATACTCAAAGTTAACACATGGATGCTTGTTAATGGAACAAGTTCATTGGATGACCTAGCTTTGAGATAATCATATGGATAACTATTTAGTGCCAGTGATATAATCTCAATATAGCAAACGTGCAAGTATCCTTAGACTTGAGATCTCCAAGGCACTTTGTTTGCTGAGCTTTGTACTTTGATTCCAATCTCTGGAGCTCGATCGAGGGCTGCCTATGGGATGGATATTGGGTACATTGTGAGGTAAACGAAAGTAGTTGAGAGGGTCAATATTCACCACTCCTAATAGTAGGGGCAAATATCTCATGGCCATTTGTAGGAATTACTACTCGGAAAGTCCTTGGCCCAGGTGATTGTGCATTAGAAACAGTTCCAATTGATACACATCTAGAGTAGTAGGTTTCTGGTGCAAGTACTGTTGTATTCGGGCCAGAATTATTTCTAGAGGGAGTTAGCACTAATTCCGTACTCCAAACTAAATGAGATATTGTAGGGTGAAAGGAGTTAATTGCACTAAAGTTTGTTATTGAAGGGTTCATGTCCAACCACTTGACTTCCTGGACTCTTGGGTGGTCATGATGTGTTGCTAGATACCGCTCATAATCTGGGAATATGGGATTACTAATTGATGAATTAATAAACCAATCCTGATTAGAATTAACAGGATTAAATCAAATTAATTATGGATTATTAATCTCAAAGATGTTTGGATTAATTTATATTCTCTACCAATTGACTGGGAAACCTAATAGGTTATACACAATAGATGATTATATACTCAAGATGTTATTTGATAACATTGTGGGGTTGGTTGAGAGAAAGAAAAGTTGTTGTTGACAAATTATAATTAGTTATAATTTGTGGTACAAGTTGTAATTGTGAGAACTTAATGTTTCCAATTACAATTAGGGAATTATAATAGGATTAGAATTCTCAGTTTTGGGAAGGGAATTCTGTGTGATATATAGTAGCTAATAACACACGAAAAACCCTAGCCAATAGCTGAACAACACACAAAAAGAAACAACAGCCACGAATTTTTTTTCTTTTCTTCTCTCTCGATTTGATCTTGAAGAAGAACCCTAGCCGCCACTTAGAATTTCTGCTAGCACAGAAAGCTACGTGCTTGAGTATTCTTCTGTGTGGATTACTATTAGAGATAATCACACGCTGTGATTATAGTGGGTAGACGTTCAACTCACGTGGAGGTTGATCACGAGGATTGCTAGATCACGCCTCAACTTGAAGAAGAAAATTTTGTTCTTGGCACGATCACCCAAAGGTAAAAGCTACTGCCTTTACTCTCATTATGTCTTGTTTTCCACACATAGAAGAGTCCTGGGAGGGTATCTCGATTTATTTTTCGCTGTGCCATATGGGATACGAGCCTGAGATACCTAGCAGGAATTTCATCATGTTTAGGTTATTATGTTGTGAATTTCAAATAGGGAATGGCTTACCTTTAACCAATGAGTAGTCCACTCACTTCATGACATAAGTGTATTTCGAATACGTAGAACAGGACCTGTAGTAGTGTTTTCTTAAAGTACTATATGGTAGAAACCTAGACTACTACCGTTGTAGTGTGGACTAATACTCTATGACTTAAGTATGAGTTGGTGGTCTGACGAAGCTGGAAGCATGTACTTTGATATGCTATAGTTAAGGTTCTATCGTAGGGCCAATATACTTGCGTGTTCGGTATATGTGACTAGTTAGTTAAGATAGACTTGTACAAGATAGTTTCTATACTATGTCGCCCCTTGTGGTTGTCTGAATGATCTAAATATCTGGGGCCCTAGGAAACTCTTTGCTTGTCCTTAAGCAAAGTATCAGGAACAAGTAGGAAAACACATGGTCTAACTCACTCAATCAATTTCAAAATAATATCTTTAATGCTTCATTCATTCAAGAATATAGAACACATGCTTACAATATCTTTCACAACCAATGCAAGACTTGTGTTAGTGATAAATGACTTAGTAGAACCATCCCAATACTTTACAATATTCTCAAACCATTGAAAAGAATTTAGCTCAAAAAGAATATGAATTCCATATGCTTACTTTTCATACACTCTCTCCACTAATCCGAGGCAGATCATGATTCTACTTAGATCAAGTAGGACTTTTAAGCTTGTAATATAAGGCTAAAGACTTGTAATGTAGCTTATCAAATGAAGGATATAGGAGAATCAAATTGCAAAGAAACTGAGAGTTAGCAAGAAAAGGATAAACAAAATGAATCAATAATTTCCAACTATTCTTACTCTCCTATTCCAAAAATTAATCAAACCATAACCTTATTCAGCAATTCCTATGCACTTCAAGCAAATCCTGTATTTTTTTTTTCTCCTTTTCTCAACTCTTCTTTATTTTTTCCCACAAGATCACTTGATTTTCCAGCAATGGTGTCAGATACTTTATATGAACCTAACGTTTTACAGCTCAATAACCATTCCTTCTATGATCTTTTCTTTCTTCTTCTTTCAAGTTGTCTTTTCTTTCTCTGCTGATGTTTTTGTTTTTGTTTTCTTTCTCTTTCTTTTCTTTCTTTCTATCAGCTTTTTTTTTTTTTTTCAATTCCTCCATTCTCTTTTTTTTTTCAACTTCTTTCTTTCACTCTTACTGCTGCTCTTCTTTTCTCTTCTTGTTTTTCTTTTCTTTCTTTTTCTATTCTTGTGTTCAGTCTCTTTTTTCTTTTTCTTCTCTTTCTTTTCTTTCCTTTTTCTTTCTAGCTCAACTTGTTATTAATCCTTGACTGAAAGTAATAAGTCATGATCTTTATCCCACATTCTTCCTCAACATTTTCTTACCCATACTTTCATTCATCAAGAGCATAAAACTTTGGAAAATTATTCAAACTCTCAGCACCAACAATGGACAAAATACTGTGATGGGTTTTAATGAAAGAAATCAACAATTTAGGCTCAAAATAGGCACTAGAGATAATATGACAATAGGTAGGCTTGAAAAGCTCAAAC
Source organism: Voacanga thouarsii (assembly GCA_026120185.1). Taxonomy (NCBI): domain Eukaryota; kingdom Viridiplantae; phylum Streptophyta; class Magnoliopsida; order Gentianales; family Apocynaceae; genus Voacanga; species Voacanga thouarsii. Next base: position 1,721,574 of record JANUWF010002331.1, read on the forward strand.
TATTCAAAGAAGGCCTATTACCGTCATCCCTAAGTTAAATCATGATTGTCTTTTTTATTTCGCCTCGAGAGGTATTCAAGTAAGTTTTAGAATGCTCAATGAATTTTAGTAGAAAAATAGATTTAGGAATAATGCAAACCATTTTATCAAGAACTACTTCGTCCAAGTGCGTGCAAAAAGTCATGCCTAAGCCATAAATGATCTAGAACATATGCTCTATAATCTATCATAAAGACATGCATTAAAAATACAGCTTGAAATTTCAAAGAAAATCAGAAAAACTTTTGGAAAATTTTGCTCACAACAAGGATAAAGTATAAAAGAATGATTCATAGAAGAATTTTCAATTGAATCACTCCCCCACACTTAAATAGGACAATGTCCTCCTTGGCAACAAATAAACACAAGAATGCATCTCCAAAGGGACCAAAAATAATAAAGGGGTAGAAAGTTTAAGTAATACTTCCCAAGTGCAATAATGCTCCAATAGATATCCAACTTGAGGTAAAGAGAAGGGCTTGTCCAAGAGGACTTTATTCCTGTAAAACAAAACAAAAATAAAAGTACAAAAAAATATAATAAAATAAAAACAGACGTAAATAAAAGAAAACAAACTAAAGAAAAAGACTAAAATAACAAACAAATAAAAATAAAACAACAACTCTCTACACCTATCATGCTTCCTCATCAAACCTTTTGAAAAGAAATTAAAGCTCAAAGTAGAAGATAGGCATAATGAATGAAGAAAGAATGGAGGCTTTTGAAAATTGGAAGGTTCAGGAAAATGATTTGTCTCAGCAAAGCCAAACACATAAACCTTATTCTCTAACATTTCTTTATACACATAATTATCTGTTTCAACATATGAGTGCACATGGTATCTAACGGATGCATCAACTTTAAAATTACCAATTAACCCTTCAAAAGATTTTTTCCAATTAAAATTCCCCTTAAACTTAGCAATTGTGTTCTTAAAGATGGGATTAAGAAATCCTTACTTTTCAACACATCTACAAAAACTACGTTACCTCCCATTGAATGAGGTGAAGGGTAGAGATTACCACCATCCTCCAAGGACTTTTACGATATAGTATTGAAAAATCCAACTCCTTGAAGCATGATAAATTCAACACATCATTATTTGGATCCATATTCTCCGAGAAAAGAGAGGAACCTAGGAAATCATGTGACAAAGAGAGGTTAGGATTATTAGCACATAGAGAAGAATTGAATACCTCCCTTCCTACATTGGATAGTTGTCCCTCATAAGATCTCTCCTCTCTTGGGAGATTCTCTTATTTGAGTGTCTGGGCCAGCATGAACTTATGATTCTCCTCAACAATCTTAACTAAGTGTTTCCTTTAATCGCACAATTGTTAGGAAGCTTCTTCATGCCACTGAACAAATGAATTTGTATTGGCAATAAAAGAATTCACTAATTCTTTTAATGATGTCTCACCAAAAACATCATTGTGAGCTTGTAATTTTTCCAATTAATACACTAATGTTTTTTTTTTTTTTTGAAAAATGGAATAAAAATGATGAACATGCAGCAACGATGAATAATGCACTTTAATGCGTGAAGAAAGAAATAAAAATGAAACAAAATGAAATCTACTATATCGCCTTCAAGTCATTTGATCATGTACCAAGGCTAACACCTAGCAAAGACAAGACAAAAGTTAGATAATAGAATTCATGATTACAACAAAATACAAAGTTAGTCAATAGAACATAGTAAAAGTTAGTAGGTTAGATTACAAAGGTATACAAGAATACATAAAATTCAAAAGATAGCACCTTTTTGCGAGAAGAACAATTGTACATAATTACATATTTACATATTTACATATTTACATAGTTAAATCAACAAATCCAAGCTTTCATGCTATTGTTCCCCAGTAACGGTGATGTTTTTGGCACGAGGAAAGAATTATCAAACCAATAAACACAAATTTATCCCCGGCAACGGCGCCAAAAACTTGATGCATAAGGATTTGAGTAAAAAATCATATAAAAATAAGCATATTCTCAATCAAGTTTAAATTAAAACATTCAACCCAAAGCACACATACGAGCAATCATACTCATCATTAACTGAGCATAGGATTCAAACGAGTGTCGATCCTCAAGGAACAAGTAGACATTAATCACCTTTCGTTCATTGTTTAACCGACTCGATAAAGTGAAAATGAAATAAAAAGGAAAATAAAAGAAAATAAAAATAAAAATATATACATGTCAAGAATGTAGAATTATGCAATTCAAACCATTGTTTGGACAACCATGATCTTAAAGAACCCAACCATTATCATAACTAATCATTCTTTTGGCATCATGAAGGATTAAAGTAGACTCACTTCTTTCCCAATCCATGAACCCCTATCTTCTAGGTAACTTGGCATCACATACTCTGTCTCAACCAGTCTTACCCAAAAGATGCATTAACCACAATCCTTAATTCAAGTTCCATTCTCAGGCAAACTTAAAACATAAAATTAACCAATGAGTCCATACTCTAGCAGACATCAATTAATCTTTAATTACTTTGTCCTTAGCAATTAATCCCATTCTCAGGCAAGTTAAAAAACAACAAATATGAAATCAATAAATTAGACCATCAACCCTATTCTCAAGCAAGTTAATGGAAAACAATTAATTAATCTTGCAATCAACCCAAGTAATTAAATACCAAGAGTAACAATTAATTAATCATAAGATCAAATACCTCTAAAAATCATGAATATCTAAAACAATCTCAAATTATAATAAAATAATTAACACATTATTATTTAAGAAAAAGAAAACAAAGTAAAAGAAGGCACTCATAGACAAGCCTCCTCATTCTTCTTCCTTTAATGACCTTCTTGTACAATCCTCCTTGAATTGAAGAACTCCTCCTTTGATTGAGTGATTTTCTATAATGATCAATGAATTCTCCTCTTTTCCCTTGTGTTTTTCAACTATTTATAGGCTTAGGAAGTGCTTAAACTCGTAGGTATAGTGTTCTTGGCCGAGTAGAAGTTAGAAGATACTAAAACTCCACAGATTACCAAAAGCCGCGTAGAAAAAATCAAGCACTGCCTTAGCTTCAAGGCATCACCTTGGCTCTCAGAGCCGGCACCGGTAGTGTTCTGCTTCTCTACCTGTTTGCCGATTTTTTTTCGAATTTCACATGATGAAGACTAGAATGTAGCCGATGCCGCCTTAACTCTTGGAGCCAGCACCAGTTTGACTCTGTTTTGCTCTGTTACACCAATTTTTTCTGTCACTTCAAAATTCGCATCAACAGTACATTGCCGGCGCTGGCGTCGCCTCTCCTCTATTTTGCGATATTTTTGTTTCGTTTTATCCTAAAAATCTAAAATAATGAACAAAATACCTTTTCAAGGGTAAAATCTCAAATATGAAAGAATATAACTAGTTATTGAACAAAATGTATCACAAAAGAACTTCAAATAACTAGGAAAAGTATGACTAATTTAGCCTCTATCAAAACATTACTTGGATGTTTGCTTTAGGGTAGCTCTCTTGAAAAGTGAAAACAATCCAAGAAATTGTGGATCATTGGACTAAAAGCCTAAGGATGGGAGATGTCATTTACAGAGGTGTTAGTACACTTCTTCCTCTTTAAATGTATGAAGATGTATAGAGAGGTATTTTAGTCATTACACCTGTAGGTCAGGGACTTTGCTAACGTAGCACTATTCTTGGGGTCAATATTTTCTTATGTTGATATTACGAAATATTTAAAATGCAAAATACAGCTATTTATATGGCAAGGGTATTTTGGTCATTTTAGTAGCCAAGGCAGTGTGTCTTTTAGTCCCCAGTATAGACCGTGAGTCCTAATTAAATATGGGCTAAGGAATTGATCTTAAATTAAATGGAATTTATTTTATTTAAGTAGCCTGATTTATTTATTGGGCTAGAATAAAATAAAGGTCTATGGTGAGAGAGAATTAATTAAATTAGTTTGGTGGGTTAATTAATTATTCAGGGCTTTGGCCCAGTTTGAATAATTAGGGATTAACCTGGGACTAAACTAAAATAGGCTTGTTAATTGGACTTGTTTATTTGGGTTGGAAAAATTAATTATTTGTTGGGCCATTAAGTTGGTTCTAATTAGAATAATTAATTTTGCCAAAAAGGTTAAACTAAGAGTCTAATGGCCCAGTCCAGTTTAACCTAGGGTTTTATTTAGATTAAACAGGAGGATTAGAAATCATCGTTGTTTTTGCCGACTCTTCTCTGTGAAAAAAAGAAACACATGTCTCTCTCATTCTCTCTCTCCAAAAAATATTCCTTAGTTCTGTTAGTTGTTTACCAAATGAAATTAGGCAGGCCATATACTGGAAGATTGAAAGTTTAGCGTTCACCTACATGTAAAGACAGAGTAGAAGGCTTGCAGGAATCGCGCCAGAGGCTTCCACCAGCACACCTACCCCAGTTTCACACATTTTGGTCTAGCTAATTCTTAGAATGAGGAAAATATGTAAGAAATTTTTAACCTCGGAGTCCCGCCAGAGCCTAACCGACGCCTGCTAGGACTGCCGGCGCCGGCCCTGGATGGGAATTCCTCTATTCTTGGTTTTTCCAATTTTTTTTCTTTCGCTTCCGCTGCATGATCTGTGTTTTCCCTTTTTTCATGCCTTCATCATGTACTCTAAGTGTGATGAGCAGATACCAATCTGACCTTGGTGAGGGTCATTGGGCGGCTATAAAGAACATCATTAAGTACTTGCGAAGGACTAAGGATGTGTTCTTAGTTTATGAAGAAGGTGATTTGAAAGTAAATGGATATACTGATGCTACTTTTCAATCTGAAAAAGATGATTTCAAATCACAATCTGGCTACGTGTTTACGCTGTGTGGAGGGGCAATAAGTTGGAAGAGTTCCAAATAAGAAACTATTGTAGACTCTACGACAGAAGCAGAGTGCATAGCCATTTTTGAAGTAGCTAAGGAAGCCATTTGGATCAAGAAGTTCGTGACGAAACTGGGTATGGTCCCTAGCGTTGTTGGTCCAATATCATTATGTTGTGACAACAACGAAGCCATTATACAAGCAAATGAACCACGGTCTCACCAACAATCCAAGCACGTGCTATGACGCTATCATCTGATTCTGAAGATCATAGATAGATAATATGTAAAGATAAAGAGAGTTCCCACGGATGAGAACATTGCTGACCCACGTACAAAAGTACTATCCAAAAAAAACATGGTAGGTATGTTAAGTCATTTGGTATTAGATACATGAATGATTGGCTCTAGTGCAAGTGGAAGTTTAATAGTGTTGTGCCCTAGAGGCAATTACTTGTACTTTTATATAACACATTTATTTTATAATACAAGGCGTTATTTATCTTTCTATTTGTTTTCTTTACTTACACGTAAAATAACTATTAGATAAAGTCTCTAGTACAACACTGTATTAAGAAAATCATGATGTGAGATTTTAACTACACTATATAGTTTTAGTACTTAAATAATCTGCAGTCATAGTATTAATGAGATAGGACATCATTAATGCGTTAAAACTAGTATGTGTTAGACTTCCTAGTCTGATCAGGTGGGGGTTCTCATAGCTGTGAGTATTGAGATACTCAAAGTTAATACGTGGATGCTTGTTAATGGAACAATTATATTGAATGACTTGACTATGAGATAATTACATAGATAACTGTGTAGTGCCAGTGATAGAATCTCGTTATAACAAACGTGCCAGTATCCTTAGACTTGAGATTTCTAAGGTACTTTATTTGTAGTGCATTATACTTTGATTACAATCTCTGGAGCCAGATTAAGGGCTGCCTATGCGATTGATATTGGGTACAATGTGAGGTAAATGAAAGTAGTTGAGAGGGTCAATAAAGGATTCACAACTCCTAATAGTATGGGCGAATATCTCAGGGCCACTTATTAGAATTACTACTTGTGAAATCCTTAGCTAAGGTGATTGTGTATTAGAAAGAGTTCTAATTGATACACATGTTGAGTAGTAGATTCCTGGTACAAGTACTAATATATTCGAGATAGAATTAATATATATTCTGGATGGAATTGGTGCACATTCCGTAGTCCAAACCGAATGAGATATTACATAGTGAAAGGAGTTTATTGCAATGTAGCTTGTTATTGAAGGGTTCATGTCAAATCACTTGACTTCCTGGACTTTTAGGTGGTCATGATGTGTTTTTAGATACCGCTCATGATCTGCTGAATATGGGTTTATTAATTGATGAATTAATAAACCAATACTATTTATTATTAATATGTTAATTCTAAATTATTAAGGATTTTTAATCTCAAAGACGTTTGAATTAATTCATATTCATTACCAATAGACTGGAAAACTTAATAGGTCACATACAATAGAGGATTATGTACTCAAGATGTTATACGATAACATTGTGGGGGTGATTGTGAGAAGTAGAGGTTATTTCAGTCAGATTGCAATTAGTTATAATTTCTGGGCCAAATTGTAATTATAAGAACTTAAAGGTTCCAATTACAATTTAATGAATTCTAATTTGATCAAAATTCATAGAGGATGTATCGGAGTGATCTTCTGGGATTTTTCCTTTGAATATGCCATGGTTGTTTTATCTTTTAGATACATAGAGGAAAATCGGTCTTTTTGAAAAAAAACAACACACGTATCTCCCCTTCTTCTTCTCAGTGATATTACCCTAGCCGTCAGTATTTTTCTCGGCTAGCACAGAGACTATGTTTGGGTTTCATTGAGTAATCATCCTCGTGTAGATATTATTAGAGGGAGTCTCACACTTAGACTCCAATGGCGATGACGAGAGACTTTGGTTTTGTGCTGGATCATGCCTCTGCAGTCAGAAGAAATTTTTGAACAACAGAGACTCGAGAAAAAGTTATAGTTTTACTATTTTAATCCGTATCAACACATACGTATGGTCCTCTTTTCATAGAATCCTTTTATTTCTGTTGTGTAATGCATATTTGATGCATGTATGGATTCTAATAGGAATTGCACACTTTTAACTCTAATCTTCTACTTCCTGCAGAAATTCATCAAGAATACTTTCCACAAGGAAAATATCAAATAGGAAAGAATATACCTAGTTATTACATAAAAAATATCTCAAATTAGCCTCAAATAACTAGGAAATTAATGATTAATTTAGCCCCAATCATATATACACAAAACCCATGGAGAGAAAAACATGGAATTAAATAGTTATTCTTGACAACATGACATGAACTATCCATCCCAATCAATCATTATCTTAGTATCATGAAGGAATAAAGATAGAATCCACTTTTTTTTTTTTTCCAATCCATGAAATTACTATTTCCTGAATAAAGTAGAGATTTCCCAATCAAACCAACAACACCCAAGAAATGCATGAAACTTATTCCTCATTAATATCCCTATACTCTAGGTAACATAAACATGAAATTAGCCAATAACCCTATACTCTTAGCAAAATTAACTAACCTTTGATTATTCAAGTTCAATTCTTAACCTTCTTTACCAATCTAGTTAAGAAAATAAATATATATAATTAATTAAATTGAATTCAAGCTAACTTCACTTCCCAAGTTCTTTAGAAGGAAATTCAACTTTACCAATATATCAAATAAAAGTAAATAATCAAATACTAAGAACAATAATTAATTGATCAAAGATTAAATAAATTATAATATCATGAATCCTAAAATAACATTCAATTACAATTAAAACATTAATCTCATCATTGTTCAAATAAAAAGAAAATAAAGGTCTTAGAAAGAACTCATAGACAATCCATATTCTTCCTCATTTTATAATCTCCTTGAAGTATGCTCCTTTGAGTGATGAATTCCCCTTCAATGAATGATTATAGCTTTGATTCCTTGAAATCATACATTAATCTTTACTAGTACTTGGTTAAATAGGCCCTTTGGTTGCTAAAAATCAACCTTCAAAAGTCCTGGGCTGAGTTCTAATTTGAAAAAGTGAATCTCTCAGGCAATTCCCAATTTGACCTGAAAAAGAATTTTGAACGGCCATAACAGAGTTGGGCTAGTGCCTGGTCACTTCATTTGGACTGGCGTCGCTCTATCGCTAGTTCTCTATGATTTTTCTCTACTTTTCTTTGTTTTTCCAAAATAGAACCACAATTGGTTCAACTACTTTAGGCAGGCACTGGTTCACCTCTAGAAATCTACGATTTTGCTCCAAGTCATCCAATTTCTGTGCAATACTTTCTACAAGCAAAATATTAAATAGGAAGGGAGATGGCTAGTTATTGAATCAAAATTATAACAAAACAACCTCAAATAACTACGAAAATAAAGATAATTTTAGGCCCTATCACATTCCCCCACCCTTATGCTTTGCTTGTCCTCAAGCAAACAAGAGTTAAACACTAAACGAATAGCTTATGAACAAGACAATATAATTCTTCAAATTTATCTTAACAAATTCATGTATAATAAAGTTTAACCTTCTTCCTCCTTAAACATAAAGTTGTCATTCACTTAACCCTTTCAAAACCATACAAACTCATGTATTGAACCAACTAATCCGAAGACCATCAAAGTTAAGTTAAATAAGCTCATATTTAGTACAAAAAAAGTATTCTACCCACTATGGAAAAACATAGACAACACAATTCATATAAGTCAAGCTATTTAACCAACTCAAGTATCATAACTCAAATTTGCACAACACAAGTAGTATAATAAGGAAACACTCCACCCTTTTTTCTTTCCAATGACTTTAGGCATTAATAGCCTTATGTGAATGAATTATTCTTCACACATCGTATTGGCCCCCTTATAATCACTACCAATTTTTCAGCATTTCTCTTATTTATTTATTTACTTTTTTTGTTCCCGCCTTCTAGCCTTTTTGGCGTTGGGATAGCTTCAAGAGAGTGCACCGAAAAGTATTTGTTACTTCTCTCCATATTAACCCACTTTGTGGTTAGAATCTATACATGTATCATCTAAGCATTACGCAGTGGAATACAAGGATTATATGACAAGAGGACCGCATGCATGTGTTGATACTGATTAAAAACTATAAAAATACCTTTCAGTGATGTCTCTACAAATCAAAATTTCTTCTGACTATTGAGGTGCGAACTATCACAAAACAAGAGTCTCTCGTCGCTGCAACTAGAATTAAAGTATGAGACACCCTCTAATAATATCCACACGAGGATATTTACTCAATGAAACCCGATCACAGTCTCTATGCTAGCAGAGAAAAACTGTGACGACTAGGGTACTATCATAGAGAAGAAGAAAGAGAGAGTCGTGAGGGTTTTTCCTTACCAGCAAGAACAATTTTCCTCTATCTCTTAAAAAAAATAACCACCACATATTCTGAGGAACCAGAAATTCACGCCTATACAACCTCTGTGAATTCTAATCAAATACCAGAAATTATACCTAATTATAATTTGGCCCTAATAACTTCAACTTCTCACAATTAACCCCACAATGTTATCATATAACATCTCGAGTACATAATCCTCTATTGTGTGTGACATATTATGTTGCCCAATCTATTGGTAACGAAAATGAATTAATCCAAATGTCTTTGTGATTAATAATCATTAATAATTTAGAATTAATCTATTAATTCTAAACATGATTAGTTTATTAATTCATCAATTAATAAACCCATATTCAGCAGATCATGAGAGGTATCTAGTAACACATCACGACGACCAAAGAGTCCAAGAAGTCAAGTAGCTTGACATGAACTCTTCAATAACAAACTACAGTGCAATAAACTCCTTTCACCATGCAATATCTCATTAGGTTTGGAGTACGAAATTAGTGCCAACTTCCTCTCGAATACATATTAATTCTGGCCCAAATATATTAGTACTTGTACTAATTGAAACTGTTTCCAATACAAAATCACCCTGGCCAAGGATTTCATGAGTTGTAATTCCAACAAGTGGACATGAGATATTTACCCCTACTATTAGGAGTGATCAATTCTTTATTGACCATCACAACTACTTTCATTTACCTCACGCTATACCCAATATCCATCACATAGGTGGCGCTCGATCTGGCTCTAGAGATTCGAATCAATGTACAATGCTTAGCAAATAAAGTACCTTGGAGATCTCAAGTCTAAGGATACTTGCATATTTGCTATAATGAGATTCTACAACTTGCACTACATAGTTATCCATGTGATTATCTAATAGTCAGGACATCCAATGTACTTATTCCATTAACAAGCATCCATGTGTTAACCTTGAGTATCTCAATACTCACAGAAATAAGAACCACCGCCTGATCAAACCAGGAAGTCTAACATATGCTAGTCTTAACATATTAATATAGTCCTATCTCATTAATACTACGACTAGGGATTATTTAAGTATTAACACAATACAGTATAGTAGGAATCTCACATCATGATCTCTATCATGATTTCCTTAACACAATATTATACTAGGGACTTTATCTAACAGTTTTTCACATGAAAGAAAAGAAAACAAATTGAAAGATAAATAATGCATTTTATTAAAAAAAAAAAAAATGTGTCGTATATAAAGTACAAGTGATTGCCTCTATGGCACAACACTATCAAAATCCCACATGTACTAGAGCTAATCATTCATATATCTAATACCGAATGACTTAACATGCCTTTCATTTTTCTTTTGGGATAGTGTTTTTCAAAGAAGGTCAGCTATGTTCTAATATGTGGGAACTTTTTCTATATTTACATCATTCCTATCTATGATCTCTCGGATCAGGTGATAGTGTCATAGTACGTGTTTGGATCATTGGTGAGACTGTGGCTCCTGTACTTGTGCAATTGCTCCATTGTTGTTACAATACAAGGATATTAGACCAACAATGTTAGGGACCACACCTAGTTTCGTCATGAACTTCTTAATCCAAATGGCATCCTTAGCTGCTTCAAAAGTAGCTATATAGTAAGCTTCTGTTGTAGAGTCAATAATAGTCTCTTGTTCAGAACTCTTCCAACTTATTCCATCATTGGATAACGTAAACACGTAGACAGATTGTGATTTAAAATCATCCTTCTCAGATTGAAAACTAGCATTAGTATACCCGTTTACTTTCAAATTACATTCTCCATAAATCAAGAACACATCCTTAGTCCTTTGAAAGTGCTTAAAGATGTTCTTTACAGTTGCCCAATGACCGTCACCAGGTCAGATTGGTATCAGTTCGTCAAATTGAGAGCACAAGATAAATTGGTCATTGTACATATCATAGCGTACATAATAGATCTAACTACTGAAGCATATAGAATCTTACTCATGTGATCCCTTTCAACTTGTGTCTTTAGGTGACATTGACTTTGAAAGGCTTATCCCATGAGACATATGTATGAATCCCTTTTTGGATTGATCCATTCTAAACTTCTTTAGCTATTTGTCTACGTATGTAAAGTGTGAAAGACCTAGCAACCTGTTTGACCTATCTCTATAGATCCTTATTCCAAGAATGTAGATTATTTTTCCATGGTCTTTCATGGAGAATTTCTTGGACAACCATGCTTTAACTGATTGTAGGATATGTATGTCATTTCTTATTAGCAATATATCATCTACATAAAGCAATAAGAAAATGATTGCACTCCCATTAACCTTCTTGTACACACAAGGCTTATTCATGTTTTAAATAAAACCAAACTCTTTGATTGTTTCATCAAAACAGATGTTCCAACTCCAAGAAGCTTACTGAAGTCCATAAATGGACCTTTGCAACTTGCACATTTTTATGCTATCATTGGATATGGCCCTTAGGTTGTGTCATATACACTTCATCAGTCAAATTTCCATTAAGGAAAGCTATTTTCAGATTCATTTGCCAAATCTCATAATCATGATGAGCGGCAATGGCTATGAGTATCCTAAAAGATTTTAGCATGGCTATTGGCAAGAAGGTTCCATTATAGTCAATACTATATTGCTGACGATAACCCTTAGCCACTAGTCGTACTTTATAGGTGACTACTTTACCATCCATGTCAGTTTTCCTCTTGAAAATCCATTTGCACCCAATAGATTCCTTTAAGTAGATCAACCAAAGTCTTTACTTGGTTGTCATACATAGAATCCATCTCTAACTTCATGGTCTCAAGCCATTTGTCAATTTTCTGAATTATTTAAAACTTTATTATAGGAAGTAGGCTCATCTTCATCTATGATCAGCAATATGTCATTGTGGTCACTTATAAGAAATCCATATCTCTGAAGTGTCACATGTATCTTACTCGACCTATAAGGATCTTGTATGGTACAAATTCATCTATTCTCTCGATAGATGTAGGATTAGACGATTGATCCTTGTTTGTTTGTTCTTCTTGAACTTCACTAAGTTCAATTTTATTCCCACTGTTCCTTTTGAGCATGTGGTCCTTCTCCAAGAACACAACATGCTTCGAAATAAACACTTTATTTTCGGAGGGGAGATAGAAGTAATACTCGAAAGATTCTTTTAGATATCCCACAAACAAACAATTGTTAGACTTACTATCAAGTTTATCTGATTGTGGCCTTTTGACAAAGGTAGGGCAACCCCATACTCTCAAGTGAGATAACTTTGATTTCTTGCCAAAGAACATCTCAAATAGGGTAGTGTCAAGCTTTTTTATGAAACTCTGTTTAAAATATAAACAAAAGTCTCGAGTGCGTACCCCTAAAATTATTTTGGAAAGTTTTCAGAAGTCATCATAGTCCGTACCATGTCTAGAAGGGTTCAATTCCTTCTCTCAGATACACCGCTATGTTGAGGTGTGGTGAAGTCCATTGTGATAATATCCCATTATATCTAAGATAACCCTAAAACTCTTGACTTAAGTATTCACCTCCTCGATCCAATCTTAGAGTCTTAATACTTTTATCACGTTGTTTCTCTACTTCATTCATGAAGTCTTTGAACGTTTCAAAATCTTCAGATTTGTATTTTATTAAATACAAATACCCATATCGTGAATAATCATCGATAATGTTTATGAAATAGTTATAACCTCCTCTTGCTTATATAGACATTTGGCTACATACATCAAAATGTATGAATTCTAATAACTCTTTGGCCCATTCTCTTTTTCCAAAAAAAAGGGGGTTTAGCTAGTTTCCTTAATAAACATGACTCGCAAGTGCCATATGATTCATAATCCAATGACCTTAAGTTACCAAGCCTGTGTAACTTAGAAACATGATTCTCATTTACATGGCCTAAACGGCAATATCATAAGAAATAGGTGTTTAGGTTATCAATCTTTAATTTCTTATTACTGTTATTGAGAATTGGATTATCCATGCCTAGTGTATATAAACCATTAACCAAAGTTGCAGAACCATAGTAGATATAATTCAATGAAAAATAACAACATTTATTCTTAAAAATTAAATGAAATCTATATAAATCTAAACATGCAACTGAGATAATATTTTTTAACAAAACTAGTACATAATAACAGCTTTAAAGTTCTAAAACTAATCCAGAAAGAAGGAGTAGCTCGTAAGTCCCCACAGTAAGTGTAGCAACCTTTGCTCCATTTGCAGTGCGTAGGTCCACTTCGCCTTTCTTTAGCCTTTTACTACCGTTTAGTCCCTGCAAGTTATTACTCAAATAAGATCCACATCTGGTATCCAATACCCATATCTTATTTCTAAAGGCAGTATTTATCTCAATTATAAACATACCAGGAATAGAAATCGTAGTGCACACAAGCTCCTCCAATGGTCCTTCTTTCCACAATGATGGCATGGGCCCTTGGCGGATGCATTCTTCTTTTTTACACCACTTTTGGGCTTAGTGGGAGCCTTCTTCTTCTTCTTAGGAAATTTCTTCTAAGAAGAAGAAAATTCTACCATCAAGACTGCATTGGATTCCTTCTTCTTAGACGACTCCATAGTTTTGAGAAGATTGATAAACTTGGGAATAGTGGACTCAATCTTATTCATCTCATAGTTGATCACAAGTTGTGAAAAAATTTTAGGTAAAGATTGCAAAATTAAGTCAATAATTAATTGATTATCCATTATAGACCTAAAAGTTGCAAGCTTCTCTATCAAGCCCAGCATCTTCAGTCCATGTGTGGCCATAGAAGCACCTTCAGTCATATTATATAGGAACATCTCTTTAGAGATCTCATATCTCTCAGTTCTTGCTTGTTGATCAAATAGTTCTCTAAGATGGAGAATAATCGTTTGAGTATCCATATGCTCATGTTATTTTTGTATCTTAGGAGATATTGATACCAGCATAATACAAGTTGTTGTGTCACTATCTTCTTGGTACATTTTGTGAATAGCATGCTCATCAGTTTGAGCATCCTGGGCTGGAGGTGGCGGAATAGGAGCATCTATCACATAGAACAATTTTTTCGATTTGAGAATAATTTTCAAATTTTGATACGAGTCGAGATAGTTTGATTCAGTTAGTTTGTTGGTTTTCAAGATGCTTTGAAGGCTTAAGTTGGTTGACAAGATGTAGATGACCTAGATGTAAAGATAGAGAAGATTAGCTAAGTGTATATGCACATGTAATGCAAATAATTAAGTCTTTTAATTAAGAGCATTATCATTCCACTATTTTACTCAAACCAATAGCCCTACTATTGATTCGAGAAAGCCCATTGGAAGCTTTTCTAGTAGACCGGTATACAAATTCCTCAAGAATAACCATGAGATTGCTCAATAAGCCACCCTTGAGTTCAATGGTAGGTATCCAATACCAATTACATCGTATGTAATTACCAGATCATTGGGTGATTAACATCTTTTAATCTTAAAGCTTTTTGGGCTACCCCAATATTTCCTCTAAATTTCTTTATGCTTGACTTAGCCCAACCAGGAATTGAATTCCATAAAAATTTAATTCCATAGCTTAAACATGCCTAATGTCGAGTAGGCTTGGGTTAGCCCAACAACCTGGTCTCGAAAGAGGACTCTCGTTCTTACTGTATTTATGGAAGGAATTAGGTTCAATATTCATTGAGGGATTTTTTCCTTTTAGTGATTTCATCAAATGGTATGCATAAAATTGTCAATAAATCACATAAATTGAAAATCATGGTATTAAAGCGTTTACATGGTATGGTTATGGACTTTCCCTAAATTAATTTTCACATGCCAAAAAGGAACTTAATATGGTTAACCCTATGTTTTCATGCATGTTTTAAGTAGAAGGTCATACCATCTTACCTTGTTTTGGTCGCCATCTCCAAAAATTGAAATAATTATATCCCTATTTAACCTATGTAATCTAATTACATAATTTTCCTAAATAGAGAAATCTCGAGTTACATTCGAAGGGAGTTAGATGAGAAGAAAATTACACAAGAATTTTAGAGAATGTAGGACTCACAAGTTCTATTTAATAAAAACCAGAACTGTAAAAAATGCATGAGCATATATAATTTGGTTTTAATCCATAACCATCCACCATGCCATTTAATTATGCTTAAACAAAAATTAAACATATAATTTTATTATTCCAAAATCTCTATTTTGGAAAAATAAAATAAATTTAGATTTCATTTCTAAAATCAAATTCTAGAAATTAAATTAAGATAAAATCTAAAATCAATATATTAGATTTAATTTTTAAATCTAATTCTAGAAATTGAATCAGGATAAAATCTTAAATCAATATTTTAAAATTTTTATTAATTGCTAAAATCATATTTTAGGAATGAAATAATAATATATAATCTAAAATTAATATTTTATAAAATATATTAATTTTCAAAATATAATTTAATTCCAAATCATGGGTTCCAAATAGAAAATAATCATAATTAGATTTAATTCTCAAAACGAGAATTAATAAAAAAAAAATTTTTATACATATCTAAAATCACTATTTTAGATAATATATATTAATTTCCCATACTCTTGGTGAAATTAATTAACTTTTGATTACTCAAGTTAAATTCTTAACATTCTTTCCCAATCAAGTTAAGATAATAATTATGCATAATTAGTTAAATTGAATTCAATCTGACTTCACTTCCCAAGTCTATTAGAAGGAAATTCAACTTTATCAACCTATCAAATAAAAGCAAATAATCAAATACTAAGAACAACAATTAATTAATCAAAGATTAAATAAATTACAATATCATGAATTTAAAAATAACATTCAATTAGAATTATACCACTAATCTCATCATTGTTCAAAGAAAAAGAAAATAAAGGTCTTAGAAAGAACTCATAGACAATCTGTCTTGTTCCTCCTTTGATAACCTTCTTAAATCAATGCCAGTTTGAGTGTTGAATTCCCCTTCAGTGAATGATTGTAGCTTTGATTCCTTGAAATCATACATTAATCTTTACTTGTTCTTGGTTAAATAGGCCACTTTGTTGCTAAAAATCATCCTTCAAAAGTGTGATGAAATGCATGTTTGGGAATTATGCTATTCGGGTCACCGATGGCAATTTTGTCATTTTGACCGCTCCCGTTTCTTTGACCGTAAATTTGACCAAATAGAGAAGTAATTGATGAATTTATGTATTACCAATCGATTTACTAGAATTTTTGGAGTTGAATGGTGGAATACAATATTTTTTTTGTTTTAGACCAGATTTTGGTCATTTCTGAAGAAAAAAGGAAATCGCGGTTAAAAACGGTGCGTGTGGCATTTTGTGACTGGTAGCCAATAACATGTGTCAATTTAGGAGAGGTTTCTTGAAGAATTGCATGCAAGACACATGGAAGTAAAGGATTTCAAAATAAATGAAGAATGAAGGTAAAACTACTGGTGCTGTTTTTGCCTAGTAGAATGTTACGGGAACCAGAACTCCAAAAAATGCCAATACATAATTAAGTTTAAGAATCTTGTAGTCATTTTAGTATATCATAGAGCCAAATCAGAGTTGTGGATTGAAATTTATGTCCAAAACAAAATCATGTGTCCAACAGTGATATTCCAGAACAATGAGTCCGAAAATGGATTAACTTAGGGATGATTAATTGTGTGATTATGGATGAAATAAATGGAAAATATGAAGTGAATAACTTGTACATGAAGGGAGAAAGGATGTGAAAAAATGAAAACGAAAGAATCAAACAAACGATGAAAAAACGACGTGAATGAAAATTGAACATTTTGCTTAACCATTGGCTACCCGTGGCTAACCGTCGGCTAAACGTTGGTTAGACATCGGCTACTCATCGGACACATAGACTGGACGTCGGCTAACCGTTGGCTATTTTTTTTCCCAAACACAATTTCACCCAAAAAAGATGTTTGGTGTAGGTTTATCAGTAAATGGCCAACGAAAATGGACAACGAAACGATGAAAACGGTGGTTGAACGGCCGTAAATGGAAAGTGTTTAGTTAGGACACGAGATGAGTCCTTTTAATTTCTAAAACTATTTGTAAGCTAGTGTGCTTCTCATTTCCATGAAATGTTATGTTTTATGTCATTTTGGAAATCTCTGAATATATTTAAGGTTTATCTGAACAAGAATTGTTTTGCACCATTTTGGGCTCGAATGAACTTCATAATATGCTAGGAAACCTTAATGGATGATTGAAGCATGAATTTTATGAACCTAACCCTTTTTGGATTAAATACATAGGATTTTCAGAAATGGTAAATTTTGGAATCGGATATTCATAAATTGACTGGAATGCCCTTATTGGAACTTTTTATATAAATGTGTTTGGAAACTTTGGTTTTAATCCCCTTTTTTTATTAGAATTTTAGATTTCGTGAAATGAGTTCCTTTTGGAATCAGGTATTTGGAAAATGATTAATATGTCCGAACTTGGGTGTAAAAATCATACAAAAACTAAGCACATTCCCAATCAAGTTTAAATTAAAACGTTTAACCCAAATCACACATCTGAGCAAACGTACTCATCATTAACCGAGCAAAGGGTTCAAACGAGTGTCGATCCTCCAGGAACAAGTAGACATTAATCACCTTTCTTTCATTGTTTAACCAACTCAACAAAGTGAAAAAGAAACAAAATAAAACAAAGGAAAATAAAAACAAAAATATATACACGTCAAGGATGGAGAAGTATGTAACTCAAACCATTGTTTAGACAAACATGATATCAAAGGACCTAACCATTATCATAACTAATCATTCTCTTGGCACCATGAAGGATAAAGGTAAATTAGCATTACTTGGTCTGTCTCAACTAATTACTACCTTCTAGATAAATTAGCAACACTTGGTCTGTCTCAACTAATTCATCCAAAAGATACATTAAACACAATCCTTGATTAAATTTTCTAGGTCTGGCAAATTTAAAACATGAAATTAGTCAATAATCCTTGGTCTGGAATACATCAATTAACCTTCAATTACTCAATCCTTTGCAATTAACCTCTTTGGTCTAGCAAGTTAACAGCCAATAAATATGAAATTAATCAATTGCAACCACCATCAACCTCTTTGGTCTAGCAAGTTAATGAAAAGAAACAACCAATTAATCTCGTAATATACCCAAGTAATTAAATACCAAGAAGAATAATCAATTAATCAACAGATCAAATAACTTTAAATATCATGACTATCTAAAACAATGTCAAATTACAAAGAAACAATTAATACATCATTGTTCAAGAAAAAGAAAATAAATGAATGAAATAGATACTCATAGACAAGCCCCCTTCTTCTTCATTTGAAGACCTTTTTGCACAACCCTCCTTGAATTGAAGAATTCCTCCTTTGATTGAGTAATTGTCTATGATGATCAATGAATTCTCCCATTTTCCCTTTGGTTTTCCATCTATTTATAAGCTTAGGAAGTGCCTAAACTCGTAGGTACAATGTTCTTGGCCGAGTAGAAGTTGGAAGATACTAAAATTCTACAGATTACCAAAAACCGCGTAGAAAAATCAAAGCACCGCCATAACTTCAGGGCACAGCCGGTGCCTTCTTGGCACTCGGAGCCAACACCGGTTGTGTTCTGCTTCTCTACTTATTAGCCGATTTTTCTCTGAATTTTGCACAATGAATACCAAAATGCAACCGGCACCGCCTTGACTCTTGGAGCCAGCGCCGGTTCCCCTCTATTCCACTCTGTTTTAACAATTTTTCGTCACTTCGAAGTTCGTGTAATCCAGTGCATGGCCGGCACCAGTTCTAGAGCCCTAGCCGGCGGCGCCTCTTATCTGTTTTGCGACGTTTTTGTTTCATTTTATCCTAAAAATCTGAAATAATAAACAAAACACATTTCCAAGGGTAAAATCTTATATATGAAGGAATATGGCTAGTTATTGAACAAAATATATCACAAAAGAACCTCAAATAACTAGGAAAAACATGAGTAATTTAGCGCCTATCATATTCCCCCACACTTAGCTCTTTGCTTGTCCTCAAGTAAAGTATCAAGAACAAGTAGGAAAACACAAGATTAAATCAATCACTCAATCAATTTCCAAACCATATCTTCAATGCTTTCTCATTCAAGAACATAAAACACATGGTACTACATTTTTCACAACCAATGCAAGACTTTTGTTAATGATAAGTGACTCAGTAGAACCATCTCAGTACTTCACAATATTCTCAAACCATTGGAAAGAATTTAGTTAAAAAAGAATACACATTCCATAGCCTTACTCTTCACACACTCTCTCCACTAATCCGAGACATATCATGATTCTGCTTTGATCAAGTAGGACTTTTAAGCTTGTAATATAAGGCTAAAGGCTTGTATTGTAACTTATTAAACGAAGGATATAGGAGAATCAAATATCAAAGAAACTGAGAGTTCACAAGAAAAAGATAAACAAAATGAATCAAAAAATTTCCAACTATTCTTGCTCTCCTATTCCAAAAATCAATCAAACCATAACCTTATTCAGCAATTACAACTCCACTCAAGCAAATCCTGCATTTTTTCTCTTTTTTTCTTTTTTCTCATCAACTCTTCTCTATTTTTTCCACATGATCACTCAAATTTCTAGCAATGGTGTCAAGTACTTTATATGAACTTAACTTTTTACAGCTCAATAACCATCCCTCTTGTGATCTTTTCTTTCTTCTTCTTTCAATAAGTTTTTTTCTTTCTCTTTCTTTCTTTCTCTTTTCTTGTGTTCAATCTCTCTTTTCTTTTTCTTCTCTTTCTTTTCTTTTCTTTTCCTTTCTAGCTCAATTGGTTATTAATCCATAACTAAAAGTAACAAGACATGATCTTTATCCACGTACTCCCTCAACATTTTCTTACATATACTTTCATCCATCAAGAGTATAAAGATTTGGAAAATTATTCAAACTCTCTACAACAAGCAATGGACAAAATATTGTGACAGGTTTAATGAAAGAAATCAACAATTTAGGCTTAAAATAGGCACTAGGGATAATATGACAATAGGTAAGCTTGAAAAGCTCAAACTATCCAAAGAAGGCCTATATTCATCATCCCTAAGTTAAATCATGATTGTCTTTCTTATTTCACCTCGAGAGGTATTCAAGTAAGTTCTAGAATGCTCTATGAAGTTTAGTAGAAAAACAGGTTTAAGAACATTGCAAAGCATTAGATCAATAACTACTTCATCCAAGTGAGTGTAAAAGGTCATGCATAAGCCATAAATAATCTAGAACATGTGCTCTATAATCCATCATAAAGACATGCATTAAAAATATAGCTTGAAATCTCCAGAAAATCAGAAAAAATTTTGAAAATTTTGCTCAAAATTTGCTCCCAAGAAGGAAAAAGTTTATGTATAGAAGACTTGTCAATCAAATCACTCCCCGACACTTAAAATGGACATTGTCCTCAATGGCCAAATAAATATAACAAAGACTAAACCATACCAAGGGACTAATGATAAAGGGGAAAAGAGAAGAAAGAAAATACTGCCATGACGGAGTAGCTCCAATTTTCCAAATGTTGTGCTCAAAATAAAATTGATAAAAACTTAGACAAAGTATATCACCAAACCACTCCCCCATACTTAAATTGGATAATGCCCTCATTGGCAAAATAATAATAATAATAATAATAAAAATAAAAAAAATTAATAATTAACAAAAAAAAGCATCTTCAAAGGGACCAAAAATAATAAAGGGGTGGAAAGTTTAAATAATACTTCCTAAGTACAATAATAGTCCAATAGATAGCCAAGCTTGAGGTAAAGAGAAGGGCTTGTCTAAGAGGACTTTATGCCTATAAAACAAAATACAAATAAAAGCACACAGAAAATAATAATAAAATAAAAACATACCTAAATAAAAGAAAACAAACTAAAGAAAAAGACTAAAATAATATAAATAAAACAAATACTCTCTACACCCATCATGCTTCCTCATCAAACCTTTTGGAAAGAAATTAAAGCTTAAACTAGAAGATAGGCATGACGAATGTAGAATGAAGAATGGAGGATTTTGAAAAATGAAAGGTTCATGAAAATAATTTTTTTTTTCACTAAAGCAAAACACATAAACCTCTTTCTCTGACATTTCTTTAGATAGATAAATGTTGGTGTTAACATATAAGTGCACATGGTTTCTAAAGAATGCATCAAGCTTGAAATCACCAATTAACCCTTCAAAAGAATTTTTACAATTTTTACAATTTTTAATCTTTGTATAAGCTCATGATGAGACTCCACTTCATCATGGAGGACAAGGGCTAATGACAAGAGCAATGACGAAGAAGCTTCAAGATGATTTTCAATTGATCATCAAACAATGCTTGAGGATGAAGGAGGATTGGAAGGTTGAGGAAGTTATCCAAGAGTTCGTGTTGTTGGCCATCCACGAAGGACCCTAACAAAAACTCAAACCGGCAGCAAAGGGGGACGAAACTTGACAAGAAAGGCTTCCTAGAGGACAGTCGGCGCGGGCTCCATGAAGCCAAACCGGCGCCGACTCCATTCTATCCAAGCAACACCTCAAGCAAACATGAACCGGCTAAAGATAGAGCCAAACTGCTGCCGGTTGTGATGTTCCAATCCGACGCCGGCTTCCCCCTAGGCACCGACGTCTGCTCCGCATTTTTAATGCTTTTCTCTGATTTTCTTCACATTTAATTGCTTGTAAAGATTTATTATGACCCAAAATTGTAATTAAACCTTAAGGTTTACTTAGTTAGGGTTAGGATAGTATAAATAGCACCTATAGTGATATGACAAGATAATTCACTTTACTTTAATTCAAATTTAAGAGAGAATCTTGATTGGCCCTAGCCTCTTTGTTCATCTTGTTCAAGACCAAGCTTAAGGGTTACTCCTTCTTAGAGTCTATAAATCTTTTGGATAATCCAATATTGTTTTCTTTGAATGGGTCTTAGTTGCTTTGTTCTTCTAAGGTTTGTTTGAAATTCAATATTTGGGTGTCTATTTTCTCTATTCTATTTGTTCTTCTTTGCCTTTATTGTTTCAAGGATATTAGGGTGAGATTATAGTAGAGCTTATACTCATCTTGAGGGTCTTTGAGGCTTTGTTCTTCAAGGGTTTGAAAGAGTGTAGGTAGTTAGGTTACTTTTCTCCTATTGTCACAAAAAGTCCCTGTTTTGGCTCCCTTTGTTTGAACTGAACACATATCCACCAAAAACACCACAACACCAAGAAAAGCCACACAAGATTCGTATCAAAGAGTTTGGTATCAGAGTAAAGAAAAGATTGATTCCCATCAAAGCTTGAAAACAAGAAAAATGAGTCCTACTAAGTGAAGAGAAAAGAAAAACAGAAAATCCCGTCACGCAAAACTTGCTCCAAAAAAGGTCTTGAAATTTTTGTTATTTCTTGATTTTTCTGTTGGGAAATTGCTCCTTGATGTTGTTATAACCCTTGGGAACAAATTTATCTTGTGATTGTAGTGAAATTTGGCTTGAATATGGTTGAAATTTCTGGTTGTTCTTAAGTGATGAGATTGTAGCTAAGATGTTTGATAAATGTTCCATGAAAGTGTTTTTCGCTATAGTTTGGAACTTTGATTCTTGATTGTCATTCCTTGAGACTTTGTGACTTAGTATATCACTCTAATGTTAAATTCTAAATTCATTGAACTCAATTTCTCTATTGGACACTTGTGACCATCTTGTTAATCGTCATCCTAGTTTTAGTTGTTCTTGTTTCTGTTCTTGATAATTCTTGTTTGTTTCTTGCTTAGAATTATTTCTTGTGCATTTAGTGCTTGTTCATGAGTTGAATTGAGTCCACTTTTTCTTGAAATTCTTGACTTAAAGCTTGTTTGTTTGAGGTGTCCAACAAGTGTTTGTTGAAATTTTCCTAAGACCCCCTAATTGAAAATTTCTTTTGATTTGTGTGTTCACTTAGCTGGACTAAATCTTCAGTTATTGGGGAGAATTGTGATTGAACAAGAAGGCTTGAGTGCTAAGAAAAAGACAAGAGGGTGAGCCTATTATTAAAAGAGCCTAAGAGAGTAAACACGAGGGTGGAGTGATCAATCTTAAGAGCCAACACACAAGTGAAGTGAGGATCTATGTTTTCCTTCTAATCTCTTAGTTTTGCAGGTATAGACAAGTAAAAACTCTACCACCATGGCCCATGAACAAGAGATCTCTAGGCCTAACACAAGTGGACCTAGTAGACCTCAAGAAGAACAAATTGATGCTAGGGGTTTGCGTGAAGATTTACAGGCTATGATAAGGATGATGCAAAATGAGTTCCAAAATATTATAAGGGAGTTGATAAATCACCTTGGATAATCTTCTACTGTGGCACAAATGAGAGGCCAAGAGTGATTTGAAGTGCCAAGTCCAAGGATGAGGGATGGTGATGCCCATACTCCTCTGTTACATGCCCAACAAGAGGGAAGAATGGGATGAACACTTTATTGGCGGTGTCCAACAAGCTCCTATGAGAGGAGGAAGACATGGCTTGAGAGGAGGATGAGGTAGAGGCCAAGGAAAAAATGGAAGGATCAATATAAGAGGGCTAGAAAGAGAATTTGAGGGAGTTGAAGAATGGTATGAGGGTGAGCATGTTGAAGCCTTTGGGGAACAACATAGAGGATATGGTAATAGAGCAGGAAAGAGAGAAGGAAATGATATGAAGAGGGATTTGAGCCATATTAAATTGAAAGTATCCACGTTCTATGGCAAGAGTGACTCTGAAGCTTATTTTGAGTAGGAAAGCAAGATGGAGATATTCCTAGAGAGCCATACCTATAGTGAGAGGTCAAAAGTAAGGTTGGCTATATTGGGCTTTTCGGAGTATGCCTTGGTATGGTGGGAGTAAGTTAGTGCCCAAAGGAGACAAATGGGAGTGGAAACCGTGGCTAATTGGAATTTATTGAAAGGCATGATGAGGGCAAGGTTTATACTACACCATTATTACAATGATCTTTACCAAAGGTTCCAATCACTTAAGTAAGGGAATAAGAGTGTGGAAGATTATCATAAGGAAATAGAAGTGATGTTGATAAGAACTCAAATCCATGAGGATCCAAGAGCAACAAGAGCAAGATTTTTGGGAGGAGTAAATAGGGAGATTGCTAACTTGGTGGAATTGCACCCCTATAATCGATTTGAAGATATGGTACATGCCGTCATGAAGATTGAAAGGCAATTAAAGAGGAGGGTATTTACTAGACCACCCCTCCTAAACCCCAACACAACCAGTAAGGTGCTAGCTAAGAAGGATGAAACCCCTAAACCATTTCAAAGAGACTTCAACAAACCTAGGAAAGTTTGGAAACCTAGAGAAGATTGGAAGTCTAGAGAGGATTGGAAATCTAAGGAATGATGGAACAAGGACAAAAGGAAAACCATAGAGAGACCACAAAGGAATAGAGACATCAAAAGCTTTAAGTGCCTTGGATATGGACATACTTCCCATGAGTGTCCAAGCAAGAGAGCGATGTATACCAATCCCTATGGTGAGGTTTCTACCAACAAAGAAGAAGAGGAAGAAAGGTACTGAGGAAATTAAGAGGAAAATAGGGATGGGGAGAGTGATGAAGGGAAAGTTGTTAGATAAGAATACTCCTTAGTGGGAGTCACAAGAAGGTCATTGAGCTTATAAGCCGTTGAGGATCAAGACCACCAACAAAGAGAGAACATTTTCTACACTAGGTGTCTAATCAACAAGACCCCTAGTAGTGTCATTATGGATAATGGGAGTTGCACTAACGTGATTAGTGCATATTTGGTTGAAGAATTGGATATGAGTTGGATTAAACATCCCAAACCCTACAAACTACAATGGTTGAATGATAGTAGGGAAATGAGAGTAAAAAAGCAAGTGTTGGTGTCTTTTGAAATGGGAAAGTACAAGGATGATGTGCTATGTGACGTAGTACCCATGCTAGCAGGTCATTTACTACTAGGGAGGCCTTGGCAATATGATAGGTATGTAAAACATGATGGAAGGAAGAATACTTATTCCCTACTCAAGGAGGAAACTAAGTTTACCCTCACCCCCATGGCCCCTAGTGAGGTGAGCAAAGACCAAAGAATCATGAAAGAAAAAGAAAAGAAGAAGGGAGCGCAAGAAGTTAAGCAAAAGTAAGAAATTGAGAGGAAAGAAAAGGAAAGGCAAGAAAAAGAGTTGAGAGAAAGGATGAACAAACAAGTGCCATTGATAATCAAGGATAGGAGTGAGTAAGGACAAGAGAGGGGAGGTAAACAGAGAGTGAATTTCTTTGCAAAAGAGAGTGAGGTCATAAAGGCCATAAAAGCTAAGGAACCGGTTATACTTTCTTAATGCAAGGGTTCTTATGTTTCTACTAATGATTCCACATTGTCTTTGCCTCATGAAATTACAGCTATTCTTCAAGAGTTTGAAGACGTTTTCCTAAATGAGGTGCCCAGAGGACTACCACCATTGAGAAGAATTGAGCATCAAATCGACTTTATGTCTGGAGCCGTCATTCCCGACCGTTCGGCATATAGAAGCAACCCAAAAGAATCCAAGGAGTTGCAAAAGCAAGTGGAGGCATTGCTTGAGAAGGGACATATGAGAGAGAGCCTAAGCCCATGTGTGGTTCCGATTCTCTTGGTGCCCAAAAAAGGATGGGACATGGCGTATGTGCGTAGATTGTCATGCTATCAACAACATAACAGTAAAATACCGCTATCCCATGCCTAAACTAGATGACTTGCTTGATGAGCTATTTGGTGCATGCATTTTCTCAAAGATTAATTTGAAATCTGGTTATCAACAAATTAGAATAAGAGAAGGGGATGAATGGAAAATAGCTTTTAAAACTAAATAAGGGTTGTATGAGTGGCTTGTCATGCCCTTTGGATTGTCTAATGCTTTTAGCACTTTCATGCAACTAATGTACCATGTTTTGAGGGAATTCATTGGAAAATTTGTTGTTATGTACTTTGATGATATATTAATTTATAGCAAATCATATGTAGATTATTTAAATCCTGTTCAAAGTGTACTTGTTACCCTCTGAATAGAGCGATTATACGCTATCTTGAGAAATGTTCTTTTTGTTTGGAGAGGATTACATTCTTTGGATATGTCATGAGAGTTAAAGGAATTGAGGTTGATGAGGGAAAAGTGAAAGTCGTCTAAGATTGGCCAACCCCTACCACCATTACCCAAGTCTGTAGTTTCTACGGGCTAGCTAGCTTCTATAGGAGGTTTATCCAAAATTTTAGCACTATAGCAGCCCTTCTAACAGAAGTGGTAAAGAAAAATGTGAGATTTAGGTGGGAGAAAGCCCAACAACAAGCCTTTCAAACCCTCAAAGACAAATTGAACCAAGCTCCATTTCTTATTCTTCCCAACTTTGAGAAGGCTTTGAGATAGAGTGTGATGCAAGTGGGGTGGGCATAGGTGCAGTCTTGACCCAAGATAGAAAACCAATTGCATACATTAGTGAGAAATTGTCCGGGGCAGCCCTCAACTACTCTACCTATGACAAAAACTTTTTGCCTTGGTGAGGACCTTAGAGTATTGGCAATACTATCTTTTGCCAAGAGAGTTTGTCATTCATACCGACCATAAGACCCTTAAACACCTTAAGAGCCAACAAAATTTGAACAAGAGGCATGCAAGGTGGATAGAGTTTATTGGGACATTTCCATATATCATTCAATATAAGAAGGGTAAGGAAAATGTGGTAACGGATGCACTATCCTGAAGGTATGCACTCCTCAACTTTTTGGGTGCTAAACTTTTTGGTTTTGAATTTGTGAAATATTTGTATGTTGATGATGAGGAGTTTGGGGATATTTTCCATGCTTGTGAGAAATGTGCATTTGCTAAATATTATAGGCATGATGGTTTCTTGTTTAGAGAGGCAAGGCTTTATGTGCCAAAGGGTTCCATTAGGGTGTTGCTAGTTAGGGAAGCCCATAGTGGGGGACTAATAGGATATTTTGGTGTTGCAAAAACCTTAGGTATCCTTAAGGAACATTTCTTTTGGCAAAAAATGAGAAAAGATGTGGAGCGACATTGTTCTTAGTGCATTACTTGTAAGCGAGCTAAGTCTAGAGCTCTTCCACATGGTGTTTATACTCCTTTACCTGCACCTAATATGCCTTGGGTTGATATTTCAATGGACTTTATCTTAGGATTACCTAGGTCCGAAGGGGGAAGGATTTTATATTTGTGATTGTTGATAGATTTTTCAAAATGGCTCATTTTGTGGCTTGTTCCAAGACTAATGATGCGTCCTATATGGGATTCTAAGGACTATTGTCTCGGATAGGGATACAAAATTTGTTAGCCACTTTTGGAGAGTTTTATTGAACAAACTTGGAACTAACCTCTTGTTTTCCACAACTTGTCATCCCCAAATGGACGAAGAAACGAAGGTGGTCAATCGTATACTCACCCAACTCTTGCGGGCCATAATCAAGAAGAACTTGAAGAATTGGGAGGAGTGCTTGCCTCATATTGAGTTTGCTTACAATAGGGCTATTCACTCTACCACTTCTTATTCTTCTTTTGAAATTGCATATGGTTTTAATCTTCTAACTCAATTAGATTTGGTTTTTTTACCTATAGGTGAATAGATGAACATTGATGAAGCTAAGAAGGCGGAGATGGTGAAGGCACTCCATGAGAAGGTGAAAGCAACCATTACAAAATGAAACAAAGAGATCGCCCAAAATCACAATCAAGGAAGAAAAAAGATGTCCTTTAAGCCGGGCAATTGGGTATGGGTTCACCTTCTCAAGGAGAGATTCCCCACGCAACGATGAAGCAAACTTGATCCAAGGGGGGATGGACCATTTCAAGTTCTTGCCAAAGTTGGAGATAATGCTTACAAGATAGATCTACCTGGTGAGTATCATGTTAGTGCCACATTTAATGTTAGTGACCTCTCTCCTTTTGATGTAGATGATGGCGATGATTCGAAGATGCATCCTTTTCAAGGAGGGGGAGATAATGAGACTCCACTTTATCATGGAGGACAAGGGCCAATGACAAGAGCGAGGACCAAGAAACTTTAAGATGATTTTCAATTGATCATCAAACCATGCTTGAGGATGAAGGAGGATTGGAAGGTTGAGGAAACTAGCCAATACTTTGTGTTGTTGGCCATCCATGAAGGACCCTAACAAGAACTCAAATCGGCAGCAAAGGGGGATGAAACTTGATAAAGGAGGCTTCCCAGAGAACAACCGGCACTGGCTCCATTCTATCTAAACAATACCTTAAGCAAACATGAACCGGCCGAAGACAGAGCCAAACCGGCATCGGTTGTGATGTTCCAATCTGGCGCTGGCTTCCCCCTGGGCACCGATGTTTGCTCCGTGTTTTTAATGCTTTTCTCCGGTTTTCTTCTCATTTAATTGCTTGTAAATATTTATTATAACCCAAAACTGTAATTAAACCTCAGGGTTATCTTAGCTAGGGTTAGGATAGTATAAATAGCACCTATAGTGATATGATAAGACAATTCACTTCACTTTATTTGAAATTTGAGAGAGAATCTTGAGAGGCCCTAGCCTCCTTGTTCATCTTATTCAAAACCAAACTTAAGGGTTAGTTCTCCTTTTGTAAGAGTCTATAAATCTTTTGGATAAACTAATATTGTTTTCTTTAAATGGGTATTAGTTGCTTTGTTCTTCTAAGGTTTATTTGAAATTTAATATTTTGGTGCCTATTTTCTCTATTCTATTTGTTCGTGTTTGCCTTTGTTGCTTCAAGGATATTAGGGTGAGATTTTAGTAGAACTTCTACTCATCTTGAGAGTCTTTGAGGCTTTGTTCTTCAAGGGTTTGAAAGAGTGTAGGTAGTTAGGTTACTTTTCTCCAATTATCGCAGAAAAGTCCCTGTTTTGGCTCCCTTTGTTTGAACTGAACACATAGCCACCAAAACACCACAACACCAAGAAAAGCCACACAAGATTCGTATCAGCTCATGTTAGAGATAGACGACCCTAAGTAATCTAGCTAGTTCTGGGGATTGTCTTATTCCAAATAGGGTAACAGAACATTAGGATAAGTCATCCTGGGTAGCCATCTAGAGCTTGGCAATTGCCATGCCTTGTGTGCACTTTGTGATTTGGGTTGTCCACGAGCTGGGCTTAAGACCTAGCATTGTTCGAACCCCTTACTATTTCGATGGTGATTGACATCAGGATTAGGACCCCTGACTTATGGTAGCAAGTAAAAGATTGTGTGCTATGTACACTTGTTGATTATAGTATGCTACGGTGTACTTATTCCAGTGATGCATGGATTGAGTTCTGGGGCAGTGGTCTCAGAACAATGATGCGTGGCACCGAAGGTAAGGACTACGAGACTTGCATACAGGTCGACCTTCTGTTGGAGAAGTGCGTATGGTTTGGAAATTGGGGCAATATTTTGAAAATAAAATACAGTTTTTCAAAAATGATTGAGTTCTAGATAAACTCTCCTTTAGAGAATTTTGGAATTATTTTCAGTAAACAAATAATATGCTATTCTACAAAAATTATACGTACTTTGTGCTTTCATAAAACACTTGCATACACGGGATTCACTAGGTGATTCGTTACTAACACGTGTCTTTATCTTACCTTTTCATAGGATCCAGAGCTGACATGGTTTTGTCTTACTATCCTTAGGTCCACTCAGCTCTGTAGGACTCACGGTTTCGTAGGACTCACGGTTTCCCTTTTGGCAATGTACTCTATTCTGTTGTAGTTAGAGATGGCATGTATGAGATTTTTTTATATATGTATATGTATGTCCATTAGTATGGGATATTATTGAGTTTGGATATATACTTTATTATTTTCATTATAAAGACCCCTTATCTAGGAAACTAGACGGGGCGACATACAATATTGATATACTTCTGCTGTTGTCTTTAGTAGGGGTATTACAATTGGTATCATAGTATAGTTTTATAGAACTATGGTATCATCATAGGGATTGACAAACCTCTTCCATTGTGGAAGGTATGACGGATAGGAGAGATAAGGGCAAGAGCCAATAGATGAGTGCAACGATAATAAGAAGAAAGAGATTTGTGAGAATTTGGGTGTATAAGATTTGGAGAGATTAGAACTATCTTCCGAGCCGATGTTCTAGGATGTTTTCTTTCAATAGGAACCAGCTTTAGCCACCGTTTGCACCCCATCCCATCGGGAGAGCGTTGACTCGGCAGTGCCTGTTATTACTCCATTTGTGTGGCATCTCAATCTGGAAATGGCACTTACTCTCGAGAGAACATCGTCGCCATATGAGAAGGTAGGTGGCGATTCTGATGAGATTGAAGATGATATTAAGCTATACCATTAGGATAATGACATCTCAGATTGATGGTGTAATGTTGTCTAAGGATAATGAGGAGGTGTTGATGAGGATACTCTGGGAGTATTAGAAGATGAGATGTTATATTTGAAGGAGGTTGAGATAGGAAGGCATCAGGAGGTACTCGAGGTGGAGGTACATGTGGTCGAGGAGTTCAAGGAATAATTGGAGATAGAGTCAGACATACTGGCTTGGTTGCATCCAGATGCGGATGAAGGTATGGAATTTAATGTAGCTGAGTCCTATACAATTTCTTCTGATTGAAGACCTCCCATCTCAGATAGCAATGATGATGAGCAGGAGGATGAGATTTTGATATATGTAGTAGGATATGTACAGCTTGGTCAGTGTATATGATTGTGTGCTCGGCACACAAATTTTGTACAAGCCTTGTGTTTAATAAGAATAGATATATGCTATGTTTTGCTATATGCACTGTGCCTATTTTTATGATTGCTTTTGAGCTGTGTTACATTATTATAATGGTAAAAAAATATGAACCATATAGATGCCTCCTAAGTGAACTACTCGAAATAACTCTGAGTCGATGGTAAAGGAGCCGCGGGTGGAAGGTCCCTACCTTGCAACTTTAGACCACCTTATGTACTAGACCTTCTAGAAGATGGCTAATACTATCCAATAGCTATCTAAGACTATTACTAGAGTAAAAAAGAATATGAACTGGAGAGATCGAATTGGATTTTGGGGTATAAGTCAGAAAAGGTTTGCAAGTCACCGATGGCAAAAAAAAAAGGGAAGATGCAGAGAAGAGGAGACCCGACTAAAGGGACAACCCTCTTTTAGATCCTTTAACTATAGGAAGGTAGGACATTAGAGTTTCAGTTGCCCTTACTCCCGAAGGATAGGAGTATAAAGTCGGCTTGGAGGAAACAATCAATGACAGAAGTTAGGACTAGGAAAAGGGAACTCGGGACAAGCTTCTACCTCTAGAGCTCGACCCATCAAACCCCTAAATGAATGCTCGAGTAGTGACATTAGAGAAAATGGACAGCCAGGCTACAGTGGTGGAAGGTATGCTTCTAATTTTGATCATAATGCTAAAGTATCGATAGATCCCAGATCTACACATTCTTTTATTGTTAATTTCATTCTTGATTCTATGGAAAAAAAAGGGGATGAAACTTCTTATGAAATAATTGTCAGTATCCCATTGGGAAAGAAAATAAATAGTGAGAAAATACATAGGAATTGTAAGATTTTGATAGGAGATGAAATATGGGGAGGAGATTTGATATGTTTTCCCATAGAGGGTTTAGATGCTACCTTAGGCATAAATTAGTCATCTTAGCATCATGCTCAAGTTAACTATAGACATAAGGTAGAACACTTCTGTTGCCCTGGGAAACTTATATTGGAATTTGTAGGTGAGGTTGGAAGAAAAAGTACTGCATTTACATCGGGAATTAAGGCTCGAAAGATAATTAGAAAAATGTGTATTGAATACTAGGCCTATGTAAATAATAAGCTAGGAGAGGTTAAGAAGCCCGAAGATGTTCTTGTTGTGAACAAGTATTTAGATATTTTTCCAGCAAAATTGAAAAGTTACCGTCAGAGAGAGAAGTAGGGTTTTTGATTGATCTAGTGCCATCGACAGAACTAATTTTAAGGGCTCCTTACAGAATGGCACCCACAAAATTATAAGAGTTTAAGAAACAACTATAGGAATTAATGGAGCAAGAGTTCATTCGGCCAAGTACTTCATTGCAGGGAGCACCTGTATTGTTTGTTAAGAAGAAAAATAGGTCATTACGGATGTGTATAGAATTATGAGGGATAAATACAGTAATAGTAAAGAATAAATATCCATTGCCCATGATTGATGAATTGTTTGATTAGCTACAAAGAGCAGGATGATTCTCAAAGTTAGACTTGAGGCAAGGATATTACCAAGTTTGGATTCGGAAAGAGAACATACCGAAAACTATATTTAACACTCGATATGGGCATCTTGAGTTTGTGGTGATACCCTTCGGTATTCTAATGCCCTTGCTGTTTTTACGGACTTGATACACCGGGCATTTTGGCCATACTTAGATAATTTTGTGATTATATTCATAGATGACATTCTGGTATACTCCAAAGATCTCCAAGAACAAAAATAGCACATTCAGAAAGTCTTAGAGAAGTTAAGAGAGGCCAAATTGTATGCATAATTTAGTAAGTGTGAATTTTGGCTATAAGAAGTAGTATTTTTGGGGTATGTTATATCCAAAAATGAGATTACAATAGACCTTGCGAAAGTCGAAACAGTGACAAATCAGAAACGCACTGAGACTCCAATTGAAACACGAAGTTTTCTGGGATTAGCAGGGTAATATCATAGATTTATTAAAGGATTCTCTAAAATAGCTTCACCCTTATCTTGAGCCCCCCCCCCCCAAAGTAAGTTCCTTATATTTGGATCTAGAAGTGTAAGAAAACTTTTCAAGAACTGAAGAAGAGGTTAAAATTATGCTCCTGTTTAGCATTACTAAAGATGGATACACCTTATGAGGTGTACACAGTTGCGTCAAGTGAAGGATTAGGAGAAGTGTTGATGTAGGAGAGAAAAGGTGATAGTCTATATCTCTAAGAAATTGAAACCTATGAGGAGAATTATCCTACACATAACCTAGATTTGGTAGCTATTGTATTTGCTCTTAAGAAGTGGAGACATTGTATACGGCTGAGTTTGAGGTCTTCACCGACCACAAAAGTTTAAAGTATGTTTTTACCCAGAAGGATTTGAATATGAAACAATGTCAATGGAACGAATTTCTGGAAGAATTTTGGTGTCCAATTAAGTATCATCTTGGAAAAACAAACAAAGTAATGGATGCCCTTAGTAGGAAGGTGGACTTATCAGCTCTTTGGATGTTATAAATCCCAGATCTGGAAACGTTGTAGTAGATGGAGAAATAAGGCTAAGTAATATTTCCATTCAACCTAGTTTTCTCCAACAGTTAAAGGAAGAGCAAGATAAAGATGAAGAGTTGCAATAGTTGTTGCAACAGGAGGTGAAGAAAGGAGGAGATGAGTTTCAAAAGGATAATGATGGAATTATTTATTACTGTGATCAGTATTGTATTCTGAAGCAATCTGCGATGAGACAGGATATTTTAACAGAAGTATATTAAAGTAAGTGTACCATCCATCCAGGAATCGTAAAAATGTATCTGGATTTGAAAAGGGCATTATTGGTGGATTGAAGTAAAGAAGGATATTTCAGACTTTGTAGCTCAATTTTAATTTGTCAGCAAGAGAAAGCTAATCGATAACAGCCTAGAGAGTTACTACAGCTATTGCCTACTCCATTATGGAAATGGGATGAAATTACTATAGATTTCATTACGAGACTACTCACGATAGTAAGGCAGCGAGATAGTATACGAGTGATAGTGGATCGGCTAACTAAGTCCTCTCATTTCATCTCTATTAACCAATGGGATTCTTCAGAGAAGTTAAGTAAAATATATGTGCAGGAAATGATCAGACTTCAGGAGTATCCTCTAATGTTATATCGAATCGAGATCCAAGATTTACTTCGGAGTTTTGGACTAAATCATAGTAGAGATATGGGACAACCTTAAAGTTCAGTACAACAGTGCACCCACAAACAAATAGGCAGACTGAACAAGTGAATAGGATTTTAGAAGATATGTTACGGGCTTGTGCTTTAGATTTTGGAACTAAGCAGTTTGATAATTTAGTGTATGTAGAATTTGCATACGAAATGAAATGGCCCCATTTAAAGCTACATATGAAAGGAAATGTAGTCTTGGACGAAGAGTGGGTGAATCAGATGCCCTTGATCTTGAAATGTTTGACAGGTTGTGAAGATGATTAAAAATAAAGTCAGAAGCGGCTTAGAGTAGACCAAAAAGTTACTTGAATCGATGTAAGAGAGATTTGGAATTTGTACTATGAGATCATGTACTCTTGAAGTTAACTCCACCGCGACAATTGGGAATTAAAGGATAAGAAGAAAAAAAATTGGCATTTAGGTACATTAGACCATTCCCTATTGTCGAGAGGATTGGGAAGATGACCTATCGATTAGAGCTACCAGTAGAACTTCAAAGTATTCCCGATATGTTCCATATTGTCCAACTTCAAAAATATGTAGCCAATCCCGCACATATTTTGAATGAAGTGCTTATTGAGATAACTCCAAGCTTGAAGTATGAGAAAAAGCCTATTAAGACCTTAGAGTATACTGAAAAGGGTGTGTGGAAT
The DNA here is from genome assembly GCA_026120185.1 of Voacanga thouarsii. NCBI lineage: Eukaryota > Viridiplantae > Streptophyta > Magnoliopsida > Gentianales > Apocynaceae > Voacanga > Voacanga thouarsii. The sequence goes on from JANUWF010002331.1 coordinate 1,756,439, forward strand.
AAGAAAATTCCACTTGTAAAAGTATTGTGGAACTATTATCAGTGTAAAATGCAACTTGAGAAATGGAGCAAAGATGTTGAAAAAGTACCCAGAACTATTCTAGGTGTAAGCCAATTTCAAGGGCGAATTTTTTTGTAAAGAGTGGAGAATTTAATGCCCCACCTTTTTAGCTTCGAGTAGCCTCTATTTGTAATAGGATGAGAATTTGTATCAATAGCTAGAACAAAAGATGATCGGTGTAATGAGACGATTATTTTGGTATAATAATATTTTGTCAGGACCTGGATGTAATTATACCCGTACCCTAAATCTTCAAAAGGCTACTATTATTAATAAAATAAAAGTTTGAGGGTATGTTGAGAAGAGAAATTGATCAGCGCGATGAAACGCACGTTTTGGTGTCAATTATGCTATCCGGGTCGTCAGGGGCATTTTGACCACACCCAGGACTTTGACCAAATAGAGGAGGAATTGAAGAATTTAAGTATTGCCAATGGATTCAGTAGTATTTTTAGAGTTGCATGGTGGAATAAAATATTTTTCTATTTCGGACCTGATTTTGGTCATTTCTAAAGAAAAAAGGAAATCACGATTAAAACGGTACATGTGGCATTTTGTGATTGGTAGCCCATGAACATGTGTCAATTTAAGAGAGGTTGCATGAAGAAGTTCATGTAAGAAACATGGAATTAAAGGATTTCAAAATAAATGAAGAATGAAGTGTAATTTTGTAATTGGAACACATCACTCGGGGGCCCGTTTGATTAAGGTTTTGTGCAATGTGATTGGCTAATGTTTGGACCAAGAGAAGATGGATGAATGGCTGAAAATTGGCCACAAATTTTGGCATCCATGCAAGAAGAAATGAAGGGAATTTGTGTAGAAAAAGTTATTGGTGTGTAAAAATCCTACTAGAACACACGTAAGTGTATCCACCATTCAATTAAACAAAAAACAAGAGATGAAGGGCTAAGATTGAAGGGTGAATGGCAGTTAGGAGGGGTTGTTAAATAGCCAGAATTTTGGCAGCAAAGAGGGAGAAAAAGAAATCAAATAAGAGAGAAATAAAAGGCTGGTGTGTGTTCTAGGGGTTCTAGATGAAGTTTTGAGAGTTATTGGAGAAAAATCACTTCAAATAGCCTCAAATACAAGGTAAAACCCTACCTTTCTTGAATTGAAGTTGTTTTTCAATGAATGATGATTATGTTCATATGAATTTTAACATGAAAACATGACTTTCATGTCTTGATTTCGGATCAAAGCTAGGGTTTGTGAACTTTTATGTATGAACCTTGTATATGCTTATATTGTGCTGGCTGCCTTAGGGTCTTTGAATGATGTTTTGTGAGAGGAAAAATTGAATAATTATGGTGGTTTGGAGGGTAGTTTTTGGTGGACGAAGAGATGATCAAAGTAAGGTAAACAAGGAATTTACTTGGTTGGAAAAATGGATTATATTAGCTTTGATTAGAAAAATATGAATTTGTGTTGAATAAGTGTGCCTCTTGTGAGCTATTGAAATCTGAAAATTATAGAATTAAAGATGATTTGAAGGAAGATTGAATGGATTAATGGTTCGAAGGTGTTAAAGACTAAAGAAGAACAAAGGGAGAGCATGAATCGTGAAATTGAGGTAAAACTACTGGGGTTGGTTTTACCTAGTATCGTATCACAGGAGCCAGAACTCCAAAAAGGCCTATACAGAATTAAAGCTAAGAATCTTATGGTCGTTTAGTATACATGGAGCCAAATTGGAGTTGTGGATTGAAAGTTATGTCCAAAACAAAATCATGTGTCAAGCACTGAAATTCTAGAAAAATGAGTCCGAAAATGGATGAACTTAGGGATGATTAACTGTGTGATTTTGGATTAAATAAATGGGAAATAGGAAGTAAATCCCTTGTATATGAAGGGAGAAAGAATATGGAAAAAGGAAAATGAAAGAATCGAATAAACGATGAAAAAGCGACATGAACAAAAATTGAATATTTTCCTTAGCCGTCGGCCCTATCAGCTAAATGTCTGTTGGATATTGGCTGCCTGTCGGGCACGTCAACTAACCGTTGGCTATTTTTCAGCCAAACACAATTTGACACGAAAACGATGTTTGGTATAGATTTATCGGTAAACAACCAATGGAACGTTTAAAATGGTGGAAACGGTGGTTGAACAACCATAAACCGAAAGAGTTTAGTTAGGACACGAGGTGAGTCCCTTTGATTTTTAAAGCCTTTTATAAGCTACTGTGCTTCTCTTTTCCATGAAATGTTATGTATTATACCATTTTGGAAATCCCTGAATATATTTAAGGTTTATCTGAGCAAGAATTGTTTTGTGCCATTTTGGGCTCGAATGAACTTCATAATTGGCTTGGAAATCTTAATGGATGATTGAAGCATGAATTTTTTGAAACTAACCCTTTTTGAATTAAATACTTGGGATTTTCAAAAATGATAAATTTTGGAATCGGGTATTCATAAATTGACTGGAATGCCTTTTTTGGAATGTTTTATAGAAATGTGTTTGGAAACTTTGGTTTTAATCCTTTTTTGGGATTAGAATTCTGGATTTTTTGAAATGAGTTCATTTTGGAATTAGATATATGGAAAATGATCCAAATGTCCTTATTGGAATGTTTTATGAAAACCATTGGAATCGGGTGTTCGGTAAATGACCAAAATACCATTAATGGAACTTTTCTGAATACTTTTCAAATCGGGTAAGGGTAAAATGACTGGAATGCCCTTGAAAAGTCTTTTGGAAATCGAGTATGGGTAAAATGATCCGAATATCCTTAGAAATGACTTTTGTGATCGGATACGGGGAAAATGACCTGAATACTCTTGGAAACTTGTTTTGATATATGAAAAGAACTCTTTAACCTGTTTTGACATAGTTTTGGAAAATGATCTCTATTGATGGGATTGACTTTTGGAAAACTACTTTTGATCCCTAAAATTGTTTTATTGGCCTGATGCGCCTATGGAATGAATTGATTGGCCCTGCGGAGCCTATGTGAATGATTATCTGACTTGTGAGTCAATGGGATCAAATTCTGGAAAGTGTTATTTTCCCCAAAAATGTTTTCATTAAAAATCCTATAGGATCAGATAACCCTCTAGCCTGATCAGTCAAACGGGGTTGATAGTGATAACAATGACTGCTCAGCAAGGACATTGATCTTTGTACCAGCTCATGTTAGAGATAGACGACCCCAGGTAACCTTGCTAGTTCTGGGGATTGTCTTACTCCAAACAGGGCAACAAAACATTGGGATAAGTCATCCTGGCTAGCTGTCTAGAGCCTGGCAATTATTGTTCCTTGTGTGCGCTTTGTGATTTAGGTTGTTCACGAGCTGGGCTGGACACCTGGCATTGTTCGAACCCCTTGCTACCTTGATGGTGATTAACGTCAGGATTGGGAAAAACTATTAGGCAAATATTGTAGAATTAAGTAACACTAAATTCATGGTCCATTATGAACCCAATAGATCTAAACTTCACAATAAAGCCCAGCATCTTCAACTCATGAGTAGCCAAATAAGCATCCTCAGCCATTTTACAAAGAAACAATTGCTTTGAGATCTCAGATCTCTCTGTTCTGGCTTGGGCATCAAACAACTCTTGAAGATGGAGAATCATCAAATGAGCATCCATATGCTTGTGATGTTTTTGTAGCTCAGGAGTCATTGATGCCAATATGATACAAGATGTTGTACCACCATCCTCCATGTGCTTCTTGTGGATAGAATGCTCATCAGCATGAGTATCTTGAGCTGGTGTTGGCGGAATAGGAGCATCTAGCATGTAGAACAACTTTTCTTATTTGAGTCAAATTTCGATACCAGTTGAGATAGTTTGATTCGTTGAGTTTGTTTGTTTCCAAGATGCTATGAAGATTTAGGTTTGCTGACATGATGCACGTGACCTAGATGTAAAGATAGAAAAGATTAGCTTAGTTTATATGCACATGTAATGCAAAAAATTAGGTCTTTAATTAAGCGCATTCTTATTCCACTATTTTACTCAAACTAATAGCTCCCACTATTGATTTGGAAAAACCCGTTGGAAGCTTTCCTAGTGGTCTGGTATCCTAATTCCTCAAGAATAACCTTAGGTTTGCCTAATAAACCATCATTCAATTCAATGGTAGGTATCCAAATACCAGTTACATCACATGTAATTATTGGACCATTGGGTGATTAACATCTTTTAATCTTAAAGCCTTTTGGGCTACCCCAATATTTTCTCTAAATTTTTTTATGCTTGAGTTAGCCCAACTGGGATAAATAATTTAGTTAAACGATACCCATTAATCAGGAATTTTATTCCATAAGAATTTAATTCCATAGCTTAAACATGCACAATGTCGAGTAGGCTTGGGTTAGCCCAATAACCTGGTCTCAAAAAAGGACTGTCATTCTTACTATACTAATGGAAGGAATTAGGTTTAATATTAATTAAGAAATTTATTCCTTTGAGTGATTTCATCAAATGACATGTATAAATATATCAATAAATCACATAAATATATAATCATGGTAATAAAGCGATTACGTGGTATGGTTACGGACTTTCCCTAAATTAATTTCCTCCAGCTAAAAAGGAAATTAACATGGTTAACCCTATGTGTTCATGCATGTTTTAAGTAGAATGTCTTACCCTCTCGTTTTGTTTTGGTCGCCATCTCCAAAATTAAAAATAATTATATCCCAACCTAACCTATGTAATCTAATTACATAAATTTCCTAAACAGAGAAACCTCGAGGTTCATTCGAGGGGAGTTTGATGAAAAGATAATTACACAAGAATTTTAGAGAAGGTAGGACTCGCAGGTTCTATTTAATAAAAGCTAAAACTATAAAAAATGTATGAATAGATATAATTCAGTTTTAGTCCATAACCATCCACCATGCCATTGATTATAGTTAAACAAAAAATTAAACATATAATTTTTTTATTACAAAATCTCTATTTTGAAAAAATAAAACAAATTTAGATTTAATTTCTAAAATCAAATTCTAGAAACAATATTATGATAAAATCTAAAATTACTATTTTAGATTTAATTTTTGAAATGAAATTCTAGAAATTTAATTAAGATAAAACCTCAAATCGATTTTTTATATTTAATTTCTAAAATCAATTTCTAGAAATTTAATTAAGATAAAATCTAAAATCAATATTTCAAATTGAATTTCTAAAATCAAATTCTAGAGATTTAATTAGGATAAAATCTAAAATTAATATTTTAGAAAATATATTAATTGCTAAAATCATATTTTAGGAATTAAATAATAATATATAATCTAAAATAAACATTTTAGAAAATATATTAATTTCTAAAATATAATTTTATCCCACATCATGGGTCTCAATTAAACACTAATCATAATTAGATTTAATTCTCAAAATTAGAATTAAAAAAAAGTTATTGTTTTTACATATCTAAAATAACTATTTTAGATAATTAGTTTCCAAAGCCAATTTTGGAATTTATTCTCTTAGTCCCAAAAAAAAAAAAAAAAAATTGGAAAGCTTTGGTGAAAGAGGGAAAAGGAAAAAAAAAAAAACTTCTGTGGGTCCACTGAAAAACAAACAAAATGAAATAGAAATGAAGTTTTTTTTTTTTTTCTTATATAGCCCACAAAAGGACAAAATATAACATCCTGCCCATGATGAATTTCGGGTTCAAGCTCTGAGCAACATGGCCCAAGCTAGCAGCGGCTCCAAGCCGCGGCTTGAGTAGCCAAAAAAACATTTTTTTTTCTCTTCTATTCATCATCTTCCAAATACGATCCTGGGCAAAACTCTTCATTTTTTTTTCAGCAGATTCCATACCTAGAAACGAATCCATAAACCATTTCTTTTTCTTTTCTTTTTATAGGAAGATATTCCGTAACCTTTACAGAACCCAAAAACACTTCAAAAACCCACGATCTTCAAGTATCAATAGAACAGAAAAATAGTGTAGTCTACAAACTATTTTCCGAACACACCAGAGACCTAAAATTATTAATCAAAGGAACCACAAAAGCATTTTCTATAATCCAAACATATGCGTGAAACAATTTCAGGCATAGGTAAACAAAATCAACAGAAAATAATTTTTCCAGAAACATGATTGTAGCATGAAACGGAAAATAGAGACAAACATGAAACATCTTTCATGGTGAATAAATGTCCATAAATCACATACAAGATACTCTTATATCACTATTAGAATCCAAATGTGCATCATATATGCATTACGCAGTGGAATATAAGGATTCTATGCAAAGGACCGCATGTATGTGTAAAAAGACAGATCAAAACAAGGAAGATACCTTTGTCAGAAGTCTCTGATATTCAAAATTTTCTTTCGATTGAAAGTTGAGGCACAATCCAGTAAGCCTCTCAATCAAACAGCAACAAGGTGTTTAACCACTTGTCTCGCGTCTTCAATCTCGACGTGAGATTAACACTAACAGTAATCCACAAGAGGATACTCAAGAAACCAAACACCGTCTTTATGTTAGCAAAGAGTGAGGATGGCTAGGGTAAAACCAGAGAATAGAAGAAAAGAGCGTTGTCGTGAGGTTTTTCTTTTCCCCAGAAAGAACTAAAATTTTCCTTCTGTGTATCTTAAAAGATAAAACATTAACCGCATGTTCTGAGGAAAAATCCCAGAACTTCATGCCGAAACAACCTCTATGAATTCTAATCAAATTAGAATTCATTAAATTGTAATTGGAGCCTTTAAGTTCTCATAATTACAATTTGATCCAGAAATTATAACTAATTATAATTTAGCCCAAATAACTTCTAGTTCTCATGATTAACCCCACAATGTTATCATATTACATCTCGAGTACATAATCCTCTATTGTGTGTGACATATTAAGTTTCCCAGTCTATTAATAGTGTATATGAATTAATCCAAACGTCTTTGAGATTAATAATCCTTTGAAAAATTTAGAATTAATCTATTAATTCTAAATATGATTCATTTATTAATTCATCAATTAATAAACTCATATTCAACATATCACGAGCGGTATCTAGTAACACATCATGACCACCCAAGAGTCTAGGAAGTCAAGTAGCTTGACATAAATCCTTCAATAACAAATAGCAGTGCAATAAACTCCTTTCACCATATAATATCTCATTCGGGTTGGAATACGAAATTAGTGCTAACTCCCTCCAAAAGAAATATTAATTTTAGCCTAAATATATTAGTACTTGAACCAGGAATCCACTATTCTACATGTGTATTGTAATACCCCGCTACCTAGGCCCGCCAGGGCCAGGGATGTCGCCCCGTCCAAAGGACAATGGGTCTTTATAACTAGGACACACAAATATAATAGCGGAAATAAAATGATACTTCAACTTAAAATTTGTTACAACCCAAAAAAAATAATAATAAATCCAAGAATACTCAAAACAAATCCATAATAAAAATTCATCAGCTCTCAGCTCTCCAAACATTTCACAAAATAAATCCTTAGAAAATTCTTCCAAAGCAGACAATATATAGCTACTCATGCCCACAGCAGGATGGACCAGAAATCAAGATTAAATGGTGGTGAGATAGAAATCTCAGTAAGTCCGTATGTGCTTCGAGTGTTTAGTGAAAATAGTTCGTGGATGCAAAGTGTGAAACCTTTATAAGAGAAATACTGGCAAGCAATAACATTAGTAAAAAATAAGAGTGGCGTTTTAGCTTTTCCAGCCGTACATAAGTAATAAAATCAACCACTCAAAAGAAAATGATATGGGTTACCCCACATTGGGCCCCATAACCGGTCAGAATGCTGACACTTTGTGCAGACTGACAAAAGTAGGTGATCGGCCTACTGGGCAAGATACTCCCCCTTCTCTATACCCAAACAACAACTAAGTGTCCATTCCGACAAACTACAGTCACTTGACTGAAAACAAACTGCTAGCTCGGACCGACACGACACACTGGATTGACACCTTATCCGGGAAAGACTCACCCCTCAGAGGTGGCCACCTACTGAGAGACATACCCTAACCCTTCAAAGACTAGTCCTAGCAGTCTACCCTTATTGAGTACTCAACGACGTTTCCCACTTGGGATAAAATGAACAAAACACTGTTCCACATGAAAATGGCAATTTATGGGTTTTCCAAAGTCCTTAACAAAATCAGTTTTAGAAAGAGTTTGAGTTTGAGTAAATCTGCTCATTGGCTTTTAAATAATTCAAATGTTTGAAATAAGAAAGGATTTAACCCTCAATTGCCTTTACATAAATGAGTGTCCATGCACTCTATACTTGGCTTGCCATAATAAACATTTTGCATCAAATAGGTTTTATGCAGGAGCTTACCTGATTCTTGCTCACAATAACAAGGTCTCCAACGGCAGACCTAACCCCACATGGGTAAATACAAATCACAATCAATTTCAAGCCACAAACTACTTCCTTAATTTTAAATCGACTCAACTTACTACTACCATGATCCTAGTGTCCCAAGCTTTAAGGTTAAACAATAAGTAAATAGGTTTAAGAGTTGAGCCTAGAACAATTATTTAAAATAATTAATGGTTTGGGAAATAAATTTAATAAGTTGAAAGCTTAAATCATGTTAGGGAAAATTTAGAGTTTATTTGATCAAGAGTTCTAGGTAGTATTAAATAAAATATTGATTTATTAATAATTTAGTTGTTAGAAAATAATTGGTAGCTAAAATTAGTTGAGAATAAATTTAATAAGTCTCACTTGAACAATATTAAATAAATTCTTAAGGAGTTTTGATTAGAAGATAATAGTTAAATTTTTAGTAATATATATTCTACTAATTGTATTTATTTTCATAAAGGCTTTAATTGATCTCATTATATTAAGTAATACATACATATATATATATATATTTTTTTTCTAGCAAAAATTATTATTTGTTTGACTAAAATATCCTTTATATATATGACAATCCAAATCTACCCTTCCTAGGGGGTTTTTTTTTTCGAAAATACTAAGAGAAATTATTTTATTGAATATTTTATTCATGAAGCAAAATTTTGTTTGGGGACAACTAGATCATGATCAAATTCCTATGGCTAACCACAATTAATACATACACAATCCCTTAATTCATCAAATCATCCAAATCATGCATACACGCATAGATCTCAATTTATCAACACATGATCTAACCCCTACTAGCATAAATATGATCATGGCTTCAATATTAATCCATCATGAATATAAACCCTATTCACCAAAGGTGACATAATCTCTAGCATACTTCATCACATATACTACTTATGACATGCATCAACCTCAAATCATCATATAATCATCCAAGACAATCATTCCATGCATAAATCCCATCTCTTTCACAATCATACATATATTCATACTTCAATCTCAACAATATATATATATATATATATATACATACTCAAATCCTATCACCATCCACCTATTATCATTATCACCCTAGAGACATGCTTCTAGAGTTTAAAAGAAGGATTGATGGTACTTACCTGGTTGATGAACGCCTTGAAGGAGTTTAGAGTAGATCTCAACTCCTAGATGTCTAACTTTGTCCAAAGGAGATGGCGAGAGCATGATTATGGAGAAGAAGTCATCCGGCCAAGGGAGAGGAGTTTCGGCCGTGAGAGAGAGAGAGAGAGAAGAAGAAGAAGAAGAAGAAGAAGAAGAGATCATTAGTATGTTTATTCACATAGGTTCTCACTAGAGATCATGTTTGGAGAAGATGAAGTTGATAGAGTAAATTTACGAAGAAGATGTTCTTGCCCTTCACAGAAATTTCTGCTTTTGATCCGAAGTGGCAACATGATTTGAGGAATTGGATGTTAATAATGCTGTTGATGGACTCACAGCAGTGAGTAGGTCAAATCTGGAAGTTTTTGAGAGGATTTGAGATGGTTTGAAGGGGTATTAATAGTAGGGAAGAGGTAGGTGTTCTTGGTGTAGTGTGTGTGTTCTTGGAGATTGAAAGATTTCGAGAGGTGGTTCTTGTGCAGTTGCCGAATTTTTGTGAGGGATAGGGCTGCTGGAATTTCTGTAGGGTTTAGGGAGTTGTTTCTCTAATTTGGAAGAGAAAAGGAAGGGTTAGTTGTCACAATCCTTGGAGAATATTTTTAGGAAGTGAATTTGGAAACTAAATATTCTAGGATATCTTGATAATTTGGAGAGCTTTGAAGGTCTCCTATGGCCGACTGGTTGAGCAGCTTTTCTGAGGAATTAAAGCTGATTCAAGGTGGCTTATGGTGGCAGAAACTAAGGTGCATAATGATGAAGAAGATGTCTGGTCATTTGAGTAAGATATTATGGAAGGTTGCTAAACAAGGATGGCTGGAATTTTGGAAACCAATCAAGCTAAATTGCAGGGATTTGTTGGAGAGATTTTCGGACAACCATTACTGAATTTCGTGCAGAAGCTTGAGGGAAACAATGGAGCTCTATTAATGGAGGTTTAAGGAAGGTCTTGACAGATTAAGGTTGGTGTTTCAGCTAGAAGAAAAATAGGAAACAAAGCTGGAAATTTGGACTGCCCAGCATTTCGCTGAACAGGAATTTTTCTGGGCAGATTTTCAACTGCCACTTCCGGCCAATTTGCAGTGAGTTTTGAAGGGAATTTCAGGGGTATTCAAGGTTGGTTTCCGGCCGTCTTCATGAAGGAAAAACATGGCTAAGGTACTGAACAAGATCTGAAAGAAAACAGCTTGGTTTTGGACTCTCAAAACTATTTTTCGTACAGGAATTTTTTCTTGTTTTGCTCCAGCTTTGAGCAGTCCGAAATTGGTCAAGAATTTTTAGGTTTCAAACTGATCCTAAAGATCATTTTTTTTTTTTGGCAGCATTTGGGAGGGAATGTTAGCTAAAAATTTCGACATTTTGAAGGTACAACAAGCTGGAAAATTTCAGCTCATGCCATGAAGGAAGATGAACTAGTCTAGAGTGAAATTTCAGCAAGCTTACTAGAGGGATTTTTCCCCTTGGAATTTCCCACCATTCTTCCACATTTTTCAGATAATGAGAAGCCTTTTACTAGGGAATTTTGTTCCCACAAGATCACAGCATTTTATTGAAATTTCTGGAAATAAAATGGATAGAACATCTTGATCAAACTAAGAAGTTGAAACCTAAGGAAAACCAAAGATCAAGGGAACAAGAATTCCCTTTAGGAAATTCGAGTAGGGCAAAAGTGTGGAATGAGAATACTCATAGCATGTCTCTCTTAGGACATCATCCCTACCTTACTCTAAGCTCCTATGACCGAAATTTCCTCCACTAAGCAAAAATAAAATTTAATCTAGCTAAAGTTTTTATGATGGAATTTGAACCCAAAACCTCAAGAATTAATTCCAAAGCTCTAACCACTGCACCACAACTCTTGTTGATATTTTCACTAGGAAATTATTTTCTATTAAATCCACAGGCTATCTCCCTATTTTCACCTCGGGCAAAAATTACCATCTTGTCCCTCTCACACAATACTCACCAACAAGACTTCAAGACAATAAAACTCGAATCCAAAACACATAAAAATTATATGAAAATATATTTAACCATGAAATAAAATATGATATTCATCCCAACCCCTTTACTTTAAAGTTGGTTTTGACCGGGGTTTCACATGTATCAATTGGAACTGTTTCCAATACATAATAACCTTGGCCAAGGATTTCATGAGTAGTAATTCCGACAAGTGGCCATGAGATATTTGCCCTTGCTATTATGAGTGGTGAATTCTTTATTAACTCTCTCAACTACTTTCGTTTACCTCACATTGTACCCAATATCTATCTTATAGGAGGCCTTCAATCTGGCTCCAGAGATTGGAGTCAAAGTACAATGCTCGGCAAACAAAGTACATTGGAGATCTCAAGTCTAAGGATATACTTGCATGTTTGCTATAGCAAGATTCTATCACTGGCATTACATAGTTATCCGTGTGATTATCTCATAGTCAAGTCATCCAATGTACTTGTTCTATTAATAAACATTCGCATGTTAACTTTGAGTATCTCAATATTCACAGATATAAGAACCACCATCTGATCAGATTAGGAAGTCTAAGACGTGCTAGTCTGAACGCATTAATGATGTTCTATCTTATTAATACTACGACTAGGGATTATTTAAGTACTAACACTATACAGTACAGTAGGAATCTCACATAATGATCTCTATCATGATTTTCTTAACAGAGTGTTGTACTAAGGACTTTATCTAATAGTTATTTTACATGAAAGTAAAGAAAACAAATTGAAAGATAAATATTGCCTTTTATTACAAAACAAATGTGTCACATATAATTTACAAGTGATTGCCTCTGGGCATAACACTAACAGTTTCTACTTATTGTTTTTTTTTTTCAACTGAAATAAAAAAAAATCAGCTTTCACCACAATTTTTCCTCTAAAAGATGTTTTTTCAACTCACATCATACATCATAACTAAAAGCTAACAAAATTTAAACTCATAATACAAGAGTTAGCCCATAAAATCTTTCCACATTCATCATATCTTTTATATTTCAAATTAGATAAGTCAAATAACATTCAAAGACCAATTCATAAAACAAGATTAATCAAAAGTCTCGAATCTTGACAAATATCTTATCCAATAAAACTAATTTCATCAAAATCCACCTAATAAATGACAAAACTTATATCTAAGTAAGAAAAGAATTACAATCTTGCTTATTAATGAAAACCATTGAAATTTATGAAAGATTTTCTTTATGGAAGATTTTCATAAAATAATATGGAAATATGTTCACAAAACGATATGGAAAAGCACTTTTTTAACCTTATTCTCCCTCCCCACACTAACTAGACAATATCCTCAATGGCCATAGATATAATAATAGAAGTACAATGAAGAAGACTAAGATGAATAAAGGAGAAGAATAAAGTGAAGAAGTTACTTTCATTACATTGTCATGCCACAATGTTTGAATTCTCTATTAACCACCTCAAGTTGGCCACTAGTTTGCAAATGATAGGGAGTAATAACCTTATGAGTAATCCCTAAGTGTTTGAGAAATTTATCTAATTGGGTATTACAAAGGTGGGTTCTCATATCACTAATGAGCACCTTAGGTACTCCAAATCGGATGAAAAGTTCTTTTAGAATTTTACAACAACCCGCGCATCATTAGTAGGCAAGGCTTGCACCTCAACCCCCTTTGATACATAGTCAACCCAACCAAGATGTATTTGTTACCCAAAGAACTAGGAAAAGAGCCCATGAAATCAATCCCCGAACAATAAAAAATTTCACAAGCTTGAAAATTTTGTAATGGCAGCTCATTAGATTTAGAGAGGTTACTTGTACGTTGACACCTATCACAACTTTGAACAAACCTATGAGAGTCCTTGAAGAATGTAGGCCAATAGGACTCAAGTACCTTTCTTGCAGTGTTGTTAGCTTGGTAGTGGCCTCCCGCTAGTCCTTCATGACAATGTTTCAAGATATTGATGTTTTCCCCAGAATCCACACACCTTCAAATGATTTGATCCACACAACATCGGAATAAGTATAGATCTTTCCAAAAGTAATGCTTTACTTCAGAGAGGAATTTCTTCTTTTATTGTGCATTAAAGTTGTCCGAGAGAATTCCTACAACCAAGTAATTAGCAAAATCCATATACCAATGTAGTTGAGAAATCTCACCATTAACAAGTAAAAGTTGTTCATCTAGGAAGGTGTCATTGATGTCTCCCTCGGTCAATGACTCAAGGTTGGGATTTTCCAACCTAGATAAGTGATGCACAGCTAATTTTTTCTCTCCCTTTTTGTCCTTAATCTCCAAGTCAAATTCCTGCAATAATAGAACCCATCTTATCAGTCTTGGTTTGGAATCATGCTTGTTTAGTAGGTACTTAAGTTCAGAATGATCCGTATAAACGACTTTGGAGAAAACAAGATTAGAACGAAATTTATCGAATGCAAACACTATTGCAAGCAATTCTTTCTCCGTTATGGTGTAGTTCTCTTATGACGCTGTAAGAGTTTTGCTTGCATAGTAACTTAACTGAAAGTGCTTATTCCTCCTTTGTCCAAGCATTGCTCCTATTGCATAATCACTTCCATCAAACATTAGTTCAAAAGGAAGAGACCAATCTGGTGCAATTAAAATAGGAGAATTAATCAGTTTTCTCTTAAGCACAATAAAAGCATTGAGATATTTTTCATCAAAATAAAAAATGGCGTCTTTTTCAAGAAAAGAAGTAAAGGGTTTAGAAATCATTGAGAAATCCAAGATAGACCTCCTATAGAAACCTGCATGCCCAAGAAAGCTTCTAATTACCTTCATAGAAGTTGGAGGGAGTTTCTCAATTACCTCAATTTTGGCCCTATCAACCTCAATACCTTTCTTTGAAATCTTGTGTCATAATTCTATACCTTCTTGCACAATGAAGTGATTTTTTTCCCAATTAAGCATGAGGTTGGTCTCTTCACATCAATGAAGTACCTTTTCTAAATTGACTAAACACAAATCAAATGAATCAACAAAAATAGAAAAATCATCTATAAATACCTCTATGATATCTCACACAAGCCCTTTGAAAATAGCCATCATACATTGTTGGAATGTTCTGGGGCCATTGCAACGACCAAAAGGCATATGTTGATATGCAAAAGTACCAAAAGGGCATGTAAAAATAGTCTTCTCTTGATCCTCCGATTCTATGGGAATTTGAAAGTATCCGAAAAAACCATCTAAGAAGTAATAAAACTCATGTTCGGCTAACCTTTCTAATGTTTGGTCATTAAAAGGGGAAGGGAAATAGTCCTTCCTAGTTGCCTCATTCAATTTCCTATAATCAATGCAAACCCTCCAACCGGTTACCAACCTCATTGGGATCAACTAAATTTTTTTTTTTTTTTTTAGAACTCACAGTCATTCCTCCCTTCTTTGGTACCACTTGTGTTGGACTAACCCAAATACTATCAGAAATAGGGTAAATGATGTTGGAATCTAAGAGTTTAATCACCCTACCTTTTACCACATCACTCATGTTTGGGTTAAACCTACGTTGGGGTTCCACTACGGGTTTGGCTCCTTCTTCCAACAAGATTTTACGAGTATAAAAGAAAGTGAAATTTTCCTTAATATCCATGATTTTCAATGTAATAACTCCCTTATATTTTCCTAATAGACTTGCCAATTTAGTCTTTTGTTCATAAGTAGTCTTTGGCAATGATCATGGGCAGTTTTTCACCCTTTACAAAAAATGTATATTCTAAGTGCTCGGGAAGGTCTTTCAAGTCTAATTCTGGTGGTTCATCAATAGATGAGTTCATCCTTTCCAAACTATGAAACCCCAACTAAAACCAACCTTAGAGTAAGGGGGTCGGGTTGCATAACATATTTTCTTGTATGCATAAATATATTTTAGAATGATTTCATGTGCTTTGGATTTGTGATTTGTAATCTAAAAGGTTAATTGTGCTTGTTGAGTAGGAATGACAAAATGGTAATTTTGCTTGAAGTGAAAATAGGGAGATAGCTTGAGGATTAAATAGGAAGAATATTTAGGAGAGAAAATAAGAACAAAGAGATATTGTGGTTTAGTGGTTAGAGTTTTGGAATTAATCCTTAAGGTCTTGAGTTCTAATTCCATCATTTATGTTTTAGTATGATTAATTTTATTTTTGTATAAGGTAGGCTATTTTCGGCCCTTGCATGCCTTAGGAAGGAGTAGGAGTGATTGTCTTAAGGGAGACTTGAAGGGAATGTCTTAATCCTACTCTTGTGCCCTACAAAAAATTCTTAGGGGATTCAAGACCTTTTTGTTCTCTAGCTTACCTTAACTCTTTATCAATTAAATTGCTCAATTTATCCAAGCCATTTTTATTTCCAGAAAATTCCAGCAAGATTCTTTGATCTTGGAGTTTCAAAAATGGCTCTTAGAGGATAGAGTTTTGGCTGAAAATAGGGAAGGGTTATGGAAGGTTCCCAAAAGAATTAATCTCATGGTTGAACCATCAAAACTCCATTCCATAGTGTTCATCTTCTCCATGGTAGGAATCTGAAATTTTTCCAGCTTCTTAGTCAGCCTAGTTTTCAAAAAATTCAACCATTTTTCTTACTCAAATGTTGCCTGAAAAATGGCCAACTTGTTCAGCTGGAAGACTGAAAAACTTTGCCAAAATTCAGACTACACAAAGCTGTGGAAACCAGGAAAAATTTCTGGGTAGCTTCGAATGCCTAGCAGTACAAAAACAAGTTGTTTCTTCCACCTTTCAAACCAGCAATTCATCTCTGCCTTTCCTCCATAAAGAAGACTGGAAACCAGCCTTGCAGTACCCTTCAATATCCCTTCAAACCTTCTACAAGTTGGCTAGCATATGGCAGAAAATCTGCACAAAAATTTCAGCAAACCTCTCGAACGAACAACCAGTAATTCCAGCCTTGTTTCCTCTTCAACCTTGTCCAAAAAACCACTCCAACTTGCTGTGAAGACAACCATAGTTAGCCATGAACTGAAATCCACCACCCTCCTCCATTGATCTGCATGAAAGAGCTCCATAGCCACTCCTTAAATCACTCCTTCAATCACTACAGTCAAGCCTTCAATTGGAATTCAAAATTCTAGCAAATTACTCCATGAAAACTTCCATAGATTAAGCCTCAACCAACTAGAATTTTCCTCCACCATTGGGCCACCCTATAGCTCCTTCAACCTTATTCATCTTAGCAAAACCTCAACTAATTCCAGCCGGCCATACCAGCTCCAAGGACCTCCATCAACCAAGCTATTCTTACTATATTTTCTACTTTAATTCACTCCTTAAATTACTTCTTTTAAATTTCAAACAACCAGCTTTCCTTCTTTTCCCTAATCTAAAAATTCAATCATAAGGATTCCCCAACCCATTCAGCCAACACCACCTAGCAAAATTTTGTCCAGCTTCTCTCTATTCTCTCCATTCCTCCAAAGAACACCAAGAACACACACCACCATTCTCCAAGCCTAAGACCACCCTAAACACCTCCAATCTCTCCCAAAAACTCCAAATCATGTCTACTCATCCTCTAGAATCCATTTATGTATTTTATAACATCAAACGCTGAAAACAAAATTCTGCTACCGGATCAAAAAAATCAGAAATTTTCTTGAAGGTTAAACAACTCTCTCAAGGTAACCATGAATGATTATGTTCATCTTCCTTTCTCCTCAATCTTTAAAATAATATACTAACTCTTTCTCTCTCTCTCTCTCTCTCTCTCTCTCTCTCTCTCTCTCTCTCTCTCTCTCTCTCTCTCTCTCTCTCTCTCTCTCTCGGCCAAAATGGTTGTTTCACCCATGGTCATTTTCTCTTCCTCCTTCTTGGTCGGATCAAGGCTTCCAAGCATGTGGACTTTCTTGAGACTTTGTCAAGGTAGTCATCAATCGAGTATGTATCTTTAACACTCTCCTTAATTCAAAGATCATGTCTCTTGGATGTAGTTAGAAAAGGATGGAATATGATTGGAGATTGAGTATGTGTTTGTATGAAGGAGTTGGGATTGGAGCATTAGGATGTTTTGACATGATGGAGTTTTATGATATTTTGTGGTTTGTTGCATGCTTCATGTCGTGAGTTAGTTGAATGATTAAGCATGATAGATATTATGTCACCTTTGGTAAATAGGATTTTATGTTCTTGTATTCTTATTAAAGACATGAATATGATTATGTTTAGTGAAGTTTGGATCTTGCGATGGTAGTTATAGATTTAAGTCTTCATTCATGAATTGAATGGTTTGTTGATTGGTGTTAGAGTTTATATACATGATTATTGTTAGCAACAGGAGAATTATGATCATAACCTTGTTGATCCTAAATTATTTAAGTTAGCCAATTTTATTACATTAATAAAAATTAATGCTATATTTTCTTCTGATGATTTCGAAAACCCTAGGATGCTTTGGAATTAGATTGTTATACGAAATAATGATATTTTAGCCAAATAAATGATATCTTTTATTAAAAATAAAATATATAAATATTATATATAATAATAATATTAGATAAAGCATTTTATATAAATAATCATAATATGTAAAATATTAATCTTATAAGTCATATATTCATAAATACTATTAAAATTTATTTATCAAAATATATTAAAATTTACTTTTTATTAATTTTATTTATCAATTATTTTCTAACTATTAATTATTAATTAAGAGAATAGTATTAATTTATTATTTTAATAATATCATCTAGGACTTAGGGCCCTTCATCAAATAAACCCTAGTTTATTTATTAATAACAAAGATTATATTTGAACCTATAACTTATTAGTAATTATTTGAATCCCTAGTTATTTTATTATCAAGCTAGATTTATTTTATAAAATCATTTTTATCATCTAGCCTTAAAGTTTGGGACATTAGGGTCATGATTGTAGTAAGTTGAACTAGAATTATTTATGGAAGCAAATTTAGCTTGAGTCTAATTATGGCTTGTGTTTACCCCAGGCGGGGTTAGGTCAGCTTTTGAAAATCTTTGTGTTAACTCAAGCAAATGATGAGGTAAGCTCCTGCATAAAACTTATTCGATGTAAAAAGGTTACTATGGCAAGCCAAATGCGAAGTGTATGGGCACTCATTTTTATAAAGGCAATTAAGGACTGTTTCCTTTCTTGTTTCAGTCAGGTAAATTATTTGAAAATCAACAAGCAGTTTTACGCAAACACCAAACTCTTTTTAAAATCAACTTCGTCACGGACTTTAAAAACCCTTAATTGCCATTTCCAAATAAAACAATGTTTTATCAGTTTTCTCCAAAGTGGGGCAATCAAACGTTGAGTACTCAATAAGGGTAGGCTAGTAGTACTAGTTTTCAAGAGCAAGAGCGAGTCTTCTGGTAGGAGGCCACCTCCATAAGATGAACTGAACTTGGAGAAGCGACAGTACTGCTTAGTAATGCCAGTCTGAGCTAGCAAGTTTCAATCATGTGGACTATATGTTGCTAGAGTGGACAGCTGGTTTGTTTAGGTGTAGAGAAGGAGGAGTATCCTACCCGGTAGGCCGTACACCTACCTTTTGTTAGTCTACACAAAGTGTAGCATTCTGACCATTATATGGACATGGGGCCCAACCTGTGGTAACCCATAGCTATCCATTTGAGTGGTTGTATTTATTGTGCACTTGTACGGTTTTAAAAGAGGAAAATGCCACTCTTACTTTTAATCCTTATTTCTTGCTTGCCAGTACTCTTTTTTATGCAATTTTTACAACCTGCATTCATGAACTGTTTTACTTGAACCACTCAAAGCACACACACGGACTTGCTGAGGTTTTTATCTCATCTCCTTTTATGCCATGATTTCAGGTCGATCTTGTTGTGGCGATGAGTAGCTAGAAAGTTACCTTCTTAAAGACTTTATGTTATTTATTTCATATGTTGCTTTGAGAGATGATAGTGAACAATTTATTTTGGGTTTGTTTTTTAATTTTTGGATTGTAATAAGTTTTAAATTTTCAAGTATTATTTTATTTTTGTTATGTGACCTAGTTATAAAGACCCCTTGTCCTTTGGATGGAGCTACATCCCCGGCCCTGTTGGGCCTAGGTTGTGGGGTGTTACACAAACTACCTTTTTCGATTTCCTTAAAGCTTTCCAACCTATGGCCCTCACTTGAGTTCTCCATATATGCAATGGATTGTTCCATATAACTTTGGACAAATAAGTCATTCACAAAATCAAAGATAGATTGATCAAGAATATCAACCCTTAAATAAGAATCATCACAAGAACTAGGATGTTGCTTGTTTTTGTGGATTTTGATAATGACTTCATCGTCCACAACCCTAGGTGTTAATTTTCCTCCATGAACATCAATTAAAGCTTTAGCAGTTGCTAAAAAAGGTTGACCTAGGATTAAAGAAACTTTAGAATCTTCATCCATATCAAGAATTACAAAATTCACACGGAATATGAATGTATCCACTTTAACCAAGAGATCTTCGATTATTCCTCTAGGTTATTTAATAGGTCGATTCGCAAGTTGAATACTCATCCTAGTGGGCTTAGGTTCACCTAGGCCTAGCTTTTTGAAACTTTTATACTGTAAATGATTAATACTAGCACCTAAGTCGGCTAAAGCATTGCAAAATGTAAGAGTACCAACAAGACAAGGAATAGAAAAACTCCCTGGATCACTTTTTTTTTTTTTCATGGCATAGTCCTTGGGTCCTATAAGATAGCTGAACACTCTTCATTTAAAACCACAGTAGATAATTCCTCCAACCTTTTTCTGTTTACAAGCTTGATTTTGAGAAAGTTTGCATATTTGGGCATGTGCACTAAGGCTTCACTAAGTGGAATGTTTATGTGCAATACTTTGAATATTTTCAAAAACTTGTCAAATTGTGCATCCTTCCTTGTTTTGGCGTATGAGTGGAGTAGGGTACCTATGGTTGAAAATATGGGTTTTTAAGTTGTTTTTCGAAAGGTTCAATACTAGGGGCTGGTTTTAGCCCATCTTATTTAGATGGTACCGGGTCCATGCTAGGATTGGGCAGCTCCTTACCACTTCTTAGGGTAATGGCAGCTAAATCATGTTATGCTTCTACCCCTAATAGTGATTTTATCACTAAATCCATTAAAAATCAAATTTGCCTTTCCATATTTCTAACCATGCCCTCAAATTTTTTCGATGTGTCATCTATCTTAGAAAAACGCTTAGTTATATTGGTGGCAAATTTTTCCAACACCCTTTCTAAGGCAATGGAGTTAGAATGAGATATGTTAGGATATCGTCCCTAGCTCCAATTGGCCCTTTACCTATACAAAATAGCTGGTTAGCATCATATATACACATCATAATATGAAATCAAGTTAGTTAATTAAGGTACATGTTCACAAATTAATTTACAATGAATTACAATGTATAGAACCATTCAAGTATACGTATACAATAAAACAAAATACAACACCTAGTCATACAAGGAACCTATATACATATTCACATATTTACATATAAACATAGTTAAATAAACAAAATCCAAGCTTTCATGATATTGTTTCGCAATAATGGATCTAAAAACTTTATGCGTAAATTTTGGGTGCATAAAATCATAAATTTTAAATCCATCCCTTAGTCAAGTTTTAATTAAAACATTAATCTCAAAATACACATGTACGCAAGTATACTCATCGCAAGGATAGTAGAGGGAATTAACGAGCATCGATCCTCAAAGGAGCAAGGACATACTAATCACTTTTTATTCATTGTTTAACCTAATAAAGTGAGAAAAGAATAAAAAGCAAAATAAAGAGATATATACAACTTAATGATATAAGAATATGCAATTTAGACAATTACCCTAGAAAACATGGTAATGAATCAACTATCAATTCTCTCAATTAATAATCATCATGGCATCATGAAGGAACGTAAAGTAAAATTTAACCGTTTGTCAACTCATGAATTTACTTAGGTAAATTCCACTTCATTTGTCAATCCATGGAATCCTATATTTTGATTCATATTAATATATTTGTCAATCGGGCTAACATAACCAAGACATGCATTCATATCTTAATTCAATTAACAGATTTGCCAATCAATACATCCTATCCAAAACATGCATGAATCTCAATTCCTAAAAAATATCAAATTAGCTAATAACCCTTTGTCAAGGAGAAATCAACTAAACATTTGATCACTTAGTTCTAAAATCCTAACTTCATCATTCAAATCCATTAAGATTCAACAACTTTGAAATCAATGCAATGAAACTCCTAACATCGTTTTGTCGAGTCAATTAGAAGAACTCGCATCAATAACCAATGAAATCAAGTAATTGAATACCAAAGATAATAATTAATTAATCAAAGAACTAAATTAACACAAAACCAGAAATCCTAAAATAATACTAAATTACAATAAAAACATTGAATACATCATTGTTAAAGGAAAAGAAAATAAAGAGAAAAAAAAAGCACTCATAGAAAAGCCTCTTTCTTCTTCTTTGAAGACTCTCTTAAACATTCCTCCTGAATTTGGGTGAACTCCTCATTCAATGAGAGATTTAGAATTTCTGCTGTTTAATTCACCTCTCTCTCTCTCTCTCTCGTGTATCTCTAATTCTTGTGTTTTCTTGTTCTTTTATAGGCATCTTAGATGCCCATTTCATGGCTAAGGAAGTTTTGGCCAAGTAGCAGTAGGAAAATACCAAAATTATTGGATAAGCCCTAATATCGTGTACAGAATATTTGCCTCCAGAGCGTACCTAGCACCGGGTACATTCGCCCCACTATCACCAGGTGCACTCTGTTCTTTCCCTGTTTTTACTATGTTTTTTACCGTTTCTCCTTGGCAGACAGACTGGATCCAGCGCCAGGTGCACTTGCTAGACTTAGCGCCAGGTCTGTTCTAGAATTTCCCTAAATATTACTCAATTTCTTCAACTAGAACAGAGTGGACCTGGTGCCTGGTCCATTAGTTGGGCTTGGCACCAGGTCTATTCTAATTGTGTACACTTTCTACTCAATTTTAACTTTAAATCTGCACATATTTACCAAAAATATCTTTTACAAGCAAAATGTTAAATAGACAGGAATATGCATAGTTATTACAACAAAATGTATCTTAAAGTAACCTCAAATAACTAGGAAAAGAATGGTGATTTAACTCCTATCATCTATAATAAATGCATACCCTCTAACTAGTTACCAATCTTATGGGGATCAACTCATTTTTATTATTGGTTACTACTGTTATTCCTCTATTCTTTGGCACTACTTATGTTGGATTTACCCACATGCTATCTGAGATGGGATAAATAATGGCAAATATAAGAGCTTAATTGCCAAACCTTTTACCACATCTCCCATGTTAGGGTTCAACATTCATTGGGGCTACGCTACGAGTTTTGCTCCTTCTTCTAGCAATATTTTATGAGTATAAAGGGAAGGGTTAATTCTATTGATATCAATGATCTTACATGTAATTACCCTCCTATATTTTCAAAATAAGTCTACCAATTTGCCCTTTTGTTCCCCCGTAAGATCTTTGGCTATGATGATTGGCAATTTTCCTTTATTAACTAAGAATTCATATTCCAAATGGTTGGGCAATTCCTTAAGTTCTAACTCCAAGGGTCATAAATAGAGGACTTTAATCTACCTAAACATGGTTTCTCAATTACCTCAAAATTACCAACTAAAGCCCTTCTACCATATACATGGATGATTGTGTGTTCATCAACTCTAAAGAGGTATTATCCCATGATTCCTACACAAAATCTAAAATTGGGTCATCAAGAATATCAACTGTAAAACAACAATCATCGAGAATTATTAGATGTTTAATGCCTTGGTTAATTTAAATAATAACCTCTTCATCCCTAACCGCAAGTGTTAACCTTCCCCTAAGAACATCAATTAAAGCTTTGGTAGCAGCTAGGAAAGGTCTCCCTAGAATTAAAGAGATTTTAGAGTCTTCATCCCTATCAAGAATCACAAAATCTATTAGAAATATAAACCTATCCACCTTGACAAGTACATCTTCAACTATTCTCCTTGGATATTTAGTGGATCTATTAGCTAATTGGATGCTCTTCCTAGTGGGTTCAGGTTTGCCTAGACATAGCTTTTTGAAAGTTTTTTATGGCAAAAGATTTATGCTAGAACTTAAGTAAGCTAATGCATTGCCAAATGTAGGACCCCCAATAAGGCAAGGAATAGAGAAAATCCCTAGGTCATTTTCTTTTTGAGAAAATCTTCTTTGGTCTTGTAGAATAGCAGAACATTCCTCATTTAACACTATGGTGGATAGTTCTTCCAATCTCTATTTGTTTACATGCATATTTTTGAGGAATTTTGCGTATTTAGGCATGTGTATCAAAGCTTCGATGAGTGGGATGTTGATGTGCAATTATTTGAAGATTTCCAAGAATTTACCGAATTGCTCGCTTTTCTAGCTTTGTGTGACTTAGCAGGGTAAGGGACTGGTGTTTTAAAATTTTGAGATTTCTTGTGTATAGAGTTGAGCCAATGCTTGGTTGGAATCCTGGACCGGTATCAATTCGTCTATGTTTTCTCCTATTTCTCTTCTAGGTGAAGGCCGGCACATGGTCTTTTCAGGCTGGCATCAGTTCTCCTCTGTTATGTTTGTCAATTCTTTTCCACTTCACAATGTGGATACCGATTCTGCCCATGTATTTGCCCCTGTAAGGACTAAAAGTGATTCTTGTTATGAGTCAATCACCAAATCAGTTAAATACAAAATCATTCTTTTCATATTTTGAATCATGGTAGTGAAAACTTGCAAATTTTATCTATCTTTTAGAATCGTACGGTGATAGTTTTTTCAAATTTTTCCAACACATTCTCCAAAGCAGCAATCATTTTCACAGGGTACTTGCATATAATATTCTAGTTAGATTTATAATGGAGTTTAGAAAGAAATATCTAGGATGTACATATTATGCAAGGTAAAATAGAGAGTACATCTTATACATTTCTTTCATTATACAACAACAAATTGTGGTGCCTACTTATGCAAAGAACATATAGGCATATAAACTTAGTTAAATCAATTAATTCCAAACTTTCATGATATTGTTTCCCGGTAACGGTGCTAAAAACTTGATGCGTTAAATTTGAGTATATAAAAATCATGCAATTTTGTATGCATTCCTAATCAAGTTTAAATTAAAATAATAATCCCAAATTACAAATATGAGCAAGTGCACTTATCATTAATCATAGTATAAGGAATTAACCAGTATCGATCCACAAAGAACAAGTACACACTAGTTACTTTTCATTCAATATTTAACCTACCTATTCGAGTGACAACAATAAAAAATAAAACCAAAGATAAAGATAAAATATGTACACAACTATTGGAGTGAAAAACATGGAATTAAAAGTTTTTCTTAAGAACATGACATGAACTATCCAACACTTATCATATTCAATCATTATCTTGTCATTATGAAATAATAAAGATAGAATGCGCTTTTTTCCCAATCCATTGAGTCACTATTTTCTGATTAAATTAGTAGATCTCCCAATCAAATCAACATAACCCAGGAAATGAATGAAACTCATTCCTTATGAATATCCCTATATTCTAGGTAATATAAACATGAAATCAGCCAATAATCCTATACTTTAGGCGAAATTAATTAATCTTTGATTTCTCAAGTTCAATTCTTAACTTTCTTTCGTAATTCGGTTAAGATAGCAATTATAAAGAATTAAATAAATTGGGCTCAATTTAACTTTGTTTCCCAAGTCCATTAGAAGGAAATTCAACTTCATCAATCTATCAAAAAAAAAAAAAAAAAGTAATCAAATACCAAGAACAATAATTAATTGATCAAAGATTAAAAAAATTACAATATCATAAATCTAAAAATAACATTCAATTACAATTAAAACAATAATCTCATCATTGCTCAAAGAAAAAGAAAACAAAGGTCATAGAAAGAACTCATAGGCAAGTCCACTTCTTCCTCATTTGATAACCTCCTTGAAACAGTACTCCTTTGAGTGATGAATTCCCCTTCTATGAATGATTTTAGTTTTGATTCCTTGAATTCATACATTAATCTTCACTTATTCTTGGTTAAATAGGCCTCTTGGTTACTAAAAATCATCCTTCATAAGTCCTGGGCCGAATACTAATTGGAAACAAGTGAAACTCTTAGCCAATTCCCAATTTGATCTCAAAAAGAACTCTGAACTGTCATAATAAAGTTGGGCCCGCACTTAGTCACTTTGTCTGGACCAGTACCGGTCTAACACTGCTTCTCTCTGATTTTGCTCCTTTTTGCTCTGTTTTTCCATAATAGAACCACGAGTGGTTCAACTATTTTGGGCAAGCACCGAGTCACCTCTGGAAATCTATAATTTTACTTCAAATCATCCAATTTCTGTACAAAATTACCAAAAACACTTTCTACAAGTAAAATATCAAATAGGAAGGGAAATGACCAGTTATTAAATCTAAAGTATTAGAAAATAACCTCAAACAACTAAAAAATATAGGTAATTTTAGGCCCTATTATACATATTCTAAATATGCTTTCATTAATGGTGAAAGTACACTTCTCACTGGTTAAAGGTAAACCATTCTCCATTTAGAAGTCATAGTGTAATGATCTAAACCTTGATGGAGTGCCCAATTTTATCAATTGATTAAGAGCATTTTTACTTGTATGTTGGTAGCCCATGATCTACACATTTCTGTGAAAGCACAACCCAATCACCTAGATCACTTACTAACATCCTTAGACCTTAATGTTCAAATATATGTAAATAAACAAACATTAATAAATAGAATATTTTATAAATTCCCAAAATATAGAAATACATAGTTCATTTTGGGCATACATTCTAACACATGAATGATCCCATGAGGAAAGTAGGTGAGTTATACAGAATTTCTTTAGAAGAAAAAGAAGTCAAACCCACAAATTTAGTAGGAAAGATTTTAGAAACAAACTCAAACATTAGGACATGTCATTTATGTCATTCTTTTGATCATTCTACTAATATGTGTCATAATTTAATTTTTTATGAACATGCCAATGCCTTAAGTTTTCCTAATCAACCGACAGGAGATTCAATGCATTTTCCAATCGTTTTAATGAAGGATTAAGAGATTACTAAAATTTTAGGAGAGAAAACCAAGAGTTCACTACAAGAAAAAGTAGCTTTCCTGAGACTTTTTTAATGAGCCTTTAAAAAAGCATCATAATAGAGTACTTATAATGAAGCAAGATTTTTTGCACCATTATAATAAAACTAGAATGACATAGTTTTATTAAGTTGGCTTAAATTAACATACTATTATGACATGTTTTTGTGTCACGCAAGATGGTTTATCTTTCCCAACACTTTTATGTGTAAACAAAAAAAAAGGCGTGCCTGTGAATTTTTCACCAAAAAATAGCCGCAGGTGTGAACAATTTTTTTTTTTAATTTTTCTAAGGGGCAGAGGAAATTAGATCGATGGCTCATCTTTACTTGGCTGGTACTTTTCTAGACAAAACTATCGAAGAAGCTTGCACACACTGAGAACTTTGTGTGTAAAGAGCAACCATGGATGGAACAACACATAATCCTAGCATTATTAAAGAGGTTTTCAAATATTTCAAAGGTTGTCGTGCTAGCATGATTAGACCCCTCAGCATTGGTACTATGCAATTGCTCTTTTACTTTCATATATTTCTATTGTTTTCTTCTCTTTTTGTCAACTTTAGTTGTCATTCTCTGTCTAAATTCTAATTATGGTTTAGCTTTTTGGGTTCTTGAAGTTCAAGGGTTTTGGAAGCTTGCACTTTTACGCCATTTTTTTGTGATTTTTTAACCATTTTGATAGACGTTGAAGACTTTTATCAAAAGTACGATCCTAGCTAGTTTCAATTTCAACCTCCATAATGCATTTTTTGCTCTATCTCTAATCACTATGTGATGACTACTACTAGATTTTTTCCTTTTGCTTTTAAGAATTCATGATGCTCTGGTGTTTCATCTACTTTTTGAGCTTAGTTGCTGGGTAAATGAACTGTTATGGACTCGTACAATATGTTGTTTTCCCCCTCTTTTGTTCTTGTTTTGGCATTGGTAATGTATGTTATTGAGAAAATTAGCTCAAAGCTTTTATGTGTCATTTGTTCATGATGCGGAAATTTTAGGTGTATAAAAATTATCAAATTTAAATCCATCCCTTCGTTAAATTGTAATTAAAAAATTAATCCCAAAATATACATTCGAGTAAGTATACTCATTGTAAGCATAGTATAGGGAATTAACGAGTATCGATCTTCAAAGGAACAAGTACACACTAATCACTTTTTATTCATTGTTTAACTGACCCAAATAAAGTGAGAAAATAATAAAAATAAAAAAAAAATCTATACAACTCAAGGATGTAGAATTATGCAATTTAGATAATTATCTTAGAAAATATGATAGTGAACCAACTAGTAATTCTCTCAAGTAATTATCATCTTAGCATCATGAAGGAACGTAAAGTAAAGCTAAATCGTATGTCAAGTCATGCATCTAGTTACATAAATTCCACTTCATTTGTTAATCCATAGAATTACTATATTTTGATTAATATTAATAGATTTGTCAATCAAGATAATATAACCAAAACATGCATTAAGCTTATCATTATATTTTGATTTAATTAACATATTTGTCAATCAAGCCATCCTAACCAAAATATACAAGAATCTCAATTCCTTAAAAACATGAAATTAGCTAATGACCCTTTGGTCGAGGAGAAATCAACTAATCTTTGATCATTTAGTCCATTAAAATTTGACAATTATGAAACCAATGCAATGAAACTCCTAACATCATTTTGTCTAAGTTAATTAGATGATCTCGCATCAATAACCAATGAGAGAAAGTATGAAATACCAAATATGATAAAGAATTGATCAAATAACTGAATTAACACAAAATCATAAGCCTAAAAAATATTGTTAAATTACAATCAAAACATTAAATACATCAATGTTAATGGAAAAGAAAACAAAAATAAAAGAAAGTACTCATAAACAAGCCTCTTTTTTCACCCTTGAAGACTTTCTTGAACAATCCTTCTTGATTGGGTGAATTCATCCTTCAATGAGTGTTTTGAATTTTTAGCTCTTGGATCAACCTTTCTATCTCATTTATCTATTATGTTTTCTCTAACTTTTATAGGCCTTTTGGATGCTAAATTCATTACTTGAGAGATCTTAGCCGAGTAGGAATTTGAAAATACCAAAATCTTTGAAAAATTTCCAAATTCGTGTACAGGATTTTTGCCTTCCAGAGCAGGCCTGGTGTCGGATACCTTCGATCCACCTGGCACCAAGTACAATTCGTTCTTTCTTTAGATTTTTGCTCTATTTTTGCTGGCCGAACAGAATAAACCCCATGCCTAGTCCACTTGCTAGACCTGGCACCAGGTCTATTCTATTTTTTCTTGAAAGCTGGCATTGTTTTCTCTACTTGACCAGAATAGACCCAGTGACTAGTCCCTTGGCTAGACCTGGCACTAGGTGCATTCTTGAATTGTTCACTTTTTGCTCGAATTTAACTTAAATCTGCACAAATTTGCCAAAAACACTTTTCACAAGCAAAATGTCAAATAGGAAGGAATATGCCTAGTTATTACAACAAATGTATCTCAAATCAACCTCAAATAACTAGGAAAATAATGGTGATTTTTGCCCCTCAAACAACCTCAAATAACTAGCAATCAACTCATTCTTTCAATATTCAACTCACAAGAATTTTCCATAATCTTTCATCTCAAAGATCTTCTATCAACTCACATTCCTCATCACAACTTAAAGCCAAGCAAAATTTAAACTCATAATACAAGAGTTAGTCAATAAACTTCGCCCATAGTCATCATATCCTCCATATTCAAAGTAGATAAGTCAAATAATATTCAAACACCAATGTAAAATCAAGATTAATCCAAAATCTCAAGTCTTGACAACAACCTATCAATAAACCAATTTCATAAAAATCCAGCAAATGAGTGACAAAAAATCATATCAAGTAAGAAAAAGAATTACAACCTTGCTAATCAATGAAAACCACTGAATTTTTTCAACCTCATTCTCCCCCCCCCCCCCTTTCCCACACTTAAACTAGACATTGTCCTCAATGGCCAAAGATATAAAAATAAAAGTACAGTCAAGAAGACCAATATTAATAAAGAAGAAGAATAGAGAAAAGAAAATACTTCCATTGTGAATTAGCTCCAAAAGTTCCAAACTTTTAAATATTCAACTGTTCAAAACTTTCAAGGAACTTGCAGCAAAGTTGTTTTTCAATCAAAATCTTTTTAAACCAAATTTTTTCAAAGTAGCTCAATACCTAGAAAACACCAAGATAATTGATAAAAACTTGAACAAAGAATATCACCAAACGACTCTCCCACACTTAAATTGGAGAATGTCCTCATTGGCAAAAAAATACACACAAGAAAGCTTCTCCAATGGGACCAAAAATAATAAAGGGATAGAAAGTTTAATTAATACTTCCCAAGTGCAATAAAGTGCCAATAGATATCAAAACTGAAAATAGAGAGAAGGGCTTTTTCAATAGGACTTTTTTCTTACCTATAAAATAAAACACAAATAAAAGCATAAGGAAAATAATAAAAAAATAAAAACACACCTAAATAAAAGAAAATAAACTAAAGAAAAATACTAAAAAATCCTAAGAAAGCAAATAACGACATGACTCATTCTCCCACTTAAACTGGAAAATAATTTTTTTTTTTTTGGAGAGAAAAACCAAAACACTTAACCAACTAAAGAAAATTAAACCCAAGTCAAAGAGACAAACTCTTTCCACTCATCATGCTTTCCCATCATCCCTTTGTAAAAGACATTAACGCTCATTGAAAAAAAAAAAATAAGGATGAAGAAAGTAGAAATAAGAGAGGCTTTTGAAAAATAGAGAGTTCATGAAAACAATTTTTCTCAATAAAGTAAAACACATAAACCTCATTCTCTAATGTTCCTTTAGACACACAAATATTTTTGTCAACATATAAGTGCACATGGTATCTAAAGAATGCATCAAACTTGAAACCACCATTTTTCCCTTCAAAAGATTTGTCACAATGAAAATTCCCCTTAAAACTTCACAATTGAGTTCTTTAAAGATGGGATTAAGAAATCCTTATTTTGCACCACATATACAAATACCAAGTTACATCCCTGAAAGTGGGGTGAAAGGCATGAATTGCTACCATCCTCCAAGGACTCCATATGATATATCATGGATAAATCTAACTCCTTGAGGTAAGATAAATTCAACACATCATCATTTGGACGCTTGTTCTCCAAGAATTTAGAAGAACCTAAAAAATCATGTGATAAGGAGAATTGAATACCTCCCTTTCCACATTGGATAATTGTTCCTCATATCCTCTCTCTTTTCTTTGGGGATTCTCTTGTTCAGGCATATGGACCTTTATGGCATCCTCAACCAGCTTGGCTAGTTGTGTTCTTTAATGGCTCATAAGTTGGGATGCTTCTTCATTCCACTTAATGGAGGAATTTGTATTGGCGAGAAAAGAATGCATTGAGACATCAAGTGACATCTCACAAAAAGGGTCAATCCGAGCTTGGAAATTTGATAAATTCTCATCATTATAGCTCCTTTAATCTTGTACGCAAAAGTAGTTGTCCATGATGGTGTCAATCTCACGCTAAAAGAAAAATAAAAATTAAATCAAATATAAAAACAAACAAATAAAATAAAATAAAAAGGAAAATTAAAGAATAGAAAATTAAAGAAAAGAAAAACACACACATTCACAAACTATTTAGACGCAAAAGTTGTGGTATTTACAGTACAACATAAAGTAAGCTAGTCAATTAAGTCACACAATGTTAAAAATAACAAGATAGAACACGGATTTACACAAAGAACATATATACATATTTACATCTAGACATATGGACATATAAACATATAAACATAGTTAAATTAAGAAAATTCAAGCTTCATGATATTGTTCCCTGGCAATTGCGCCAAAAACTTGGTGTTTAAATTTTAGGTGTATAAAAATCAGCATATTTAAATCCATCCCTTAGTCAAGTTTTAATTAAAACATTAATCCTAAAATACACATACGAGTAAGTATACTCATCACAAGCATAGTTAGGGAATTAACGAGTATCGATCCTCAAAGGACAAGTACACACTAATTACTTTTCATTCACTATTTAACCGACACAAATAAAGTGAGAAAAAAAATAAAGAAATATATACAACAGAATAATGGAGGATTATGCAGTTTAGATAATTATCCTAGAAAATAAGATAGTGGACCAACTAGTAATTCTCTCAAGTAATTATCACCTTGGCATCATGAAGGAATGTGAAGAAAAATTCAATTGTTTGTCAAGTCATGAATCTACTTAGATAAATTCCACTTCATTTGTCAATTCATGGAATTGCTATATTTTGATTCATATTAACAGATTTGTCAATCAAGCTAACATAACCAAAGCATACATTAAGCTCATCATTATATTTTAATTCAGTTAATAGATTTGTCAATCAAGCCATCCTAATAAAAATATACATGAATCTCAATTGCTTAAAAACATGAAATTAGCTAATGACCCTTTGGTCGAGGTGAAATCAACTAATCTTTGATTACTTAGTACTAAAATCCTAACTTCGTCGTTCAAGTCCATTATGTTAGTGTTGTGCCCTAGAGGCAATCACTTGTACATTGTATATGGTACATTTTATTTTAATAAAAGGCATTATTTATCTTACAATTTCTTTTTTTTTTACGTTAAGTAATATAACTACTCTATAAAGTCCCTAGTACAACACTATGTAAGGGCATCATAATAGAGATCATGATATGAGATTCCTACTACACTGGATGGTGTTAGTACTTAAATAGTCCCTAGTCATAGTATTAATGAGACAGGACATCATTAATGCATTAAGACTAGCATGTGTTAGACTTTTTTATTTGATCAGGCGGTGGTTCTCATAACCGAGAGTATTAAGATACTCAAAGTTAACACATGGATGCTTGTTAATGGAACAAGTTAATTGGATGACCTAGCTTTGAGATAATCATATGGATAACTGTTTAGTGCCAGTGATATAATCTCAATATAGCAAAATTGCAAGTATCCTTAAAATTGAGATCTCCAAGGTACTTTGTTTGCTGAGCTTTGTACTTTGATTCTAATCTCCGGAGCTCGATTGAGGGCCGCCTATGGGATGGATATTGGGTACATTGTGAGGTAAACGAAAGTAGTTAAGAGGGTCAATAAAGGATTTACCACTCCTAATAGTAGGGGCAAATATCTCACGGCCACTTGTAGGAATTACTACTCGGAAAGTCCTTGGCCAATGCGATTATGTATTGGAAATAGTTCCAATTGATACACATCTAGAGTAGTAGATTCCTAGTACAAATACTATTGTATTCGGGTCAGAATTTTTTCTGGAAGGAGTTGGCACTAATTTCGTACTCCAAACCGAATGAGATACTATACGGTAAGAGGAGTTAATTGCACTGAAGTTTGTTATTGAAGGGTTTATGTCAAGCCACTTGACTTCCTGGACTCTTCGGTAGTCATGATGTGTTGCTAGATACCGCTTATGATATGGGAATATGGGTTTATTAATTGATGAATTAATAAAATATTCCTGATTAGAATGAATTGGATTAATTCTAAGTAATTATGGATTATTAATCTCAAAGACATTTGGATTAATTCATATTCTCTACCAATTGAATGGGAAACCTAATACGTCACACACAATAGAGGATTATATATTCAAGATGTTATTTGATAACATTGTGGGGTTAATTGAGAGAAAAAGAAGTTGTTGTGGACAAATTATAATTAGTTATAATTTGTGGTACAAGTTTTAATTATGAGAACTTGATTTTTCTAATTACAATTAGGGAACTCTAATTGTTTTAGAATTCCAGATTTTCAGTGATTTTTTTGTTTTATGATGATATAACTGAAAAACCCTAAGGGTGATTCACGTGAGAAAAACAGCAGCCACCTAAACCTTCTCTTCTTCTTCTTCTCTCTCGATTTGATCTTGAGGAGGAACCCTAGCTGCTACTTAGAACTTCTGCTAGCACTGAAAGCTACGTGCTTGAGTATTCCTCTATGTAGATTACTATTAGAGATAATCACACATTGTGATTATAGTGGGTAGACGTTCAACTCATGTGAAGGTTGATCTCGAGGATTGCTGGATCGCGCCTCAACTTGAAGAAGAAAATTTTGTTCTTCGCACGATCACCCAAAGGTAACAATTGTTACCTTTATTGTTGTTATGTCTTGCTTTTCACACATAGAAAAGTCCTGGGAGGGTATCTCGTTTTATTTTCCGCTGCACCGTATGGGATACGAGCCCGAGATACCCGGCAGTGGTATCAGAGCCATGCTATGTGTGGTCTACGGACATTGTTTTGGCATGAAAAACTATTTTCGTGTTTGTCTTTTTTTGCTGTGAAAATTGTTTTCACTCAAGTCGAAATCATTTCAATCTTTATGTCTTCGGTTTGTAGCACAATATAATTGTGTAAAAGTCACAGCGTATTTCGAAAAGAAGCTTTTTTTTTTTTTTTGCTAAAAATTTCTGCAGGAAAAACGTTTTCTTCCAACATAGATGTTGCCCTCCATTTCATCTTAATTTTCTATTTTGATTTTGTTTAAACTAACAAGTTAGTTGTTGTTTAGAGCTTCAAAACAGAAAATACTGCTGAGAATTGTTCTCACTAAAAATTTGCAGAAGAAGAAAGCACCAGAAATTATTTTTGGATTTTTTTGAAAATCGCCGCCATTGTAGCAGAACACAAGCGGCGCCGGCGCCGGTTCCATTCTGTTCGCGTTGTCTGAAAATCATTTTTAGAAGATAAAAATTTTTGGAAACCAGAACACAGCCGGTGCCAGCTCCGGCTTCCAAACTGGCGCCAGTTCCACTCTATTTGCAACCTCTAGTATTTAAAAAAAAAAAAATCTGGAACGGAATTTTGGAAGGGAAAATCTCATTTGATGAGAAATGGGACCCAAAAGCATTTTCTCAAAATTAGTTTTAAGACGATCAATTTTGTTCTTCAAAATAATGATTTTGAAAATGTAAAATTGATGTATTCTCTAAAATGGTAAATTTAGAATTTGTTTTATTTTTCCAAAAATAGTGATTTTGGAATAATAAAATTATATGATTTTTTTTTTTTTTGTTTAAGCATAGTCAATGGCATGGTGGGTGGTTATAGACTAAAACCAATTATATGTATTCATGCATTTTACAGTTTTGGTTTTTATGAAATAGGGCCTGCATTCTCTAGAATTCTTGTGTAATTCTCTTCTCATCTAACTCCCCTCGAATGTAACTCGAGGTTTTCTCTCTTTAGGAAATTATGTAATTAGTTTACATAGGTTAGATAGGAGTAGAATTATTTTATTCTGGAAATGGCAACCAAAAACAAGGCGAGGAGGTAAGACCTTCTACTTAAATCATGCATGTAGGGTTAACTATATTAATTTCTCTTATGGCTTAAAGAAATTAATTTAGGAAAAGTCGATAACCATACCACGTAATCGCTTTATTACCATGATTATCAATTATGTGATTTATTGATTATTATGCATGTCATTCAACGAAATCACCAAAAAGGAACAAATCCCACAATGAATATTAAACCTAATTCCTTCCGTTAATACAATAAGAACGAGAGTCCTTTTTTTAAACCAGGTTGTTGGGCAAACCCAAGCCTACTTGACATTGGGCATGTTCAAGCTATGGAATTAAATTCCTTTGGAATTAAATTCTTGATTAATGGGTTAGGTTTAGCTAAATTCTTTATTCTGGTTTGGCAAACTCAAGAATAAATAAATTTAGAGGAAAAGTTGGGGTAACCCAAAAGGCTTTAAGATTAAAAGCTATTAATCACCCAATGATCCGGTAATTACATACGATGTAATTGGTATTGGATACCTACCAATGAACTCAAGGGTGGCTTGTTGGGCAAACCCAAGGTTATTCTTGAGGAATTTGGATACCGGTCCACTAGGAAAGCTTCTAACGGGCTTTCCCGATTCAGTAGTGGGGACTATTGGTTTTGTGTAAAATAGTGGAGTAAAAATGCGTTTAATTAAAGTCCTAATTATTTGCATATCATGTACATATACAAGTAGCTAATGCTTTCTATCTTTACATCTAGGTCACTTGCATCATGTCAACGAACTTGAACTTACGTAACAGTTTGGAAACCAACAAGTTAACCAAATCAAACTATCTCGACTAGTGTTGAAATTTGAGAATCATTCTCAAATCGAAAAAGTTGCTCTACGTGCTTGATGCTCCTATTGCACTACCACCAGCCCAAGATGCTCATACTGATAAGCATGCTATCCACAAGAGGCACAAGGAGGATAGTGATACAACATCATGTATTATGCTAGCATCCATGACTCCTGAGTTGCAAAAACAGCACAAGCATATGGATGCTCAATCGATCATTTTACATCTTCGAGAGCTGTTTGATGCCCAAGCCAAAACAAAGAGATATGAGATCTCAAAGCAACTATTTCATTGCAAAATGGCGAAGGGTTCTTCTGTGACCACTCATGGGTTGAAGATGCTGGGCTTGATAGAGAAGCTTGGATCTCTTGGGTTTGCAATGGATCATGACTTCAATGTTGACTTAATTCTATAATCTTTGCCTAATAGTTTATAATTTGTGATTAACTATCAGATGAACAAGATTGAGTCCACCATTCTGGAATTGATTAATCTTCTCAAAACTGCGGAGTCCTCCATAAAGAAGGATTCCAATGTGGTTTTAATGGTAGAATCTTCCTCTGCTAAGAAGAAAGTTCAAAAGAAGAAGAAGAATGCTGCTATGAAGCCTAAAGGTGGTGTGAACAAAAAGGACACAGCTACCAAGGGCCCATGCCATCATTGTGGGAAGATGGGCCACTAGAGGCGCAACTGCAAAGCCTACTTGGAGACCATCAAGGACAAGAAGCTGAAGGAGAAGCTTACAAGCACTTCTACTTCTTCTCCAGGTATGTTTATAATTAAGATAAATACTACCTTTAGAAATGAGATATGGGTATTAGATACTGGATGTGGATCTCATTTGTGCAATAACTTGCAGGGACTAAAGAGCAGTAGAAGACTAGAGAAAGGCGACGTGGACCTACGTACTGCAAATGGGGCAAAAGTAGTTTCACTTGCAATGGGGACAT
This sequence comes from Voacanga thouarsii, assembly GCA_026120185.1. Classification (NCBI taxonomy): domain Eukaryota; kingdom Viridiplantae; phylum Streptophyta; class Magnoliopsida; order Gentianales; family Apocynaceae; genus Voacanga; species Voacanga thouarsii. Next base: position 1,793,173 of record JANUWF010002331.1, read on the forward strand.
ACGAGCTGAACCTGCCTTCGGGATTGATTCTAGAACTGAAAACTGTTATTATGTACCATTTTTAATGAAAAACATTATCTCAGTTGCGTGTTTAGACTTATGTGGATTTTATTTAATATTTAAGAATAAATGTTGTTCTTTTTCATTGAATGATATTCAATATGGTTCAGCAACTTTAGTTAATAGTTTATATGTTCTAGACTTGAACAATCCAATTCTCAATATAAACTATAAGAAACCTAAAATAGATAACTCTAACACAACTTACTTATGGCATTGTTGTTTGGGCCATATAAACGAAAATCGTGTTTCTAAGTTACACAAGCTGGGTAACTTAGGGTCATTTGATTATGAATCATATGGCACATGCGGGTCTTGTTTACTAGGTAAAATGACTAGAACTCCTTTTCTAGGAAAAGAAGAATGGGCCAAGGAGTTATTAGAACTCATACATTCTGATGTATGTGGCCCAATATCAATACAAGCAAGAGGAGGTTATAACTATTTCATAACCTTTGTCGATGATTTCTCACGATACGGGTATTTATATTTAATGAAATACAAATCTTAGTCCTTTAAAAAGTTCAAAGACTTCAAGAATGAAATAGAGAAATAACTTGGCAAAAGTATTAAGACTCTAAGCTCTGATCGAGGAGGAGAATATTTGAGCCAAGAGTTTCTGAGTTATCTTAGAGATAATGGGATATTATCTCAATGGACTCCACCGTATACGTCTCAACATAACGGTGTATCTGAGAGAAGGAATTGAACCCTTCTAGACACGGTACGGACCATGATGGCTTCTGCAGACCTACCAAAATCGTTTTGGGAATATGCACTAGAGACTTCTATTTATATACTAAACAAAGTTCTGACAAAATCGGTTGATACTACCCCATTTAAGATGTTCTTTCGGAAGAGACTAAAGTTATCTCACTTGCGAGTATGGGATTGTCCTGCCTTTGTTAAAAGGCCACAGTCGGACAAACTTGATAGTAAGTCTGACAAGTGTTTGTTTGTGGGATATCTGAAAGAATCTTTCGGATATTACTTCTATCTACCATCTAAAAACAAATTCTTAGTTTCAAAAAATGCCGTCTTGTTAGAGAATGAGCACATGCTCATAGGGGACAGTGGGAGTAAGATTGAACTTAGTGAAGTTCATGAAGATCAAATAAATGAGGATCAACCGTCTAACCCCACATGTATTGAGAGAATAGATGAACCTTCTAATACACAAGAACCTCGTAGATCTAGTAGGATACGTGTGGCACCTGAGAGATATGGATTTATCATTAGTGACCACAATAACATATTGCTCATAGATGAAGATGAGCCTACTACCTACAAGGATATTCTGAATAGTTCAAAATCTGGAAAATGGCTTAAGGTCATGAAGTCAGAGATGGATTCCATGTATGACAACCAAGTATGGACTTTGGTTGATCCACCTAAAGGAATTAAACCTATTGGGTGCAAGTGGGTTTTGAAGAAGAAACCGGACATGGAGGTAACTTAGTTACCTATAAAGCACGACTAGTGGTGAAGGGTTATCGTCAACAACTTGGTATTGACTATGATGAAACCTTCTCGCCTATAGCCATGTTGAAATCCATCAGGATACTCCTAGCCATTGCTGATCATTATGATTATGAGATTTGGCAAATAGATGTGAAAACAGCTTTCCTAAATGGAAATCTGACTGAGGAAGTGTATATGACACAACCTGAGGGTTTCACATCCAATGATGGCACAAAGGTGTGTATGTTGCAAAGGTCCATTTATGGACTTAAGCAAGCTTCTAGGAGTTGGAATATCCGTTTTGATAAAACAATCAAAGAGTTTGGTTTCATTTAAAATATGGATGAGCCTTGTATATACAAGAAGGTTAGTGGGAGTGCAATCGTTTTCTGACTGCTTTATGTAGATGACATATTGCTAATAGGAAACGATATACTTATCTTGCAAACGGTTAAAATTTGGTTGTACAAACAATTCTCCAGGAAAGATCTTGGAGAAGCAACATATATTCTTGGAATAGGGATCTATAGAGATAGATCCAAAAGGTTACCTGGTCTTTCACAGTCTACATACATAGATAAAGTGCTAAAGAGGTTTAGCATGGATCAATCCAAAAAGGGATTCTTGCCCATGTCACATTGTGTAAGCCTTTCAAAGTCGATGTCTCCTAAGACACAAGTTGAAAGGGATCATATGAGTAAGATTCCATATGCCTCGGCAGTTGGATCTATCATGTATGCTATGATATGTACTAGGCCCGATGTATCTTGTGCTCTCAGTTTGATGAGCAAATACCAATCCAACCCTAGTGAGGGTCATTGGACGGCTGTAAAGAATATCCTTAAGTACTTACGAATGACTAAGGATATGTTTTTAGTATATGGAGAAGGTGATTTGAAAATAAACGGGTATACTGATACCAGTTTTCAATCTGACAAAGATGATTTCAAATCACAATCTGGCTACGTATTTACGTTGTGCGGAGGGGCAATAAGTTGGAAAAGTTCCAAACAAGAGACTATTGCCGACTCTACGACAGAAGCTAAGTACATAACTACTTCTGAAGCAACTAAGGAAGCTGTTTGGATCAAGAAGTTTGTGACGGAACTGGGTGTGGTTCCTAGTGTTGTTGGTCTAATAACCTTGTATTGTGACAACAACGGAGCCATTGCACAAGCAAAGGAGCCGTGGTCTCACCAATGATCCAAACACGTACTGCGACGCTATCATCTGATCCAGGAGATCATAGATAGGAATGATGTAAAGAAATAGAGAGTTCCCACGGATGAGAACACAGCTGACCCGCTTGCGAAAGCACTATCCCAAAAGAAACATGATTGTCATGTTGAGTCATTCGGTATTAAATACATGAATGATTGGATCTAGTGTAAGTAGGAGTTTATTAGTGTTATGCCCTAGAGGCAATCACTTGTACATTGTATATGACACATTTTATTTTAATAAAATGCATTATTTATTTTACAGTTTCTTTTTGTTTACTTTAAGTAATATAACTGTTCGATAAAGTCCCTAGTACAACACTGTGTTAAGGGAATCATGATATGAGATTCCTACTACACTAGATGGTGTTAGTACTTAAATAGTCCCTAGCCATAGTATTAATGAGATAGGACATCATTAATGCGTTAAGACTAGCATGTGTTAGACTTCCTGATTTGATCAGGCGGTGGTTCTCATAACCGTGAGTATTGAGATACTCAAAGTTAACACATGGATGCTTGTTAATGGAATAAGTTCATTGGATGACCTAATTTTGAGATAATCATATGGATAACTATTTAGTGCTAGTGATATAATCTCAATATAGCAAATATGCAAGTATCCTTAGACTTGAGATCTCCAAGGAACTTTGTTTGCTGACCATTGTACTTTGATTTCAATCTCTGGAGCTTGATCGAGGGCCGCCTATAGGATGGATATTGGGTACATTGTGAGGAAAATGAAAGTAATTGAGAGGGTCAATAAAGGATTCACCACTTCTAATAGTAGGGGCAAAAATCTCATGGCCACTTGTAGGAATTACTACTCAAGAAGTCCTTGACCAAGGTGATTGTTTATTGGAAACAGTTCCAATTGATACACATCTATATTAGTGGGTTTCTGGTACAAGTACTATTATATTCGGGCCAGAATTAATATATATTCTGCTGGAGGGAGTTGGTACAAATTTTGTACTCCAAACCGAATGAGATATTGTATGGTGAGAGGAGTTAATTGCACTAAAGTTTGTTATTGAAGGGTTCATGTCAAGCCATTTGACTTCCTGGACTCTTGGGTGGTCGTGATGTGTTGCTAGATACCGCTTATGATCTGGGAATATGGGTTTATTAATTGATGAATTACCTGATTAGAATTAATAGGATTAATTCTAATTAATTATGGATTATTAATCTCAAAGACGTTTGGATTAATTCATATTCTCTACCAATTCACTGGGAAACCTAATAGGTCACACACAATAAAGGATTATATAAGCAAGGTGTTATTTGATAACATTGTGGGGTTAATTGAGAGAAAGAGAAGTTGTTGTAGACAAATTATAATTAGTTATAATTTGTGGTAGAAGTTGTAATTGTGAGAACTTGATGTTTCCAATTACAATTGGGGAACTTTAATTGTTTAAGAATTCCAGATTTTTAGTGATTTTTCGGTTTTATGAAGATATAACTGAAAAACCCTAAGGGTGATTCATGTGAGAAAAACAGTAGCCACCTAAACCTTCTCTTCTTCTTCTTCTCTCTCGATTTGATCTTGAGGAGGAACTCTAGCCGCCACTTAGAATTTCTACTAGCACAAAAGTTACGTGCTTGAGTATTCCTCTATGTGGATTACTATTAGAGATAATCACACACTATGATTATAGTGGGTAGACGTTCAACTCACGTGGAGGTTGATCACGAGGATTGCTGGATCGCGCCTCAACTTGAAGAAGAAAATTTTGTTCTTCGTACGATCACCCAAAGGTAAAAGCTGTTGCCTTTATTGTCGTTATGTCTTGTTTTCCACACATAGAAAAGTCCTAGGAGGGTATCTCGTTTTATTTTCTGCTACACCGTATGGCATACAAGCCCGAGATACCCAGCACATTAAAGTTTGACAATTATAAAATCAATGCAATGAAAATCCTAACATTATTTTTGTCTAAGTCAATTAGAAGAACTCGCATCAATAACCAATGATAACAAGTATCAAATACCAAAGATGATAAAGAATTGATCAAATAACTGAATTAACACAAATTCATGAATCTTAAAAATAATGTTAAATTACTATCAAAACATTAAATACATCATTGTTAAAGGAAAATAAAATAAAGATAAAAGAAAGCACTCATAGACAAGTCTCTTTCTTCACATTTGTAGACTTTCTTGAACAATCATCCTTGATTAGGTGAATTTCTCCTTCAATGAGTGTTTTGAATTTTTAGCTCTTGGATCCACCTTTCTATCTCCTCTATCTCTTATGTTTTCTCTTGCTTTTATAGGCCTTTTGGATGCTAAATTCATTGCATAAGAGTTCTTGGCCGTGTAGGAATTAGAAAATACCAAAATCTTTGAAAATTTCCAAAATCCATGCACAGGATTTTGGCCTTCCAAAGCCGGCCTAGTGCCGGGTACCTTCGATCCACTGGACACCAAGTACAATCCGTTCTTCCTCTGGATTTTTGCTCTGTTTTTGCTAGCAAAACAGAATAGACCCGGCCCCTAGTCTACTTGCAAGACCTGATGCCAAGTCTGTTCTATTTTTTCCTGAAAGTTGTCTCAGTTTCCTCTGCTTGACCAGAATGGACCTAGCACCTGGTCCTTGGCTAGGCTTGGCGCCAGGTGCATTCTGGAATTGTTCACTTTTTACTCAAATTTAACTCAAATCTGCAAAAATTTTCCAAAAATACTTTTCACAAGAAAAATTTTAAATATGAAAGAATATACCTAGTTATTACTGTGAAACCCCGGTCAAAACCAACCTTAGAGTAACGGGTTTGGGATGCATATCATATTTTATTTCATGGTTAAATATATTTTCATATGATTTTTATATGTTTTGGATTCGGGTTTTATTATCTTGAAGTCTTGTTGGTGAGTATTGTGTGAGAGGGGCAAGATGATAATTTTTGCCCGAGGAGAAAATAGGGAGATAGCCTGTGGACTGAATAGAAAATAATTTTCTAGTGAAAATAACAACAAGAGTTGTTGTGGTGTAGTGGTTAGAGCTTTGGAAATTAATCCTTGAGGTCTTAGGTTCGAATTCCATCATAAAAGCTTTAGCTAGATTAAATTTTACTTTTGCTTAGTGGAGGAAATTTCGGTCTTATGAGCTTAGAGTAAGGTAGGGATGATGGTCCTAAGAGAGACATATTAGGAGTATTCTCATTCCACTCCTTTACTCTACTCGAATTTCGTAAAGGGAATTCATTTTCCCTTGATCCTTAATTTTCCTCAATTTTCAACTCCTTGGTTTGATCAAGATGTTCTATCCATTTTCTTTCCAAAAATTTCAGTAAAATGCTATGATCTTGTGAGATAAAAATGTCCTAGTAAAAGGCTTCTCATGGTCTGAAAAATGTGGAAGAATGGTAGGAAATTCCAAGGGGAAGAATCCCTCTAGTAAGCATGCTGAAATTTCACTCTAGACTAATTCATTTTACTTCTTAGAATGAACTGAAATTTTTTAGCTTGTGGTACCTTCAAATTGTCGAGCTTCTTAGTTGAATTTTCCTCCCAAATGCTGCCAGAAAAATGGCCTTAAGATCAGTTTGAAACATGAAATATTTCTGCCATTTTCGGGCTGCAGAAAAGCTGTGCAAAACTAGTGAAAATTCTGGGCAAAATCGCTACTTTGGAGGTCCAAAACCAAGCTGATTTCTTCCAGATTTTGTTCAGTACCATAGCCATGTTTTTCCTCCATAAAAAAGGCTAGAAACCAGCCTTGAATACCCCAGAAATCCCCCTTCAAGCTCTCTGCATATTCGCTGGAAGTTGCAGCTGAAAATCTGTCCAGAAATTTCTGTTTAGCGAAATTCTGGGCAGTCAAACTTCCAGCTTTGTTTCCTATTTTTTTTCAAGCCGAAACACCAGCCCTAATCTGTCAAAACCTTCCTTAAACCTCCATTAATAGAGATCCATTGTTTCCCTCAAGCTTCTGGACAAAAGGCAGCAATGACTGTCCGAAAATCTCTCCAACAAATCCCGGCAATTTAGCTTGATTGGTTTCCAAAATTCCAACCACCCTTGTTTAGCAACCATCCATAATATATCACTCAATTTACCAGACCTCTTCTTCGTCATTGTGCACCTTAATTTCGGCCACCATAAGCCCCCACGAACCAGCTTTAATCGCACAGAAATTTTGCTCAAACAGTCAACCATGGTGTTAGCGTTGTGCCCTAGAGGCAATCACTTGTACCATGTATATTGCATATTAAATTAATAAGAGGCATTCTTTATCTTTCAGTTTGATTGTTATATCTAAATATGTGTACAAACTATTAGATAAAGTCCATAGTACAACACAGTGTTAAGGAAATCATGATAGAGATCATGATGTGAGATTCCTATTACACTATGTAGTGTTTGTACTTAAATAATCCCCAGTCATAGTATTAATAAGATGGGACATTATTAATACGCCAAGACTGGCACATGTTATATCTCTTGATTGGATTAAGCGGTGGTTCTCATATCCGTAGGTATTGGGATACTCAGGATTAACGTGTGGATGCTTGTTTTGAAACAAGTTCATTGGATGACCTAGCTACGAGATAATCACTTGGATAACTATTTAGTGCCAGTGATAGAATCTCATTATAGCAAGTGTGCAAGTATCCTTAGACTTGAGATCTCCAACGTACTTTGTTTATCAAGCGCTGTACTTTGATTCTAATCTTTGGAGTCTTATCTAGGACCGCCTATGGGATGGATTTGGGTGCAACGTAAAGTAAACGAAAGTAGTTGAGAGGGTCAATAAAGGATTCACCACTCCTAATAGTAGGAGAGTATATCTCATGGCCACTTGTAAAAATCATTACTCATGAAGTCCTTGGCCAAGGCGACTATGTGATGGAAATGGTTCCAATTGATACACATATCGAGTAATGGATTTCTTGAACAAGTACTAAAATATTCGGGCCAGAATTAATAATATTCTGGAGGGAGTTGGCACTAATTCCATGCTCTAGACCGAATGAGATATTGTATGTTGAAAGGAGTTTATTGCACTGATAATTTGCTATTGAAAGGTTCATGTCAAGCCACTTGACTTTCTAGACTTTTGGGTGGTCAAGAGTCATTGCTAGATGTTGCTCTTGATATGCTAAATATGAATTTATTAATTAGAGAATTAATAAATTTAATCCTTTATTTTATTAAGGATTATTAATTCTAATATTGTTAGAATTAATTCATATTATGCTTCCAATAAGACCAGGAAACCTAATGGGTCACACACAATAAAGGTTTTAATGTTCAAATATATTATTTGATAATATTGTGGGGTTAATTAAGAGAATGGAATATATTTATAGGTGAATTATAAGTTTGTTATAATTCATGGGACCTAATTATAATTAAGTAAACTTCAAGGACCAATTTGATGACAATTGGACGTTAAGGACTAAGTTGCAATTTGTGGTAATTATAAATCTATAAATATAAGGAAACGGTTTCCTTAGGGTTAGAGACAGACCATTCATGCAATAACAGAGAAACCGTTTCTCTGCCTCTCTCTTGATCAAACCCTAGCCGTCTCTCTTCTTGATCAAAACCCTAGCCTCCCGAATTCTACTAGCATAGAATTGTGAGATTGTGAGCGTTCGACCTTGTGTGGATTATCATTAGAGAGAGTTCTTTCTTGGACTTCAATTGAGCTGCAGTGAACGGTTTTGGATAATCTGGATTGCGCCTGCGTTCTTGTTTCTAAAATTTTTGAATTCCGGCTTCACGAGGTAATAAACGCAATCTTCTACTTTTTCCCGTTTCTATTGCAAACCTGTGATCCATGGCTTGGATTTCTTGTTGTTTTCCGTTGCGCTTAATCTGATTATACATGATAGAAATCCTACACATGGCAGACCTCCAAAGCTGTCCAACAATCAAGATATTCTTAGAATATTTAATTTCCAAATTCACTTCCTAAAAATATTCTTCAAGGATTGTAATAACTAACCTTTCCTTTTCCCTTCCAAATCAGAGAATCAACCTCCTACACCCTACAGAAATTTGTCCAGCTCTATCTTTCAGAAAAATTCGGCAGCTGCACATTACCATCTCTCGATTTTCTTCAACCTCCAAGAACACACACACTACACCAAGAACATCTACCTCTTCCCTACACCTAATACCCCTCCAAACCATCTCAAACCCTCTCTAAACCTTCCAGATTTGACCTACTCACCGCCGTGAGTCCATCAACACCATTCTTAACATCAAACTCCATGAATTATCTTGCTACTTCGGATCAAAACCAGAAATTTCTGTTAAGGTCAAGAAAACCTTCAAGGTAAATTTATTCTAAAAACTTCATCTCCTCCAATCTTAATCTCTGGTGAGAGCCTATGTGAATAAACATGCTAATGGTCTCTCTTTCTCTCTCTCTCTCTCTCTCTCTCTCTCTCTCTCTCTCTCTCTCTCTCTCTCTCTCATGGCCGAAAATTCCCCACTCTTGGCCGAATGACTTTTCCTCCCATGAACATGCTTTCACCATCTCCCATGGACAAAGTTAGACATCTAGGAGTTGAGATATACTCTAAACTCCTTCGAGGCATTCATCGATCAAGTAAGTACCATCAATCCTTCTTTTAAACTCTAGAATAGAATTATGTCTCTATGGTGATAATGATAATATGTGGATGGTGATAGGATTTGAGTATATATATATATATATATATATTGTTGAGATTGGAGTATGAATATATGTATGATTGTGAAGGAGATGGGATTTATGCATGGAAGGATTGTCTTGGATGATTATAAGATGATTTGAGGTTGATGCATGTCATAAGTAGTATATGTGATAAACTATGCTAGAGATTATGTCACCATTGGTGAATAGGGTTTATATTCATGATGGATTAATATTGAAGCCATGATCATGTTTATGCTAGTAGGGGTTAGATCATGTGTTGATAAATTGAGATCTAATCTTGTATGCATGATTGGGATAATTTGATGATTTAAAAGATTGTGTATGTATTGATTGTGGTTAGCCATGGGAATTTGATCATGATCTAGTTGTCCCCAACCAAAATTTTACTTCATGAATAAAATATTCAATAAAATAATTTCTCTTTGTATTTTCGAAAAAAACCCTAGGAAGGGTATATTTGGATTATCATATATATAAAGGATATTTTAGTCAACAAATAATGATTTTTTTGCTAGAAAATAATATATATATATATATATATATATATATGTATATATTACATAATATAATGAGATCAATTAAAGCCTTTATGAAAATAATTACAAGTAGTAGAATATATATTACTAAAAATTTAACTATTACCTTCTAATCAAAACTCCTTAAGAATTTATTTAATATTGTTCAAGTGAGACTCATTAAATTTATTTTCAACTAATTTTAGCTACCAATTATTTTCTAATAACTAAGTTATTAATAAATCAATATTTTATTTAATACTACCTATAATTCATGATCAAATAAACTCTAAATTTTCCCTAACAAGATTTAAGCTTTCAACTTATTAAATTTATTTCTCAAACCATTAATTATTTTAAATAATTGTGCTAGACTCAACTCTTAAACCTATTTACTTATTGTTTAACCTTAAAGCTTGGGACACTAGGATCATGGTAGTAGTAAGTTGAGTCTATTTAAAATTAAGGAAGTAGTTTGTGGCTTGAAATTGATTGTGATTTGTATTTGCCCATGTGGGGTTAGGTCTGCCGTTGGAGACCTTGTTATTGTGAGCAAGAATCAGGTAAGCTCCGGCATAAAACCTGTTGATGCAAAATGTTTATTATGGCAAGCCAAGTGTAGAGTGCGTGGACACTCATTTATGTAAAGGCAATTGAGGGTTAAATCCTTTCTTATTTCAAACATTTGAATTATTTAAAAGCCAATGAGCAGATTTACTCAAACTCAAACTCTTTCTAAACCTGATTTTGTTAAAGACTTTGGAAAACCCATAAATTGCCATTTTCATGTGGAACAGTATTTTGTTCATTTTATCCCAAGTGGGAAACGTCGTCGAGTACTCAATAAGGGTGGACTACTAGGACTAGTCTTTGAAGGGTTAGGGTAGGTCTCTCAGTAGGTGGCCACCTCTGAGGGGTGAGTCCTTCCCGGATAAGATGTCAGTCGAGTGAGTCATGCCGGTCCGAGCTAGCAGTTTATTTTCAGTCAAGTGACTTTGGTTTGCCGGAATGGACACCCGGTTGTTGTTTGGGTATAGAGAAGGAGGAGTATCTTGCCCAGTAGGCCGATCCATACTTTATTCAGTCTGCACAAAGTTTCGGCATTCTGACCGGCAGTATGCACAAAGTGTCGGCATACTGACCATCCGGTTATAGAGTCCAACGTATGGTAACCCATAGTCCTTTCTTTCGAGTGGTTGATCTTATAAATTATGTATGGCTGGAAAAGCCAAAACGCCACTCTTACTTTTGACTAATGTTTATTGCTTGCCAATATTTCTCTTATAAAGTTTTTATACTCTGCCTCCACGAACTATTTCCACTGAACACCCAAAGCACACACGGACTTACTGAGATTTCTGTCTCATCACCTTTCACCATGATTTCAGGCCGATCCTACTATGGGGATAAGTAGCTTGTGTTATCTGTCTGGGAAGAGAATGTTGTCTTTTATTTTTATGTATTACTTTGGGGAATTGAGAGTGGATGATTTTAATTATGGATTTGTATTTCTTTTGGGAATTCATGGTTTTATTCGTGGATTTATTCTTGGGTTGTAATAAATTTTAAGTTAAATTATTATTTTCATTTCGCTATTTTAATTGTGTGACCTAGTTATAAAGACCCCTTGTCCTTTGGACGGGGCGACATCCCCGGCCCTGGAGGGCCTAGGTAGCAGGGTGTTACAATTACAACAAATGTATCTCAAAACAACCTCAAATAACTAGGAAAATAATTGTGATTTAAGCCCCTATCAGTTCATTGATACAATTTTCTGTATTTGTGGTTCTGTGAACTTGTGGTCCCATGGGGAGGTTCTGAATTTGTTTAATTTTATGGTATCTGTCTAGAATTGTGGCATGTATGTTCTTACACTATGAAGAGATTTGCATGTAGATTTTTATGCTATTTCACATTACTTTGTCTAGAATAATTTCTTCTTCACCAATTCTTTGCTTCATCATTCCTTTAACCCAAAATACAAATACTTTTGCAAGTGCATTATTGTGTGGGTGTGAGTGATTTGTACCATGTGTAAAAGATAGATCCAATATTCAATTAAGTTGTAAAAATAAAATACCAATTTAACCCATATGACACACTTTTTGGGCAAGTATTCCCATCATGCAGTATAAAGTGTAGTTGGTAAGTATCGAAGATCCCAAGGGAAAGACACAAACTACCACTACTTTCTCCCAAGTTCCATTACCTAATTAATCAAAATAAATAAGTATAAACAAATAACTTTCCTAAGGCAAGTGGTTAAGAGTATCACAAAGGAAAATATACCTAGTTTTCAAGACAAAGCCAAGAGATCACCATGGTAAAATTAAAGTTGGGAAAAATGGATTGGCCATGCATTTAAAGAGAAATCCCTATTTATATCCAATCATCACCCATCATTTAACCAGACAATATCTAATTCTGGCATTAGCAAGATTTACCAAATAAATTAAAATTTACTCTTTCTCAAGATGAATCTTTTAGCCTTAAGCCCAATAAATAGATATCTTTATTCATAAAAATCAAAACAAAGGATGCATAAAATTAAGAAAATCAAAACACAAGAAAAAAAGCCATTAGAGTCCCTATCTCTGGGCGATCCCATAACCTCTTCTATTACTATGTTCTAAATCCCCTAAATTATTTCTCAAGTTCATCAAGGGAAAACAAATCAATTAGATCAAAATAGAAAGGAACCCATCTTATACATTCTTTCTCAAATTTAATATAAGAACCTTACCCAAATATTCAATCCAACCAATAAAGCCCAAGTGATAGATTACTCATAATAGATAATAATAAATCAAATAAAAGAGTAACATAGGGTACCACTATAAGTGTTATGACCTAGAGGCAATTAGTTGTATGTTGTATATGACACATTTTATTTTAATAAAAGGCATTAATTATTTTTCAGTTTCTTTTGTTTTCTTTTATGTAATATAACTGTTAGATAAAGTCCTTAGTACAACACTGTGTTACGAAAATCACGATAGAGATTATGATATGAAATTCCTACTACATTGTATAGTGTTAGTACTTAAATTGTCCCTACTCGTAGTATAAATGAGACAGGACATCATTAGTGCATTAAAATGAGCATGTGTTAGACTTCCGAATTTGATCAGGCGGTGGTTCTCATATTCCTGAGTATTGAGATACTCAAAGTTAACACGTGGATGCTTGTTAATGAAACAAGTTCATTGGATGACCTAGCTATGAGATAATCACATGGATAACTATTTAGTGCTAGTGATATAATCTCAATATAACAAATGTGCAAGTATCCTTAGACTTGAGATCTCCAAGGAACTTTGTTTGCTGACCATTGTACTTTGATTCCAATCTCTGGAGCCTGATCGAGGGCCCCCTATAGGATGGATACTGGGTACATTGTGAGGAAAATGAAAGTAGTTGAGAGGGTCAATAAAGGATTCACCACTTCTAATAGTAGGGACAAATATCTCACGGCCACTTGTAGGAATTACTACTCGAGAAGTCCTTGACCAAAATGACTGTTTATTGGAAACAGTTCCAATTGATACGCATCTAGAGTAGTGGGTTCCTGGTACAAGTACTATTATAGTAGGGCTAGAATTAATATATATTCTGGAGTGAGTTGGCGCTAATTCTGTACTTCAAACTGAATGAGATATTGTATGGTGAAAGGAGTTAATTGCACTGTAGTTTGTTGTTGAAGAGTTCATGTCAAGCCACTTAACTTTCTAGACTCTTGGGTGGTCATGATGTGTTGCTAAATACTGCTCATGATCTGAGAATATGGGTTTATTAATTGATGAATTAATAAACCAATCTTGATTAGAATTGATATGATTAATTCTAATTAATTATGGATTATAAATCTCAAAGATGTTTGGATTAATTCATATTCGCTTCCAAATGACTGGGAAACCTAATAGGTCACACACAATAGAGGATTATATACTCAAGATGTTATTTGATAACATAGTGTAGTTAATTGCGAGAAAGAGAAGTTTGGTGGTCAAATTATAATTAGTTATAATTTGTGGTCTAAATTGTAATTGTGAGAACTTGATGTTTCCAATTACAAATAGGCAATTCTGACTGTTTTAGAATTCTCAGATAGAGTATTTTCAGCAGGATTTTTTCGTGATATATATGGGTTGTATGCACGAAATTCCTTGTGAGCAATACACACGAAACAGCTTCCAAAATCCTTCTTCTTCCTCTCTCTCTCTCTCTCTCTCTCTCTCTCTCTCTCTCTCATAGTTCTTAAGCAACCAAGAAAAACCACAGCCGCCATCTTATTTTCTGCTAGCATAGAACATCTTGGTGCTTGAGTGTGATCCTCTGTGTGGATTTCTATTTGAGATAATCACACACTATGAATATAGTGGTTGGGTGTTCAATCTCTTGTGGTGTTTGATCAAGAGAATTGTTGGATCGCGCATTGACTTGAAGTAGGAAAAATTTTATTTTTCAGACGCTCAAAGAAAGGTAAAGTTGTTATCTTTGTTCTCTTTATGTCTTGTTTTCCACACATATGCGGATTCTGGGTTGGTATCTCATTCTTATTTTTCCGCTGTGCCATATATGATATGCGTGAGATACCCAACAGTAGTATGAGAGCCTTGCTATGTGTGGTTTCCAGACATGTTTTTCCCTTGCGTGAAAAGCTGTTTCATGTAATCGTGTTTGTCTTTTTTCACTGTGAAAAATTGTTTTCACTCGAGCTGAAATCGTTTCGAGCATTATGGGTTGGGTCCGTAGCACAATATACTTGTGTAATAGTTACAGCATATTTTGAAAAAAAAAAGTTTTCTTTATGTGCTGAAAGTTTTTTGCAGAAAAACGCTTTCTTGAACATGTTTGTTGCCCTCTGTTTCATCGTGTGATTTTAATTTTCTGTTTTTTTTTTTTTGTTTAAACTAACAAATTAGTTGTTGTTTTGAGCTTCAAAAAAAAAAAAAAAACTTTGCTGAGAATTGTTCTCACTAAAAATTTGCAAAATAAGAAGGCACTAGAAACTGTTTCTGGAAAATTTTCTAAAAATCGTCACCTTTCCCCAACCACAGCTGGAGCCGGCTTCGGTCTCCCAACCGGCGCCGGTTGTGTGCTGTTATCGCAACAGGAGATAGGACCTAAAAACGTTTTCTTATAATTAGTTTAGAGATAAACAATTTTATTTTTCAAAATAATGATTTTGAAACTTTGAAATTGATGTGTTTTTCTAAAATATTGATTTTAGAATTTTTTTATTTTTCCAAAATAGTGATTTTGGAATAATAAAAATTATATGTTTATTTTGTTTAAGTATAATTAATGGCATGGAGGATGATTATGGACTAAAACCAATTATATCTGTTCATGCATTTTACAGTTTTGATTTTTTTTTTTTTATGAAATAGGGCCTACGTGTCCTGCCTTCTCTGCAATTATTGTGTAATTCTCTTCTCATCTAACTCCCCTCGAATGTAAGTCGAGGTTTTCTCACTTTAGGAAATTATGTAATTAGTTTACATAGGTTTGATAAGAGTAGAATTATTTTATTTTGGAGATGGAAACCAGAACAAGGCGAGAAGGTAAGACCTTCTACTTAAATCATGTATGAACACATAGGGTTAACTATATTCATTTCTTTTATGGCTTAAAGGAATTAATTTAGAGTAAAGTCCATAACCATATCACATAATCGCTTTATTACCATGATTATCAATTTTGTGATTTATTGATTTTATTCATGTCATTTGTTGAAATCACTAAAAGGAACAAATCCATTAATTAATATTAAACCTAATTCCTTCCGTTAACATAGTAAGAACGAGAGTTCTTTTTCGAGACCAGATTGTTAGGCAAACCCAAATCCACTCGACATTGGGCATGTTCAAGCTAAGGAATTAAATTTCATTAGAATTAAATTCCTGATTAATGGGTCAGGTTTAACTAAATTCATTATCTCGGTTGGGCAAACTCAAGCATAAAGAAATTTAGAGAAAAAGTTGGGGTAGCCCGAAAGGCTTTAAGATTAAAAGTTGTTAATCACCCAATGATCCGGTAATTACATACGATGTAATTGGTATTGGATAGCTACCAATGAACCCAAGGGTGGCTTGTTGGGCAAACCCAAGGTTATTCTTGAGGAATTTGATACCGGTCCACTTGAAAAGCTTCCAACGGGCTTTCCCGAATCAGTAGTGGGAGCTATTGGTTTGAGTAAAATAGTGGAGTAAAAATGCGTTTAATTAAAGTCCTAATTATTTGCATTTCATGTGCATATACAATAGCTAATCCTCTATATCTTTACTTCTAGGACACTTGCATCATGTCAACAAACCTAAACCTATGTAGCATCTTGGAAACCAACAAGATAAACGAATCAAACTACCTCGACTAGTATAGAAATTTGAGAATCGTTCCCAAATCGAAAAAGTTGTTCTACGTGAAATATGCTCCTATTCTACCACCACCAGCTCAAGATGCTCATGCTGATAACCATGTTGTCCACAAAAGGAACAAGGAGGATAGTGATACAGTATCAGGTATTTTGCGGGCATCCATGACTCCCGAGTTGCAAAAAAAGCACAAGCATATGGATGCTCAATCGATTATACTACATTTTCGAGAGCTGTTTGTTGCCTAGGCTAGAACTGAGAGATACGAGATCTCAAAGCAACTATTATGTTGTAAAATGGCAGAGGGTTCTTCTATGGCCACTCATGGGCTATTGATGCTAGGCTTAATAGAGACGCTTGGATTTCTCGGGTTCGCAATGAATCATGACTTAAGTGTTGACTTAATTCTTCAGTCTTTGCCTAATAGTTTCTCACAATTTCTGATTAACTATCAGATGAACAAGATTGAGTCCACCATTCCTAAGTTAATCAATCTTCTCAAAACTACGGAGTCCTCCATGAAAGAGGATTCCAATGCAGTTTTAATGGTAGAATCTTTTTCTTCTAAGAAGAAAGTTCAAAAAAAGAAAATGAAGGCACCTATGAAGCCTAAATATGGTATGAACAAGAAGGATGCAGCCACCAAAGGCCCATACCAACACTGTGGCAAGATGGGCCACTGGTGGTGTAACTGGAAGGCCTACTTGGAGACCGTTAAGGACAAGAAGCAGAAGGAGAAGCTTACAAGCACTTCTACTTCTACTCTGGATATGTTTATGATTAAGATGAATACTGCCTTTAGAAATGAGATATGGATATTAGATACCGAATGCGGATCTCATTTGTACAATAACTTGCAGGGACTAAAGAGCAGTAGAAGACTAGAGAAAGGCAACACGGACCTACGTACTACAAATGGAGCAAAGGTTGATGCACTTGCTATGGGGATATACGAGAACCTGCCTTCAGGATTAATTCTAGAATTACAAAACTGTTATTATGTACCAATTTTAATGAAAAACATTATCTCAGTTGTGTGTTTAGACTTAAATGGATTTCATTTGATATTTAAGAATAAATGTTGTTCTTTTTCATTGAATGATATTCATTATGGTTCAGCAACTTTGGTTAATGGTTTATATGTTCTAGACTTGGATATTCCAACTCAATAAAAATAATAAGAAACCCAAAATAGAGAACTCTAACACCTCTTACTTTTGGCATTATCATTTGGGCCATGTAAACGAAAATCGTATTTCTAAGTTACATAAGCTGGGTGACTTAAGGTCATTTGATTATGAATTTTATGGCACATGTGAACCTTATTTACTAGGTAAAATGGATAAAACTCATTTTTCAAGAAAAAGAGAACGGGACAAGGAGTTATTAGAATTCATACATTCTGATGTGTATGGCCCAATGTCAATACAAGCAAGGGGAGGTTATAACAATTTGATAACCTTTATCAATGATTTCTCACGATACGGGTATTTATTTTTAATGAAATACAAATCTGAAGCTTTTGATAAGTTCAAAGACTTCAAGAATGAAATAGAAAAACAACTTGGCAAAAGTATAAGATCTTATCGAGGAGGGGAATACTTAATCCAAGAGTTTCTGAGTTATCTTAGAGATAATGGGATATTATCTCAATAGACTCCACCACATACACCTCAACATAACGGTGTATCTGGGAGAAGGAATCGAACCTTTCTAGACATGGTACGGACCATGATGGCTTCTGCAGACTTACCAAAATCGTTTTAGGGGTATGCACTAGAGACCTCTGTTTATATATTGAATAGAGTTCCGACAAGATGAACAAGGACGCTAGCGCCTTTCAAGATTCTCTCTCAATTTGAATTAAGGTGTAGTGAATTATCTTGTCAAATCAATAACGGTGCTATTTATACTACCCTAACCCTAGCTAAGTAATCCCTGAGGTTTAATTACAGTTTAGGGTCAAAATAAGTCTTTTCAAACACTTAAAAATGAAGAAAGCCGGAGAAAAGTATTAAAACGCGGAGCAATCGGCGGTGGCCCAGAGGTAAGCCGGTGCCGATTTGGTTCTGTCTTCGGGCCGGTTCATGTTTGCTTGAAGTGTATTTTTGGATAGGATGGAACCAGCACTGGTTTTGCTGCATGCAGCTGGCACTGGCTATCCTCTAGGAAGCCTCCCTTTGTTAAATTTCATCCTCTTTTGCTGCCGGTTTGAGTTCTTATTGGGGTCCTTTGTGGATGGCCATCAAGACGAACTCTTGGCTAGCTTCCTCCACCTTCCAATCCTCCTTCATCCTCAAGCATGGTTTGATGATCAATTGAAAATCATCTTGAAGCTTCTTGGTCCTCGCTCTTGTCATCGGTCCTTGTCCTCCATGATGAAGTGGAGTCTCATCATCTCCCCCTCATTGAAAAGGATTCATCTTTGAATCGTCGCCATCATCTACATCAAAATGAGAGAGGTCACTAACATTAAATGTGGCTCTGACATGATACTCACTAGGTAGATCTATCTTGTAAGCATTATCTCCAACTTTTGGCAAGAACTTGAAATGGTCTATCCCCCATTGAATCAAGTTTTCTTCATTGTTGCATGGGGAATCTCTCCTTGTGAAGGTGCACCCATACCCAATCGCCCGACTTAAAGGTCACCTTTTTTCTTCCTTGATTGCACTTTTGGACGATCTCTTCATTTTATTTTGCAAATGTTGCTTTCACCTTCTCATGAAGTGCCTTCACCATCTCCGCCTTCTTAGCTCCATCAAGGTTAAACCATTCTCCTATAGGCAAAGGAACCAAATCTAAAGGAGTTAGAGGATTAAAACCATATACAATTTCAAAAGGATAATAAGAAGTGCTAGAATGAATAGCCCTATTGTAAGCAAACTCAATGTGAGGTAAGTACTCCTCCCAATTTTTCAAGTTCTTCTTGATCATAGTTCGTAAAAGTTGGGTGAGTGTTCGGTTGACCACCTCCATTTGTCCATCCGTTTGAGGATAACAAGCTGTGGAAAATAAAAGATTAGTACCAAGCGTTTTCCATAAAACTCTCCAAAAATGGCTAAGGAATTTAGTATCCCTATCCGAGACAATAGTCCATGGAATCCCATGCATTCTCACCACTTCTTTAAAGAATAAATCTACAATATAGGACGCATCATTAGTTTTGAAACAAGCCACAAAATAAGTCATTTTAGAGAATCGATCAACAATCACAAATATGGAGTCCTTACTCCCCTTGGATCTAGGTAATCCTAAGATGAAATCCATTGAAATATCAACCCAAGGCACATTAGGTGTAGGCAAAGGAGTATAAAGACCATGTGGATGGGATCTAGACTTGGCTTGCCTACAAATAATGCATTGAGAACAATCTCTCTCCACATCCTTTCTCATTTTTTGCCAAAAAAAAAAAAAAAAATGTTCCTTAAGGATGCCTAAGGTTTTTCCAACACCAAAATGCCTCATTAGTCCCCCACTATGGGCTTCCCGAACTAGCAACTCCCTAATAGAACCTTTTAGCACACAAAGCCTTGCTTCCCTAAACAAGAAACCATCATGCCTATAATATTTAGCAAATGCACCTTTCTTACAAGCCTGGAAAATATCCCCAAACTCCTCATCATCAACATACAAATCTTTCACAAATTCAAAACCAAGAAGTTTAGCATCCAATAAGTTTAGTAGGGCATGCCTTCAAGATAATGCATATACTACCACATTTTCCTTACCCTTTTTGTATTGAATGACATACGAAAATGTCCCAATAAACTCCATCCACCTTGCAAGCCTTTTGTTCAAGTATTTGTTCGCTCTTGAGGTGTTTAAGGGTCCCATGATCGGTATAAATGACAAACTCTCTTGGCAAAAGGTAGTGTTGCCAATATTCCAAGGCCCTCACTAAGGCATAAAGCTCTTTGTCATAGGTATAATAGTTGAGGGCTGTCCCAAACAATTTCTCACTAAAGTATGTAATGGGTTTTCTATCTTGGGTCAAGACCGCTCCTATTCCCACCCCACTTACATCACACTCTATCTCAAAAGCCTTCTCAAAATTGGGAAGAATAAGAATTAGAGCTTGGCTCAATTTGACTTTGAGGGTTTGAAAGGCTTGTTTTTGGGCTTCCTCCTACCTAAATCCCACCTTTTTCTTTACCACTTCGATTAGAGGGGCTGCTATAGTGCTAAAATTTTGGATAAACCTCCTATAAAAGCTAGCTAGCCTATGAAAACTACGAACTTAGGTAATGGTGGTAGGGGTTAGCCAATCATGGATAGCTTTCACTTTTCCCTCATCAAATCTCAATCCATTTGGCACTCACAACATACCCCAGGAACGTAATCCTCTCCAAACAAAAAGAGCATTTCTCAAGATTAGCATACAATCTCTCCCTTCGGGGGGCAACAAGCACACTTTGAACATGATTTAAATGATCCACATATGATTTACTATAAATCAATATATCATCAAAGTACATAATAATAAATTTCCCAATGAATTCCCTCAAAACATCGTGCATTAGTCACATAAAAGTATTAGGAGCATTGGACAATCTAAAGGGTATGACAAGCCATTCATACAACCCTTGTTTAGTTTTAAAAGTAGATTTCCATTCATCCATTTCCCTTATTCTAATTTGGTGATAACCGGATTTCAAATCAATTTTTGAGAAAATGCATGCACCAAATATCTCATCAAGCAAGTCATCTAGCCTAGGAATGGGATAGCGGTATTTTACCGTTATGTTGTTGATAGCATGACAATTCACACATATATGTCGTGTCCCACCCTTTTTGGGCACCAAGAGAATCGGAACCGCACATGGGCTTAGACTCTTTCTTACATGTCCTTTCTCAAGCAATACCTCCACTTGCTTTTGCAATTCCTTGGATTCCTCCGGATTGCTTCTATATGCCGGTCGGTTGGGGATGACGGCTCCGGGCGCAAAGTCGATTTGATGCTCAATTCCTCTCAATGGTGGTAGTCCTCCGGGCACGTCATTTGGAAAAACGTCTTCAAACTCTTGAAGGATAGTTGCAATTTCATGAGGCAAAGACAATGTGAAATCATTAGTAGAAACATAAGAACCTTTGCATAAAAGAAGAATAACCGGTTCCTTAGCTTCTATAGCCTCTATGACCTCACTCTCTTTTGCAAAGAAATTCACTCTCGTTTTACCACCCTCCCTTATTCTTGCTCACTCCTATCCTTGATTGTCAATGGCATTTGTTTGTTCATCCTTTCTCTCAACTCTTTCTCTTGCCTCTCCTTTTCTTTCCTCTCAATTTCTTGCTTTTGCTTAACTTCTTGCGCTTCCTTCTTCTTCTCTTTTTCCTTCATGATTCTTTGGTCTTTGCTCACCTCACTAGGGGCCATAGGGGTAAGAGTAAACTTAGTTCCCTCCTTGAGTAAGGAATAAGTATTCTTCCTCCCATTATGTTTTACATGCCTATCATATTGCCAAGACCTCCCTAGTAGTAAGTGTCCCGCTTGTATGGGTACTACATCACATAGCACTTCATCCTTATACTTCCCCATTTCAAAAGACACGAACAATTGCTTGTGTACTCTCATTTTCCCACTACCATTCAACCATTGTAGTTTATAGGGCTTAGGATGTCTAGTCCAACTCCTGTCCAATTCTTCAACCAAATCTGCACTAATCACGTTAGTGTAACTCCCACTATCCACAATGACACTACAAGGGGTCTTGTTGACTAGACACCTAGTGTAGAAAATGTTCTCTCTTTGTTGGTGGTCTTAATCCTCAATGGCTTATGAACTCAAAGAACTTCTAGTAACTCCCACCAAGGAGTATTCTTGTCCAACAACTTTCCCCTAATCACTCTCCTCATCTCCATTTCCCTTTTAGTCTCCTTGGTATCTTTCTCCCTCTTCCTTTTCGTCGGTAGAGACCTCAACATAGGGATTAGTATACCTTGCTCTCTTATTTGGACACTCATGGGAAGTGTATCCATATCCAAGGCACTTAAAGCATTTGATATCTCTATTCATTTGTGGCCTCTCCATGACTTTCCCCTTATCCTTGTTCCATCATTCCCTAGGTTTCCAATCCTCGCTAGGCTTCCATTTTTCCTTAGGTTTGTTGAAATCCCTTTGAAATGGCTTGGGGGCTTCATCCTTCTTGGTTGGCACCTTGCTAGTTGTGTTGGGGTTTGGAAGTGTTAGTCTAGTAAATGCCCTTCTCTTTAATTGCCTTTCAATCTTCATGGTAGCATGTACCATATCCTCCAATCGATCATAGGAGTGCAATTCCACCAAATTGGTAATCTCCCTATTTAATCCTCCCAAAAACCTTACTCTTGTTGCTCTAGGATCTTCATGGATTTGAGCTCTCATCAACATGACTTCCATCTCCTTATGATAATCTTGCACACTTTTTTTCCCTTGCTTAAGTGATTAGAGCCTTTAGTTGAGGTCATTATAGTAATGGTGAGGTATAAACCTTGCTCTCATTATATCTTTCAATAAATTCCAAGTTGCCATGGTTTCCACTCTCATTTGCCTTCTTTGAGCACTAACTTTCTCCCACCATACCAAAGCAAACTCCGAGAATCCTAAAATAGACAACCTCACTTTTGGCCTCTCACTATAAGTATGGCTTTCTAGGAATATCTCCATCTTTCTTTCCTACTCAAAATAATCTTTGGGGTCACTCTTGCTATAAAATGTGGACACTTTCAATTTAATATGGCTCAACTCCCTCTCCATATCATTTTCTTCTCTCATTCCTCTTTTATGGCCCCATCCTCTATGTTGTTCCCCAAAGGCCTCAATATGATCTCTCCCATACCACTCATCGACTCCCTCAAATTCTCTTTCTAGCCCCCTTAGATTGTTTCCCACATTCCTTCTTTGTCCTCTACCTCGTCCTCCTCTCATTCCATGAACTCTCGCTCTCATAGGAGCTTGTTGGAATTCCCCAATTGAATGTTCGTCCCATTCTTCCCCTTGTTGGACATGTAATGGAGGAGTGTGGGCATCACCATCCCTCATTCTAGGGCTAGGTGCTTCAAATCGTTCTTGGCCCCTATTTTGTGCAACAGTAGAAGATTGGCCAAGATGGTTTATCAACTCCCTTGTCAAAATTTGAAATTCACTTTGCATAGTCCTTATCATGACTTGCAAGTCCTCACAGAAGCTTCTAGTATCAATGGGTTCTTCTTGAGGTTTACTAGGTCCACTTGCGTTAGGCCTAAAGATCTCTTGTTCATGGGCTATGGTGGTAGAGTATTTACTTATCTATACCTGCAAAATAAGAGATTAGAAAGAAAAATCGATCCTCAGTGCACTTCCTTGTGTGTTGGCTCTCAAGGTTGATCACTCCACCCTCGTGTTTATCCTCTTAGGCTCTTTTGATAATAGGCTCACCCTCTTGCCTATTTCTCAACACTCAAGCCTTCTTGTTCAATCCCAATTCTCCCCAAAAGCTGAAGATTTAGTCCAGCTAAGTGAATCACACAAATCGAAAGAATTTTCCCATTAGGGGATCATAGGGGAATTTCAACAAACACTTGTTGGGCACCTCAAACAAGCAAGCTTTAAGTCAAGAATTTCAAGAAAAAGTGGACTCAATCAACTTTCGACCAAGCACTAAATGAACAAGAAACAATTCTAAGCAAGAAACAAACAAGAATTAGTAGGAGCAAAGAAACAAGAACAACTAAAGCTAAGATGACGAAGAACAAGATGATCACAAATGTGCAATAGTAAAATTGAGTTTAATGAACATGGAGTATCAACAATAGAGTGATATACTAAGTCCCAAAAACCCAAGGAATGCAAATCAAGAATTAAAGTCCCCAATTATAGCCAAACACACTCTCATGGAACATTTATCAAACACTTTGGCTGCAACTCGTCACTTAAGAGCAACCAGAATTTTCAACCATATTCAAGCCAAATTTCACCACATACATAAGACAAATTTGTTCCCAAGGATTATAATAAAATCAAGGAGCAATTTCCCAAAAGAAAATTCAAGGAATAACAAAAATTTCAAGACCTTTTTCGAGCAATTTGTTTTAGTTACTGGATTTTCTATTTTTCTCTTTTCTTCACTTTGTAGGGCTCATTTTTCTTGTTTTCAAGCTTTGATGGGAATCAAGCTTTTCCTTGCTCTGATACCAAACTTTTTTATACGAATTTTGTGTGGATTTTCTTGGTGTTGTGGTGTTTTTGGTGGCTATGTGTTCAGTTCAAACAGAGGGAACCAAAACAAGGACTTTTCTTGTGACAAAAAGAGAAAGTAACCTAACTACCTATACTATTTCAAACCCCTGAAGAACAAAGCCTCAAAGACCCTCAAGATTAGTAGAAAGCTCTACTATATTCTCACCCTAATATCCTTAAAGTAACAAAAGTAAGCAAGAACAAATAGAATAGAAAAAATAGGCACCCAAATATTGAATTTAAATAAACCTTAGAAGAACGAAGCAACTAAAACCCATTCAAAGAAAATAACATTGGATTATTCAAAAGATTTATAGACTCTTACAAAAGGAGGACTAACCCTTAAGCTTGGTCTTGAACAAGATGAACAAGGAGGCTAGGGCGTCTCAAGATTCTCTCTCAATTTAAATTAAAGTATAGTGAATTGTCTTGTCCAATCAATAAAGGTGTTATTTATACTACCCTAACCCTATTTAAGTAATCCCTTAGGTTTAATTATAGTTTAGGGTCAAAATAAGTCTTTTCAAACACTTAGAAGTGAAGAAAGTCAGAGACAAGCATTAAAACGCGAAGCAATCGGTGGTGGCGCAGGGGCAAGCCAACGCCGGTTTGGTTCTGTCTTCGGGCCGGTTAATGTTTGCTTGAAGTGTCGTTTTTTACAGAATGGAGCCGGCGTTGGTTTGGCTGCATGCAGCCAGCGTCAGGTGTCCTCTGGGAAGCCTCCCTTTGTTAAATTTCATCCCCTTTTACTGTTGGTTTGAGTTCTTGTTGGGGACCCTCGTGGATGGCCATCAACACGAACTCTTAGCTAGCTTTCTCCATCTTCCAATCCTCCTTCATCCTCAAGTATGATTTGATGATCCATTGAAAATCATCTTGAAGCTTCTTGGTCCTCTTTGAAGATGAGAAAGTATTGTTTTTGCTTGGTTATAGGGGCCAATACGGATAGTGAAGAGAAATCCACTTTCTTGAGGCTATGAATTCTCAAAAGCAAAAGAGAGGAAATAGGTTGAAAAAATGATGAGTGATGACTAAAAGGGAGCTAATATAGTGTGTGAAGGGAAATCCATGTGCTTGAGGCTAAGAAAGAATTCTTCCTCTTAGGAAAAAAAAAAAATTGTAGGTGTGTTTTAATTTTTGTAGGACCATTTTCTTTTTAAATTTCTTGTTATACTTTTACTTTGTGTGTTTTTTTCTTTCCTCCTGTAGGTTTATTCACCATTCTCTCCTAGCAATAATTCTTCTAACCTTTTGAAGGTTGACGAGTACTTTACTTGGAGCTAATCTACCTTAGGGAGTATTAGTTTCTTTGCCTTTTTTACATTTTTGGTCCCTTAGTTATGCTTTATTATGATATTTTAGGCCATTAAGGATAATGTCTAATTTAATCATAGGGGAGGGATTTAATATTTTCTCAAGTGCATCTTTTTGAGATTCAATTGATTTTCAAAGGATATTCGATCATATTTTTGGAATTTTTGAAAATCGCTATGAAATTGATTTTTGCATATGATAAGGTTATACTTTTCTTTTTCATTTTGGATATGATGTTGTCATTCAAATTGGTTGGATTTTCTTGACAAAAATTATGTATTAACTTGAATATGTTAAATCTTGGCAATTTAAATTAATCTTAGTTATGCTTTAGTATTAGAATTTTATTCTACTCTTCTTGTTTGGATATGGAGGATGTGATTAAATATGGGAAGAGTAGTTGATTACTTCTTGATTTATGGTTTTCTAATTTCTTTAACTTAGGGTTGTGAATAAGGATGCTGAGAATTGAAAAAAAAAAAAAAGTGTGCATTTTTTATAAGGCCTAAATTAGTCATATATTTCCTAGTTATTTGAGGCAATTTTGTAATATATTTTGTTCAATAATTGGTCATATTCCTTTGTATTCGAGATTTTATTGTTGGAAAGGAATTTTGTACATTATTTTAGATTTGAGGGGTAAAATAAGGCAAAAACGTTGCTAAATAGAATAGAGGCAACGCCGGCCAAGACAGGAGAACTGGTGCAGATCACATACAGTTAGCACGCACTTTGAGGTGATAAAAAATCGGTGAAACAAAGTTGAACAAAACATAGTCAGCGTCGGTTGGGAGCTTAGAGGCGGTGCTGGCTGCACCATGGAAGAATTGGCGCAAAAATCAAGAAAAATCGACAAACGGACAGAGAAGCAGAACACAACCGGCGGCAGCCCTAGGTAGCATAAACGGCACTGGCTATGCACTGGTACTGAGGTGGTGCCTCGATTTTTGTATGTGTTTTTGGAAATTTGCAGAGTTTTAGTATTTTCGTACTTCTATTCGGCCAGAAACCCTAGAGGGACGGATTTAGGCACTTCTAAAGCCTATAAATAAAGGGAAAACACAAGGAAAAGGGGGAAATTCATGGATCAAAAAATCAAATCACTCAAATTCAAGGAGGAATTCTATCAGATCAAGGACGATTGTACAAGAGGGTCTACGAAGGAAGAATGAGGCTTGTCTATGAGTGCTTTCTTTTAACTTTGTTTTCTTTTCTTGAACAATGATGTATTAATTATTTTATTGTAATTTGACATTGTTTTCTGTATTCTTAATTTTTATAATTACTTTGATCTTTTGATTAATTAATTGTTATTCTTGGTATTTAGTTACTTATGCTGATTATGAGGTTTATTTGTTGTTTCTTCTTTTTTATAGTTACTTATCTTTTTCACTTTATTGAGTCGGTTAAACAATGAAGGAAAAGTGATTAATTCATACTTGTTCTTTGAGAATCGATACTCGTTTTAAACCCTATGCTATGCCTAATGATGAGTACGCTTGTTCATATGTGTAATTTGGGGTTAACATTTGAATTTAACTTGATTGGGAATGTACTTATTTTTATATGATTTTTACACCCAAATTCGAACACATCAAGTTTTTGGCGCTGTTGCCGAGGAACAATATTATGAAAGTTTGGATTTCATTGATTTAACCATATTTATATGTTTATTTATCCATATGTCTATATGTAAATATGTATATATATTCTTTGTGTAAATCGGTGTTATATCTTGTTGTTTGTAACATTGTGTGACTTAATTGACTAACATACTTCTTGTTGTACTGTAAATACCACTAACTTTTGCATGTAAATAGTTTAGGAATGCGTGTGTTTTTCTTTTCTTTATTTTAATATTATTTGTTTTTACCTTTTGTTTTTCTTAATTATTATTATTTTTTATTTTTAATTTTATTTTTATTTCTTGAGCTCGAGATTGACATCATCATGGACAACTACTTTTGGGCACGAGATTAAAGGAGCTATATTGATGAGAATTTGGCAAAGTTGCAATCTTGGATCGATGCTTTTTGTGAGACGTCACTTGAAGTCTCAATACATTCAAATTCCTCCATTAAGTGGCATAAAGAAGTATCCCAATGATTCAGCTATCAAAGAACACAACTAGCTAAGTTGGTTGAGGATGCCATAAAGGCCCATATGCGTGAAGAAGAGAAACTCCAAGGAAATGAGAGAAGATATGAGGACCAATTGTCCAATGTGGAAAGGGAGGTATTCAAATCTACTCTACGTGCTAATAATTCTAATCTCCCTTTATCATATGATTTTTTAGGTTCCTCTCAATTTTTGGAGAACAATGGTCCAAATGATGATGTGTTAAATTTATCATGCCTCAAGGAGTTGGATCTTTCAACGCTACATCATAAGAAGTCCTTGGAGGATAGTGGCAATTTCTACCCTTCACCCCATTCAAAGGGAGGTAACTTAGTATTTGTAGATATATATAAAAAATAATAATAATAAGGATTTCTTGATCTTATCTTTAAGAACTCACAATACTAAGTTTAAAGGGGAATTTTAATTATGAACATTCTTTTGAAGGGTTAAAAGGTAATTTCAAGTTTGATGCATTCTTCAGAGATCATGTGCACTTCTAAGTTGACAACAATATTTGTCTGTCAAAAAAAAATGTTAGAGAAAGAGGTTTATGCATTTTGCTTTTGTGAGAAAAATTATTTTCATAAACCTTCTATTTTTCAAAAACATCTCTTCATTCCACATTCATCATGCCTATTTTCTATTTTGAGTGTTAAGTTCTTTTCAAAAAGGTTGTGGTAAAATTTATGGGAAAGAAATCTTTTCACCCATTTTGGTGTGCCTAAGGTGCTCATTAAGGTCAAAAAACCTTCTTGGGTCATCTTGACTTCTTTCTTTCATACTATATACTTTTCTTTTCGTACTATTTTCTTTACTTTCTGCTTATTTTTCTTTTCTAGCTTTTATGCTTGGTATGTTTCTTTCGTGTATTTTTCTTTTTAGGTATTTCGACAATGCTCCATTGTGTTGGAATTCGACTCTTCTGTAGGAGAATGCACAATGCAAAGGAAGTATTTTCTTTCCTCTCTTCTCCCCTTTATTTTTTGGTCCCGTGGCATTATTTTCTTGCTCTATTTGTTTGGCCATTGAGGACAATGTCCAGTTTAAATGGGGGGGAGGAGTGGTTAGAATAGGAATTCTTCTATGCTTCATTCTTCTTGAAATTCTTTAAAATATAAATTTGAGCAAATTTTTCAAAAATTTTATGATTTTTTGAGCTTTCAAGATGTATTTTTAATGCTTGTCTTTGTGCTAGATCATAGAGCATATGTTCTATATCATTTGTGGCTTATGCATGACTTTTTGCACGCACTTGGACTAAGTAGTCCTTGATCAAATGCTTTACATTGTTCTTAAATTTATTTTTATGCTAAAATTCATTGAGCATTCTAGAACTTACTTAAATACCTCTTGAGACGAAATAAGAAAGATATTCATGATTTAACTTAGGGATGATGGTAACAGGCCTTCTTTAGATAGTTTGAGCTTTTCAAGACTACCTATTTTATATTATCCCTATTACCTATTGTGTGCCTAAATTGTTAATTTCTTTCTTATAACCCATTATCATACTTTGTCCATTACTTCTTTCTGATAGTTTGATAATTCTTCCAAATCTTTGATTGCTCTTAATGGATAAAAGTACAAGTAGAAGAAGTGTGAGGGAAAATACTGGTGTAAATATCATGAATTGTTACTTTTAGTCATACATCATTGTTGAGTTGGAGTTGTAAAAGGAGAAAGGAGGAAGAAAAGAGGAAGAAAGATCGAGAAAAACAAGAGGCTGCTAGAAAATGTTGAAAGAAAAAAAAACTGAGAAACAAACAAAAAAAGCATTTGAAATGAAAAGAAAAAGAAATAGAAATGCTAAAAGAGAAAGAAAAGAAGAGTACAGGAAGAGAGTTGGAATAAAAATTGCTGAAATTTTTAATGATCTTGTGTAATATGAATTGTTAGCCCCAACGGCCTTCTTTTATGTTTTGATTTATGACAAACTTTGATATGGACTAACGTGTCAATTTATTGTGATTGGACATGATTGACCTTTGTTCTTCTAAAGTCTTTAGATAAGAATTGTTGGCGACTCCTTCATCACCGATTTCAAGAATGGAAGATCAATTGGAAAATCAAGTATAAGGAGTTATACATCAAGAAGACTTTTTATGAAGAATATTAGACTAGGAAGTGTTCATTAAGGTATACTTATTATTTCCTATGTCCTCTTGTCTTTTGATTCATTTGGCTTTACCTTGAAGCTTCAAAGGAGATGATTTTCAAAGTTTTTAGAATTCACAGAATTTTGGATGGTACAGTTTGAATCCAAAAGGTTCATCCAAAATCCTATAAACCGAGTTGAAAAATTGTCCGTCGGGGATGTGCCATTTTGGACTTAACTTTTGGATGCATCTTCGTCCAAAACCCGAGTCCAAAACGCAGATGAGTTTAAACAGAAAAATTTATAGCCATTTTTTTATGACCGTTGGCACTCCACTTTTTGGCTCTATAAATAGCCCTTAAAGCCAGATTACAAGTAATATTTTTGAAACGTCCATCTTATAAACACTATTGCTCAATATCTTCAAAAATCTCCTTTTATCTTAGCTTCAAAGTGAGTTCATTGTGTATCAAAGATAAAAGTATTTTGTGCTTGTATCCGAGAGAATATCTGCTCAAGTAAGTGAGCTTATCTCTGTTCTATTGATTTTCAATTCTCAGCTTGTAATAGCAAGGTTGTGTGGTAATATCTTAAATGGTCTGAAAGCTTACAGAAAGGTTTATTCCCTTGGGGAACAAAACCGAAAAATTCTTGATGCTTTACCAAAAAGCTGGCAGCCTAAAACTCTTGCTGTTGAAGAATCCAAGGATTTGAAATCCTTACCTACTGAAGAGTTGATCGGATCTCTTTTAACTCATGAGATGAAGCTTAAAAGGTTTCATGAATCTGATGATCATGATAATGGTAGAAAAGGGATTGCTCTAAAAGTTGAATGTGAAGATGAAGAAACAAGCTCTTTGGAAAGCAGTGAAGGCATGGACGGTGATGACTTAGCAATGATAGCAAAAAAATTCAAAAGGATATTCAAAGGAAACTACAAACGAAGAAGGAAGCTTATAAGAAAGAAAGGACAAACCTCCAACTTCAAACCTCAATGCTTTAAATGTAAAAGCACGGATCACTTCATTGCAGACTGTCTGGTTGCAAAAGGAAAGGAAGGAAAAGTGTCTAAGAAGTGGAAAGACCAGAAAATCAAGAAAGGTAAAGGGTTGATGGGAGCTTAGGACTTAAATGATGAATCTGGAGATGAAGAATTTGAGGAAGAAACTGCCAACATTTGCTTCATGGCTTTGGAAAATGAGGTAAACTTTTCAACATCAGAATGCATGTCTATTTTCGCATACATCTATGACTAAAAAGCATGTTGATCCTAATGAGTTGTTATTTGATATGTTTTGTGAATTAAAAAAACTCTCCAGAAAAAATAAAGATTTAAAGTTGAAGGTAAATTGCCTGATGAATGAAAATGAAGCTTTGTTGAATAGCTACGAAATGTCTCTTGAAATACATATGTGTCCTAAAATTGAAAAAAATGTGATCATGATAGCATTACATCATGCATCTCTGGAAAATAGAAACTTGTATGATAAAATTTGAATTCTTGAATGCATGGTTAGCACCTTCAATGATATGAAAATTAGAGTAAATGATCTTACCAATTGCATTGAAAAAATTACAAATGGTAAAAGCAATCTGGAAAAACTTCTCGGAACTCAACATCATTTTGGTAATCGAAGTGGATTAGGATATAACCATGAGGATAATAACAAAACTTGCATGCCCAGATTTGTTTATGTTGGAAATCAAAGTGGCTTAGAATATAACCAGGAGGATAAAGACAAACCTTGCATGCCCAGATTTGTTTATTCTAGAAATCGAAGTAGCTTAGAATATAAACATGACGATAAAGACAAAACTTGCATGCCCAGATTTAGCTTAGTCGAAAATCAAAGTGGCTTAGGATATGAACATAAGAATAACTACAAAAAGAACAAGTTTCAGCATGCTAAACCTACTCATTCTCACAGCACATACAAGGCATGCACATATTGTGAAAAACCTGGACATATTGTTTCAAGATGTCTTATTAAAAGAAAAGTGGAATCCGGTGAAGCTACTTTCTGGAAAATCAAAGAAAATGTTACTAACCTTCATGGACCCAAGAAAGTGTGGGTACCAAAAATCATCTCTTCTTCTCATGTATAGGCACGGTCTTTAAGCTTTACCAAGTGGTTCTTGGACAACGGTTGTTCAAGACACATGATTGGAAATGCAGCATTGCTAGAAGATATTCAGACAACAAATAAATGATTTGTTACATTTGGAGACAAGAAAAAAGGGAAGATTCTCGGCATTGGTAATATTGGTAAAGGTTCATTAACATTTATAAAGCAAGTCTTACTTATTGATGATTTGAAATATAATCTGCTCAGCATTAGCCAACATTGTGACAATGGTTGCAAAGTTATTTTTGAAAAAGATTCTTGCTCTATACTTGACAGTGGAAATCTCGAAATCAACTTTACTGCCAAACGCATGGGAAATGTATATGTGTTTTATCTTAATGACCTTGTAGCTAATGGAATTAGATGTCTATCCGTTCATAATAATGATAGTTATCTTTGGCATAGGAGACTAGGTCATGTATCCTTTGATTTGTTAAATAAACTATCCTCAAAAGAACTTGTTAGAGGACTTCCAAAACTGAAATTTGATAAACACAAAATCTGTGATGCATGTCAATTTGGAAAGCAAATCAAAACTTCTTTTAAACCAAAGAAAATGATCTCCACCTCAAAACCTCTTGAATTAGTTCATATGGATTTATTTGGACCTATGAGGACTGCTAGTCTTGGTGGTAAAAAATACGCATATGTAATTGTTGATGATTTTTCTAGATTTACCTGGACATTATTTCTTGGACAAAAAGACGAAGCCTTTACTGAATTTTCAAAACTGATTAAGCGCGTCCAAAACTCGATTGGATGCAAATTGGTCTCTATCAGAAGTGATAATGGAAAAGAATTTTGTAACAACGAATTCACTCTCTTCTGTGATGAAAATGGAATCTTTCATAATTTCTCAACAACTAAAACTCCTCAACAGAATGGTGTTGTTGAAAGGAAAAATCGGACCTTGCAAGAAATGACTAGATCAATGCTTTGTGAAAATGTTCTTCTAAAATACTTTTGGGCAAAAATTGTTAACACAGCATGCTATAAAATAAACCGAGTTATGTTAAGACAATTTTTAAGAAAAACTCCTTTTGAACTTATGTTTGACAAAACTCCTTCTATCTCTTATTTTAAAGTTTTTGGATGTAAATGTTTTGTTCTAAATACAAGAGATAATCTTGGAAAATTTGATAGTAAGTCCGATGAGGCTATATTTCTTAGATATTCTTCCAACAAGAAAGCTTATAGAGTATACAATAAAAGAACACTTTGTGTGGAAGAATCGTGCATGTTGTATTTGATTAATCTAACATTTATACGTTAAAAAGAGATGATGATGATGTAAGAAATTCAAATGAAGCTAAGTTAGATCAAGTAAATGCTCCATCATTAGATACTC
Organism: Voacanga thouarsii; assembly: GCA_026120185.1. NCBI lineage: Eukaryota > Viridiplantae > Streptophyta > Magnoliopsida > Gentianales > Apocynaceae > Voacanga > Voacanga thouarsii. The sequence goes on from JANUWF010002331.1 coordinate 1,826,665, forward strand.
ATGCAAAAAAGGAGGAGATCAAAGAATTACAGAATGAACAAGAGAAAGATCAAACTAAAGATTATGCAAATCATCAATTGCCAAAGGATTGGAAATTCAAATCAGGCCATCCAAAGGAGAAAATCATTAGAGATCTAGACCAATGAGTTAAAACTCGGCGGTATTTTATCAATAACTTTGCTCTTCTTTCAAATATTAAACCTAACAGCATTGATATTGCATTACATGATGAATTTTGGATTATTGCCATGCAAGAAGTGTTGAATCAATTCAAAAGAAATTAAGTTTGGAAACTTGTTCCTAGACTACATGATCATCCTGTTATTGGAACAAAATGGGTTTTTAAAAACAAACTTGATGAAAACGAAGCTATAATTAGAAACAAAGCTAGATTGGTAGCTCAAGGATTTAATCAAGAGGAAGGCATTGACTACGATGAAGCATTTGCTCCTATTGCTAGATTAGAATCTATTAGAATGATACTTGTTTTTGCATCTTTTAAAAATTTTATGCTCTATCAAGTGGATGTCAAAAGTGCTTTCTTAAATGGCTTTATTGAATAAGAAGTGTACGTTGAGCAGCCACCTAGTTTTTCTCATGAGCTCTATCCAAATCATGTTTTCAAACTATCTAAAGCTCTTTATGGATTAAAGCAAGATCCTAGAGCTTGGTATGAAAGGCTTAGTGGTTTTCTATTCTCAAAAGGATTTTCTATAGTCTTAATTGATAATACCTTGTTTATCAAATCTGATTGCTCTGGTGACTTACTAATCGTCCAAATCTATGTTGATGATATTATCTTTGGCACTACTAATGACTCCTTGTGCAAGATGTTTGCTAAGACTATGCAGCAAGAATTTGAAATGAGTATGATGGGAGAATTGAACTTCTTTCTTAGACTGCAAATTAAGCAAACTAAAGATGGAATCTTCATTAACCAAGCAAAGTATGCCAAAAAGTTGCTCAGAAGGTTTGGAATGAATGAAGCAAAAGAAATTAGCACACCCATGAGCACATCCATAAAACTTGACTAAGATGAAAAGGGTAAGGAGGTAGATGAACGAAAATATAGAGGTATGATTGGAAGTCTACTATATCTTACTGCTAGTCGACCAGATATCATGTTTTCAGTATGTCTTTGTGCTCGATTTCATTCTTTTCCGAAGGAATCTCATTTAAGTGCAGTTAAACACATACTTCAATATCTTATTGGGACATATGATTATGGATTATGGTATCCACGTACTAACACGTTTGATCTTATAGGATATACTGATGCAGATTATGTAAGGTGTAAAGTTGAAAGAAAAAGTACTAGTGACCATTGCCAATTTCTTGAACACTCACTGGTATCATGGCATAGTAAAAAACAAGCTTGCGTATCATTATCAACCACTGAGGCTGAATATATTACAGCAAGAAGCTGTTGTGCTCAAATCTTATGGATGAAGAATACTCTGCGAGATTTCAATTTAAATTTTAACTGTGTTCCTATAATGTGTGATAATACAAGTGCTATCAATCTAACAAAAAATCCAGTGCAGCACTCAAGAACAAAGCACATTGAAGTTAAACATCACTTCATCCGAGACCATGTACACAAAGGAGATGTGTGTGTTGAATATGTCTCAACAGATGAACAACTTACATATATCTTCACTAAACCTCTAGCTGAGGACAGGTTCAACAATTTGAGAAGAGGTTTGGGTATTACAAGAATTTGATAAATAATCTTTTTGTGTAAGTTCTTCTTGTTTAGGAATTATAAAGAAAAAGGTTTTGGAAACAAAACTCTACATCCAAAATACCGTGTTCTTGTTTTGGACGCAATACTACAATCCAATTCCTACATCCAAAATGCATTTTAGGGAAACACTCTTTTGGACAATGTTTTCGGACCTGGTCTTGTTCCAAAATCAATGCTTGATATTCTTTTATTCCAAATTTCGTGTTTCAAAAAATTGGTTCGTGCGTTTTTCAAAACTCCTCAGAAAAACACATGTTTCCAAGGCATATTGTTCTCATACTATCCTAGACATTCAAAGCTATCTGATTTTCTCTTTATCAATACCCTTGAAACCATCATTCTTCCAAAATAATTCCTCCGTGTTTTTCTTCTCTGAAAACCCAAAAAGCTTTGTAAAAGCTTGAATCCTTCAATGGCCAAGACAAAATCCACTGTTCTAAAACCTAAGAAGGAGCAAAAATCTTCTCCAGTGTTAATGAAAATGGTTTCAGGTTCAACAAAGGGCAAAGCGAAAGCAAAGGAAGTTTCTCCTCAGCCTCACTTCTTGGCCTCTCATTATGATTTGTTTGAATCTTCCTCCAAGCAATTGAGTTCTGCAAATCAGGTATCTCGATTTCTCGACTCCAAATGTGAATCTGAATACAATGACTGGGTCTCTAGAAATCGAACTATTATTTCTGGCTATCAAGTGAACCACTCTGCTTTTCTGAACTTGTCAAATATTCTGGACATGTTTGATCATGTTAGTTGATGAGAAAATCTATACTCTTTTAGTCTGGGAATTTTATGCAAATTTGAGAAAGGGCAAACTGGAAGAAACAGAGGGAGGATTCATGATTAGGTGGTATGTGACACGAGTGAAAGGAAAAGATTTTGAATTTGACCATAGAATGCTGAACAGAATCTGTGATGTTCGTGATGCTAGTTTTTAGTATTTTGAGTTGAACAAATTTCCTGAAGGAAATGAAATTTTTATTCTGAAAATTTTTGAGAAGTTGTTTACTAGTGGAAAAAGCTTTGAGATCTCTGGAAATCGCAGTTCTAAATGGCTGAATGGATTGGGTAGAATCCTTCATCATATGGTTTCTACCATTGTTGTACCCAGTTCCGGTCATAAGACCTCTATTAGCATACTTCAAATGGTGGTCATGCTTGCCTTAGCTGAGGGGAGACAGATTAACTTTGGATTTCTGGCAACAAAGTTAATGTTGCAGTCTAGATATACTTCTAGCAAGGCTCTTCCGTTTGGAAATTTATTGACCAAAGTCTTCAGATTTTTCAATATTGATTTAAATTCTGTTACTTCTCATCCCTCAAAAACAAATGTTTATAGCTATGACTCCTTTGAAAAGATGGGATATGTAAGGGAGAATAATTCTTGGAAATTGCTTAGAGAAACTGCTGGAAAAGAAAGAGAGAACCTGATGAAAATTAAGGATGAAGGAAAAACTGTCTCTGGTTCTAAAAGAAAATTTGATGAAGGCAATGTTCATGACATGGGTTGGTCTGAGAATATTCTGAGTGCAATCAGCTCCTTTGCAGAGAAATTGGAATCTCTTAGCTCAGAAATCAAGAACTTAGGGAACAGAATTTCTGTCATTGAGCAATCTGCTAAGCCTTCCGCCTCTATATCTGATCATGAAAAGGATGAACAATCTTCAGAGGACAAGAATGAACCGCCTGCAGATTTCAAGGTTCCCTCACCTGAACCCTCACCTGAACCATCTCCACAGCCTTCTCCTGTCCAGAAAAAAGATATTCCTCCTCCTTCTCCCAAACCCAAAGGAAAAAGACAGAAGCATGTGGTTGTAAAGCGAAAATCCAATAGAATAGCTGGTCAGTTTTCCAAGAAGGGTACTGGATCTAAGGGTGAAACCATTAATATTTCCTAGACTGTTTTTTTGGGTAACACCGTGGGCTGATGAACAACTTACATTCTGCCATAGTTGAACAATTTACTTTTTCAGTCATTTATATTCTGTCTTTGGATGATTTCTTATACTTTTTTAAGTTTAATTCTCTGTCATGCCTATTATCTATCTGATGACTGTTAAGTGCATATTACTTCTCCTTCTACTATGCTTCTTTTTTATTGATGATGAAGGGGGAGAAAGAAAAATGACAGTGAATATGGGAGAGATGACAGTTATTATGGGGGAGAAAGAAAATGTTAGATAGATCCACATGTTGATAAGGAGAAAATGAAAAAAATGAAACTGTTGTGAAAATGTTGAATGTTGGTCTGCATGACTGTCGACATGATGTTGTTTGCAAGACATATGCTAATCTGAAAATGTTGTAGTCTACAATATAAGCTGTATGAAATTGTTGGTATGCAGTAATTGATAGAAAATGTAAAGTTTGCATGTTACAACTGCATATGAATATGATCTACATGTTGATATCCAAAAATAAAATGTTATGAGTTCTGCATGGATTCTACATGACTAATATTGGACTGTTAATGTTTGGTTTTTTGTTCAACAAAGTAACTGCTATGGAAGTTGAAACCCTTTGAAAAACTAAAACTGTTGTATGAACAGTTATTGAATTCCGAAGTAACTGCATGAACTGTTATGAACCATTTATGATATGAACAGTTGCGCAGGTAAATCAAAACCGTGATGAAAATTTCTGATTCACTATTCACAATTTTTTCTGAAAAATTCCTCAGTTTGTGAAAGTTCAATTTTATAACACAGAATTCTGAATGATAATTGGATCCTTGAAACAAAAATTTTGTGATAAATTTTTGGTGCATCGAATCAGGGGGAGTTTTGGACTCAGAAACTTTGTATCCAAAACAAATATTCTTATAAGCAGTTTTTGAAAAATGTTTTGGACATCCAAAAGTCCTATCCAAAAGATATTTTGAAAACACAAGTTCTTCCAAAACGATTTTGGATACACTTTCTGGATGAATAAATCGTTAATTCTTCTATTCCCACTTATGTTCAAAATTATCACATAAGAATATATTTAGGGGGAGCTTTTTAGCATTTTATCTCTATCAAATTGCTTTGAATATTTAAATAGAGATATGGTATGCTTTAGGATCATTGAGATATGGTTTCTCAAAAGATCTCTATGAGACTTGTTACAATTATTTGCACCTTTTGCTCATCATATTATCTCTATCCACATATTAAATGTGTCATGTTTGTCATCACTCAAAAAGGAGGAGATTGTTAGTCCTAAGGGCCTTCTTTTATGTTTTGATTTATGACAAACGTTGATATGGACTAACGTATCAATTTATTGTGATAGGACATGAGTGACCTTTGTTCTTCTAAAGTCTTCAGATAAGGATTGTTGGCGACTCCTTCATCACCGATTTCAAGAATGGAAGATCAATTGGAAAATCAAGTATAGGGAGTTATACATCAAGAAGACTTTTTATGCAGAATATTAGACTAGGAAATGCTCATTAAGGTATACTTATTATTTCCTATGTCCTCTTATCTTTTGATTCATTTGGCTTTACCTTGAAGCTTCAAAGGAGATGATTTTCAAAGTTTTTAGAATTCACAGAATTTTGGATGGTACAGTTTGAATCCAAAAGGTTCATCCAAAATACTGTAAACTGGGTTAAAAAATTGTCCGTCGGGGATGTGCCATTTTGGACTTAACTTTTGGATGCATCTTCGTCCAAAACCCGAGTCCAAAACTCGGATGAGTTTAAACAGAAAAAATTATAACCGTTTTTTTATGACCGTTGGCCCTGCACTTTTTGGCTCTATAAATAGCTCTTAAAGCCAGATTACAAGTAAGATTTTTTGAAACATCCATCTTAGAAACACTATTGCTCAATATCTTCAAAAATCTCCTTTTATCTTTGCTTCAAAGTGAGTTCATTGTGTATCAAAGATAAAAGTATTTTATGCTTGTATCTAAGAGAATATCTGCTCAAGTTAGTGAGCTTATCTATATTCTATTGATTTTCAATTCTCAGCTTGTAATAGCAAGGTTGTGTGGTAAAATCCATAGGGGTGATCCTTGTTGTGTGTATGTTCAAGGTTGTGTGGTAAAACTCATAGGGGTGATCCTTGTTGTAAAACCTATAGGGGTGATCCTTATTGTGTGATTGTTCAAGGTTGTGGTGTAAAACCCATAGGGGTGAACCTTCATGTGTTTGAGAGGTTGTGTAAAACCTAGTGTGGTGATCTTCTCTTGTATGCGGTTGTTTTGTTAAGTGAGGTTAATGAAATAGGGTTGAAAATCCTTAAGTGTGAGGCTTAAGATAGTGGACGTAGATCATTGTTGATCGAACCACTATAAACCTCTTGTCTCATTTTATTTCAGTGGTTCTTGTATATTATTTTTATGATTTTTCATTGTCTAAATTTGAATACACATCTACGAGTGCTTGGACAGCTTTCAATGCATCAATAAAGTCAATCTAAGTATCTTTGTGATCATCCTTGTTCAGCATTTTAGACTATTCGAAAAAATTATTTTTGCTTGCCAAAAACCTTATTCACCCCCCCTCTATGGTTTTTCATGAATGATGAGTTAAAAATTATTGAGGAAAAGAATGCGAGATTTGGGTGAACTGTGATATGATTGTTATACAAGGTTATGGGTTTTTAATTGGCTTGGTGATAGGAGAGCAAGTAAAGTTTTGAATTTATTGGTACATGTTGTTTATCCTTTTATTGCAAACTCTTATCTTCTTTCATATTTGATTTTCTATATCTATCTTTTGAGAGCTACATTACAAACCCTTTAGCCTTACATTACAAGCTTAAAAGTCCTACTTGACCTAAGTAGAATCATGATATGTCTCGAATTAGTGAAAAGAGTGTATGAAAAGTAAGCTTATGGAATGCATATTTCTTTTGAACTAACTTCTTTCGAATGGTTTGAGACTGATGTTTAGTGTTGAGATGGTTCTACTAGTCATTCTTCACTTACACAAGTCTTGCATTTGTAATGAAAGGCATAGTAGCATATGTTTTGTTATCTTGAATAAAGAAAGCATTGGGAATATTATATTGAAATTGATTGAATGATTTTGTGAAAACTTGTGTTTTCCTACTTGTCTTTGATACTTTGCTGAAGGATAAGCAAAGAGCTAAGTGTGGGGGAATGTGATATAGCCTAAATTAGTCATATATTTCCTAGTCATTTGAGGCCATTTTGTGATATATTTTGTTCAATAACTGATATATTCCTTCATATTTGAGATTTTACCCTTGGAAAGGTATTTGTGCATTATTTCAGATTTTAGGGATAAAATAAGGTAAAAACGTCGCTAAAAAGAATAGAGGTGGTGCCGGCCATGATAGGAGAACCGGCACCGGTCACGTACTGTTGGCACGAACATTGAGGCAATGAAAAATTGGTGAAATAGAGCTAAACAAAACATAGCCGGCATCGATTAGGAGCTCAGAGGTGGTGCCGGCTGCACCCTGCAAGAATTGTCACGAAAATCAAGAAAAATCGACAAAAGCATGGAGAAGTAGAACACAACCGCGCTAGCCCTTGGCAGGATAGGCAGCACTGGCTGTGCACTTGTACTGAGACAGTTCCTCGATTTTTGTGCATATTTTTGGCAATTAATAGAGTTTTAGTATTTTCCTACTTCTATTCGGCCAGAAACCCTAAAGGGATGGGTTTAGGCACTTCTAAAGCCTATTAATAGAGGGAAAACACAAGGAAAATAGGGTAATTCGTTGATCAAAACATCAAATCATTCAAATTCAAGGAGGCATTCTATCAGATCAAGGAGGATTGTACAAGAGGGTTTATGAAGGAAGAAGAAGGAAGCTTGTCTATGACTGCTTTCTTTTAACTTTGTTTTCTTTTCTTGAACAATGATGTATTAATTGTTTTATTGTAATTTGACATTACTTTCGGTATTCATAATTTTTATAGTTACTTTGATCTTTTGATTAATTGATTGTTATTCTTAGTATTTAATTACTTATGTTGATTACGAGGTTAATTTGTTGTTTCTTCTATTAACTTGCTTGAAAAGGGGGTTGATGATGGTTTCAATTCATTAATTTCATATATGTTGTCTCTTAACTTATTTGAAAAAGGGGTTAAATGCTAAGAATTCGGTAATTAGAGGTTAATTGATGTCTGCCAGAATACGGATTCATTAGTTAATTTCATGTTTAAAGTTTGCCAGAATATGGAAATTTAATCAAGGATTGTGTGTAATGCATCTTTTAGGTGAATTAGTTGAGACAGAGTATGTAGTGCTAATTTGTCTAGAAGATAGTGATTTCATAGATTGAAAAGGAAGTGAATCTACCTTAATCCTTCATGATGCCAAGATAATGATTAATTATAATAATGATTGGGTACTTTAAGGTCATGTTTGTCAAAATAATGGTTTGAGTTACATAATTCTCCATCCATGACATGTATTTATTCTTTTATTTTATTTTATTTTCCTTTTTATTCATTTTCACTCTATTATGTCAGTTAAACAATAAAGGAAAAGTGATTAATGCATACTTGTTCCTTGAGGATCGGTACTCATTTTAAACCCTATGATATGCTTAATGATGAGTACGCTTGCTCATATATGTAATTTGGGGTTAGCATTTTAATTTAACTTGATTGGGAATGTGCTTATTTTTATATGATTTTTATACCCAAATTCGAACACACCAATTTTTCTTTTGGTGAGAATGAAAAAAAAAAATTGAGTGGAGAAAAAAATGTTTATTTTATTTCGAAAGAAAATGCGTATTTTATTTGAAAAGAAAATGCTTATCTCATTAGGAAATTGCTTAAAAGGGCCAATACAGTTAGTGAAAGAGAAGAAACAAGAAGCATCACACTTACTTGAGGCTAATTCCTAAAAAGTAAAGAAAAAAAAATGTTAGGGGCCAATATGGTGTGTGAAGGTAATGTTCATGCACTTGAGGCTCAAAAAAAAAAAAAAAAAAACGAGAGTGACTGAAAAAAAAAAAAAAAAAAAACATGAGCGTCTCCTTATTTTGCTACTTAGAATTTTGCAAATTCAATTCTATGAGTTTTGAAATTGTTAAACAACTTAACTTGTATGATTTATGTTATCTATGTTTTGGCTTGAAGGGTGAAACAATTTTCTTAGACTAAAATATAAACATGTTTAACTTAATTTTGAGGTTCTTGATATATTTGATTTAATGCATGAATTTAAAAAGATTTTTAAAGGGTGAATTAATGACAATTTTATATCTAATGTTTAAAAAAAGATTATTATGATTTTGTTATGGATGAATTTAAGTGAATTTGTGTTTTATGCTTTGTTTTATATTTTGCTTAGGGACAAACAAAGATACAAGTGTGGGGGAATTGATAGAACCTAAATTTATATATATATTCCTAGTTATTTGAGTATATTTTGTGATACTTTTAATACAATAACTAGTCATATTCCTTCATATTTGATATTTCACTTATAAAAATATTTTTCTGTGATTTTATTCAAAAATAGGTGAATTTGGAGGAAAATTGGAAAAATTACAGTTCAGACCCAGCACCAGGCCAGGAAGATGGTCTTGGTGCCAGACCAAGTCTGGAGCAAAATGGAGAAAAAAAAAATAGATGAAATAGAGGAGCTAATTTGGGAACTGAAATTGGAATTGGAAAATAAGAAAGAAAGGAAATAGCAAGTGCTTGCGTAGGAAGCTTAAAGAAAGGAAGCCATGGCTCCGCGGCTCGTGGCTCAACAAAAGGCAAAAGGAAAAAGAAATAATTTTGTGGGTCATGGACGTTGAACAAGAGAATAAAACAAACAAAAGCTAAAAGGACAAAGCAAGCATCATGTGGAGGATGTAGAGCATCATGGGGAGGATGCACCTAAGCCAAGTTGTAGCTCACTAAGGAAAAAAAGAAAGGGATTGCGGTGGCTTCATGGCTTCATAGCTCGCCAAAGAACACAAGGCTTGGCTTGATTTCAAGAAGAAATTGTGATGGCTTGGGCAGTTTCAGTGGCTCAAAAAATAGAAACAACAAATGGAAACTGGCTCAGTTGGGTGTTTGCAACTCGGGTAAGCTGAATTCAAAGAAAAAAGGAAAGAAGGGCTTGGAGGTTAGGCTAGTTGCCTCAATAGGAAGAAAAGGAAACGGATTTAGTTTTAAGGTGGTGGATTTGCAGAATTAATTCTAGAATTCTAATTGGAAATTACTTCTTTTATCTATTGAATTTTTAGACAGTTCTTGTGCCTATAAATATTGGCTAATTACATAGAAAAAATGTGTGTGTTCAATGCGGAGACTTAGAAATATTTTTTAGAGTGCACCTTTATTATTTTCTCTAAAGAAATTACTCAAGGATCATTGATTTTGGAAGAAATTTTCATTGGAAATTGAAAGGCTTGTGTATAAGTATTTATCTATTTCCTTTGTTTTCTTTTTCTTGAACAATGATGAGTTTAATTCTTTAATTATATTTAGATATTATTCTTAGATTTATGATTTTGAGTTAATTTAGTCCTTTGATTAATTAATTATTTTTCTTGGTATTTGATTACTTGTTTTTTTACGAAGTTGATTAGTTTATTTTTGTTATTAACTTGCTTGAAAAAATGGTTAACAATAATTTCAATTAATTAATTTATTTTCTCTTAACTTGCTTGAAAATTGGGTTAATTTTTAAGAACTTGGTAATCAAAGGTTAGTTGATGATTGCTAGAATATAGATTTATTGGCTAATTTCATGTTTTAAATCACCTAGAATATAGGGGTTTATATGAGGATTGATTTTAATGAATCTTTTGGATACATTGGTTGAGACAGATTATGTTCACTAATTTAAGCAGAAGATAGTGATTTCATGGATTGCAAACAAAGTGGGTTTATATTAAATCCGTTATAAGACCAAGATGATAATTGATTGTGATAGGTGCTAAGTAATTCATTCTCATGTTTTCAAAAGTCTTTGTTTAAATTGTATATTTCTACATCCTTAAGTTGTATATATTTCTTTATTTTTCTTTTTATTATCCTATCAATTTATTTGGTCGATTAAACAATGAGTGAAAAATGATTAATGTGTCCTTGTTCCTTTGAAGATCGATACTCGTTAATTCCCTGTACTATGCTTGCGATGAGTATATTTGCTTGTATGTGTATTTTGGGATTAATGTTTTAATTAAAACTTAATTGAGGGACGGATTTAAATTTGAAAATTTTTATACACCCAAAATTTACGCATCACAATCTATATGGTGTAGTGCCTAAGCATGCATGTTTTTTAGTGTAGAAAATATTATCAACAAAGTCCACAATCAATCAAGTTTTAATTAAAATTCTAACCACTACAATCACACATACGAGCAAGTATTCCCATCATTTAGTATAAGGAATAGCAAGTATTAATTCCACGGAACTTAGGCTCCTACCTTACTTTACCCAAATCTTTATTGTTTAGCCAATAAAATAAGAAGATATAAATAAAAAACTAACCTAATATACTAAAGAAAAGGTCAAGTCACACAAGAAAAATCATAAGGATAGTCAAGAGGTGAGAAAAAGGAGAAAAGAAATGCAAATAGATAGAAATCCTTGAATACACAGTAATGATTGACTAGTTATTCTCTCAACTTATTATTATCTTGACATCATGAAAGAATTAATTAGACCTACTTTGTTTGCAATCCATGGAATCACTATCTTATAGATAAATCAATGAATATATTCTATCTCAACCAACTTACCCAAAAGATGAATTAAAATCAATCCTTACACAAGTCCGTATATTCTAGGTGATGAAAGCATGAAATTAGCCAATGAATCTATATTCTAATAATCATCAATCAAACTTTGATTACTTACTATTTACTCTTAACATCTATTTCAAGCAAGTTAAGAATAACTAGTATTGCATTAATTAGTTAGCTACTCTCTCCTAAAATCATTTTACAAGTTAATTACAAAAGAACTAATCAATCTAACAAGATATTATGCGCAAGTAATCAAATACCAAGAATGGCAATAAATTGATCAAAGAACTAAAACCAATACAAAAAACATGAATCCAAAAGAATATTATCTAAAGAGAATTAAAACATTAATCTCAAATTGTCAATAAATTAGAAAGAGAAAGAAACCACTCATGGACAAGTAAGCCTTCTTCTTTTTCCTTGAAACCTTCTTAAGCAACCTCCTCTTCTTCTCTAAGAATTCTATTTTGATCCTTCTAAATCTTAGTGTTCCTTTAGGAGTTTTCTAAATATATTACATTAAAGAATTGAAAACTAGTTTGTACAATGTTATTCTCTTACATTTATAGGAGTTCTAATTGCTAAAAATTGTGTCCAAGAGTCCTAAATCGATTCCAAATAAGTTCCCAAAAGAATCCTTAGGGAATTTTCCAAAATCTGCTCAAAATATGAAATTCGCCGCCTCTGAATAGGTTAGACCTAGCGCCAGGTCACTTCAACCCACCTGGCACCAGGAACATTCTAGTTTCCTCACTGTTTAGTACTTTTTAGAACATACTTGGCGACTGATGCCTTAGCTAGACCTGACGCTAGGTATAATCTAGAATCTTTCACTTTTTACTTGAAATCTACTCAATTATGCACAAATTCATCAAAAAAAAAAAAAAATTCACAAGCAAAATATCAAATATGAAGGAATATGCCTAGTCATTACATCAAAAGTATCTCAAATTAGCCTAAAAAAACTAGGAAAATAGTGATGAATTTAGCCCCTATCACTAAGAAAGTCTTATAAGCCATTCTATATGCCCATAAATCATCATCTGATTTCTTGCTTCAATCCTTCCTTGTGTGACTAATTATCTTCTCCAAAATTCTCTTAAGCTTTCTATTGACTACTCAACCTGATCGCTGGTTTGAGAGTGATATGGAATTGCAAGCTTATGGGTAACACGAATATGAAGTAGTGTCTTTTCCAAATGGGTATTGTAGAAATGTGTTCTCTTATCACTTATTAGCACCCTAAGAACTCCAAATCAAGCTAAGAGTTTTTTTTAAGAAACTGGACAACTGCCTTTGCATCATTGATTGGCAATGCTTGGGCCTCAACCCACTTTAACATATAATCTATAGCCACCATGATATGTTTACAATGAAAGAATTAGGGAATGGTCCCATAAAGTTAATACCCCAACAATCAAATACCTCACATGCTTGGAAGATTGACAAAGGCATTTCATGGGCTTTAGAAATGTTATCTTTCACTTGACATTTATCACAGTTTGTTACAAACCTATAAGTGTCCTTGAAGATTGTAGGTTAATAAAATCCAGATTCTAGGACTCTCCTTGCAGTCACATTAGCTTGATAGTGCCCACTTGCTGGTCACTCATGACACTGGTAAATAATGTCCTTAGCCACATCTTGATCCATGCATCTTCTTATGATATGATTTGCATAATAGCAAAAAAGGAAGGGATCCTCCTAGAAGTAATACATCACATCTGAGAGAAATTTCTTTCTCTGTTCCGATGTATATTCTTTTGGAATAATTCCTACAACAAGATAATTAACAAAGTCAGCAAACCAATGAGAAGATGATTTTTTATTCTTAATCCACAATAGTTGTTCATCAGGAAAAGTATTATGAATTTAAATTTCGTTTAAAGGCTCTAAATAGGGCTGTCCAGTATGTACAAATGATCTGCTGCAAGCTATTTAACTCCCTTTTTATCTTTGAGATCTAAGTAAAATTCCTGCAAAAGTAATACCAATCCTATCATTCGAGGTTTAGAATCATTCTTAGCAAGAAGGTATTTCAAAGCAGAATGATTAGTGTATACAATAACTTTAGACAAAACAAGGTAAGCACGAAATTTATCAAAAGAAAATATTATAGCAAGCATATGTTATTTCTTTGTGCATCAATCAGAGTCTTACTTGCATAGTAAATTGGCTAAAAGTTCTTTCCACACTTTTATCTAAGAACTACACCCACTACAAAATCACTAGCGTATCACATGTATAACATTCCTACTAAAGATAACAGCGGAAGCATATCAACACCGGGTGTCACTTTATCCAGTTTCACAGAGAAGGGGTCTTTATAACGGAAACAACAGAGTAAATACATATATAAGGTCCAGACTCAACAAAATCCCATACTGATGGGCACACATACACATATATCAGAGAATTTCAAACATGTATCTGTGGTCTGCTATATATCAGAGAAATTCTTGGCTAATTTCCAACCATTCATTCATCTTCTCTTGGTCCAAATATTAGCCAATTATATTGCTCAAGACTTTAATCAAACAGGCCCACGAGCGATGTGTTCCAATCACAAAATTACACATCATTCTTTATTTATTTTGAAATCCTTTAATTCCAAGTGTCTTGCATGAATTCTTCATGCAACATCTCTTAAATTTTCACATGTCCATGGGCTACCTGTAACACCCCACTACCTAGGCCCAACAGGGCCGGGGATGTCGCCCCGTCCAATGGACAACGGGTCTTTATAAATAGGTCACATATAATAAAATAAAGTAAATACTTTAAAATTAAACTTATTACAACCCAAAAGATAAATACAGGAACAAATCCAAAATAAATTGTTTGCTACACTCTCACAAAACATCCATAAAGAAAACAACATAAAGTCTTCAAAACATAGGCAACAAGTCTAGCTATTGATCTCCACAGCCGGATCAACCTGAAAACATGGTATAAAAGGTCATGAGATAAAAATCTCAGTAAGCCCGTGTGTGCCTTGAGTGTTTCAGGTAAAATAATTCATGTATGCAAGTTGTAAAAGTTTCATAAGAGAAAGTGCTGGCAAGCGTTAAATAAGTGTTGAAAATAAAGAGTGGTGTTTCGCTTTTCAAACCATACATGTGCACAAAAAATACAACCACTCAAACGGGTAGCCATGAGTTACCACACATTAGGCCCCATGACTAAACAACGGTCAGAATGCCACACTTTGTGCAAGCTGACAAAAGGTAGGTGTATGGCCCACCGGGTGAGATACTCCTCCATCTCTACACTCAAACTTACCGGTTGTCCACTCCGAAAACACACAGTCTACATGACTGAGCTTGCTATCTCGGACCGACATGATCTACCGGACTGGCATCCTATCCAGGAAGGACTCACCCCTCAGAGGTGGCCACCTACTGAGAGACTTACCCTAACCCTTCAAAGACTAGTCCTAGTGGTCTACCCTTATTGAGTACTCAACGTTGATTGTCCCACTTGGGAGAAAATTGATCACACATTGTTTTATATGGAAAAAGCAATTAAGGGTTTCTAAAATTCTTGTCAAAGTTGGGTTTTAGAAAGAATTTAGCATTTTGTGTAAAACTGCTTGTTTGATTTTCGAATGATTTGGTTGACTAGAATAAAAAGGAAAACAGTCCTTAATTGCCTTTACATAAGGAATGTCCATACACATCACATTTGGCTTGCCACAGTAAGTTTTAGTCTTCAAATAATTCCATGCAGGAACTTACCTGATCCTTTGCTTGCTCAAATTTTCAACATCTCTTAATTTTTCACATGTTTAGGGTTGGTTTAGGTTTGAAGAAAGGTAGTGTGTATTCTTGGTGTTCTTGGTGCTTTGAAGAGAATTGAGAGAAAAGGCTTCACGAAATCTAGAATGATGTTGGCCGAATGGTCTAGGATAGATGGGAGTTTCGGTCTTAGCTAGAAAGAGAGGGAATGATCAGATTTTGTTTGAATTTCAAATGGAAGAAATTGTGGAGTTGTTTGAGGTAGGAGATTAGCTAATGGTGTTTGATTAAGGGAGGTTTCTTTGCTCTTCAATGGTGCCGGCTGGACTAGCTAACTTTGCTGAAATGAATGAAGCTTGTTCAGGTTATAGGGTTGGACGAAATGCAGTCTTTAATGGCAGAGAAAATTCTGGTTTATTAGCTTGATACAAGAGAGGTTTAATGGAGTAAAATTCTGGAATTATTTTGAAGTTCAAAAAGAGTTTTGGATAGAGTAATCTTAGGAGGGTTTTGAGGTGTGGTTATGGAGTCCATGTACTCAAGGTAAGTGTGGAGGTCAATGGTGTTCAGTCCATGGCTAAACAAGGTTCAATTTCTAGAGATTTGAAGGGTGTTCTTCGGCCTTGGCTTTGAGAGACAAAGCTAGAAAATTTTCTGGTTTCAACTTGTTCAAACATTCGAAGGTTGGTGGCTTTTGGTGCAGAATTTTCTGCATTTCTTCAGCCCGATTTGCAGCTGGTTTTTGAGGGGATTTGAAGGTCCTTCAAAGGTGATTTTCTAGCCTTCTTTCTAAAGAAAAATAGAGGAGTTTTGCTGGCTTGAAGGTGGATTAAAACAACTTCATTTTCTTGGATGAAAGTGGCGAAACAGCCCAGAATTTTTTCCTGGTTTTGTGCAGTTCGAAAATTGTACAGAATTCCAGCCTTCAAGCCACATGAAATGACCATTTTTCTGGCAGCAAATGAGTAGGTTTACTGGCTGAATTTTTCAAAAAGCTGGTCTACAAAAATTCTGGAAATTTTCCAGATTTTCTTCACTAAAAATATGAACAATATGAAGGTAGGATTGAAGGTATAATCATGGTGATTTATTTCTTTTGGAAACTCATCATAATTTCTCTCCTATTTTTAGCCAATCCTCTATCCTTCAAGACTGATTTTAGAAATTCAAGGTTGAAGAATTATCACAGAATTTTTTGGAATTTAAAAGAAGAGATTTAATGGATTTTGGTTTATTTAAATTATGAAGATGTTAGGACAAAGCTAGAGGTAATAAAAATGACAAGAATTCCTCTAGAATTCTTTTTAGGACACAATGATAAGATTATGACATTCTCTTCATGTCGCCCCTAAGACAACATTCCTATTTTTATGGAATGCAAGAAAACAAAAATTGAAACTTAATTAAGATAATCATGATAAAAACTTAGATGATGGGATTTGAACTCATGACCTTAGAGATTAATTCCAAAGCTCTAACCACTAAACCACAACAACTGTTGTTCTTATTTTCTCACCCACATATTCCTCTTATTTAATCCTCAAGCTAACTTCCTATTTTGACCTCAAGAAAAATTACCATTTTACCCTTCCTACTCAATAAGCATATCTAAGCCTTTTATCCTATAAACCACAATTCTAAAGCACATAAAATCATTCAAAATTGTATATATTCATGCAAAATAATATGATATGTATCCCGACCCCCTTACTCTAGGGTTGGCTTTAGGTAGGGTTTCACACTACCAATCACAAAATTCCACACGCACCGTTTTTAACCGTGATTTCCTATTTTCTTCATGAATGACCAAAATCGGATCCGTAACGGAAAAATATTTTATTTCACCATTCAACTCTAAAAATTCTACTGAATCTAGTGGTTTCACTTAATTCTTCAATTCCCTTTTTACTTGGTCAAATTTGCAGTCAAAGTGGAGGGCGCGGTCGAAATGACAAAAATGCCCTTGATACCCCAGGTAGCATAATTCACATCAAAACGTGTGTTTCAGCGCACTGACCAATTTCTCTTTTCATAGTTCCCTTAAATTCTTATTTTGTTAATAATAATCGGCTTTCAAAAATTTAAGGTACGGGTAGAACAAATTCAATAATTACATCCTGGTCCAGACAAAAATTATTCCATCAAAATATTCGTCTTATTACACCGATCAACTTTTGTTCTGGACATCGATATAAATTCTCATCCTATTACAAATAGTAGGCAATCAAAAGTAAAAAGGTGGAGTGTTACATTCTCTCCTCCTTACAAAAAATTTCATCCTCGAAATTGGCTTACACTTGGAATAAATCTAGATACTTTTTCAACATCTTTGCTTTTGTTTCCCAAGTTGCATATTACACAGGATGATGATTCCATGATACTTGTATAGTGGAATTTCCTCATTCCGCAATTCTTTTTCATCATACTCCAAGATCTTAATAGGCTCTTTCTTATTCTTCAATCTCAGAGTCATCTCGATGAGTTCTTCATTCAAAATGTGGGCAAGATTAGCCACATACTTTCAAAGTTGGGATACATAAAATACGCCGTGAATAACTTGAAGTTCAACTGCTAACTCTACTCGATAGGCTACTCTCCCAATCCTTTCGATGGTAGGGAATAATCTAACGTACCTAAATGCCAATTTCTTTTCTTTTTCTTTGATTCCCAATTGTCGTTGTGGAGCTAACTTCAAGAATACATGATCCCCTTTAGTAAATTCGAAATCTCTCCAACGTCAATCTACATAATTTTTTGTCTACTCTGCGTTACTTCAAACTTGGCTTTGATCATCTGTATAGCCTACAGGACTTTTTCAAGATCAAAACCATCTTGCTCGCCTATTCTTCATCCTAAACTTTCCCAATATAACGGAGTTGACATTTTTTTTCCACACAAGGCTTCAAACGGGGCTATTCCAATTTGTATGTAAATTTTGCATACACTAAATTATCAATCCCGCTTAGTTCCAAAATCTAAAGCTTAGGCCCTCAAACATATCTTTCAAAGCCCTATTCACTCATTTTGTCTGGTCAACTATTTTTGGATGCGCTGTTGAACTGAACTTTACGGTTGTCCCGTATCTTTGTTGCAATTTAGTCCAAAACTTCGAAGTAAATCTAGGGTCTCAATTCGACATGATACTAGAAGGGACTCCATGAAGTCAGATTACTTCCTCTATATAGATTGTCCTTAACTTCTCTACAGAATCTCGTTGATTGATAGGGATGAAAAGGGCGGACTTAGTCAATCGATCCACTATCACCCATATAATATCTTGTTGTCCTACTGCCATGGGTAATCCCTATTGAAATCCATAGTAACTTTACTCCATTTCCATGATAGAGTTGGTAACGGCTGCAATAACCTTCCAGGTCATTGTTGATCGACTTTCACTTACTAACAAGTTAAACATCGAGCTATAAAATCTGAGATATCCTCCTTTATACTAATCCACTAATAATGTCATTTTAAGTCCTGATACATCTTTACGGCTCTTGGAAGGATAGTATACTTACTTCAAGGTGCTTTCATTAAAACATCTTGTCTCATCGCATACTGTTTCAAGATACAATACCGATCTCGATAATAAATGATTCCATTACTGGAAATATTAGAACAGGAGTAGAATTTAATCCTTCTCTGAACTCCTGGAAATTTCTCTCACACTTCTTAGTTCCAACACAAGGAACTTCCTTTTGAGCAGGTCGAGTCAAAGGTGAAACGATCTTAGAGAGTTCCCTCAATAAATCTTAGATAATATCCTACCAATCTTAGGGAACTTCGGAGTCTCGGGACGTTTCCAATTTGGCACCACTTTAACTTTTGCAGGATCTACTATAATCCTGTCCTTGGATATCACGTGTCCCAAGAATGCTACTTCTTGCAATTAAAATTCACACTTACTGAATTTCGCATACAATTTGGTCTCTCTTAACTTCCCTAAGACTCTTCGAATGTGCTGTTCATGTTCTTAGGGATCTTTAGAGTACACCAGAATGTCATCTATGAATATAACAATAAAATTATCTATGTACGGCCAGAATGTTCGATACATTAAGTACATAAAATCAGTAGGGTATTAGTAACACCCAAGGGCATCACTACAAACTTAAAATGTCCATATCAAGTGTTAAATGCCGTTTTCGGTATATCGTCTTCTCGAATCTGGACCTGATAATCTCCTTGGCTTAAGTCTAATTTCGAGAAACATCCAACTCCTTGCAACTGATCAAACAATTTATCAACTATGGGTAACAGATATTTATTCTTTATTGTCACCGCATTCAACCCTAAATAATCTATACACATCTACAATGGCTCGTCTTTCTTCTTAACAAATAACGCAGGTGCTCCCCACGGTGAAGCACTCGGTCAGATAAACCCTTAATCCATTAATTCGTATAGTTATTTCTTGAGTTCCTGTAATTTTGTAGGTGTCATTCTATAAGGGGTCCTTGAAATTGGTTCTGTCGATCGCACTAGATCAATGGAAACTCTACATCTCTCTCCAGCGGTAATTTTTTCAATTCCGCTAGAAAAACATCTAAATATTCATTCACAACAGGAACATCTTCGAGCTTCTTAGCTTCTCCTGGCTTATTAATTACATAAGCCAAGTATCATGTGCACCCTTTCCTAATTATCTTCTGGGCCTTATGTCTCGATACAAAAGCATTACTTTTCCTTTCAGCCTCACCTACAAATTTCAATAAAGGTTTCCCAAGCTGATGGAAACGTACTACTTTATGTCTACAATCAACTTGAGCATGATGTTGAGATAGCCAATCCATGCCCAAGATAGCACTATAATCCTCTATGGGTAAAAATATCAAATTTCCTTCCAATAATTCATCTCCTATAAAAATCTTACAATTCCTATGCATTTTCTCACTATTCATTTTCTTTCCCAATGGGATACTAACAATCATTTCATATGAAATTTCTTCCCCTTTTATATCCATAGAATCAAGAAATGAATTGGCAACAAAGGGATGTATAGAACCGAGATCTACCAATACTTTAGCAGTCTAATAAAAAATAAAGAGCGTATCTTCCACCACTGCAGTCTAATTATCTGTCTTCTCTAAGACCACCACCCAAGCATTTACTTGCGGTTTGGGGGGGGGGGGGGTCCAGTTCTAGAGGTAGAAGCCTACATTGGGTTTCCTCTTCCAAATCCTGACCTCTGTCCTTAGCTATTGCCTCCAGGTTAGCTCCATCCTGCTATCCTTCGTGGGTGAGGGCAATTTAAATTATTTTGCCCCTTTCCCCATAATTAAAGCATTTTATAGAAGGGAGGTACTCCCATCGGGCCAGTCAGGCCTCCCCTCATTTGCATCTTCTTTTACCTCTACAATCGGGACCCTCCAGGTCTCTTCTGATTCAAGCCCCAAAATTCGCCTCGGTCCCTCTCGTCTGACTATTTAATATTAGCTATTTCTGTTCTAGAAGCCATACTTGCTATTACTCTTTTCAGCTCTGGCTATAAACCCTTCACAAAATTTCTAACCTTGTCTACTTCTGAATGGACTAAGAATGGGCAATATTTTGATAGTTTAGTAAATTCAGCAGCATATTGTCCCATCGTACGGCCTTCTTACCAAATAGCTTAGAATTCATCCTTCTTTCTTTCTACCACCCAAATGGGAATAAACTCCTTAAAACTGGCTTTAAAATATGTCAAATCCTATTCTTATTGATTCATCTCCCTTGCCCACCAATCTTTGGTAGGTCCTTTCAACTGGAATATAATAAGTTGTACCTTTTTTTGCTCTAAATGATTCAGGGCTGCAAAAATCTTTTCCACCTGTTCAATCTAATTCTTAGCCTCCTGTTATGAATCAGGTCACCCTTGAAATTGTGAAAGGGCAAAATTTCAAAAAGCACTCAAGGGCTCAATCCAATTCGACTTAACTTTGTTGACTTTCCCTACTCGTACCCTTATTTACCCTAGCATTCTCAATCAGCTGTTGGATTATGTCAACCGTTTTTTGGAAGGTCTGAAACATAGGGTGGTCCAATGTTGTAAGGTAGGGACCTTCCGCCTGTAGTTCCCTCACCATTAGTTCAGGGTTATTTTGAGTAGCTCACGCTGATCGTCCGAAGGTCCGTTTAGGAGGCATCTATATAGTTCATAAGATTTTACCAATATAACAAATGTAACGTAGCTCAAAAGCAGTTATAAAATAGGCATATTGCAATTAGCAAAACATAACATATGTGCATTCTCATTTATCACAAAGTCAATACAAAATTTGTGTGCCATGCACACAATCATATACACTGGCAGAACTATAGATATCATACTATATATATATATATATATATATATATCTGTATCTTATCCTCCTACTCGTCATCCTCACTGTCTGATATAGGAGGTCCTAAATTAGTCAAGATTGTATAAGACACTGCTACATCAACCTACTCATTGTCATCCGCATCTGGCTACAACCAAGCCAATAGCTCTAGGTCTATCTCTAAATCCTCCTCAGGCTCCTCAACTACAGGTACCTCCACCTTGGGTTCCTCCTGGTCCTCTCCCATATCAACAACCTCCAAATCCATGATTTCCTCCTCAAGTACCCTGGGTACATCCCCACCAAACACCTCCTCATCATCCTTAGATAGTACTGCATCATTGGGGATGCTATCCTCCTCCTCCTCATCATTATAGTCCTTATTGCATAGCTTAATATCACCATCGATCTCTTTGGAGTTGCCACCTGCCTCCCCATGTGGCGACGATATCCTCTCGGGAGTCGGTTTCCTCTCCACTCCTGAGTTCTCACCTATCTCTTTCTTCCCTTCATCACTGCACTCGACCATTGGTCGCTTGCCCTTACCACTCCTATCCACCATACCTACATAATATAAGTGTTCTATCACTTCCTATAACGATACTACAGTTCTATAAAACTAGGCTCTGATACCAATTGTAACACCCCTACTAAAGACAGCAGCAGAAGCATATTAACAACGGGGTTGCCCCGTCCAGTTTCCCAGATAAGAGGTTTTATAATGTAAACAACAGAGTAAATACATATATAAGGTCCAGACTTAATAACATCCTAAAATGATGGCCACACATATACATATATTAGAGAATTTCATACGTGTCATCTCTATCTATAACAGAATACAGTATATGATAAAAAAAAAAAAAAAGCGTTCTGACCTAAACTGTCGACTCTGGGGCATCGTCCTTCTATTTGTAGGTCTGCTCAGCTTTGGATCCTACAAAAGGTAAGATAAAAAATACGTGTGAGTGAAGAATCACCCAGTGAGTCCCATGTGTGCTAGTGCTTTATGAAAGAATAGGATACATAAAACTTTTGTGGAAAAGCATATCATTTGTTCACAGGAAACAATTCAAAAAATCTCTAAAAAAGAGTTTATCCAGAACTTAATTATTTTTGGAAAACTATATTTTACTTTCAAAACATTGTCCCAAATTTTCAAATCACAGGTACTTCTCCAACAGAAGGTCGGCATGTATGCAAAGCTCACAAGGCTTCGCTTCGGCATCACGATCTTATTATGCCAAGGACTTCGCTTCGGCATCATGACTCAACCTTGCATTGCCGGATAAGTACACTAACTTACACGTGTCATTGTATTGAGACCGCAGCCTCCAGTACTGAATCTGTGCATCACTGGATAAGCACACCAACTTGCACGTGTCGTTGTACTGAGACCACAGCCTCCAATTCTCAATCCATGCAACACTGAGAAATCTTTTACTTACAACCATAAGACAAGGGTCCCAATCTAGATGTCAATCCCTGTCGAGGTAGTAAGGGATTAGAACAACGCCAGGTGTGCAGCCTAACCCGTAACCAACCAAAATCATAAAGTGCGCACAAGGCATGGTAATTGCTAGGCTTTAGAAGGCTAGCTAAGACAACTCATCTCAATATTCTATCACCCTGTTTGGAGTAAAACAATCCCCAGAACTGATAGGGTTGTTTAGGGTCATTTATCTTTAACATGAGCTAGTACAAAGATCAAAATCCTTACTGAGTACTCAATGTTAACAATACTAACCCCGTCTGACTAATCAGGCTAGAAAGTCATCTGATCCCGTAGGATTTTCAAATCAAAACATTTTTCTGGCAAAATCACATTTTCCTGACCTTGATTGAAATACCCCGCCCAAAACCACCTTTGACCTATAGGAAAAAAGTCATGCATTGCATGGCATTTTGTATTTCATGTGATATTTTAAAATTATGCTTGCATGGGTGCATGTGATTTTCAAGGGTGCTCTTACATTAATTTATTTAAGGGAAATAATTGTGTTGTTGCATTAATTGGAAATTGTTTTGGGTAAAATTTAGTAGAGGAAATGGAGGGATGAGAACTAAGGTGAAAAGAATTTCTTAGAGATATATTAACATCGGAGTTGATTTGAAATAGCGATTAGATTTGGTGATTATCCCTTGGTGACCCAAGTTCGAATCTTACCTCTTGCGAATTTTAGCTTTCTTTTTGAATTCATTTTCTAGCTTTCTTCATGCCTTGGCCGAAAAACCCTAGCTATCCTTGTGAATTTCAGCACCATCTTCTTAGGGGATAAGTCTCCATATTTATCTCCTAAATTCAAGGATTTTTTATAAGAATAAAGACTAAATTTTATTTCATCTTATATCTTGTTTAATTTTCTAAAATCTTAGCTAGAATAATTAAATTCCAACTTATCTTTATCTAATCAGATTTTATATTAGTTAGCTTGAATTAATTTTTTATTTTCGTAGCAAAATATCTTGTTGATTTTGAACTTAGAACCCTAGTTTAAAATCTGGAAATTTTTCCAGCTTTGTGTTGCAACCCTTGGAACACTCCTAGCTCAACACAAACTCTTCCATTAGGGAATCTTATCCTAAATCTTCTTGCAAATTAGGTTTTATTCTAATCCTAAACAAATTAGATTTTGTTCCTCATATCTTGCAGATTTTCAGTCAGCTTTGTGCATGCACAAGTTGCATGAAAATCCTACACTCCTAAGGGCATCCAAACTCTTCTAAACCTAGCTCAAATCACCTAAAACACCTCTCACCAATTCAGATTACTTTAGCTACACAAATCAGATTTTTATCCCCTTTAATTTCTAGATTTTCGGCCAGCTTGTGCATAGAATTTTGGTCAGCTTTGCACACATTATTCTGCACAAAATTTTGCACTCCAAGACATACCAAAACACCTTGTTGATTAAGCCAATTTACAGCACCTAAAACTTTCACTTTTCCTCTCTAATTTGCGGTAGAACAACAACCAAAATAGCCCAGAATTTCCTCTCTTTTGTTTAGTAATTTTTGCACAGCACACACACCCTTCCTGCACAGAATTTTTGGTTGACAAAACCCACTCAAACTTCTTCTAGTTTTGGACAAAAACCTAAACACGCACACCCTATCCTTAAGCACTATTTCGGCCAGCCTAGGAGAGCAGTCCCAAATTATTTTTCTCCCCTTAACCTCTCTGAATTTCGGCCAGCAATTAGGTACAACAAGCTGCCAGATTTTCGGCCTTGCTGCCAAGGATGTTTAGAGCTGTTAGGAGACCTTCATAACATCAACTTCCAACCCTAGATCAAACTCTCCTAACCCTAAACCAAGTTAGCCATCCACTCCCTCTTTGCTGCATGAAAATTCCAGCAAACTCTCTTTTGCAAATTTCGAAAAAACACAAGAGCAATCCCTAGCAAAAATTAAACGCACCCCAAGGTAAGCAAAAATCCTCTCAATCTCTCGATTCCTTTCGTCTATTGATTCTTCTCTTTTTCTTCTTTTGAACCACGCCATATAAGGGCTAATCTCACTTTCTTAATTTTTGGTCAAGATGAGCAAAAAAGGCAGTTTTTCTCTTCTTCTCAAATGAACTTGGGACGATCACCATAGGAGCATAGAGATCTTGTTAATCCGGTGGTTGTAAGGTAAAGGAATTCTTACCCATAAGGTCGAAGCTAAGGTTTAATGTGATTGATGATGTCTATGGAAGTATGATAGCATGATGAATATGTTTAGTTGGGATAGAGGAATATTTTGAGATGAGTATTGTATCAAGCATGTTCAATAGATAGCGATGCTATGTTTGATGTGATAATGATGGATGTGAATTGTGATGGTTAAGTCAAGACCTTTTTGATATATTGTTCATATCTTTTATGGATATATGGTCTTGGTGTATGTGCTTTGAGGAATGGATGATTTATTTGAAGTTAGAAAATGGATCATGAGTTGTTATGGGAATAAATGAGTTTAAATGCATGCTTGAGTCGATTGAGACCCTGATCATGATATTATGTGATTCTAGATTAGGAGGTTATTTGAAGGAAGCAAGCAGTTGATTTTTATCTTATTTATCTGAGGCGTATCAAGTAAGTCCTTACATAAACTCTTTTTGTTAAATGCTTGTGGTGGCAAGTCGAATGTTGTAAAACTATTGTTGATCTATGATTATTTGGGTTGTAAATGTGGATGTGTATTCACTAAATAGTTTTGTTAAACTAATACCTTTATCAAGAACTGTTCTTTCTCTTAAACATTTTAGAAAACTCTTTTTAAAGAAAACCACGTTTTAGAAAGCCAAGATATAAAATTATTATGAGTCAGGAATTGACGGATATGTTCATTGAGTACTCAATAAGGGTAGGCTAACAATACTAGTCTTGGAGGGCTTAAGTGAGTCTTCCGGCAGGCGGTCACCTCCAGAAGATAAGCTCTGCTTGAAAAGGCGACATTATTGGTTGGTCAGGCCGGTCCGAGCTAGCATTTATACCTGGTAAGGTATTATTTTCCCGGCATGGACACCCGAATGGTTTTTTTTGGGTGTAGAAATGTAGGAGTATCTCACCAGGTGGACCGCACACACATCCTTGATCAGAATGCCCAAAGTGTGGTAATCTAATCCTATCATGGTACACAAAGTGTGGTGCCTTGACCGTTTTCTTATCATGGGGCTCAAAGTGTGGCACCATGACTGTTTATTCGAGTGGATAGTTTATTTTGTACAAAGTGTGACAAAGAGGAATCTCCACTCTTTGCAAAGAGAAATTATTTATGACTTGCCAAATATTTCTACAAATGTTTCCAGCTATGCATGCACGAACTGTTCAAAGTACCATGTGTACACACAAGGCTTGCTGAGATGTTAATCTCACACTGTTTTATATCATGTTTTTAGGAGATTGATTTTGCTGAGCAGGCGGGATGTGTAATCGTTAAAGCTTTTGTTA
Organism: Voacanga thouarsii; assembly: GCA_026120185.1. Lineage (NCBI taxonomy): Eukaryota > Viridiplantae > Streptophyta > Magnoliopsida > Gentianales > Apocynaceae > Voacanga > Voacanga thouarsii. The sequence continues at coordinate 1,853,056 of JANUWF010002331.1, forward strand.
TTTTCATTATGTTATGGGAGACAATTGTTTATTTATGCTTCTGGAACCAATGTTTGCTTTTATTTAGTTTTGCTCCAGTTTGAGCCAGATGTAATAAGAGTTCCCTTTTACTTCTCTAAGTTTGACGTCTTTGGGTTGTCTTTATATCATGTACCTCATTTTAAAGACCTCTTGTCCTCGGGACGGGGCGACATCCCCACCTTTTTTAGGGTACGTAGTAGGGGGTGTTACATTGATCCCACTGACTCGTAAGTCAGATCATCCTTCACATAGGATTCGCAGAGCCAATCAATTAATTCCATGGCACATCAGGCCAATAAAAAAATTTCAGTGATCAAAAGGTCGTTTTTCAAAAGTCAATCTCTTCACGAGAGATCATTTTCCAAAATCGTGTTGAAATAGGATAAAGAGTTCTGTACACACATCAAAACATGTTTCCAAGAGTATTCGAGACATTTCCTTGTACTCGATCACAAAAGTCATATTCCAAGGGTATTCGAGTTATTTTACTCATACCCAATTCCAAAAGACTTTCCGAGGTTATTTGGATCATCTTACCCTTACCCGATTCACAAGAGTTCCAATAAGGATATTTTGGTCATTTACCGAATAACTTATTCCAAAGGTTTTCCAAAAACATTCTAATAATGACATTTGGATCATTTTCCAAATACCCAATTCCAAAAGGAACTAATTTCAAGAAATCCAGAATTTGAATCCCAAAAGAGGATTAAATTCAAAGTTTCCAAACACATTTTCATAAAATGTTTCGATAAGTGCATTCTAGTAAATTTATGAATATCCAATTCTAAAATTTACCATTTACCAAAAATCCCAAAAATTTGATCCAAAAAGGACTAAATTCACAAAAATTCACGCTTTAATCATTCATTAAGGTTTCTAACCCAATTATGAAAGTTCATTTGAGCCCAAAATGGCACAAAACAATTTTTGCTCAGATAAACCTTAAACATATTCAGGAATTTCCAAAACAGTATATGACAAAGCATTTCATGGAAAAATAAACCACAATAGCTTTAGAAAAAGTTTTAGAAATCTAAGGGACTCACCTCGTGTCCTAAGTAATCCTTTCCATTCACGGCTGTTAAATCACCGATTCGATAGTTTTCAACAATTATGTTAGCATTTATCGCTAAACCTACACCAAACATCCTTTTCAGACCAATTCATCCTTCGTAAAAAAATAGCCAATGGTTGGTCAACGTACTCGACGGGTAGCCAACGTCCAACCAACATTTAGCCAACAGTCAAGGAAAACGTTCAACCTTCATTCACTTTGTTTTTTGTTTTTGTTTTTTGTTTTTTTTTTTTTTTGTAGTTTGTTCAATTCTTTTGTTTTTATTTTTCCACATCCTTTATCCTTTCATAGAAAAGGGATTCACTGCATATTTCCCAATTATTTCATCCAAAATCGTATAATTAATCATCCATAAATTCGTCCATGTTCCTAGCAAAATTCTGAAATTTTCCTGCTTTGACACATAATTTTGTTTTAAGCATATCTTTCAATCCATAACTCTGTTTTGGCTCTATGATATACCAAAATGGAATATAATTTAATTTTCTATAATCCCTTTTCCAGAATTCTAGTTCCGAAGGCATGGTACCGGGCAAAAACAGCCCTAGTAGTTTTACCTCAATTTCACTATTTATGTTTTCCTTGGTTCTCCTTTAATCTTTAACACCTTAGAACCATTAATTCATTCAATTCTCTATCAAATCATCTTTAATTCTGAATTTCCATATTTCTATTAGCTCACAAAATTCACACTTATTCAACACAAATTCATCTCTTCTAATCAAAAGTTAGTTTGATCAATTTTTCCAACCAAGTAAATTCCATTTTTACCATACTTTGATCATCACCCCTTCAACAAAAAATAAGCCTTAAAACTACCATAATTATTTAGTTCTTCCTCCCACAAAACATCATTCAAAGGCCCTTAGGCAACGGACACATATACAAGCATATATAAGGTTCAAACACAAAAGCTCACAAACCGTAGCTTTGATCCAAAATTAATATATGAAAGTCATGTTTTTATGTTAAAATTCACATCATCATAATCATCATTCACCGAGAAACAACTTTAATTCAACTAAGGTAGGGTTTTACCTTGTATTTGAGGCTATTGGGTGTGATTTTACTTCAAGAACACACACACTTCTTTCTTTCTCTCTCATTTTTTTTTCTCTTGGTTTTTCTCCCTCTTGGCTCACAAATTTCTGGCTACTTAATAGCATCTCTTGACCGCCACTTAGCATCTAATCTTCGCCCTCCATTTCTTGCTGTGGCTAAATTGAATGGTGGATTTTTCTTAGGTTTGTTCCAATAAAATTTTTACACACCAACTATTCTTATTTTCCCCACAAAAATTCCCTTATTTCCACTTGCATGGCTACTGAAATTCTTGGTCAATTTCCAGCCATTCATTCATCTTCTCTTGGTCCAAATATTAGCCAACTATATTGCTCAAGACCTTAATCAAATAGGCCTACGAGTGATGTGTTCCAATCACAAAATTACATATCATTCTTCATTTTTTTTTTTTTTTGAAATCCTTTAATTCCAGGTGTCTTGCATGAACTCTTCATGCAACATCTCTTAAATTGACACATGTCCATGGGCTACCAATCACAAAATGCCACACGCACCATTTTTAACCGTGATTTCCTATTTTCTTCAGGAATGACCAAAATCGGGTTCGTAATGAAAAAATATTTTGTTTCACCATTCAACTCTAAAAATTTTATTGAATCCAGTGATAACTCTTAAATTCTTCAATTCCCTTTCTACTTGGTCAAATTTGCGATCAAAGTCGCGGGCACGGTCAAAATGCCTCCGATACCCCAGGTAGCATAATGCACGCCAAAACGTACATTTCACCGCACTGACCAATTTCTCTTTTTGGAGTACCCTTAAATTCTTATTTTGTTAATAATAACAACCTTCCAAAAATTTAGGTTATGAGTAGAACAAATCCAATAATTATATCCAGGTCCCGACAAAATATTATTCCACTAAAATATTCATCTCATTACACCGATCAACATTTTTTCTGGATATCGAAACCCAATCGAAAGTAAAAAGGTGGGGTGTTACAACATGGGTTCGAAGGGCAAAGACCAATTAGAGGTGACCAAGATACGAGAGTTATTCAACTGGAATTTTAAATCATTGAAAGCTTGCAAACATTTCTTATCAAAGTTGAATGGGGCATTTTTTTTTTCTAGAAATGAGAAGAGGGGCTTCAAAATGTTTGAAAAATCCTTAATAAATCTTTTGTAGAAGCCTGCATCCCCTGACAAGCTTCTAATTACTCTTACCGAAGACGATAGAGGAAATTTCTTAATAATTTCAATCTTTGCTCTCTCAACCTCCAAACCCTTACTTGAAAGTTTATGCCCAAGAACAATACCTTTCTTTACCATAAAATGACATTTCTCCAAATTCAATACAAGATTTGTTTCTTCACATCTCTGGAGAACTTGTTCCAAATTCCTTAAACACAATTCAAAAGAGTCCCTAAAAATACAAAAATCATCCATAAATTCCTCCATTGTGTCACTAATTAATCCCACAAATATAGGCATCATGTACATTTGAAAGGTTCCAGGACCATTGCAAAGTCCAAAAGGCATACGTCTATCGGCAAAAGTCCGCAAAAGGCAAGTGAAGGTCATTTTCTCCTGGTCTTCAAGAGTAATAGGACATTGAAAATAGCTTGGCATTTCATCATGGAAACAATAATATGTAGGCCCAGCAAGCTTTTCCAGTATTTGATCAATAAAGGGAAGTGGGAAATGATCGTTTCTTGTGGCTTCATTTAACTCCCGACAGTTGATGCATATTCTCCAACCCGTTACAAGTCTGCTATGTATGAGTTCATTCTTCTCATTAGGAACCATAGTCATACCTCCTTTCTTAGGAACCACTTAGGTCGAACTTACCCATATGCTATCTGAGATGGGATACACAATACCGGAATCTAAATGCTTGATCACTTCTCCCCTAACTACCTCCTTCATATTTAGATTTGGTCTTCTCTAGGGTTGTACCACCGATATAGCACCTTCTGTAACAACCCTACTAGAAAACATGTCAGAAGTGCGGAATATCTTTGGGTGTTGCCCCGTCTGATTGACCAAACGAGGGGTCTTTCTAAAATAAAAGCGAAAAGCAAATGAATAAAGACAATAGCTAACATAGTAAAGCTATTGAAAATGTATAACACTTATACAACTTAAAAGCAAAACCCGTACACAGTATGAACTTACCTAGGACAATATAGAAACCTATATATACAGTCGTAGTATCGTCATCTCAAAATATTATGTTGACTTTGAGTAGGCTGAGTTCACACTCTAGCTTCTAAGAAAGCAGTAGAAAAATATAAATATGAGTGAAAAATCACTCATTGAGTCCCATGTATACTACAGATTTTAGAAAATCATAGATGTAGTTATCCCTTGGAGAATGAAAGAAAAGGTTTTCATTTCATTTTCCACTGAAAATAACTCGACAACTGAGTTTTCACAGATTTTCTCAAAAATTGAGTTACACTTGGTAAATAAAATCTAAAAATCAAGATTTGCTTGGAAATCGTAGGAATCTTAGAAATCCTAGGGACGTTTTGGAAGAATCAATTTCATTAACATTATTGCCCCGTATTTTTTTCAAAAAAGTAAACTTTCCTTTCCACATAAAGTCGGCCAACATGCAAAGCTTATGAGGCTTCACCTTCATCTGATATGCTATACCGTGCCAAATACAATCCTGACACATAGTCATACTCAGCTTGCCCGATAGAAGTGTCATCACACTCTACCAAATATAGGCCTTCATGTGGTACTTCTTAAGCTATCAGTTCCTCGCCAAAAAAGGGGGCCAAATTTATAAGTCATTACTTACGCACAGGGACCCATTCCCATCCGTTCCACTCCAAAAGAGGGACCAAGGGGTCAACCAGGCACTTATCACCTAACAATGTAAGTCAGTTCTGGCCATTTCCAATGTCCTACCACCCTATTTGGAGTAAGAGGATCTCTAGAACTAACTAGGTTACTTGGGGTGGTCTATCTCTAACGTGAACTAGTACAATGAGAAAAGCCCTTATTGAGTACTCAACATCTTCATAGGTTCACAAGACCAGTTCAATACCACTGTTCACAAGACCAGTCAAATATTACATTTCCCGAGAAAACTCAAGAAAATATTTTTCGGGGCCAAAATATCATTTTTCAAATGTTGAATCCAAACTGAGAAATCGTTCTAGAAAACCGTTGCATTAAAGGATAAATTGTCCTTCACATGATAGAAATGATTCTTGAAAGGTATGTACGTAGTTTCTAAATACCCGTAATCAAAAGGAATTTGACTTAGTAATAAAATGTTCCTTGAGGGTAACTACGTAAATTATACACATCCTTATCCAAAAGGAGTTTTATTTAGCAAAATTAAAATTTCTAAATCCATAAGGAAATAAATTCAAGAATTTCAAAGTAACTTGTCTTGACATGTTTGGAGAGCATTTTTCCTTCCATTAATCAAAAAAATCATAATTCCCACGGTTTATCATCAATTATGAAACGAAGTGCATTTATGCAAGTAAAATAGCCATTTTGTCACATAGTATGTGAGAACGATGCTTTCTATGCATACTTGCACTCCAAATTATTCATAGCAAAAAGGGTTTCAAATTCCTTGTAGAAATATTCCATTTTCGAATATTTGTATATTTTCCCAATCTGAGAAACTAAAACCTTGCTCAAGAGAACCAAAAAGTTTATTTTTCAAAATTCTCATGCCTCGAGGAAATATCTCGGAATACCCAAACGTTGTTTAGGAAAACCTAGAAGTTTATTCATTTTGTTTTTAGGCTTTCCAAAACATAGTCATCAAAACATCAACATCATATGCATGAAAAATCATATTTTTCATTTTGAACCATAGCAGAATACAAAATCATTTCTACTCAAGAAAACCACATTTTTGTTCAGGAAAACCAAATGGATTAAAAACATCCATATGACATAGGACATAGCATATTTGTAAAATCACTAGCATAGAACAGGATTTATAAAATCAGTGGGACTCACCTTGTATCGCTCTAACAATGTACTAATTCGGTTGTTTGTTCTCGTGCACGATCCTTAATGTAAATACCTATATTAAGAATGAAACATCATTCTCTTACTCATTCACAATGACAACAAACACATAGCGACTAAACAAATATCACTAAGAAGAAATATTCATTTCTTCTCTCACCAATCGCGACTCATCACTTGAGATAACCTAAGTCCATCGACATATTTCTTTCTCCTTTTCTCAGGTAGACATACAACTCATATGTATGTATCTCCTCTCAAATCTCATTCAATAATTTGAATCGATAAAACCACATAAGGACATATTGCTAAAGCAGAAAATTCTACATTTCATCCCTTGACATGCTTTGGTATTTTCAATATAACGTTTGATCCATAATTCTGACTACCCTCAAATTTACACCAGAATGCTCCTAAGATCCTTATATACAAAAATATAATGTCAAATCAGATTTTTTTTGGACATGGTGATAAACTATTGGGGCCAAAATATTACAGTTTTCCTTATTATCTTACTTATATTCATTGCTGGAAAGTATGCCCTCAAAGACTATATATTTTGTGTAAACATATTCAAATAAAATGTTTATTCATTTAATTTAGTTTGTTACTTATGTTATTGCACATATAAACGTCCAAGTATGATAAGTAATGTTGTATGTATTGGGTCATTCTTCACATAAGGTATGGACCATAGGTACTTGTCATACAAGTAAAATTGAGTTCTTAGTCGTTTGATGGAACTGGGTATTTCATCAAGGTAAGACTATTGTGCCATGATTTCCAATGAGGAATGGTTTATCTTAAATTAGTAAGTAGTTCACTCATATCATAGGCATAAGCGTATTTCAAATACGTAAAACTAGACCTATAGTAGTGGTCTCTCTTAAAGCACTATAGTTATAGAGACCAGACTATTACAGCTACAGTGTAGACTAATACTTTCATACTTAAGTATGAGTTGGTGGCCTGACGAAGCTAGAGTTTTATATTTTGATTTATGTTGGGTGAGATTTCTTTTGTGAGACCAATATCCTTGTACGTTGAGTGTATTACACTAGTTAGTTATGACGAACTCATAGAACAGAGTTTCTTTGCTTCACTTAGTGAGGTTAAATCATCCTCTTGTGATTGTCTGGGATAATCTAAATGATCAAGGGCCCTGGGAACATGACTCTAGAATGTGTGATTTTGGGTAGGTTCCAATAATAAGCAGGTACATTCAAATGAGTCATGGATTATCAAACTAGAGATCTAAGAATGGTAAAAGTCCTTGAGGTGGGAGATAGTACATTTATCCTGTCTCATTGATGGGTGTTACATAGAGGGATATTTCCATTATTTCACCTGTAAGTCGGAGACATTGCTTTAACCAATATTATTCTTGGTGTCAATATTTCCATATGATGATAAATGGAGATATTTAAATGATAAAATGTGACTATTTAATAGTAAGGGCATTTTGGTCATTTTAGTAGCCATGAGTACTATGTCTCTTGGTCCCCGGAGCAGCTCATGTTTCCTTGGTGTTGTTTAGACATAATCTGAGCTTAATGGATAATTATTTGGAAGAGAAACAAAATTTATTCTAAGAGTCCAATTAGAATTAAATAGTTAGCCTTAGATTTAAATAAGGCCCAGAAAAGATAATTAATTAATTAAGAGAACTTGGTTGGAGTAAAATAATTAATTGGGTTGATATATTTAGACATATATTAAGAGTCCAATTAGAATTAATTAATTAGTCCTAGATATTTAATGAGGCCCATAAAAGATAATTAATTAAGATAATTGGACCAATCTTAGATTATTTTTTTAGCACAGCACTAAGCCCATTAGGGCTTGATGATTTTCAGGCATTAGGGCTTAAGCAAGCCTAAAACTGGTTGAAAATAAGAGGAGAAGAATAGGAAAAACAAGAACATGGTTTTTGAGAGTTTTTTCTTCTCCAGTATGCCGTCTCATCCTGACTCTCTCTTTCTCTTGTTTTTGTTCTTCTCTTCTTTCTCTCTTGGAGAGTATTTTGATTATCCAAAGAAGGTGCTTTCACCAAGCTAACCCAAGAACAAGGCAGAGCCATACTCTGAAAGATGAAGAGAAAACACTTGATGTGTAGAAGTAAAAGATTGGCGGGAATTCCAGTTAAACTGCAAGAGCCACCTTCTCCCCTTCCAATGCAAGAAGTTCCAGTGCAACCCATCCCCATGTTGTTTAATCAATGACCAATAAGAAAAAGTAAGTACTCTACCCTAGATGTGGCTCAGAAAAACTGAAATTTTTTCTGCTGTGTTTTTCCGTGGTCCTTCATTCACAAAATTCATTAACCAAGCATTCTATCATCACTCTAAGTTTTGAATAACACTTGATTCACTTCATATATCATTTTACTAACATGAAAACAGCCTAATTCCAATAATGAAGAACACTGAGAAGAACTCAATCATCACCACATAAAGCAGCCATGATTATCACATATTAAGCTTTGATTTCAGCAACAATAACAAGCTTTCACTTAATTTCTTTCTTCCATCTTTTTTCTTCAAACTTCCAGCCATGAACACCTCAACATAGCTTCACCAAATTTTCTCCAAAAAGAATAAAAATCATACCAAAATACTTCTCTCTTGAACCAATGGCCATAGTATAATTAAAAACCATAGCTTAGCAAAATGCTCCTTGAAGAATAAATATAACTCTTTCTTTTTCCATGAAAAATTTCTATCAAAATAATACTTAGAACTTGTAGGGAAACTTTAATTCATGAATGAAGATGTTTTACCTTTACTTGGATGAGATCTTGCAAGAAATTGCTCCAAGTTCGTGCTATTTTCCTTTTCTCTCTCATTTTTCTTCTTTTTCTCCTTATTTTCTCTCTCCTCTCACTTCTCTCTATTTTGTTGCTGAAATTCAGCCATCCAATAGCCTTCCACCTCCAACACGTTCTTCTATTTTTAGAAAATTTAATTACCTTAGTTAAAATGCATTTAATGGATGTTATCTTGTAGAGTTTTCTTATTGGTCCAAGTAGCACCTTAGGTGGAATTTTAGAACCTTATGGAAGCTTGTCGACTTTATTAAAATTCTTTATGTCTTGCATGAACTTTTCATGCAACTAATCACACGGCAACACATTACTTACACCATCAATCACAAAATGACACGTAATTCCTTTATTTCTCAAAAATAATAATACTTGGGTTATTATTCATTTTAATCGCAAAAAAAAAATTATTCCACTAGTGCAATCTCTACACTAAACTGATCATTATGGTGTCTCTCAAAATTTCCAAATTCTTTCCCAATTTTCTTCCTTCACGACCGAAAATTCTAAAAATATCCTTGGGAAATATTATTACACCAACATGCTCATTGCATAAAATAATGTTGTTCTAGTAGTATATATAAATACTCATTTTGTCAAAAGTAGTCATAATTTGAAGTCCATAAGGAAGGGATGTTACAATTTCCCCTCCTTCAACGAATTCCATCCTCGAAATTCAGCTAACCTTTTAAAATATTCAAGATACTTCTTTTACCTTTCCACTTCTGTCTCCTAGGTCGCATCTTGAACCAAGTATTCATTCTAAAGTACTTTCTCATGTCCTAATTTCTCTTCAACATATACCAGCTTTTCCTCGTAGTCGTGTTGGTAAGCTTAATCAGTATGTGACTTTCCCAATCTTTTCCATATTTGGAAAAGTTCAACATACCAAGATGCCAATTTCCTCTTTTGTCTTTCATTTCCCCAAATGGCATGGTAGGATCAACTTTAAAAAATACTAGATCTCCTTTTGCATGCTCCAAATCATTTTGACGTTCCTTGGGACAACTCTTTTGTCGATATTGGGTAGTTTCTAGTCTTACCTAGATTAATTCCATAGTTTGTCATATTCAAGATCCAATGCATCTTGTACATTTTGTTTTAACCATAGACTTTCCCAATATATAGGCGATCGATACTTCTTCCCGTATAGAGCTTCAAATGGAATCATTCTAATTATGGATTGGTAACTATTATTATATGCAAATATACGTAGGCCAAGTTATCAGTTCACTTGATTCCAAAGTCCAAAGCATATGCACGCAACATATCTTCTAAAATCCTAATTACTTGCTCTATTTGCTTATCAGTTTGTAGGTATACTACAATAATGAGCTTCAAAGTAGTTCCACATAACTGTTGTAATTTGCCTCAAAACTTTAAAATGATCCTTGGATCATGATTTGATACGATGCTAGATGATATTCCCTGCAATCGAATCATTTTTTCCATATATATTTTACTCAACTTTCCTAAAGAGTCTCTCTTATAACACCCCAATTTTCTTAACGTAGTGGGCTATAACTTTGTGGGATGTTGCCCCATTTGATTGCTCTGACAAGGGGTCTTTATAACAAATATTACTCAAAAAGCAGCAGAATTTTTTTCTTACGTAGAAAAATACAAGAATTTGGCTTTTGATACATACACTTACAAATACAACAGGTCCAAGATGTAGCATGAGCCTTTAGGAGTCCACCATGCTTTCGCTACGCCTCTGATCTTGAATTTTTCAAGGAAAATAACATTCGTGTGAGTGAAAATCACTCAGTGTGTGCTAGTGCTTTAGTAAGGGGATAAAGTACATCAAACCCTTGTAGGGAAAACATTTCATTTGTTCACTGAAAATAATTCCAAAACTCTCAAAAAAAAGAGTTCATTCAGAACTCAATCATTTTTGGAAAACTTCCTTTTAGATTTCAAAGAATTGCCCCAGTTTTCAAATCACAGGCATTCCTTCAATTGAAAGTTGGCATGTATGCAAAGCTCTCAAGGCTTCGCCATCGGCGCCACATATCATTGTGCTTAGACCGTAGCCTACAGCACTCATCCATGCATCACCGAATAAGTAAGTACACCACAGTGTACTACTGAGAATCAAGTTAGTACATACGCTAGGTATTCAAGTTAGTGAATACAACAGGTATTCAAGTTAGTACTTACACCAGGAATTTAAGTTAGTGCATACACCAGGAATTCAATGATGGTCAACTTTAAGAAATCAAGAATTCAAGATTCATATTGTTCATCATGTTTCCAAATTAAAAAAGGCTCGTACTTGAGCACATCAGGAAACCATTTTTCTATATCAAGAAAAACACTATTAGGGCAAAATATTATTTTCCAGAAGTTGATCCCACTGACTCACAAGTCAGTTAATAATTTCCATAGGCTCTACAGAGCCAATCAATTTATTCCGTAGGCACATCAGGCCAATAAAATAATTTTCGAGATCAAAAGGTCCTTTTCCAAAAGCCAATGTTATCACCAGAGATTATTTTCCAAAATCATATTGAAACAGGATAAAGAATTATGTTCTCACATCAAAACATGTTTCCAAGAGTATTCAGGTCATTTTCCTCGTATTCGATCACAAAAATCATTTTCCAAGGGCATTTGGGTCATTTTACCCGTGCCCGATTCCAAAATATTTTTCAAGGGTATTTGGGTCATTTCGCCCTTACCTGATATGAAAAATATTCACAAGAATTCCAATAATGATATTTCGGTCATTTACCGAATACCCGATTCCAAAGGTTTTCATAAAACATTTTAATAAGGATATTTGGATCATTTTCCAAATACCCAATTCCAAAAAGAACTGATTTCATAAAATCTAGAATTCTAAACCCAAAAGAGGATTAAATTCAAAGTTTCCAAACATATTTCCATAAAATGTTCCAATATGGGCATTCTGGTCAATTTACGAATACTCATTTCCAAAATTTACCATTTCTCAAAAATCCCAAGTTTTTAATCCAAAAGGGACTAAATTCACAAATTCATGCTTTAATCATCCATTAAGATTTCCAAGCCAAATATTAAGTTCATTCGAGCGTAAAGTGGCAGAAGAATAATTCTTGGTCAGATAAACCTTGAGCATATTCAGGGATTTCCAAAATGGTATAAAGCATAGCATTTTATGGAAAAGTGAAGTACACTAGCTTTTAAAAGGTTTTAGAAATCAAAAGGACTCACCTTGTGTCCTGACTAAACTTTTCCATTCACGGCCATTCGACCACTGTTTCTAGCCTTTTCACCATTCTGTTGGCTATTTACTGATAAACCTATAGCAAATATCATTTTTGGATCAAATCATTTTTCGCCAAAAAATAGCCGACGGTTAGCCGATGTGCCCGACGTTTAGCCGACGTTCAACCGACGTTAGCCGTCGGGGCCGACGGGTAGCCTACAGTTAAGGAAAACGCTCAACTTTCGTTCACATAATTTTTTCGTTGTTTGATCAATTCTTTCGTTTTCATTTTTCCACAACCTTTCTCCCTTCATATACAAAGGATTCACTTCATATTTTTGCCTAATTTCATCCAAAATCACACAATTAATCATCCTTAAATTCATCCATTTTTGGACTACTTTTCTGAAATTTCACTAGTTTGACACATCATTTTTTTTTTTTTTTTTTTGCACATAACTTTCAATCCACAACTCCAATATGGCTCTATGATATACCAAATCGACCGTAAGACTCTTAGATTTAATTATGTATAGGCCTTATTCAGAGTTCTAGTTCCGGTAATACGCTACTGAGAAAAAACTGCCCCAGTAGTTTTGCCTTAAACCTCCTATTCATGCTTTCCTTTCTTTTCATTTAGCCTTTAACACCTTGGAACCATTAATTCACTCAATTTTCCTTCAAATAATCTTTAATTCTATATTCAGGTTCAAATGGCTCACAAGCGTCACACTTATTCAACACAAATTCATTCTTCAAAACAAAAGCTAGTATAATTCATTGTTCCAACCAAGTAACTTCCATTTTTATTCTACTTAGGTCACCATCTCATCAGCCCAAAGCAATCCTTCGAACTACCATAAATATTCAATTCTTCCTTACACAAAACAATATCCATAAAGATTCTAGACAGCCAACACACATTGAACACATGGGTATATACAAGGTTCACACACAAAGTTTACAAACCCTAGCTTTAATCCAAAATCAAGACATGAAAATCATGTCTTCATGTTAAAATTGATATCATAATGATCACCATAATGAAATCTACAACTTCAATTTTTGAAGCATAGGATTTTACCTTGTGTTTGAGGCTATTTGAAGTGATTTTACTCCAAGAACACATAGAACACACACACACACACACTTCTTTCTTTCTCTCTCCTTTTTCTTTTTCTCCCTATTTTTCTCTAGCTTTTCTTTCCTTGTTTTCTCTTTTTTTTCCTTCTTCAAGGCTGGCCGAAATTTTGGCTGTTATAATAGCCTTCCCACCACCATTCTCATCAGAAATTTGGCCAAGAAAAATTTAAATCAATTAATTGTATAGTGGCTAATGTATAGGTGTGTTCCAATGAAAAATTTACACACCAACCACCTCTATTTCCTCTACAAAAATTCCCTTATTTCTCCTTGCAAGGCCAATGAAATTCTTAACCAATTTCTAGCCATTCATTCATTTTTCTCTTGGTCTAAACATTAGCCAATCACAATACCCAAGGCCTAAATTAAATGGCCCACAACATGATGTGTTCCAATCACAAAATTACACATCATTCTTCATTTATTTTTGAAATCCTTTAATTCCAAGTGTTTTGCATGAATTCTTCATGCAACCTCTCTTAAATTGACACATGTCCATGGGCTACCACTCACAAAATGCCCCACACACCATTTTTTAACTGCGATTTCTTATTTTCTTCAGAAATGACCAAAATCGGGTCGGTAACGGAAAATATTTTATATCACCATTCAACTCCAAAAATTCCACTAAATCCACCGATAATACTTAAATTCTTCAATTCCCTTTCTATTTGGTCAAATTAATTGTCAAAATCACGGGCGCGGTCAAAATGATGAAAATGCCCCCAGTGACGCGGATAGCATAATTCACACAAAAACATGTGTTTTATCGCATTGATCAATTTCTCTTCTCAATGTACCTTCAAATTCTTATTTTATTAATAATAGTAGCCTTTTGAAGATTTAGGGTACGGGTAGAACAAATCTAGTAATTACATCCAGGTCCCAACCAAATATTATCATACCAAAATATTCATCTCATTACACCGATCAACTTTTGTTCTGGCTATTGATATAAATTCTTATCCTATTACAAGTAGTAGCCAATCAAAGGTAAAATGCAGGGTATTACATCTCTGATTACTAGGGATAAAATGAGCATATTTTTGTTAATCAATCCATTGCAACCCAGATGCTATCCTTTTGTCCTACCGTTATGGGTAATCCCGTTTTAAAATCTTTGGTAATCTCATCCTATTTCCCTGATGACACAAGTAATGTTTGCAACAATCCTTCTAATCTCTAATAATTAGCCTTTACTTCCTAAGCCGTAAATCATCGCTCCACAAATTTAGGAATGTCTTTCTTCCTTCTAATCCCCTAATACACTGTTTCAAATCACGAAACATATTGACAACCTCTAGGGTGGTTTACATTTTCTTCAATGTGTTTTTACTCAAGAATCCCATTTTATACCAATATATCTTGCGATACAGTATCGGCTTCAAAAGTGCAAAAATCCCTTCTTTATCTAGTTCGAATTCATTTCCCTCCTTGCTTTCCTTTGTCCTTATTAACTTTTGCAACTCCTCATCTCTTTCTTAAATTTCATTTAGTTCTTGCAGAAAAAGGGGAGTTGACTTATTCCTCATTCAATCACATATATTTCCAATTCTGGAACTTGCATCCTTCAAAATGCTTGACTGCTTCACTTTTTAGCTTAATGCATCTTCTACCATATTTACATTCCCAGAATGATATTTAACTAATCAACAAAACTCTTCTAAAATTCCTTCTATCGACACTGTCTCATATTCAAATTTTTCTACGTAAATTATATTCCATGCTGTTATGGTCAGTAAACACTTTAAATTCAGCACCATAAAGATTGTGCCTCCATTTCTTTCCAAAGCGAACACAATTGCTGCTAATTGTAAGTTGTGAGGGAGATATTTCATAAGGTTTTAATTTCCTTGAGATATATGTTATCATTTTCTTCTCCAACTTTAACACTCTTCCTAATCCTTCCTTAGATGTATTCACATGGACCTCATAGGCTTTATGCATCCTAGGTAATGCCAAGCTTAGCATTGAAATTAGCCTTTGCTTCAGTTCCTAGAAACTTTCTTCACATTTTTCTGGCCAAACATAAGAAACTTTCTTTTGAGTTGGTTGGGTTAAAGGCAATACGATCTTAGAAATTCCTTTAATGAATATCCTATAATACCTAATGAATCCTTAAAACTTCTCGTATCTATAGGATTCTCTGGTCGTTTCTAAATTACTACTGCCTCAACTTTTGCAGGATCTATTGTATTCCTTTTTTGGACATCACATGCTACAAAAAGGCCACTTCCTTTAATCAAAACTCAAACTTACTAAATTTAACACATAACTTAGCTTCCCATAACTTGTCCAACATTTTTCAAAAATGTAGTTTGTGTTCGGTGGGTCTAGGAAATGTGCCAAGACACCATCAATGAACACCATAGCAAAACTATCCAAGTACAATTGGAATATTTGATGCATCAATTTCATAAATATGACCAGGCAATCATAACACCAAATGACACTACTACAGGTTCAAAATGACCATATTGCATTTAAATGTGATCTTAGGAATGACTTTTTCCCAAATTCAAACTTGATAATATTCTTACCTCAAGTCTAATTTGGGAAAAACATCATATTCCTAGTCATTTATTCAAACAACCTATCAATCATAGGAAACGAATATTTATTATTAACTATCATATTTAATCCACAATCATATATGTGCATGCCCAATGTTTCATCATTCTTCTTCATAAAAAAACGTAGGTGCTTCCTATAGAGATGCGCTCGATCAAATAACTTCTTATTGTAATAACTCAAATAATTGCTTGTTTAGATCTTTCAACTTTGTTGGCATTATTCTATAGGGCGCCTTTGAAATTAGTTCCTCTATGGGTATCATATTGATAGATACTCTATTTCTTTCTCTAGTGTACTTGCTTCCATTCCAACAGGAAGCACAGTGAAGTGTTCACACATAACATAAGTTAAGTATCCAACCTTTCCTTTTCGAATCAAATCTTGTATTTTAATTCTGGCTATCAGAATGCTATCTTTCATCCTTCGTTTCTCCCACAAAGATTATTACAGTTCTCCTAAATTTGCAATAATGTACCATATTATTTATGCAATCAACTTGGGCATGGTATCGAGGTAACTATTTCATTCCCAAGATAACATCATAATCCTTATCAAACTTCCTTTAATCACTGAGGTAATTTCTACTGTAGTGGTATAAAAGGATGGAGCTATACAAGGTAGGACTGTAACACCCTGCTCCTTACATACCCAAAAAGGGCAGGGATGTCGCCCTGTCCAAAGGATAAGGTGATAGCGGCTAAAACACCAGTATTTTCCTAGTTATTTCAGATTATTTTGTGATACATTTGCTGTAATAACTAGACATATACCATCCTACTTGACATTTTGCTTGTGAAAAGTGTTTTTGACAAATTTGTGCAGATTTGAGTTAAACTCGAGCAAAAAGTGAACAATTCTAGAATGCACTTGGCTCTAGGCCCAACCAAGGGACCAAGTGCTGGGTCCATTCTAGTCAAGTAGGGGAAACTGAGCAATTTTTAGGGAAAAAACATAATAGACCTAGCGCCAGGTCTGGCAAGTAGACTAGGTGTTGGGTCCATTCTGTTCGGCCAATAAGAACAAAGCAAAAATCCAGGCGAAAGAACAAATTGTACCTGGTGCCAGATGGGTCGACTAGACCTGACGCCCACTCTGGAAGGCAAAAATCTTGTGCACGCATTTAGGAATTTTCCAAAGATTTCGACATTTTCTAATTCCTACTCGGCCAAGATTTCTCAAGCAATGAATTTAGCATCAAAGAGGCCTCTAAAACCAAGAAAAAACACAAGAGAAGGGATATAGAGAGTGAAGGTAGATCAAAGAGCATAAATTCAAAATCACTCATTAAATAAGGAATTCACCAAATCAAGAAGGATTGTTCAAGCAAGTCTTCAAAGATGAAGAAAGAGGCTTGTCTATGAGTACTTTCTTTTTATCTTTGTTTTCTTTTTCTTAAAAAATGATGTATTCAATGTTTTTATTATAATTTGACATTATTTTTGGATTCATATTTTTGTGTTAATTTGGTTATTTGATCAACTCTATTATCATCTTTGGTAATTGATTACTTGTTATCATTAGTTATCGATGCTAGTTCTTCTAATTGACTTAGACAAAATGATGTTAGGAGTTTTATTGCATTGATTTCATAATTGTCAAATCTTAATGAACTTGAACGATGAAGTTAGGATTTTAGGACTAAGTGATCAAAGATTAAGTTGACTTCGCCTTGACAAAGGGTCATTAGCTAATTTCATGTTTCTAAGCAATTGAGATTCATGCATATTTTGGTTCGGATGGCGTGATTGACAATTCTTCTAATTGAATCAAAATATAGTGATGAGCTTAATGCATGTTTTGGTTATGTTCGCTTGATTGACAAATCTATTACTATTAATCAAAAGATAGTATTTCATGGATTAACAAATGAAGTGGAATTTATCTAAATAGATTCATGACTTGGAAAATGATTGAATTTTAGTTTATATTCCTTCATGATGCCAAGATGATAATTAGTTGAAAGAATTGCTAATTGGTTTATTATCATGTTTTTTAGGATAATTGTCTAAATTGCATATTCCTACATCCTTGAGTTTTATATATTTCTATATATTTCTTTTTATTCTTTTCTCACTTTAATTGGGTCGGCTAAACAATGAATAAAAAGTTATTAGTGTGTACTTGTTCTTTTGAGGATCGATACTCGTTAATTCCCTATACTATGCTTGCGATAAGTATACTTACTTATATGTGTATTTTGGGATTAATATTTTAATTAAAACTTGACTAAGGGATGGATTTAAGTTTGATGATTTTTATACACCCAAAATTTACGCATCAAGTTTATAGCGCCATTGCCGGGGAACAATATCATGAAAGCTTAATTTTGTTGATTTAACCATGTTTATATATTTATATGTCCATATGTCTATATGTAAATATGTATATATGTTCTTTGTGTAAATCAGTGTTCCATCTTATTGTTTGTAACATTATGTGACTTAATTGACTAGCTTACTTCAGGTTGTACTGTAAACAACACTAACTTTTGTATTTATATAGTTTGTGAATGCACGTGTTTTTCTTTTCTTTATTTTTCTATTATTTGTTTTTCCCTTTTATTTTTTTGTTTTTTATGTTATTATTTTTGTTTGTTTTTATTTTTTATTTAATTTTTATTTTTCTTTGAGCGTGAGATTGACATCATCATGGACAACTACTTTTAAGCATAAGATCAAATGAGCTATAATGACGAGAATTTGGCAAATTTGCAAGCTCAGGTTGACGCTTTTTGGGAGACGTCACTTGAAGCCTCAATGTATTCTTTTGTCGCCAATACAAATTCCTCCATTAAGTGGAATGAAGAAGCATCCTAATGTATGATCTATTAAAGAACAAAACTAGCCAAATTGGTTGAGGATGCCATAAAGGCGCATATGCTTCAACAAGAGAATCCCCAAGGGAAAAAATGAGGATATGAGAAACAATTATTCAATGTGAAAAGAGAGGTATTTAATTCTCCTCTATGTGCTAATAATTCTAATATCTCTTTATTACATGATTTTTTAGGTTCTTCTCAATTCTTTGAGAACAAGGGTCCGAATAATGATGTGTTGAATTTATCATGCCTCAAGGAGTTGGATCTTTCAACTCTACATCGTAAGAAGTCCTTGGAGGATGGTGGTAATTTTTACCTTTCACCCCATTCAAAGGGAGGTAACTTAGTTTTTGTAGATGTGTCCAAAAATACTGATTTCTTGATCCCATCTTTAAGAACTCAATTGCTAAGTTTTAAGGGGAATTTTAATTGTGACAAATCTTTTAAAAGGATAAGTGATGATTCTAATATTTATACACTTTTTAGACATAATTTACATCTTTGTGTTGGGAACTTGATTTGTATGTCTAAAAAGGCGCTACGGACAGGGGGTCATGCATTTACATTCATTACAACTAATATTTTTCTATAAACCCTCCATTTTTCAAAATCTTTTCTTATTTCTACTTGCATCATGCCTACCTTTTTCATTGAGCATTAATTTCTTTTACAAAGGTTTAATGAGGAAGCATGATGAGTGGAAAGAGTGTTTTTTATGGGTTTTGGGTTTTTTTTTTTTTTAATTTGGGTTTCTTTAGGTCTTTTGGTCATTCTTTTCTTTTATCTAAGTTCCATTTTTAGTTGTTAGGTGTTATTTCCCCCAAATAAGGAAATATTTTTCATCTTAAGTGTGTGAGAGTAAGTCGTGTCTTTATTTGCTTTCTTAGGATTTTTTTTAGTATTTTTATTTAGTTTTTTTTCTTTTATTTATGTGTGTTTTTATTTTGTTATTATTTTCCTTATGCTTTTATTCGTGTTTTGTTTTATAGGTAGGAATAAAGTCCTCTTAAACAATCCCTTCTCTCTATTTCCAGTTTTGAAATCTATTGGCACTTTATTGCACTTGGGAAGTATTTCTTAAACTTTCTACCCCTTTATTATTTTTTGTCCCTTTGGAGATTCTTTCTTGTGTTTATTTTTTTCCAATGAGGACATTGTCCAATTTAAGTGTGGGGGAGTGGTTTGGTGATATTCTTTGTCTAAGTTTTTATCAATTATCATGGTATTTTCTTGGTATCAAGCTAATTTTTTTAATTTTGAAGATTTGAAAGTTTGAAAGTTTGGGGATTTTGGAGTTAACTTGAGCTTATAGAACATCATTATGGAAGTAATTTCTTTTCTCTATTCTTCCTCTTTATTTATTTTGGTCTTTTTGGCTTGGCTTTCATTGTTATATTTTTTGCCATTAAGGACAACGTCCCATTTAAGTGTGAGGGGAGAGCTTAGGTATTGAAGATATTTTCTATATCATTTTTTATGTGAAAATTTTTCAAAATTTCAGTGGTTTTCATTGTTTAAAGTAAGGTTGTAATTCTTTTTCTTACTTGGATATGATTCTTTGTCATTCATTTGGTGTATTTTTTGTGCAATTGGTTTATTAGATAAGATGTTATCAAGACTTGAGAATTTGGATTAATCTTGTTTATGTATTGGTATTTGAATGTTATTTGGCTCATCTAGTTGAAATATGGAGGATATGAGGAATATGGGTAAAGTTCATTGGCTAACTCTTGTATTATGAGTTTAAATTTTGCATAGCTTTGAGTTGTGATGAGGAATGTAAGTTGGTGAAAGATCTTTGAGAGGAAAGATTGTGGAAAATTTGTGAAATATTCTTGAGATGAAAATTGAAAAAATAATTTGTTATTTCCTCTTTGAAGATGAGAAGAAATATTGTTTTTCTTGATTATAGGGGCCAATACGAATAGTGAAGAGACTTCCACTTTCTTGAGGCTACGAATTCCCTAAAGAAAAAGAAAGAGAGAATTGTTTAGAGGAAAGTTGTTGAAAAAATAATAAGTGATGACTAAAAGGAGGCCAATATGATGTGTGAAGAGCAATCCATGCACTTAAGGCTACCAATTCCCTAAGTCATTAAAAAAATTTTGAGAGAAAACGATTAGAGTGCTTTCCTTACATCATGACTTGAGTTGTGCAATTTTTGAATTTATAATACTTGAGTTGGTAAATAGCTTGACTTGTGTGATTCATGTTATCTATATTTTAATTTGAAGGGTGAAATAATTTTCATAGACTAAGGTATACACTTAATTAATATGACTTCAAGAATTTTATGGTATCTTGTTAAAAATTTCAAAGTTTGCATTGTTTTCCAATAGTACGAATGACAAGAGTTGTATCTAAAGTTTGAAAGGAAGACATAATCTTTGCTATGATAAAGAAATTTTAAAAAAGAAAAAACTTGTGTTTTCTTAATGATTTTCTTTATTGCTTGAGGACAAGCAAAAGTTCAAGTGTACGGATATGTGATAGGGGCTAAAATCACCAGTATTTTTCTAGTTATTTGAGGTTCTTTAGCAATACAATCGTTGTAATAATAAGGCATATTCTTTCCTATTTGACATTTTGCTTGTGAAAAAGTATTTTTGGCAATTTTGTGCAGATTTGAGTTAAATTCGAGCAAAAAGTGAACAATTCCAGAATGCACTTGGCACCAGACCTAGACAAGGGACCAAACGTGATATGACTTTTTTTGTGTGGCTTTTTCTTGGTGTTGTGGTATTTTGGTGGCTATGTGTTTAGCTCAATCAAAGGGAACCAAAACAGGGACTTTTCATGTGACAAAATGAGAAGGTAACCTAACTATCTACATACCCTTCAAACCCTTGAAGAACAAAGCCTCAAAGACCCTCAAGATGAATAGAAACTTCTACTAGATTCTCACCCTAACATCCTTGAAGCAACAAAGGCAAGCAAGAACATGTAGAATAGAGAAAATAGGCACCCAAATATTGAATTTCAAACAAACCTTAGAAGACACAAGGCAACTAAGAACCATTCAAAGAAAACAACATTGGATTATCCAAAAGATTTATAGACTCTTACAAAAGGAGGACTAACCCTTAAGTTTGGTCTTGAACAAGATGAACAAGGAGGCTAAGGCCTCTCAAGGTTCTCTCTCTATTTGAATTAAAGCTTGAGTGAATTGTCTTGTCAAAGTAATAAAAATGCTATTTATACTACCCTGACCCTAGCTAAGTAATCCCTGAGGTTTAGTTACAGTTTTTGGTCAAAACAAGTCTTTACAAGCAATTAAAAGTGAAAGAAATCGGAGAAAAATATTAAAAAGCGGAACAGTCGACGCCTGCCCAGGGCCAAGCCGGCGCCGGTTTGGAACCTCACAACCGGTGCCGGTTTGGTTCTGTCTTCGGCCAGTTCTTGTTTCCTGGAGTGTTGATTTTGGATAGAATGCAGCCGGCGCTAGCTATCCTCTGGACGCCGCCCTTGTCAAATTTCAACCCCTTTTGCTGTCGGCTTAAATTCTTGTTGGTTTCCTTCACGGATGGCCATCAACACGAACTCTTGGCTCGCTTTCTCAACCCTCCAATCCTCCTTCATTCTCAATCATTGTTTGATGATCAATTGAAAATCAACTTGAAGCTTCTTGGTCCTCGCTCTAGTCATCGGTCCTTGTCCTCTATGATGAAGTGGAGTCTCATCATCTCCCCCTCCTTGAAAAGGATTCGTCTTCGAATCTTCACCATCATCCACATCAAAATGAGAGAGGTCACTAACATTAAAGGTAGCACTAACATGATACTTGTAACACCCCACATTTCTTTTCATGCCACAGTGGACCAGCTCGGGTGGGATGTCGCCTCGTCTGATCTC
The DNA here is from genome assembly GCA_026120185.1 of Voacanga thouarsii. Classification (NCBI taxonomy): domain Eukaryota; kingdom Viridiplantae; phylum Streptophyta; class Magnoliopsida; order Gentianales; family Apocynaceae; genus Voacanga; species Voacanga thouarsii. Next base: position 1,875,589 of record JANUWF010002331.1, read on the forward strand.
TCAGACTAGGGGTCTTTATAATGATATAAACTTAAGGCAAGTATGTACAAGTCGAAGCTTAAATAAATACATACAACCTACTCTTTCATTACAAATATGCGAGTTCTGATAGATACATCATCAGGGTTCCCAAAATACACAAGATAAAATAGCTCCAACATCCATGTACAATGATCATGCTAAAAGATTTACTAACTAGCCCTAAATGGCAATGTCCGGGTAGTACCGTCGCTAGTCTTTAGCTTCAATCCCTAAAAAAAATATAAGACAAACATATGTGTGAGTGGTATACTCAGTGAGTCCCGTGTGTGCTAGTGTTTTGCGTAGAAGAGAAAGGCATTTATTTAATTTCTTTATTAAAATAAGTTCCATGACAGGGAAATAACAGTAATTGATAATTTTAAAATCAATTTATCATATACTTTTGAAAAACAATGATTTCCAAACACATGGCCCCTAATTCAATAAATGCGGATTCTTCCCCACTTGGAAGTGCGACCCGCATGCAATTCGCCTTCGGCCACACGGTCTCTTGTGCCAGGGACTGCGCCTTACAGCACGTCACCCGTGATATGCCGGAAGGGTGAGCAGCGTACATATGCACCTCACCGTGCACTTAGAGATCTTTTACTTGCCACTATAAGCCAGGGGTCCCAATCCTGGCGTCAATCACCATCGAGGTGGCAAGGAATTGAACACACTAAGTGTTCCTGTGACACCCCACGACTACGTACCCTAAAAGGGCGGGGATGTCGCCCCATCCCGTAGGACAAGGGGTCTTTAGAACAAGGTATAAAATATAAAGGCAATTTTCAAAAGGATCAACTTAGATAAATAAAGAAATATTCTTATTACATCAAGCTCAACTTGGAGCAAAACGGAATAAAACAAAATATTGTTTAGAAGCATAAGCAATAAATGTCTCCTAGAACGGATAGAGAAAATAGCAAAAGCTCCAACTATTATATGCCCCGCTGACTCAGCACAATCTATCTCTTGAAAACATGGTGTAAAACAGTGTGAGAATAAATCTCAGTAAGTCCTGTGTGTGCACATGGTGTTTTTAAATAGTTCGTGTATGCAAAGTTTAAAACATTTGTAAAAATAATTTGACAAGTCATAAACAATCTCTTTTCGCAAGGAGTGGGTTTTCTCATTGTCACACTTTGTCCAAAATAAATCCTCCACTCGGATAAAAGTCATGTCACCACACGTTGGGCTCCATGAGAACAAGTTGGCCAAGGCACCACACTTTGTGCACCTTGTCCGGACCAGATTACCACACGTTGGGCGTTCTGATCAAGGTGAGTGTACATCTCACCGGATGAGATACTCCTCCATCTCTACACCCAACAAAACCATCCGGGTGTCCATGCCGGGAATATAAATAATACCTTTCAGGCATAATGCTAGCTCGGACTGGCCTGACCAACCAACACTGTCGCCTTTTCAAGCAGAGTTCATCTTCTGGAGGTGGCCTCCCGCCAAAAGACTTACGCCAGCCCTCCAAGACTAGTATTGTTAGCCTACCCTTATTGAGTACTCAACGAACATATCCGTCAATTCCTGATTCAAAATATTTTCAGACATTGGCTTTGCAAAACTTGGTTTTCTTTAAAGGAGATTTCTAAAAAATTTAAGGAAAAGAATAGTTTTCTTGCTAAAATCGTTAGTTTGACAAAACCGTTTAAAGAATAAATATCCACGTTTACAACCCAGGCAAACATAGTTTAACAATAGCTTTACAAAGCTTCACAACATGGACTTGCCATCACAACCTTTAACAAAACAGTTTATAAAAGAACTTACCATCACAACATTTAATAAAAAAGTTTATGCAAGGACTTACTTGATATCCCTCAGATAACGAGATAAAAATCACAGCTGGCTTTCCTCAATTATCCTCCTGATCTAAACCATATAATATCATGATTAGGGTCTCAATTAATTCAAACAGGCTTTAATCCCATTTATTTCCATAACAATTCACAATCTCCTATTTAATTCCAAGTAAACTATTCAATCCCCAAAGATCAAATACTACGACCACATGTTTATCTCGCTAATAAACACCATTAAACTTTACTTTCGACATCGAGGGAGGGTATTTCCTTACCTTGCAACTACCGGGTAATGAGGTTTCGATGCTCCTATGGTGACCGTCCCGAGTTCGCTTGAGAAGAAGAGAGAAGCTAACTCATTTGCTTCACTTGTCCGAAAATTTAGGAAGAATAGGAAATCAGCCTCTATAGGGCGTGATTTAAGGGTAGAAGAAAGAGAAAAGAATCATTAAAGAAAACGGCATCAAGAGGTTGGAAGGATTTGTGCTTACCTTACGGTGTGTGCGATTTTTGCTTGGAACAACTCTTATATTTTCGAAAATTTGCTGAGAGAAGTTGCTGAAATTTTCGTGTAGAATGGAGAGGGTAAACGGTGGTTAGGATTTAAAGTTGGAGAAGATTGGTTTAGGGTTAGATGGTGGTGTTTAGATAGACTCCTAATGGCTTTAGGTTTCTTGGACAGCAAAGGCAGAATTTCCAGCTTACGCGCGCCTCCTTGCTGCCGATTTTAGGGGAGTTTTATGGAAGGAAAAAATTCTGCAATTTGCTCCTCTAAGCCGGCCGAAACACTGCTCAAAGGAAGGGCTGAATGTGTTCAGAATTTTGGGCCAAACAAGGAAGAATTTGAGTGAGTTTTGATGACTAAAAATCCTGTGCAAGTGCTGTGAAAATTGCTAAACAATAGGAGAATAAAATCAGGATTGTTCAAGCTATAATTCTGCCAAAATTTCCAGGGAAAAGGTGCGGGTTTTGGGCACTGATATTGGCTTAATCAACAAGGAGTTTTGGTAGGTTTTGGAGTGCAAAATTTCGTGGGTTTTGGAATGTAGAACTGGACAAAAATTTCTGTGCAAGCTGGCCGAATTTTTCTGGTTTCTATGTTGCCGAAAATCTGTAATTTTTTGTGATATAAATTCTGGTTTTGTGCTGCTAAGGTAGTTGAATTATTAAGGAGTGTTCTAGGTGTTTTGAGCTAGGATTTTCAGAGTTGGATTGTAGCTAAAAGAGCTGGAATTTTCGGACAGCTTATGTAGATACAAAGCTGTCGAAATTCAGCTAGGAAAAGGAAGAAATCCTAGTTGAATTTGGATTGAAATAAAATCTGGTTTTATCAAGGATTTGGATAAGATTTCCTCTATTCCTAGAAGAGTTTGGATTGAGCTACAAGTCCTCCAAGAAGTGGCGGCACTTGCTGGAATTTTTTTCCAGATTGTTAGCTAACATTCTAGGATTAAAATCAACAAGATTTCCTACTAGGAAAAGGATTCATTAATTCCACCTATCCATGGCAACATCTATCTAACTAAAATCAAGCTAATATTTTAATTACTAGCTAGGGTTTTTTCGAAAATCTTAAGGAACACAAGCTGAAAATTAAAGGTGAACTTCATTCACATCCAAGTCCTTGAATTTAGGAAATAAATATAGAGACTTATTTCCTTGGAGTAAAAATACTAAAATTTCTCTAGGATAGCTAGATTCTTTTTCGGCCAAGATAAGAAATGGTCTAAAGAAAAGAATTTCAAGAAGAGAAACTTACTTCACAAAAGGTAGGATTCGAACTCGGGTCACCAAAGGAAATCACCAATCTCCCCGCTATTCCAAAACAACTCCAATACTACTTTTTCTACAACAAGTTCTTACCACCCCAATACTCATCCTTCCAAATCTTTGACCAAACCTCCCTTAATCAAATCTTTAACAACACAACTATTTCATGTCAATTAATTCAAATGCAAGAGTAACGGAAAAATTCACATGCATCCATGCAAATAAAATTATTCTAGCTACCACATAAAATGCAAGATGCTATGAAATGCAAGACTTTTCCCCATAGTTAAAGGTGGTTTTGGGCGGGGTATTACAGTTCCCGCTCGGTATCATGTGAACAACCCACCATCACAATCACTAGGCTATTGCCGGGCTCACAACGGCTAGCCAGGAATGGCTAATTCCATTGTCCTGCCGCCCCGTTCGGAGTAAGATAAGCCCAATAACTGGACCGGGTTATTTGGGTTCATCTATCTCTAACGAGGGCTAGTACAAAGGTCAAAGCCCTTGCTGAGTACTCAACGCAACAACACCAACCCCATATGACTGATTAGGCCAGAGGGTCATCTGATCCCACAGGATTTTCAAATCAAAACATTTCTTATTGTCTGGGGTCGTACTTGATCACAAAAATCATTTTCCAAGGGTATTCGGGTCATTTCACCCATGCCAGATTCCAAAAGACTTTTTGAGGGTATCTGGGTCATTTTATCCTTATCCGGTTTGAAAAATGTTCACAAAAGTTCCAATAAGGAAAATTCGGTCATTTACCGAATACCCCAGTTCCAAAAATTTCATAAAACATTCCCATAAGGATATCTGGATCATTCTCCAAATACCCGATTTTAAAGTTTATCATTTTCCGGAAATCTCAAATATTTAATCCAAAATGACTAAATTCACATAATTCGGGTTTTAATAATCCAATAAGGTTTTCGAACCAATTATGAAATTCATTCAAGTCGAAATAGCATAAACATAAGTCTTGGTCATGTATTCCGTAAACACATTTAAGCATTTCCAAAACGGTATCAAACATGTCATTTCATGGAAAAGTAAAGCACACTAGCCTTTAAAAGTTTTTAGAAATCATAGGGACTCACCTTGTATATTAGGCCGAAGTTGCACTCGAGTATAGCCCTAGAAGGGGTTCCCTCGACTTGATTCACCTACATCATTAGTACATTTCCTTATTATTACTTAATAGATTCAAATACCTAATGGTTTAAATAAGGTTTCTATAATTTCTTAAAGAAATAAATGGGTTAGTGCTTTGGATGGTTTTTTTCTGGTTTTACAGCTTTACCACCCTTCACCATTTTTCACACAATTTATTCAATATAGGTCCAAATAGGGTGAGGCTACTTCCATAATATCCCTAAGATATCCCTCTATCAATTACAGGTCATAAATCCTGAAAATTCCATCCCATTTTGTACAGTTTCCAGTTAAGTTCACGGCTCCAGGTTTTAGGATCCAGATTTGTCATCTTCCAGCGTTTTGTGCATATCTCCTTCAATACAAGTCCAATTGGGATGAAACTACTTCTAAAATACTCCTAGGACATCTCTATATCAACTTCATGTCATAGGGTATTCAACCCTCTCTCCATTTCGTTCAGATTTTTAGCTAAACTTACTGTTCCGAGTTGAAGGTTCAAACTACAGTTTAGAAGCTCAACTTGCTTTAATTTATTTCTATGGTTTCTTCAACATACCCTACCATATTTAAACCCTTCAATACATCATTTATCCTCCCAACATCAGTATTCTGATAGGTTTTCATGCTCAGCACTTTTCTTTTGTTCAAACAAATAAGTTATACCAAGTTCACCAAACCAGTAAATTCTGGCAGATTACATTATTCTTGCTATTTTCTGATTTCGTAGCCATCTAAGCTCACATCACATGATCCAAATCCTTCCTAACTAGTCTAGGACATGCTTAGGATTATTTATGTTCAAATTCCAGCAAATCATCACTCCAAAATTGCAGTAAATAAACTGAAAATCATGTCTACTTCATCACTCATCCAACCGGTTAATCACCCTTCACCAAAATCAACATATTTTCATCACTTAACTTTATATGCAGCTAGCCTCCAACCTCTAGTACCATTTTATTAGCTTTGAAGGGTGATCTCTTACCTTTCAAAGATGAAAACAAGCTGTAACTCGCCCTCTTTTTCTTCCTTTTCCTTTCCCCTTCCTTGCTGCCGGTCCTTCTCTTCTTTTCCTTGTTGCCGAAATCCCTCTCCCTCTTTTAATCTTTCTTTTGTTTTCTCTTCCTCTCTTCACTTCTCTGGTTTTTTTTTTCTTCTTCTTGCTGCCCTTTCCCTTGGCCGAAATTCTCCTCCATTGCTCCTATTTATATAGCTAGCTTCCTTGGTCTTATCTTGGTCTTAATAAAAGGTCTAGGGTGAGTTGGCCATTCTAGAAGTCTTGAGACTCCTCTAGGATTTTCAAGAGAGTTGTGGATTACCCTAGAAAGTTCTAGGATCCTCTAGGAGTTTAAAGAAATTCTTAAAACCTCTTGGGATTACTAGTTGCTTAATCATGATTAACTTACCCTAATCTCACTTAGCTTAATTAAGCTTAATTAGAGGAAGTCTAAAAATAGTCAAACTTGGTTAAAAATATCATGCTAGTGGGCCCCTTAAAATATCTTATATATAATATAATATAGCTAGGATATTTATAGTGTAGTTGATATATATATATATATATATATATATATATATATATATATATACTAATGGTAAAATAATATAACAATGCAACATAATTATTGAATTTAATTATGCGATAATTTAATATGGCCAATGGATTTTAGTAGTAAATAATAAATATAAAATAACCTCAAGGGTTATAGGATAATAATGTTAATGAAATAAAATAAATAAAATAAAATACATTAATAATAGCAAAAAAAATAATATTATGAATAGTATTAATTTGTGGCCTTAATAACACTATTAATAATTTAGAAAAATAAATATATCATTAATTCCTTTCATATTTATTCTTAGTTTAAACAAGTCTACCCTACATAAATCCTTTATATAAGGCGGGTTATTACAATACTCACCTGGTAGATCTATCTTGTAAGCATTATCTCCAACTTTTGCAAGAACTTGAAATGGTCCATCCCCCCTTAGATCAAGTTTGCTTCAGCATTGCGTGGGGAATCTCTCCTTGCGAAGGTGCACCCATACCCAATTGCCCAGCACAAAAAAAACCTTTTTCCTTCCTTGAATGCACTTATGGGCGATCTCTTCGTTGCGTTTTGCAATGGTTTCCTTCACCTTCTCATGGTGTGCCTTCACCATTTCTGCTTTCTTAGCTCTATCAAGGTCCAACCATTCACCTATAGGCAAAAGAACCAAATCTAAAGGAGTTAGAGAATTAAAACCATATACAAATTCAAAAAGAGAATAAGAAGTGGTAGAGTGAATAGCCCAATTGTATGCAAACTCAATGTGAGGCAAGTACTCCTCCCAATTCTTCAAGTTCTTCTTAATTATGGCCTGCAAGAGTTAGGTGAGTGTACGATTGACCACCTCAGTTTGTCCGTCCGTTTGGGGATGACAAGCTGTGGAAAACAAAAGGTTAGTTCCAAGTTTGTTCCATAAAACTCTCCAAAAATGGCTAAGAAATTTTGTATCCCTATCCGAGATAATAGTCCTTGGAATCCCATGCATTCTCACCACTTCCTTAAAGAATAAATCTGCAATATAGGATGCATCATTAGTCTTGGAACAAGCCACAAAATGAGCCATTTTGAAAAATCTGTCAACAATCACAAATATAGAATCCTTGCCCCCCTTGGACCTAGGCAATCCTAAAATGAAGTCCATTAAAATATCAACCCAAGGCACATTGGGTGTGGGCAAAGGAGTACAAAGACCATGTAGAAGAGCTCTAGACTTCGCTCGCCTACAGGTAATGCATTGAGAACAACGTCTCTCCACATCCTTTCTCATTTTTTGCCAAAAGAAATGTTCCTTAAGGATGCCTAAGGTTTTTGCAATACCAAAATACCCCATTAGTCCCCCACTATAGGCTTCCCGAACTAGCAACACCCTAATGGAACCCTTTGGCACACAAAGCCTTGCCTCCCTAAACAAGAAACCATCATGCCTATAATATTTAGCAAATGCACCTTTCTCACAAACATGGAAAATATCCCGAAACTCCTCATCATCAGCATACAAATCTTTCACAAATTCAAAACCAAGAAGTTTAGCATCCAAAAAGTTAAAGAGTGCATACCTTCAAGATAGTGCATCCGCTACCACATTTTCCTTACCCTTCTTGTATTGAATGATATATGGAAATGTCCCAATAAACTCCATCTACCTTGCATGCCTTTTGTTCAACCTATGATCGGTATGAATGACAAACTTTCTTGGCAAAAGGTAGTGTTGCCAATACTCTAAGGTCCTTACCAAAGCAAAAAGCTCTTTGTCATAGGTAGAATAGTTAAGGGCTGCCCCGGACAATTTTTCACTAAAGTATGCAATGGGTTTTCTATCTTGGGTCAAGACCGCACCTATTCCCACCCCACTTGTATCACACTTTATCTCAAAAGCCTTCTCAAAATTGGGAAGAATAAGAATGGGAGTTTAGCTCAATTTGTCTTTGAGGGTTTGAAAGGCTTATTGTTAGGCTTCCTCCTGTTAGTGTTGTGCCCTAGAGGCAATCACTTGTACCATGTATATTGCATATTAAATTAATAAGAGGCATTCTTATCTTTTAGTTTGATTGTTATATCTAAATATGTGTACAAACCGTTAGATAAAGTCCCTAGTACAACACAGTGTTAAAGAAATCATGATAGAGATCATGATGTGAGATTCCTACTACACTATGCAGTGTTTGTACTTAAATAATCCCCAGACATAGTACTAATAAGATGGGACATTATTAGTACACCAAGATTGGCACATGTTATATCTCTTGATTGGATCAAGCGGTGGTCTCATATCCGTAGGTATTGCGATACTCAGGATTAACGTATGGATGCTTGTTTTGAAACAAGTTCATTGGATGACCTAGCTACGAGATAATCACTTGGATAGCTATTTAGTGCCAGTGATAGAATCTCATTATAGCAAGTGTGCAAGTATCCTTAGACTTGAGATCTCTAAGGTACTTTGTTTATCGAGCGTTGTACTTTGATTCTAATCTTTGGAGTCTTATCTAGGACCGCCTATGGGATGGATATTGGGTACAACGTAAAGTAAACGAAAGTAGTTGAGAGGGTCAATAAAGGATTCACCACTCCTAATAGTAGGAGAGTATATCTCAAGGGAACTTGTAGAAATCATTACTCATGAAGTCCTTGGCCAAGGCGACTATGTGATGGAAATGGTTCCAATTGATACACATATCGAGTAATGGATTTCTTGAAGAAGTACTAAAATATTCGGGCCAGAATTAATAATATTCTGGAGGGAGTTGGCACTAATTCAATGCTCTAGACCGAATGAGATATTGTATATTGAAAGGTTCATGTCAAGCCACTTGACTTTCTGGACTTTTGGGTGGTCAAGAGTCATTGCTAGATGTCGCTCTTGATATGCTAAATATGAATTTATTAATTAGAGAATTAATAAATTTAATCCTTTATTTTATTAAGGATTATTAATTATAATATTGTTAGAATTAATTCATATTATGCTACCAATAAGACCAGGAAACCTAATGGGTCACACACAATAAAGGTTTGAATGCTCAAATATATTATTTGATAATATTGTGGGGTTAATTAAGAGAAGGGAATATATTTATAGGTTAATTATAAGTTTGTTATAATTCATGGGACCTAATTATAATTAAATAAACTTCAAGGACCAATTTGTTGACGATTGGACGTTGAAGGACTAAGTTGCAATTTATGGTAATTATAAATCTATAAATATAAGGAAACGGTTTCCTTAGAGTGAGAGACAGACTATTCACGCAATAACAGAGAAACCGTTTCTCTGCCTCTCTCTTGATCAAACCCTAACCGCCTCTCTTCTTGATCAAAACCCTAGCCTCCCGAATTCTACTAGCATAGAATTGTGAGATTGTGAGCTTTCAATCTTGTGTGGATTATCATTAGAGGGAGTTCTTTCTTGGACTTTAGTTGAGCTGCAGTGAACAGTTTTGGATAATCTGGATCACGCCTGCGTTCTTGTTTCTGAAATTTTTTGAATTCCGGCTTCACGAGGTAATAAACGCAATCTTCTCATTTTTCCCGTTTCTATTGCAAACTCGTGATCCATGGCTTGGATTTCTTGTTGTTTTCCGCTGCGCTTAATCTAATTATGCATGATAGAAATCCTACACCTCCCACCTAAATCCCACATTTTTCTTTACCACTTCGTTTAGATGGGCTGCTAGAGTGCTAAAATTTTGGATAAACCTCCTATAGAAGCTAGCTAGCCCATGGAAACTATAGACTTGGGTAACAGTGGTAGGGGTTGGCCAATCTTGGATGGCTTTCACTTTTTCCTCATCAACCTCAATCCCTTTGGCACTCACAACATACCCAAGGAACGTAATCCTTTCCAAACAAAATGAGCATTTCTCAAGATTAGCATACAATCTCTCCCTTCGGAGGGCAATAAGCACACTTTGAACATGATTTAAATGGTCCACATATGATTTGCTATAAATTAATATATCATCAAAGTACACAACAACAAATTTCCCAATGAATTCCCTTAAAACATAGTGCATTAATCGCATAAAAGTACTAGGAGCATTGGACAACCCAAAGGGCATGACAAGCCATTCATACAACCCTTATTTAGTTTTAAAAGCTGTTTTCCATTCATCCCCTTCTCGTATCCTAATTTGGTGATAACCGGATTTCAAATCAATTTTTGAGAAAATGCATGCACCAAATAGCTTATCTAGCAAGTCATCTAGCCTAGGAATGGGATAGCGATATTTTACCATTATGTTGTTGATAGCATGGCAATCCACGCACATACGCCATGTCCCATCCTTTTTGGGTACCAAGAGAACCGGAACCGCACATGGGCTTAGGCTCTCTCTCACATGTCCCTTCTCAAGCAATGCCTCCACTTGCTTTTGTAATTCCTTGGACTGCTCTGGATTGCTTCTATATGTCGGTGGGGATGATGCCTCCGGGTACAAAGTTAATTTGATGCTTAATTCCTCTCAATAGTAGTAGTCCTCTGGGCACCTCATTTGGGAAAACATCTTGAAACTCTTGAAGAATAGCTGCAATTTCATGAGGCAAAGACAATTTGGAATCATTAATAGAAATATAAGAACCTTTGCATAAAAGAAGAATAATCGGTTCCTTAGCTTCTATAGCTTCTATGACCTCACTCTCTTTTGCAAGGAAATTCACTTTCTTTTTACCTCCCCTCTCTAGGCCTTGCTCATTTCTATCATTGATTGTCAAAGGCACTTGCTTACTCATTCTCTCTCTCAATTCTTTTTCTTGCCTCTCCTTTTCTTTCCTCTCACTTTCTTACTTTTGCTTAACTTCTAGTGCTTCTTTCTTCTTCTCCTTTTCTTTCATGATTCTTTAGTCTTTGCTCACCTCACTAGGGGACATGGGGGTGAGGGTAAACTTAGTTCCCTCCTTGAGTAAGGAATAAGTATTCTTTCTCCCATCATCTTTCACATGCCTATCATATTGCAAAGGCATCCCTAGTAGTAAGTGTCCCGCTTGCATGGGCACTACATCACAAAGTACATCATCCTTGTACTTACCCATTTCAAAAGACACCAACACTTGCTTGTTTACTCTCATTTCCCCACTATCATTCAACCATTGTAGTTTGTAAGGCTTGGGATGCTTAATCCAACTCATGTCCAATTCTTCAACCAAATCTGTACTAATCACGTTAGTGCAACTCCCACTATCCACAATGACACTACAAGGGGTCTTGTTGATTAGACACCTAGTGTAGAAAATGTTCTCTCTTTGTTGGTGGTCTTGATCCTCAATGGCTTGTGAGCTCAATGACCTTCTTGTGACTCCCACCAAGGAGTATTCTTGTCCAACAACTTTCCCTTCATCACTCTCCTTCTCTCCAATTCCCTCTTGGTTTCCTTGGTAACTTTCTTCCTCTTCTTCTTCATCGGTAGAAACCTCAACATAGGGATTGGTATACATCGCCCTCTTGCTTGGACACTCATGGGAAGTATGTCCATATCCTAGGCACTTAAAACACTTGATGTCTCTATTCCTTTGTGGCCTCTCCATGGCTTTCCCTTTGTCCTTATTCCATCCTTCCCTAGGTTTCCAATCTTCTCTAGGTTTCCAAGCCTCCCTTAGTTTGTTGAAGTCCCTTTGATATGGTTTAGGCACTTCATCCTTCTTAGTTTGCACCTTGTTAGTTGTGTTGGGATTTGGAAATGTTGGTCTAGTAAATGCCCTCCTCCTTAATTGCCTTTCAATCTTCATGGCGGCATGTACTATATCCTCCAAGCAATCATAGGGGTGCAATTCCACCAAATTGGCAATCTCCTTATTTAATCCTCCCAAAAATCTTGCCCTTGTAGCTCTTGGATCCTCATGGGTTTGAGCTCTCATCAACATAACCTCCATCTCCTTGTGGTAGTCCTCCACACTCTTGTTCCCTTGCTTGAGTGCTTGGAGCCTTTGGTAGAGATCATTATAGTAATAGTGTGGTATAAACCTTGCTCTCATCATGTCTTTCAACAAATTCCAATTAGCCACGGTTTCCACTCCCATTTGTCTCCTTTGTGCACTAACTTGCTCCCACCATACCAAAGCATACTCTGAGAATCCCAAAATAGCCAACCTCACTTTTGACCTCTCACTATAGTTATGGCTTTCTAGAAATATCTCTATTTTGCTTTCCCACTTAAAATAAGCTTCGGGGTCACTTTTGCCATAGAATGTAGGCACTTTCAACTTAATATGGCTCAACTCCTTTCCCATATCATTTCCTTCTCTCCTTCCTCCTCTATGGCCCCATCCTCTATGTTGTTCCCCAAAAGCCTCAACGTGATCCCCCTCATACCATTCATCAACTCCCTCAAATTCTCTTTCTAGCCCCTTTACATTGATCCCTCCATTCCTTCCTTGGCCTCTTCCTCGTCCTCCTCTCAAGCCACGTCTTCCTCCTTTCATAAGAGCTTGTCGGATACCCCTAATAGAATGTTCATCCCATTCTTCCCCTTGTTGGGCATATAATGGAGGAGTGTGAGCATCACCATCCTTCATCCTTGGACTAAGCACTTCATACCACTCTTGGCCTCTCCTTTGTGTAACGGTAGAAGACTGTCCAAGATGGTTTATCAACTCCCTTGTCAAGTTTTGGAACTCGCTTTGCATTGCCCTCATCATCGTTTGCATATCTTCACGTAATCCCCTAGCATCAAATTATTCTTCTTGAGGTCTACTAAGAACACTTGGGTTAGACCTATAGATCTCTTGTTCATGGGCTATAGTGATGGAATATTGCCTTACACCTACAAAACAAAGAGGTTAGAAGAAAAATAGATCCTCACTCACTTCCTTGCGTGATGGCTCTCCAAATTGATCACTCCACGCTCGTGTTTGCTCTCTTAGGCTCTTTTAATGATAAGCTCACCCTCTTGCCTTTTTTTTCAACACCCAAGCCTTCTTGTTCGATCCCAATTCTCCCCAATAGCTAAAGATTTAGTCCAGCTAAGTGAGTTACACAAATCAAGAGAATTTTCCAATTTGGGGGTCTTAGGGGAATTTCAACAAACACTTGTTGGGCACCTCAAACAATCAAGTTTTAGGTCAAGAATTCAAGAAAAGGTGGATTCAATCAACTCAAGAACAAGCACTACGCACACAAGAAACAATTCTAAGTAAGAAACAAACAAGAATTATCAAAAACAAAGAGACAAGAACAACTAAAACTAGGATGATGACAAACAAGATGGTCACTAGTGTGCAATAGAGAAATTGAGTTCAATGATCATGGAATTCAATATTAGGGTGATATAACAAGTCATAAAAACCCAAGGAATAAACATCAAGAATCAAAGTTCCCAAATATAGCAAAAAACACTCTCATGGAATATTTATCAAACACCTTGGCTGCAACTCGTCACTTAAAAGCAATCAAAATTTTCAACCATATTCAAGCCAAGTTTCACCACAAGTACAAGACAAACTTTTTCTCAAGGATTACAATAACATAAAGGAGCAATTTCCCAACAGAAAAATCAAGAAATAACAAAAATTTCAAGGTCTTTTTTGGAGCAAGTTTTAAGTTACGGGATTTTTCTGGTTTGTCTCTTTTCTTCACTTTGTAGGGCTCATTTCTTGTTTTCAAGCTTTGATGGGAATCAAGATTTTTCTTACTCTGATACCAAACTCTTTGATATGACTATTTTTTGTGTGGCTTTTTCTTGGTGTTGTGGTGTTTTGGTGGCTATGTGTTCAACTCAATCAAAAAGAACCAAAACAGGGACTTTTCTTGTGACAAAAGGAGAAAGTAATCTAACTATCTACACACCCTTCAAACCCTTGAAGAACAAAGCCTCAAAGACCCTCAAGATGAATAGAAAGTTCTACTAGATTCTCACCCTAACATCCTTGAAGCAACAAAGGCAAGCAAGAACATGTAGAATAGAGAAAATAGGCACCTAAATATTGAATTTCAAACAAACCTTAAAAGAACAAAGCAACTAAGACTCATTCAAAGAAAATAACATTAGATTATCCAAAAGATTTATAAACTCTTACAAAAGGAGGACTAACCCTTAAGCTTGGTCTTGAATAAGATGAACAAGGAGGCTAGGGCCTCTCAAGGTTCTCTCTCTATTTGAATTAAAACTTGAGTGAATTGTCTTGTCAAAGCAATAAAATGCTATTTATACTACCCTAACCCTAGCTAAGTAATCACTGAGGTTTAGTTACAGTTTTTGGTCAAAATAAGTCTTTACAAGTAATTAAAAGTGAAGAAAACTAGAGAAAAACATTAAAAAGTGGAACAGTCGACGCCTGCCCAGGGCCAAGCCGGCGCCGGTTTGGTTCTGTCTTTGACCGGTTCTTGTTTGCTGGAGTGTTGATTTTGGACAGAATGCAGCCAGCGCCGATTTGGCTACATGCAGCCGGCGCCAACTGTCCTCTGGACGCCACCCTTGTCAAATTTCAACCTCTTTTTCTGTCGGCTTAAATTCTTGTTGGGGTCCTTCGCGGATGGCCATCTACACGAACTCTTGGCTCACTTCCTCAACCCTCCAATCCTCCTTCATTCTCAAGCATTGTTTGATGATCAATTGAAAATCAACTTGAAGCTTCTTGGTCCTCGCTCTAGTCATCGGTCCTTATCCTCCATGATGAAGCGGAGTCTCATCAAAACGCTGGGGGTCCATTCTGGTCAAGCAGGGAAAACTGAGCAACTTTCAAGAAAAAAACAAAACAGACTTGGCACCAGGTCTAGCAAGTGGACCAGGCGACGGGTCCATTCTGTTCGACCAGTAAGAACAAAGCAAAACTCCAGCGGAAGAATAGATTGCACCTAGCACCAGGTGGGTCAACTAGACCAGGCGCTCGATCCACTCTGGAAGGCTAAAATGCTGTGCAAGAATTTAGGATTTTTCAAAGATTTCGATATTTTCTAATTCCTACTCCTCCAAGATTCCTCAAGTAATAAAATTTAGCATAAAAAAGGCCTATAAAACCAAGAAAAAACACAAGAGAAAGGATATAGAGAGTGGAGGTGGATCAAAGAGCATAAATTCAAAATCACTTATTGAAGGAGGAATTCACCCAATCAAGGAGGATTGTTCAAGAGAGTCTTCAAGGGTGAAAAAAGAGGCTTGTCTATGAGTACTTTCTTTTATCTTTGTTTTCTTTTCCTTAAATAATGATGTATTCAATGCTTTTATTGTAATTTAACATTATTTTAGGATTCATGATTTTCTATTAATTTAGTTATTTGTTCAATTCTATTATCATTTTTGGTATTTAATTACTTGTTATCATTAGTTATTGATGCGAGTTCTTCTAATTGAGTTAGACAAAATGATGTGAGGAGTTTCATTATATTGAATTCATAATTGTCAAATCTTAATAAACTTGAATGACAAAATTAGGATTTTAGGACTAAGTGATCAAAGATTAAGTTGATTTTGCCTTGACAAAGGGTCATTAGCTAATTTCACATTTTTAAGGAATTGAGATTCATGCATATTTTGGTTAAGATGGCTTGATTGACAAATCTGCTAATTGAATCAAAATATAATGATAAGCTTAATGCATGTTTTGGTTATGTTAGCTTGATTGACAAATCTGTTAATATTAATCAAAAGATAGTAATTCCATGGATTGACAAACGAAGTGGAATTTATCTAAGTAGATTCATAACTTGGAAAACAATTGAATTTTATTTTATATTCCTTCATGATACCAAGATGATAATTAGTTGAGAGAATTGCTAGTTGGTTTATTATCATGTTTTCTAGGATAATTGTCTAAATTGCATATTCCTACATCCTTCAGTTGTATATGTTTCTTTTTTTTCATTTTTTTCTTATTTTATTTGGGTCGGTTAAATAATGAATGAAAAGTGAGTAGTGCATACTTATTCCTTTAAGGATCGATACTCGTTAATTTCTTATACTGTGCTTGCAATGAGTATACTTACTCGTATGTGTATTTTGAGACTAATGTTTTAATTAAAACTTGACTAAGAGATGGATCTAAATTTGATTATTTTTATACACCCAAAATTTAAGCATTACAAGGGGTCTTTATAACAAGGTAATAAAGGATTTAACCAAAGAAATACCTCAATTAAAATTTAAACAGTTTACAATACAAATAAAACTTATACAGGGTCTTAAAACAAAGGATAATAAAACATTGTCTCGAAGTAAAACGACCAAAATGTCAAGTATAAGATCTCAAACTATAGCCCAACCTTGTCGATAGTGCTCTCGACCGGAAAGCGTGCACAAAGAACGTGAGAAATAAATTTCTTAGTAAGTCCTGTATGTGAGAGTGTACATTAGAAATAGTTTCGTGACACATAAGTTTTAAATACAAAAACTGCAATTGCAATTGAAACAAACAGTTTCAGACACAAGAATGGCATTTTCAATTTGCATATATTATAATTAACTTTTTTTCAAGGAAATCAACCACTCAAGAATAACGTAGGCTATAAAACCTTACGTCATAGCCCTGAGTCATGAAACCCTACATCATGACCCCTGCTAACTATACTGTAATACTTCTGCATCACAGTATGGCGGGTGATCGGCCCACCGGGTAGGGATACTTATTTGCCTCCCCACACCTGCTAACTTTGGTTGTCCATGCTGGAATATAAAGGTAGTCCTACTTGGGACTAGTTTACTAGCTCATACTGGCTTGACTCACTAACACTATCACCCTATAAAAAGCAAGTTCGTCTCCTGGAGATGGCTACCTACTGAAAAACTTTCTCACCATCTCTTAGGCTAGTATTTGTGGCCTACCATTATTGAGTATTTAATGATTTGTCACAAGGAAACACATTAGTATCAAGTAGTAACCAATAAGAAAGTATCAATCATGACTTGATAAACCTTTAGTAAATCCTTTGGTGCAAATGTTAAGTGAGGGCTTGAAATCATTTTTTTTTTTTTTAAGGAATAGAGCGTGAGTTGGAAAAGAGTGTGAAAACTAGTCTTGCTGAGCTTTTATCACATTAAACTCGGTTTCCATTCATACCATATTTGACAACTTGCAATTGGTGCATTTTGCAAACGGTTTTAATGTAAGAACTTACCTGATTTATTTGACTCACAAATATTAGATTCTTCCAAGGAACAGATCAATGGAACCTAGTCATGTCTAGAAAAAAAATACAAAAATCATGTCACAAACTGGCTACATGGTGCTTGGGTGATATTCTCAACCATGCCCAGATAAATAAGTGTATGCATTCAAGTTTAAAACATTTTGAGCATGCATTCACATTCAGGTTTATGTAAAGGAAAATCAGATGCAATTTTTTTTTTTTTTTTGAAAGAAAATTTGATGATATTATTTAGGGGAAAACCAAGCAATAAATAAAATCATATTTCTCATAAAAAATAATACTTTCATAAAGAAGGGTTATCACACGCGATACCCGTTTATTCAGCAAAACAATCGACCCCTACCAGTAACATGCTTCTTTGAAAAGAATAAATGAACAAAAGAATGCAAATCCCAAAAGAGAGAGGATGAGCAAATACTGCTAATCTTCTACACTCTACTTACCGCTAGGGTCAGTAGAGGCATCTGGATCGTCAGAGGCTGGTTCTACGAGCCACCCCACAGAGCTATCGGGTTTCCCCACATAATCCCTCGCAAAACCCGCACTCTCACTTAGCTGACCTAAGTCATCCTCATTGCCCTCCTTAGCTCTCATAGCTGCCTTATAAAACTCATCCAAAGCTATTCTAATCGCACTCTTAGGTGCAGGCCTCTCGTCCTCTGAGTCGAACAGGTCAAACTATCCCTCTCTCCTTAACTTAGCATCTACACCCAACCCATATCGAAGTCCGCTCCTCCTAGGTCTCTCTTCTAGCTTCCTTTTCCCCTTATCTTCCATTCCTACAGCGGGCTGCCTAATTTCCCTTACTGCCGGGGTATCTCCATCCCTCAACCTATAACCCTCATCACTGGACTCCTTGAGTTCATAACAAGTAAAAGTCCTATCAAACTCACCTATCTTTGGGGTCCGAGGAGCCTCCATCACATCCTTATCCTCCTTCTCCATCCCATCTATCTCTTCCTCACTTTCATCATCACCCTCATCCCCAAACTCAACTGCCTCCCCTTCACTCAGCTCAGCCATCTCCTTATTTTCCTCGCCCTCACTAACAAGCTCATCAATCTTACCCTCATCATCCCCATCGTACTCACCTACACCCCCATCAACCTCCATCTCTACCTCATCAACTAGGTCATCTAGCATACGCGGCTCATGCTCCATCTCGTCTTCACTCAAAAACCAACCTCCCTCAGACTCTGCCTCTGAATCAGACGAGGGTAGATCCGCTACAGGTAATGGGGTAGGTGGACCCCGCAACCAGCGGGTCAATCTCTGACAGCCGATGCAACTCTCTTGACCATCCTATAAACAAAACACAAGGATTAGAACTAGATCAAAATGCTTAAGGAATAAAAATCCAGAAAATCAACTGATTGCCTAAACCTAGGCTCTGATACCACTTGTAACACCCCACTACTTAGGCCCGACAGAGCCGGGGATGTCGCCCCGTCCAAAGGACAAGGGGTCGTTATAACTAGGTCACACAAAAGAAAATAAAAGTAATACTTTAAAATTGAACTTATTACAACCCAAAAATACATGAAAAAATCCAAAATAAATTGTTCGCTACCATCTCTCAAAACAACAATAAGAAAAATAACATAAAGTCTTCAAAGCATAGACAACAAATCTAGCTATTCATCTCCACAGTAGGATCGACCTGAAAACATGGCATAAAATGTGATGAGATAAAAATCTCAATAAGTCCGTGTGTGCTTTGGGCATTCAGTGAAACAGTTCGAGAATGCAAAATGTGAAAACTTTACAAGAGAAATATTGGCAAGCATTAAGCATTAGTAAAAAACAAGAGTGGTGTTTTCGGCTTTTCCAGCCATACATAATTTATAAGATCAATCACTCAAAAGAAAGGATTATGGGTTACCACACGTTAGGCCCCATAACCGGATGGTCAGTATGCCACACTTTGTGCATACTGCCGGTTAGAATGCCGACACTTTGTGCAGACTGACAAAAGGTAGGTGATCGGCCTACCGGGCAAGATACTCCTCCTTTTCTATACCCAAAAAAAAACCGGGCGTCCATTCCGACAAAACACAATCACTTGACTGAAATAAAAATTGCTAGCTCGGACCGGCATGACTAAGTAGTACTTTGTTAGTGTTGTGCCCTAGAGGCAATCACTTGTACCATGTATATTGCATATTAAATTAATAAGAGGCATTCTTTATCTTTCAATTTCATTGTTATATCTAAATATGTGTACAAACCGTTAGATAAAGTCCCTAGTACAACACAGTGTTAAGGAAATCATGATAGAGATCATGATGTGAGTTCCTACTACACTATGCAGTGTTTGTACTTAAATAATCCCTAGTCATAGTATTAATAAGATGGGACATTATTAATACGCCAAGACTGGCACATGTTATATCCCTTGACTGGATCAAGCGGTGGTTCTCATATCCGTGGGTATTGGGATACTCAGGATTAACGTGTGGATGCTTGTTTTGAAACAAGTTCATTAGATGACCTAGCTACGAGATAATCACTTGGCTAACTATTTAGTGCCAGTGATAGAATCTCATTATAGCAAGTGTGCAAGTATCCTTAGACTTGAGATCTCCAAGGAACTTTATTTATCGAGCATTGTACTTTGATTCTAATCTTTGGAGTCTTATCTAGGACCGCCTATGGGATGGATATTGGGTACAATGTAAAGTAAACGAAAGTAGTTGAGATGGTCAATAAAGGATTCACCACTCCTAATAGTAGGAGAGTATATCTCAAGGCCACTTGTAGAAATCATTACTCATGAAGTCCTCGGCCAAGGCGACTATGTGATGGAAATGGTTCCAATTGATACACATATCGAGTAATGGATTTCTTGAACAAATACTAAAATATTTGGGCCAGAATTAATAATATTCTAGAGGGAGTTGGTACTAATTCCATGCTCTAGACCGAATGAGATATTGTATGTTGAAAGGAGTTTATTGCACTGATAATTTGTTATTGAAAGGTTCATGTCAAGCCACTTAACTTTCTGGACTTTTGGGTGGTCAAGAGTCATTGCTAGATGTCGCTCTTAATATGCTAAATATGAATTTATTAATTAGAGAATTAATAAATTTAATCCTTTGTTTTATTAAGGATTATTAATTCTAATATTGTTAGAATTAATTCATATTATGCTACCAATAAGACCAGAAAACCTAATAGGTCACACACAATAAAGGTTTGAATGCTCAAATATATTATTTGATAATATTGTGGGGTTAATTAAGATAAGGGAATATATTTATAGGTGAATTATAAGTTTGTTATAATTCATGGGACCGAATTGTAATTAAGTAAACTTCAAAGACCAATTTGTTGACAATTGGACGTTGAAGGACTAAGTTACAATTTTTGGTAATTATAAATCTTTAAATATAAGGAAACGGTTTCCTTAGGGTTTGAGACAGACTATTCACACAATAACCAAGAAACCGTTTCTCTGCCTCTCTCTTGATCAAACCCTAGTCGTCTCTCTTCTTGATCAAAATCCTAGCCTCCCGAATTCTACTGGCATAGAATTGTGAGATTGTGAGCATTCAACCTTGTGTGGATTATCATTAGAGGGAGTTCTTTCTTGGACTTCAGTTGAGCTGCAGTGAACGATTTTGGATAATCTGGATCGCGCCTACGTTCTTGTTTCTGAAATTTTTGAATTCTGGCTTCACGAGGTAATATACGCAATCTTCTCCTTTTCCCCGTTTCTATTGCAAACCCGTGATCCATGGCTTGGATTTCTTGTTATTTTCCGCTGCGCTTAATCTGATTATGCATGATAGAAATCCTACGGTGGTATCAGAGCCAATGGGTTTGTGTTTTAATGGGATGTTTTATTGCTTTGAATTGTTCAAGCATGTAAATTGCATGATTACAGCATGTTAATTGTATGATCATGTCTACTAGTTTGTATGTAATCGTCTAGGTTTTGTTTTGAATAATCTGGGTTGCAGAAATTGTTTCTGCGTTGTGGGTTTTATGCTTTTGAAAATATTGCAGAATGGTTCTGCGTCTGTGTTCAGGTTTTGGCTTCAGTTGATGTTCATCCTGTAATTAAGCCTTTCGTTTAACAATTTGGATTGTTAAATTGATTGTGAGAATGATCACAATGGTTTGTTAATAAAGATTAACAAAGGTCAACGTCAAAAACTAGTTTTGATTGATCTTGGAACGGCCCCGAACTGAACAAAAAATTTTTCCAGAAAATCCAAGCCGCACACGGTGGTTACTGTTCGGTTTTTTTTTTTTTTTAAAGGTTCTGGAATAGAATTTTGAAAGGGAAAATCTCATTTGATGAGAGGTGGTAAAAAAAGGTTCTGACCGACCAGCGGGACCGCCGTTATCGTTGTGTGACGGGACCCAGAAGCATTTTCTCAAAATTAGTTTTGAGATAATCAATTTTATTTTTCAAACTAGTGATTTTGAAAATTTAAAATTAATGTATTTTTCTTAAATGTTGATTTTAGAATTTGTTTTATTTTCCCAAAATACTGATTTTGGAATAATAAAAGTATATGTTTATTTTGTTTAAGCATAGTTAATGGCATGGTGGATGGTTATGGACTAAAACAACTTATATCTGTTCATGCATTTTTTTACCGCTTTGTTTTAATGAAATAGGGCCTGCGTGTCCTGCCTTCTCTCAAATTCTGATGTAATTCTCTTCTCATCTAACTCCCCTCGAATGTAACTCGAGGTTTCTCCTTTTAGGAAATTATGTAATTAGATTATATAGGTTAGATTCAGGTAGAATTTTATTTTCAAGATTTTGAAGATGGCGTTCAAAATAAGGCGAGATGGTAAAACCTCTACCTGTATCATGCATGAACACATAGGGTTGACCATATTAATTTCCTTGGTGGCTCGAGGAAATTAATTTAGAAAGTCCATAACCATGCCACGTAATTGTTTATTACCATGTTTATCAATTTATGCTGCTTATTGATAAATTGTATGCATGCCTAACAATGAGACCACTAAAAGGAATAAATCCCTCAAATAATATTAAATCTAATACCGTCCATTAATATAGAGAGAACGAGAGCTCTTTTTCGAGACCAGGTTGTTGGGCAAACCCAAGCCTACTTGACATTGAGTATGTTCAAGCTAAAGAATTTAAATTCATGTTAATGGGTTGGATTTAACTAATTTCTTTATCCCAGTTGGACTAACCCAAGCATAAAGAAAATTAGAGGCAAAGTTGGGCTAGTATTTAATACTTTAATGATTAAAAGATGTTAATCATGATGGAAAACGCAGAACAGGGGAGCCATGGACGGGAAAAAAAACAGAGAAAAAAAAAATTAAATGCGAGCCATAAAGGCTATGCGGAAGCGTGAAGATCATACCTTTGCGTTCCTTAACCCTCCTAGGTTGCGTAGGAACAGAATGAAAGGCTGGAATCGCCTCGATTTGCACACTTGAAGGAGCTTCCGGTTGAATACCCGCTAGCCTTCGACTTCGCCTTGTTTGCATTAACGCTTAGCTCTCCAGCTCTCGGGATATTCCTCAGCCTAACCTCTAGTTGGTGAACACAGTGGGAAAGAGAAACAGTCTCAATTCTCCTTGGTTCACTCGCTATTAGTTAGCAAAGAACAAGGAGAAAAACAAAGAGGAGGTGAGAGACCTTGAGAGAGAGACTCACGTGAAGCTTGTGGCTTGGGAAAGAAAAATATTAGGGTTTTTTTCTTTTCAAAGAGTTGTTTATATTTAGCCTAAACTAGGTCTCTCAATCTCTGATAAACATCTCCCCGAGATTTCAAAATACCCGGATGTTATCCTGAGAAACAGTTTGGCCTAACCTTAAACACCTCTTAACCGTATCTGGAAAAAACCCTAAGGTCCAAGCTATTGGGCCAGATAAATATTTATTATTTTTCTTGGACCCACAAGGCCTAAAATAATAAATATTAATTATTTATTTTCTGGGCTTACATAAGTAACCCAATAAATAATTAATGAGCCCAAATGAACCATAATAATTAATCTTTAATTATTTATTTCTTGGGCCTACATAAATAACCCAATAAATAATTAAACATTAATTATTTCCCCTAGTTTAAGCCCAGGTTAATTTCTTAATTATTCATACTGGACCAAGGCCCTGAATAATTAATTAACCAAATAAACTAGATAAATAATTTCTCTCAACTCCTATTTTATTTATTTATTTATTTATTTTATTCTAGTCCAATAATAAATTAGACTTCCTGAATAAAATAAAATAAAACAAAATAAAATAAAATCCTCTTCAACTGAGACCAATTCCTCAACCCAAAAATAGTTAGGACTTACGGGCTATCCCGAGGACCAAAAAGACATATCGCCTTGGCTGCTAAAATGACCAAAACACCCCTGCTATATAAATAGCTGTATTTTGCATTTTAAATATTTTCTAATATCACCATAAGGAAATATTGACCCCAAGGACAATGCTGCGTTAGCAAAGTCTCCGACCTACAGGTGAAATGACTAAAATACCCCTCTACACATCGCCGTACATTTAGAGAGGAAGAAGTGTACTAACACCCTTCTAAATGACATCTACCATCCTTAGGCTTCTAGTCCAATGATCCATGACTTCCTAGAGTGTTTCCGCTTTCCAAGGGAGCTACCCTAAAGCAAACATCCAAGTCATGTT
This sequence comes from Voacanga thouarsii, assembly GCA_026120185.1. Lineage (NCBI taxonomy): Eukaryota > Viridiplantae > Streptophyta > Magnoliopsida > Gentianales > Apocynaceae > Voacanga > Voacanga thouarsii. Next base: position 1,899,640 of record JANUWF010002331.1, read on the forward strand.
TCCCAGGGCCCTGGATAATTTAGACCATTTGGATAACCACAAGGGGCGATATAGTGCAGAAACTATCTTGTATAAGTCTGTCTTAACTAACTAGTCACACATATCCAACATGCAAGTATATTGGCCCTATGATAGAACCTCAACTACAGCAAATCAAAGTATATGCTTCCAGCTTCGCTAGACCACCAACTCATACTCAAGTCGTAGAGTACTAGTCCACGTTGTAGCGGTAGTAGTCTAGGTTTCTACCATATAGTACTTTGAGAAACCACTACTACAGGTCCTGTTCTACGTATTCGAAATACGCTTATGTCATGAAGTGAGTGGACTACCCACTGGCTAAAGGTAAGCCATTCCCCATTTGGAATTCATAACATAATAACCTAAACATGATGAGGTTCCCAGTCTCATCAATAGGTTAAGAACAAATGTTTATGTGTTAAATAACCCGTGATCCATACCTTACTGTGAAAGACCACCATTCACATGGATCACTTATTTAAACACAATGGGTCTGTTCCAAACGAAAATCGTGCACAAACAAAAAGTAAATTCACAAACAATTTCTGAAAATAAATTCTTTTATTAAATAATTTGATTTTACATCAGAAACCTAGTCTAAGAGGGCATACAATCCAACAAATCACCCAATGATTCAGTAGTTACTTTTTGATGTAATTGGTATTGGATACCTACCACTGAACTTAAGAGTGACTTGTTGGGCTAACCCAAGGTTATTCTTAAGGAATTTGGATACTGATCCACTAAGAAAGTTTCCAACGGGCTTTCCCGAGTCAATAGTGAGGGCTATTAGTTTGAGTAAAATAGTGGAATAATTATGCGCTTAATTAAAGACCTAATTAATTGCATTGCATTTGCATATACATGTTCTAATAATTCTATCTTTACATCTAGGTCATTTACATCATGTCGACAAACCTAAACTTGCGTAGCATCTTGGAAACAAACAAGCTCACTGAATCAAACTATTTGGATTGGTATAGAAACATGAGAATCATTCTCAAGTCAGAAAAGTTGCTCTACGTGCTAGAAGCTCCTATTCCGCCACCTCCAGCTCAAGATGCTCTTGCTGAAGAGCATGCTGTCCACAAGAAACACAAAGAAGATAGCGACACAGCATCTTGTATCATGCTGGCGTCAATGTCTCCTGAGCTGCAAAAACAGCATGAGCATATGGATGCTCAATCAATGATTCTCCATCTTAGAGAGCTGTTTGATAAACAAGCTAGAACAGAGAGATATGAGATCTCTAAACAACTGTTCCGTGCTAAGATGGTTGAGGGTGCTTCAGTGGCCACTCATGGGCTGCAGATGTTGGGTTACATTGAAAAACTTGGGTCTCTTGGGTTCGTAATGGATCGTGACTTAAGTATTGACTTAATTCTACAATCATTACCAAGTAGTTTTTCACAGTTTGTGATCAACTACCACATGAATAATGTTGAGACCACAATACCTGAGCTAATCAATCTGCTTAAGACTGCTGAGTCCTCTATGAAAAAGGATGATAAGGCAATCTTGTTAGTAGGTTCTTCATCTTCTAAGAAAAAGGTTTCTAAGAAGAAGAAGAAGAAGAACACTCCTACTAAGCCCAAAAGAGGTGTCAAGAAGAAGGAGGCTGCCCCTAAAAGCCCATGTCATCATTGTGGCAAAATGGGCCATTGGAGGCATAACTACAAGGCCTACTTGGAGACTGTGAAGGAAATGAAGGAGAATGAGAAGCTTGCAAGCACTTCTACTTCTAATCCTGCTATGTTTATGATTGAGATTAATACTGCCTTTAATAATGAGATATGGGTATTGGATACTGGTTGTGGATCTCATTTATGCAATAATTTGTAGGGACTAAAGGACAGTAGAAGGTTAGAGAAAGGTGACGTAGACCTACGAGCTGCAAATGGAGCAAAAGTTGCTGCTCTAGCAGTGGGGACTTATCATCTCAATCTACCTTCTGGATTAGTTTTAGAACTACAAAAATGTTATTTTGTACCAGTTTCGTTGAAAAATATTATCTCAGTTGCTTGTTTAGACTTATTCGAATTTCATTTAAGTTTTAAGAATAAATGTTGTTCTTTCTCATTAAATGATATTCATTATGGTTCTGCAACTTTGATCAATGGTTTATATGTTCTAGACATGTATAATCCAATTCTCAATATAACTAAAAAGAAATATAAAAAGGATAACTTAATATCATCTTATTTACGACATTGTCGTTTAGGCCATGTAAATGAAAAACGTGTGTCTAAGTTATACAAATTAAGTGACTTAGGGTCATTTGATTACGAATCATATGACACATGCGAATCTTGTTTACTTGGAAAAATGGCTAAAACTTCTTTTTCAAGAAAAGGAGAAAGGGCAAAAGAGTTATTAGAATTCGTACATTTAGATGTATGTGGCCCAATGTCAATACAGGCAAGAGGAGGTTATCAATACTTCATTACCTTTATTGATGATTATTCTCGATATGGGTATTTGTATTTGATAAAATACAAATCTGAAGCCTTTGACCGTTTCAAAGACTTCAAGAATGAAGTAGAGAAACAACTTGGCAAAAGTATTAAAACTCTTAGATCCGATCGAGGAGGTGAATACTTAAGTCAAGAGTTTCTAAGTTATCTAAGAGATAATGGAATATTATCTCAATGGACTCCACCATATACACCTCAACATAACGGTGTATCTGAGAGAAGGAATCGAACCCTTCTAGACATGGTAAGGACCATGATGGCTTTTGCAGACCTACCAAAATCGTTTTGGGGGTACGCACTGGAGACTGCTGTTTACATTTTAAACAGAGTTCCATCAAAAACGGTTGATACCACTCCTTATGAGTTATTCTTTGGTAAGAGACTAAAGTTATCTCATTTAAGGATTTGGGGTTGCCCTGTTTTTGTTAAAAAGGTAATGTCAGACAAACTTGAAAGTAAGTTTGACAAATGTTTGTTTGTTGGATATCCAAAAGAATCGTTTGGATATTACTTCTATCTTCCTTTTGAAAATAAAGTTTTTATATCAAAACATGTTGTCTTCTTAGAGAAGGAGCACATGTTCAAAGAAGATAGTGAGAGCAAGCTTGAACTTAGTGAAGTTCAAGAAGAGCAAACAAATATTGATCAACCTTCTGAACCTGTATCTATTCAAATAGATGAACCTTCTAACACACAAGAGCTTCGTAGGTCAAGTAGGATACGAGTGGCACCTGAGAGATATGGATTTCTCATAAGTGACCATAATGACGTATTGCTCATAGATGACGATGAGCCTACTACTTATAAGAATGTTCTGAATAGTTCAGAATCTGACAAATGGCTCGAAGCTATGAGGTCAGAGATGGATTCCATGTATGACAACCAAGTATGGACTTTGGTTGATCCACCTGAAGGAATCAAGCCTATAGGGTGTAAATGGGTTTTCAAAAAGAAAACTGACATGGATGGTAATGTGGTTACCTATAAGGCTCGCTTAGTAGCAAAAGGTTATCGTCAATGACAAGGTATTGACTATGACGAAACTTTTTCACCAGTTGCGATGTTGAAATCCATAAGAATACTCCTAGCCATTGCCGCTCATTACGATTATGAGGTCTGGCAAATGGATGTGGAAACAGCTTTCCTTAATGGAAACCTAATTGAGGAAGTGTATATGACACAGCCTGAAGGTTTCATATCCGAAGATGGCACAAAGGTGTGCAAGTTGCAAAGGTCCATTTATAAACTTAAGCAAACATCTAGGAGTTGGAATATCCGTTTTGATGAGACAATTAAAGAATTTGGTTTCATTCAAAACATGGATGAACCTTGTGTGTAGAAGAAGGCTAGTGGGAGTAAAGTTGTTTTCCTATTGCTTTATGTAGATGACATATTGCTTACAGGAAATGATGTTTCCACTCTTCAATCAGTGAAGATTTGGTTGTCCAAGATGTTCTCCATGAAAGACCTTGGAGAAGCAACCTATATTCTGGGAATAAAGATCCATAGAGATAGATCTAGAAGGTTGCTAGGGCTTTCACAGTCTACATACATAGACAAAGTGCTGAAAAGGTTCAGCATAGATCAATCCAAAAGAGTATTCTTACCTATGACACATGGTGTAAGCCTTTCAAAGTCAATGTCTCCAAAGACACAAGTTGAAAGGGATCACATGAGTAGAATTCCATATGCTTCGGCAATTGGGTCTATCATGTATGCTATGATATGTACTAGGCCCGATGTATCGTGTGCTCTTAGTTTGACGAGCAGATACCAATCTGATCCTAGAGAGTGTTACTGGGTGGCTGTAAAGAATATCCTTAAGTACTTACGAAGGACTAAATATGCATTCTTGATATATGGAGATGGTGATTTACAAGTAAGAGGGTATACTGATGCCAGCTTTCAGTCCGATAAGGACGACTTCAAATCACAATCTGGCTACGTATTTACATTAGGTGGTGGGGCAGTTAGTTGGAAGAGCTCCAAACAAGAGACTACTGCCGATTCGACTACTGAAGCAAAGTACATAGCAGCTTCTGAAGCAGCTAAAGAAGCAGTATGGATCAAGAAGTTCATCGCTGAACTTGGAGTGGTGCCCAGCATTGTTGATTCGATACCTTTATATTGTGACAACAATAGAGCCATTGCACAGGCAAAGGAACCACGATCTCATCAACGATCCAAGCATGTACTTAGACGCTATCATCTGATTAGAGAAATCATAGATATAGGAGATGTAAAGATAGAGAGAATTCCCACGGATCAGAACATAGTTGATCCACTCACTAAAGTACATTCCCAGAAGAAACATGATAAATATGTTGAGTCATTTAGTATTCGATACATGAATGATTGGCTCTAGTGCATGTGGCAGTTTGTTAGTGTTGTGCCCTAGAGGTAATCACTTGTACCATGTATATTGCATATTAAATTAATAAGAGGCATTCTTTATCATTTAGTTTGATTTTTATATCTAAATATGTGTACAAACCGTTAGATAAAGTCCCTAGTACAACACAGAGTTAAGGAAATCATGATAGAGATCATGATGTGAGATTACTACTACACTATGCAGTGTTTGTACTTAAATAATCCCTAGTCATAGTAGTAATAAGATGGGACATTATTAATACGCCAAGGTTGGCACATGTTATATCTCTTGACTGGATCAAGCGGTGGTTCTCATATCCGTGGGTATTGGGATACTCAGGATTAACGTGTGGATGCTTGTTTTGAAACAAGTTCATTGGATAACCTAGCTACGAGATAATCACTTGGATAACTATTTAGTGCCAGTGATAGAATCTCATTATAGTAAGTGTGCAAGTATCCTTAGACTTGAGATCTCCAAGGTACTTTGTTTATCGAGCGTTGTACTTTGATTCTAATCTTTGGAGTCTTATCTAGGACCGCCTATGGGATGGATATTGGCTACAACGTAAAGTAAACGAAAGTAGTTGAGAGGGTCAATAAAGGATTCACCACTCCTAATAGTAGGAGAGTATATCTCAAGGCCACTTGTAGAAATCATTACTCATGAAGTCCTTGGCCAAGGCGACTATGTGATGGAAATGGTTCCAATTGATACACATATCGAGTAATGGATTTCTTGAACAAGTACTAAAATATTCGGGCTAGAATTAATAATATTCTGGAGGGAGTTGGCACTAATTCCATGCTCTAGACCGAATGAGATATTGTATGTTGAAAGGAGTTTATTGCACTGATAATTTGCTATTGAAAGGTTCATGTCAAGCCACTTGACTTTCTGGACTTTTGGGTGGTCAAGAGTCATTTCTAGATGTCGCTCTTAATATGCTAAATATGAATTTATTAATTAGAGAATTAATAAATTTAATCCTTTATTTTATTAAGGATTATTAATTCTAATATTGTTAGAATTAATTCATATTATGCTACCAATAAGACCAGAAAACCTAATGGGTCACACACAATAAAGGTTTGAATGCTCAAATATATTATTTGATAATATTGTGGGGTTAATTAAGAGAAGGAAATATATTTATAGGTGAATTATAAGTTTGTTATAATTCATGGGACCGAATTGTAATTAAGTAAACTTCAAGGACCAATTTGTTGACAATTAGACGTTGAAGGACTAAGTTGCAATTTATGGTAATTATAAATCTATAAATATAAGGAAACGGTTTCCTTAGGGTTTGAGACAGACTATTCACGCAATAACAGAGAAACCGTTTCTCTGCCTCTCTCTTGATCAAACCCTAGCTGTCTCTCTTCTTGATTAAAACCCTAGCCTCCCGAATTCTACTAGTATAGAATTGTGAGATTGTGAGCATTCAACCTTGTGTGGATTATCATTAGAGGGAGTTCTTTCTTGGACTTCAGTTGAGCTGCAGTGAACGGTTTTGGATAATCTGGATCGCGCCTGCGTTCTTGTTTATGAAATTTTTGAATTCCGGCTTCACGAGGTAATAGACGCAATCTTCTCATTTTCCCTGTTTCTATTGCAAACCCGTGATCCATGGCTTGGATTTCTTGTTGTTTTCTGCTGCGCTTAATCTGATTATGCATGATAGAAATCCTACATACTAGCGTTTCTCTAAGTTGAGTTTTATCTTCTGGAGGTGGCCTCCTGCCAAAAGACTCACTCTTGCTCTTCAAAACTAGTACTACTAGCCTACCATTATTGAGTACTCAATGATAATTGTCCCAGTTGGGATAAAACTGGTAAAACATAGCTTTACTTGAAAATGGCAATTAAGGGTTTCTGAAGTCCATGCCAAAATCAGTTTTAGAAATAGTTCAGTGTTTGAGGAAAACTGCTTTGAAAATTTTCAAATAATTGGTTTGACCGAATCAAGAAAATAAACAGTCCTTAATTGCCTTTACCAAATCAGTATTCACATACTTCATGTTTAGCTTGCCATGGTAACCTTTTACAACAAACAAGTTTTATGCAGGAGCTTACCTGATCCTTTGCTTGCTCCAATTCAAAAGTCTTCCAAGGCTGACCTAACCCTGCCTGGGGTAAACACAACACATAAGGTTACATTCGGGCTATACCTGCCTTACATAAATAATTTCTTAGCTCAACTAGTTACAACCATGACTAGCCATGACCCTAATGTCCTAAGCTTTAAGGCTAGGTGATAAAGAATTTTATAAAATAAGTTTTAGTTGATAAGTTAAAAGAACTTGAGGTTCTAAAATAATTGCTAATAAATTATAGACCCAATTAATAATTCTTGAGTGTTATTTTTAATAAATAAACTAATGTTTGAATATCAAGTCCTAAATAGTACTAATAAATGGTGATTTAAAAATAGCTTTATTATAAATAAATATTTAATTACAAATAACCTTTAATTAATTTTTAAATAGATAACAAATAATTGGTAATAAATAAAATTAATAATGAATGAATTATTTTAAATTTTAATTAATAAATAACAAATAGATTCTAATAATATTTTATTTATTGTAAGGGATTTATTACTATATATATTATTTTTAATAAAAGATCTCATTTATTTGATAAAGAAAATATGAATATTTTAATTAATAAACCACTCCAAATCTCCCTAGAGTTTCGAATTTTATAGGGAAAATATAGCAGCATTCTATTCAAGGTAATAAAATTTGTTAATAAAAATAATTTAGCCTTAACAAGAAAATACTTTTTCACCATGATTTTCCTATTGCTAGAAAGGATTCATGAACATACACTTAAACTATCTCATACCATCACATGGCCAAAATCCTACTAAGCATAATCATCAATCATGGTTTCCATGGAAAAATAAGAACATAAAAACCTAATCACCTTTGGTGCCATGGTCTCTAACATGCTTCAAACATCCATAAAATTTCATTAAGCACGAAGAACATACGTTAATTCGAAAGGAAAACACATACATCGTAGTCATATAAAACAATCATCATGTCCTAACTCCATCCCCTTAATCCACATGCATATACTCAATCCCTTATCCATATTTCATTCTTCCTATTAATATCTAAGAGACATGAATACTGAATTAAAAGAAGGATTAAAGGAAAATACTTGATTTGATGAACACTTCGATGAAGAATTAAGAAGGTCCACGCGATTGAGAGGCTTAAATGATCCAACGGGAAAACGGCCATGGTTGATGGTTGATCAACCATTTCAGTTGGAAGAGAGAGAGAGAGAGAGAGAGAGAGAGAGAGAGAGCATTAGAACAGTACAATCGAATGGAAGAAGATGATCAAGAAGGTTGTTCTTGACTGACTTTGTTGATGTTCTTGAAACCTTCAAAAGCTAATTTTGATCCGTTCGAAAATTCTTGTTTGTGAGGTTTTGTGTTATAAATACCAAAAATGAAGTTTAGAGATTAAATGGAAGTGATTTGGAGTATTTGAGAGTGATTGGAGGTGTTTAGAGTAGGGTTAGGCTTGAAGAAGGTTAGTGTGTGTTCTTGGTGTTCTATGTGAAAATGGAGAGAATTGGGAAGAAGTGCTGCATGAATTTTGGTAGAGGGCTGGCCGAATGGTATGGAGTGAATGAGGGTTTCGGTTTTCAGCAATAAGGAGAGAGAATGATCAGATTTTTTTTGAAATTTAAATGGAGGAAATGGTGGAGATGTTTAAGGTAAGAGGTTAGCTATGGTGTTTGATCAAGAGAGGTTTCTATGGTCTTCAATGATGCCGGTTGAACATGGTGGTTTTGCTGAATTGATTGAAGGTTAATGTTGCTCCAAGGCTGGCCGGAAATTCAGTCTTAAATGGCGGAGGAAGTTCTAGTTTATTTGCCTAATACAAGAGTGATTTTATTGGAGTAAAATACTGAAATTATTTGAAGTTCAAAAAGAGTTTGAATGGAGTGATCTTAGGAGTGTTTTGAGGTGTGGTTATGGAGTCCATGAGTCCAAGGTAAGTGTGGGGTTAATGGTGTTCAGTCGATGGCTGATCAAGGACCAATGTTGCAGAAGTTGAAGGGTGGTTTTCGGCCTAGGCTTGAAGGAAGCAAAGCTGGAAAAATTCTGATTTCAAGCTGTCCAAGGTTTCGAAGGTTTGTGCAGAATTTCTGCACTCCTTCAACCCGATTTGCAGCTGATTCTTGAGGGGGTTTGAAGGTCTTTCAAAGGTGGTTTTCCAGCCTTCTTTCTTGAGAAATACAGAGGAGTTTTGCTGGCTTGAAGATGGACTAAAACAGCTTCATTTCCTTGGTTGAAAGTTGCGAAATGTCCAGAATTTTTTTCTGGTTTTACACAGTTTGTGCAGTCCGAAAATTACACAGATATTCCAGCCTTCAAGCCACATAAAATGACCACTTTTCTGGTAGAAAATGAGTGGGTTTACTAGATGAATTTTCAAAGAAACGGTCTGCAAATATTCTGGAAAATTTCTAGATTTTCTTTTACTAGAAGATGAACAACATGAAGGTGAGTTTGAAGGTGCTATCATGGTGATTAATTTTCTCTTGAAAACCCTTCCTATTTCTCCTCCTACTTTCGGCCAACTTCCCAACCTCCAAAGCTGATTTTCAAAATTCAAGGTGGAGGAGTTATCACAGATTTTTTTTGGAATTTAAAAGAAAGGATTTAATGGTTTTGAATTATAAAGATGTTAGGACAAGCTAGTGGTAATAAAAAGGACAAGAATTCCTCTAGAATTCTTTTTAGGACATGAGGATAAGATTAGGACATTATCTTCATGTCTCCCCTAAGACAACATTCCTATTTCCATGAAATGTAAGAAAACAAAAATTCAAACTTAGTTAAGATAATCATGACAAAAGCTTAAATGATGGGATTTAAACTCATGACCTTTGAAATTAATTCACCAAGCTCTAACCACTAAACCACAATAACTCTTGTTGTTAATTTCTCACCCACATTTTCTTCCTATTTAATCCTCAAGCTTTCTTCCTATTTTGACCTCAAGCAAAAATTACCATTTTACCCTTCCTACTCGATAAACATAACTAAGCATTTTAACCTATAATCCACAACTCTAAAGCACATAGAATCATTTAAAACATATATACTCATGCAAAATAATATGATATGCATCCGGACCCCCCTTACTCTAGGGTTGGCTTTAGGTGGGGTTTCACACAAACACCTATATAACCCTTATATTGCCAAAATATCAAAAAATAGATCAACTTCTAACATCGTGTCATCACACAATACATACCAACTATCAACTCCATTTCAAACAACGTAGGCTAGACAAGAAATATTGCGTACTTGCAATTTCATGTGTACTAAGACAATTACTAAATAAATCATAAGCTCACATACAGGTTAGCAAACAAATGACTAAGTAATTATATAGTTATATAAATAAATAATTAGTTAATAAAATAAAGATTGCTCGTGAAAATAAATAAACAATCAAATAAATAAGCTAGTTAATATGTAAAAATATTAATTAACTAAAGAACTAAAGTAAATAGAAAATTATGTAATTACTTTCTTATCTAATTAAAATACATTTTCTTTATAACTATACAAAAATAAATAACTAAGGAAATATCAATTAATGGATAGGTAATTTGACGAGCAATAAATAATAATAATAATAATAATAATAATAACAACAACAACAACAACAACAACAACAACAACAACAACAACAACAACAACAACAACAATGATGATGATGATGATGATGATAAGGACAATAATAATAGTAGGAATATTGTTAATCACATTGTTGGTAACATTTTATTAATTATAATAGTATTAATAATATTAATATTAATAAGAGTGATAATAAAATAATGGCAATATATATTAATGACATTAAATCCGCTATTACATCCTAATGTTGACACACACAAATTTTACACATAAGGAAAGCATATAAATTGATAATAGGAAGTTTCCTTAAAATTTCTTAAGTTGGACACAATTTCCAGCTTGAATAATAATTTTTTCTAGCATAATAATTATGAAAACACTTTGGATTAATCTCAAACTTTGCAGAGACATATCTAAATACATATAGAATAGAAAATAAGGGGCCTTGCACGAAAATCAAACCTTATTTACCCTCAGAAAATTATTTTTCGCTACTACAATATTCTTCCCAGAACAAACTAGTCTAAAAGAAAACTTTGTAACTTTTAATCCCTAAGTCATAAAATTTTAAAATTTTACAGATAACTTCTAAAAAAAATAAAGCTATGTTTTCTCAGTTTTGACCTTCTTCAAATTCAGACTTTATCATACATAAGTTTAGTTACAAACCAGCTAGTCAGCAAAAACGGGGTACTCTACCCCTTTAGTTTTTCTTTCAAAAATTATTGGGTTTTATCCCAAGGTTTTCTTGCATGATTTATAGAATAAATAACATTTTAAACATGTATAGTAAACAATATCCAAAGGCCCTACAATAATAAATTACTTTGCAATTTTATTTTGAATTAAATCAAACAACTATCACCGATTTACAAAAATTCCAGCATGATTTGTTCTAGGCTTCAAGAAATCAATTTCTTCATTTTATTACTTCAATAAAAACACATCCCTAGGGTACTCTAGATGAGGTAACACAACCCTTAGCATACACATATCAAGATCTTTCAAGAACACATCAAGAAGTCATCTTTTCTTAGGAAAAAATCCAGCTTTTTATGAAAACAACAACTTAAAAGAAAAAAGGTATTTTCTTTTTGTATAAATCCATTGAAAGAATGTTTCATTTTTAAGATTCAAACAAGTATGACTCTCAAACATAATTATTTAATCATGTTTTGCCTAGAAAAATTACTTTAACAATTTATAATGCAAGAACTCTAATTTTTCCAAAATAGTCGGCACTATGGTTTGAAGGAAAAGAAAGACTTTTGTTATTACCTCTTGCTTCGGCATCTTTGATCACTCTTAGGGAAGAAATAATGTGTTTTTCAGCCATTTATTTCACCTGAATCTTCAAGCTTTCAATCCAAGAATGATGCTTCAATGGTGTAGCAAAAGCAGAATTAGCATAACCAAAACAATTAACTCTTAAGTGCAATGGGAGGGCAATTTTGTGTGAGTGGTGAGAAAGGGAGAGGGAGACTACTACTAAGGTAGAAAATGGCTCAAAAGTCTGATTGTGTAGGTTATATTTTGATGAATTGTGATAGGTTTAGGAAAGAGAAAAAGAATTAAGGAAAACCCTATTTTTCTCTAGGTTTTATCTAATTAAAAATCTTCCTATAATTAATTTATCATAATCCTAGTGGTTTTGGAGAACTAGATGGTGGCACAAGGAAAGGAAATAGGAAAGAGAATATTCTTTAATTTTTCCTAAGCATTAAAGGATTGGAAAAAATATAAAATCCCTTTAAAGATAATTTCTAAATTACACAAGAATTGGGTTTTCCCTCTTTCCTTTCTCCTAGGTGGCGCTACTAGGCTTCTAGAAGCCTAGTAATTCCCTCTAAATATTATCCTAGCTATGTTAAATATTTAAATTAACTAAATTCAATTTCTTTTCAAATAAAATAAAATATGAGGAAAATCTTACTAGTCTAATATTAGAATACTTCCTAAAATTAATATATAAGCAAATAAATGAAATAATCATATAGTGAGTATTTAATAGATACAAATAGAAAATTCTCAAATATAATAATAAAATAAATAACTAATTATTTATCAACTAATAAATTGCTACCGAAATTATTTTAATTAACCACTACTCAATAATTAAGTGCATAATTTAGTGTTAGCTATATATATATATATATATATAGACACACACACACATACACACACACACACACATATATGTATATACATATCTATATATATGTATGTATGTATGTATGTATGTATGTATGTATGTATGTATGTATGTATGTATGTATGTATGTATGTATGTATGTATGTATGTATGTATGTATGTATGTATGTATGTATGTATGTATGTATGTATGTATGTATGTATGTATGTATGTATGTATGTATGTATGTATGTATGCTAGAATATTCTATCCATCATTATTTTAAGTAGCTATATCTCATACATCGCCAAAGCACAAAAATTCTTCCACAATCATACTAAAACAAGCTCATTCATGCCATGCCAAATATCTTTATATGCAGAAATGCTCATGCTATATGGTCCATATATTTCCCCTATTTTAGGGGCATTTTGGGTGGGGTGTCACATTCTCTGCCTTTTAAGAGAATTTTGCCCCTAAAATTCCTACTATATCATACCTCAAAATATTTTTGGATATTTCCACCTTACCCATTCCTCTATTTCCCAAGTAGCACGTTGTGTGTAATATGCCGCATTTTACCTTTAATTGGCTACTACTTGTAATAGGATGAGAATTTATATCAATGGCCAGAACAAAAGATGATTGGTGTAATAAAATGAATATTTTGGTATAATAATATTTTGTTAGGACTTGGATGAAATTATTGAATTTGTTCTACCTGTTCCTAAATCTTTGAAAAGCTGCTATTGTTAATAAAATATGAATTTTAGGTTACGTTGAGAAGAAAAATTGATCAGTGTGATGAGACGCATATTTTGGTATGAATTATGTTATTCGAGTTATCGGGGGCATTTTGGTCATTTTAATCGCACCCGCGGCTTTGATAGCAAACTTGACTAAACTGAGAAGAAATTGAAGGATTTAAGTATTACCAATGGATTCAGTGAATTTTTTGGAGTTGAATGGTGATATAAAATATTTTTCCTTTTTGAATCCGATTTTGGTCATTTTTGAGAAAAAAAAATTGGAAAATGTAGTAAAAAATTTGGACATGTGGCATTTTGTGATTGGTAGCCTTGGACATGTGTCAAATTATGAGAGGTTGAATGAAGAATTCGTGCAAGATGCATGAAATTAAAGAATTACAAAATAAATAAAGAATTATGTGTATTTTTTTTTATTGGAACACATCATTTGTGGGCCCTTTTAATTAAGGTCTTGTGCAATGTGATTTGCCAATACTTGGACCATGAGAAGGTGGTTGAATGGCTAAAAATTGGCCAAGAAAACCAGCAGCCATACAAGAGAAATGAAGAGAAATTTTTGAGGAAGAGAAATAAGTGGTTGATGTGTAAGATTTTCATTAGAACACACCTATGTTTTAACCACCATACAATTAATGAAAATGAGAAATGAATTGCCAATATTTGACCAAGAATGGCAGTTGAGGAGATGAATTTCAGCAAGAAATTCGTCCCTAAGGAATAGAGAAAGAAGAGAGAAATAAAAGGAAAGAAAAGCTAGAGAAAAATGGTGAGAAAAAGAAAAAGGAGAGAGAAAGAAAGAAGTGTGTGTTCTTGGTGTTCTTGGAGCAAAATCAAGCCAAGAGATCCTATATACAAGGTAAAAGTCTATGCTTCAAGAATTAATGTCACAGATTGCATTACGGTGATTATTTTGGTATGAATTTTATCATGAAAACATGATTTTCATGTTTTGATTTTAGATCAAAAGCTAGAGTTTGTGAACTTTGTGTAGGAACCTTGTGTATACTTATGTGTGCCGGCTGCCTAGGAGGTTTATGGATAATGTTTTGTGTGAGAAAGAACTGAATATTCTTGGTAATTTGAAGGATTGCTTTTGGTTGATAAGATGATGACCAAAGTAAAATGAAAATGGAAGTTACTTTGTTGGAAAAATGAAGCATACTAGCTTTTGATTAGAAGAAGTGAGTTTGTGTTGAATAAGCATCACTCTTGTGAGCTATTGTAATCTAGAAATTACAGAATAAAAAATGATTTGAAGGAATATTTCATGAATTAATGTTCCTAAGGTGTTAAAGGCTAAAGGAAAATAAAGGATAGCATAAATAGTAGAATTGAAGCAAAACCACTGGAGCTGTTTTTTCCCTGTATTGTGTGACAAGAACTAGAACTCAAAAAAGGGCATACATAGAATTAAATTTGAGAGTTTCATGGCCGTTTTGATATATCATAGAGCCAAATCGAAGTTGTGGATTGTAAGTTATGTGCGAAACAAAATCGTGTGTCAAAGCAGTAAAATTTCAAGATTTTGCTTGGGAAGTGAATGACCTTAAGGAAGAATAATTTTGTGATTTTGGATGAAATGAATGAGAACTATGGAGTGACTCCCTTGTGCATGAAGGGATGAAGGATATGGAAAAAGGAAAACGAAAGAATTAAACAAACGACATGAATGAAAGTTGAACGTTTTTCTTAACCGTCCGCTAACTGTTGACCTCGTCGGCTAAACGTCGGTTAGACGTCAGCTAAATGTCGATTGGACATCGGCTACCCATTGGGCACGTTAGCTAACTGTTGGCTACTTTTTGACCAAACATGATTTAACCTAAAAATGATGTTTGGTGTAGGTTTATCAGTAAACGGCCAACGGTTCGTTGGAAACAGCAGAAACAATGGTCGAATGGCTGTGAACGGAAAAAGTTATTTAGGATACGACGTGAGCCCTTTTGAATTCTAAAACCTTTTGAAAGCTAGTGTGCTTTACCTTTCCATAAAATGCTACGTTTTATACCAATTTGGAAATCCTTGAATATATTTAAGTTTTATTTGAGCAAGATTTATTCTTATGCTATATTTGGCTCAAATGAACTTCATATTTGGCTTGAAAACCTTAATGGATGATTAAAGCATGAATTTGTGAATCCTCTTTTTGATTAAAAACTTAGGATTTTTAGAACATGGTTATTTTTGGAATCAGGTATTCACAAATTGACTAGAATGTCCATATTGGAACATTTTATGGAAATATGTTTAGAAATATTGAATTTAATCCTCTTTTCGAATTAGAATCTTGAATTTCTTTAAATGAGTTCTGTTTGGAATTGAATACTTGGAAAATGATCCAAATATCCTTATTGGAATGTTTTATGAAAACCTTTGGAATCAGGTATTCGGTAAATGGCCGAAATATCCTTATTGAAACTTTTGTGAACACTTTTAAAAAATCGGATAAGAGTAAAATGACCTAGATACCCTCAAAAAGTCTTTTGGAATCGAGTATGGATAAAATGACCCGAATGCCCTTGGAAATGACTTTTGTGATCGAATACGAGCAAAATGGCCAAACTACTCTTGGAAACTTATTTTGATGTATGAAAAGAACTGTTTATCCTGTTTTGACATGATTTGGAAAATGATCTCTCAATATGAGATTGACTTTTGAAAAACGACATTTCGATCCCAAAAATTATATACTTGCCTGATGTGCTAATGGAATGAACTGATTGGCCCTGCAAAGCCTATGGGAATTATTATCTGACTTGCGAGTCATGGGATAAAATTTTGGAAAATGATATTTTGCCCAAAAAATAGTTTTCTTGGTATGGAAAATGGTTTCCTGATGTGCTCAAGTAAAAGCCTTTTTTATGGATTTGGAAACACGATGAACAATATAAATCCTGAATTCTTGATTTCTTTAACTTGTCAATCCTTGAATTTAATACATGCACTAAGTTGAATACTTGGTATATGTATTAACTTGAATACTTGGCATAAGCGCTAACTTGAATACTTGGCATAAGCACTAACTTAATTGATGTATGCACTAACTAGAATACTTGGTGTAAGCACTAACTTGAATATTTGGCATAAGGACTACCTTGAATACTTAGCATTTGCACTAACTTGATTCTTGCCACTGTGGTGTATTTACCCTTTCGACGATGCACGGTTGAGTGATGTAGTCTGCGGTCTAAGCACAATGATACGTGGTGCCGAAAGCAAAGCCTTGTGAATTTTGCATACAGGCCAACCCTCTGTTAGAGAAATGCCTGTGATGTGGAAATTAGGACAATGATTTGAAATTGAAACACAGTTTTCCAAAATGATTGAGTTCTAAATAAACTCTTTTTTAGAGAGTTTTGAAATTGTTTTCGGTGAACAAATGAAATGTTTTTCCCACAAGGGTTTTATGTACTCTGTCTCTTTACTAAAGTACTAGCACATAAAGGACTTACTGATTGATTTTCACTCATACATGTATTATTTCCTTTGAAAATTTCAGGAACAGTGTGGTACAGTGAAAGTGCGGTGGACTCCAGAGGCTTATGCAATATCTTGGACCGGTTATACCCTTAAGTGTATGTATCAGAAGCTAAATTCTTGTACTTTCTACGTTGGAAAAAAATTTTTTGTTGCCTATTGAGTGAAGTTTGTTATAAAGACCCCTTGTCTGAGTAATCAAATGGGGCAACATCCCACAAAGTTACAGCCCACTATGTTATGGAAATATGGGGTGTTACATTATGTACCATGATAATCCCACAAAACCTTCACCTTAAGAATACATTATTCAGAAGAGTATTGATAATTCAATCCAAAATCTTAATGGGGTTCTCGATGTAACTCAAGCCAAGTTACAAAACCAATGGTTCTTCGTTCAGCACATGATCCGAATCGAGTTTATACTTCTTCAACTGAGGTATGTGGAACACGTCTTGTATCTCAGTAAAACCATTTGGGAGAACAAAGCACAAACCTAACTAATGGATGCTATAATCTATAACACAAGCCCTGATGAGGAAGAGATACTATACCAATTCCAAAGTACGAAGATAATGAACTAGTAGATAATTATCTCTATTTCTTGTAATCAATGCCTTGTGATAGCTATTTTGCATTGCTTTCCTCGATGGTTTGACTAACTAGTGACTTTGCAATAATATGGATTGTCTTAATGTGATGATTTGCTATTGCCTAAACATTATTCCTTTGATTCTTGCTCATCGGTAAATAAGTAATACCATCATTCATGACATATTCCTACTTCTAGTGGGTTATAGATAAGGGTTGGAGTATTCCAACAAGTTTCTTATTCTTAGCTCTCATTTCCTAGCATGCAATTTTTCATTCTTCATTCTCCGATAATAAATCATCTTCTTCACGTAGTTGTATATCTTTGTCTCTTCCGGAACCATATTGTAAGGGCTTCTTATGGGCTCCTTTCAAAATGTTTTTTTCTTAAAATCTTTTTTTTCTTGCACGTACAATTGGTCATGAGAATGCGACACTTTAATGTCATCTACTCTACAGTCTTGATCTCTTTCTTTCATTGTCTTCATGTTGAAGACTTGAAATTTTCGATTATTCAGTCGAGCATTAATGATTCCTTGTTTTAGCTCTGCGCAACATTCACATTCTTCTAACGAATCTTTGCTACTTCACATATAAATCTCGTTAAGTAAAGTTAAGCTTTAGGGTTTTATGATCCGCAATATATCGTATGTCTTCTTTTTTTCAAGGCAAATACAATAGTGACCACTCCAAATGATAAGCGGAACAATCGATATCGTGTGACTAAAGTTTTTTTTCCCCGTGAGACAGAAACTATAGTCTTAATCTCCCGCACATGCCATTTTTAAAGGCGAGTTTGTGAGTTCAAATAGAATAATGTGAGTTCAAAGAGAATATGGGAATGAAGAGTAGGCCAAATTTAATGCCATGAGAAGTTTAATAATTTAAGGAAACACAAATGTGTAAAATAATAAGAATGAAATATTTGACTATTGAAGAATTTTACTGTGGCTGATGAGAATTGCATACTTCCGATGATTGCATAAGATAAGTTCTTTGATATTCAATTCGTAATATAGGAGGTAGATTTAAAGAAGATATTAGCACAAAAATGAACAACAACATTACTTGAAGAAGAAAGAAGGAAAATTTTGTGCAATAATGAGAAATAAATAGTGGAATGATTATTATATTTGATTGTGGATAGATGTATTATGAATTAGAAAAATCGAACCATTTAGCTGAGTGATAAGGAAGAGTTCCTTGAATGCTCAACCATTAATAGAAAATTTACAAGAAATAACAAAAGACATTAGGTAGAAAGATCAGCATATCAAATCAGTATTATTAGAAAAAGAAGAGAAAGTTTTGAGTATCAAAGAGAACAATAACAAAAAAAAATAAAATAAAAATAAAGTGAGGAAAATTTTGTGGAAATGTAACATTAGGTTTTCCAAGATAAAAGGAGTTAACCAGAGAAGACACAAACAACATATGCTAACTCAAATGAACGAAATAAAACATGATATGAATGGAGCAAATCCAATGAAGCAAAAATAGAAAGTCATTATAGAGGCAACTTACAAAGCATTTAAAAGATGATTAAAATGTTCAATGTATAATAGTTGCAACCATTAACTAGAGTAACAAAGGTTGCTTTAATCATCCAAGTCTTTAGAAGAAAATTTGCAACAAACGAAGAAGAAAATAGTTGGTGAGAAATAGCTCGAAAAATAAAGCACATGAGAAAGTGTGTAAATCAAAAGAACGAAGAAGAATAAGAAATAGATGGAATAGGTCTAATGAGATAAGGAATAGGAAGTCAATATGTAAATGATATAAAGAAATTGGGTACAATATAGGTGCATTTAATAAGGAACAATTTTCTAATAATGAGTGAGGTGACTAAGATGGCTTTCTATAATCAAATCTTAGAAGAGTGCTCTTCACATCAACAATAAGTAAGCGGATATATTTTGTATGAGGAAACTTATAAGAAAGAGTATGAAAGTTAGATTGAATAACTACTATAGGAATTCACCGACGCGGCTTTCCCTTCTTAATTTAATGCATAAATGTATTACGCTTGAAGTTTGACAAGTGTAAACTTTGATCTTCTCTTAGGCTCTTGAAAATTCTTCTCATTCTTCCTCTTTTACCATTACAATGTACATCTCCATTGTAGTTGAATTAGAGGTGACGTGTAAGGATCACAATTCCTCTAACAAAAGGCAATAGTAATATTCTATTCCTATGAATCTTCTCATCTTCGTGACATTTTTGAGTAGCATCGGCTTCCAAGTTTTCTTTATTCCAAAGTGACTCTTAAGTATTCTTTTGCAGTATTAGATTGTTGTCTCCATCAAGTCTAGTTGCGTTTCTTCAATTAGTCAAACGTGATGGTGGAGTGAGGTTTCCTTTTTTAAACTGAAGTAGTCTTGAGCAACTCTCTCTTAGATGTATAGAATCTCTATGTTTGATGCATTCCTAGTTCTACTTCTTAAACTAATAATATATTTCCATGTGTTTCTTCCTCCTGTAGTGATGGCGAATTATTGAATTTGGAGCAACTTTCGTCAAAGTTATCATTACATGTTTTCCCCCATTCTTCCATTGTTGCTCTACCGGCCTTTTAGTATTGAAGTTTCGCATCTTCAAAATTGTTCCTAAAGTCATATTACCTAGGTCTACCTTCTTCATTAGAATGGTTATGTCCACTATAGTAGTACAATTGTAAATAATATCTACTTTCCATAATCATCGCTTCTCTAAATTCGCATGTAATATCCAAATGCCCCTTGTCAACCCAGTTATTCTAGCTCAAAATTAAAGTACAAATATGCCATGTGCTAAAAACAAGTAAATTCATATAGCATGCTCAGTCAGATAAAAGAAATATAAAGATATTGCATGGATATTTCATATAATATACACCACACATAATCATAGGGCATTCCAGACAATGTCTCACTATTCACATATAATAATGAGGTATAACAACAAATAAAAAGTCTCCAAAGCACATATGTCAAAATCCTAAATCCTAACAATAATCACCATTTCTAAGATCCCATCATCATAATAAGGTCTTATCCGTCAAAGCGGAACTAAGATAGTCAAAATCGGAAGACTAGCATAAGTATCAAGATTATATATCTCTTCATCACGCGTAGTTCTTTTATACCCAAAGAATCTCACATAAATATACTTATCACATTCCCTAAAATATCTAACTATTCCTATCAACCTAGACTTTCTCTTACAACCTTGTCAAGGTTACCATCATCTCTTACAACCTAATTAAGGTTACCATCATTACAATACATAGGGATGACATTTCCTTCTATATGAACTTATCAACATGTATCAAGATTTTCAAGTTCAAAGCACCATCAAAACAGCTCAAACATAGATAACCATAATCATTCTTAAATTCTAAATCCTTGATTTTAAAGGTAATACTCAATCCTAGGCTCAAATCAACCTACACTTAACGAACAATTCTAGATTCCATAAGCTAGAATCTATTCCATTAATAACAAAAATACCTCTAACCATACTCTTAGCTTCAGTCTTACACTCCTTGAAATTTTGGTCTCCACGATCATTATCCTAGGCTATACATTTAACTTCCGAGTTCTAATTGTTAAGTTATCACTACTATACAATTCATATATATCAACAAGTGCCCAAGTTATGACAGGTACAGGGCTTCACAAGTGCCATGGCAATGTGGGCCGTCTTATACATTCTAACAATCTTTTTCATGAAAAATACACATAGCTTAAAAAAAATCATAAAACTAAAATTTCAAAGGACAAAAGGTCATTATAATAAGGTAATAAAGGATTTAACCAAAAAAAATACCTCAATTAAAACTTAAATGGTTTGCAATCCAAATAAAACTTATACAAGGTCTTAAAACAAAGGATAATAAAACATTGTCTTGAAGCAAAATGACTAATAAGTTAAGTACAAGATCTCAAACTCTAGCCCACCTTGTCAATAGTGCTCTCAACCTGAAAGCATGCACAAAAAACATGTGAAATAAATTTCCCAGTAATTCCTGTGTGTGTGAGAGTGTACATTAGAAATAGTTTCGTGACATTCAATTTTAAAATACAAAAAACGCAATTGCAATTGAAATCAACAGTTTTAAACACAAGATTGGTATTTTCAATTTGCATATACAATAATTAATTTTATTACAAAGAAATCAACCACTCAACAATAACGTGGGCTATGAAACCTTACACCATAGCCCTGAGTGTGATACCCCGTATTACACCACCATTAGTATATGGGGGAAAATCATGCATGCCACATTATTTTATATTACATTTGATGATTTAAAATATTTTCATGAAAATATCAGTTTGTTGTTGCATGAATTAATTTGTTCTTGACGTGGTTGTGCTATTTGAGTTAGTTGAGTTTTATTTTATTCAGGAGAATTTATTAGAAAAAGTGATGGAGCAAGTGAGTAGGAATCAAGGGAATTTATTAGGAGAATATTTACCAAGAATTAATGTGATTTAGTGGATAAAGCTTGGTATTTAATTCTTGGTGGGCTTGAGTTCGAATCCTAACTATTTCAAATCCTTCCCTTTCTTTTATTTTCCTTCTTCCCTAATTCTTCCTAGCCTTGCTCGAAATCCTTAAGGTTGTTGCCACCTTGGAAACCAAATTTCTTAAAAATTAGGAGTGTGATTTATCTTGAAAATTATTTTATAAAATATTTGAGAGTAAATTAAATTTTTGTTCCTAATATCTTATCATAATTTTTTAGAGAATTTTAAAGATTACTAATCTAGATTTTTAAAAGCTATATCTAAGTAATATATTAGGAGATAAAATATATGAAATTATATAGGTATTGTTTTCAAGGAGATAAATCTCCATATTTTAATTTTCTTCAAATAATATTTTATTTAGAAAATAAAAGGATAAGGGTTGGATTTAAATGAAGTATTTATCTCTTGGATTAAGTTCAAGATTTTCAAAAATTTGAAGGAAAAGGAAGAGGAATTTTGGTAGCCACAAAGGGATTAGGAAACTAGAATTTTCCTTACCAAATAATTATTTAATAGCTATTTAAAAATTACTCAAAATTAATATAGGGAATTAATTAAACTATTTCCTAGATAGATGACCTAATTCCTTTCTATAATTTTCAGGAAAATCCCCTCATAGCTGCCACCACACATAGAGTAAGTATAGCTTACCTAAAACCCTCCAAAACCTAGCTAGGGTTAACTAAGAAAACCTTAACCAATTAGGACTTGGTTTTAGGCCAAAAGAATACCAGAAATCCCTCCCCAAGACCTTCAGAATTTCAACGACTAGTAGCTCTATTCTGTACGAAATTTCCAGCTAAAAACCTGCACCAAAAACCCCTCTAGTGGTTAAGCAAAAACAGCTACAAAATGACCCATTTTTCTTCTCTTATTTCTGCCACTATAAAGACCAAAACCAATCAGATTTCTTCTCCTTTTCTATCCAGAATTTCCGCCATCATAAGCTGCAAAAATGCAGTTGCAATCAACTCTAAACCTCTGTCCAATTTCGGCAGCCATAGAAGAACCAAAGCTGTACAATTTTTCCCTTGTGATCAAGAAACTATAGTAAGGTAAAACTCCTCCAAACATCTAAACATAAAACCGTAGACTTCCCTACCCCACAAACCATGATATTTCTACCCTCTCAGCCGTCAAATACATGAAACAAACAGCCTACAACCTACACAAAATTTCGGACAGCCTACCCAAAAAATAAAGCCAAAACTGAAACTCTCTACAAGGTAATTGATCTTCAACTCTTCTATTCAACTCTTACTCCATTATTTTCCTTTTCTCTTCCTTAAATCAGGCCTATAAGGGACTAATTTTATCCCTTTCTTGGTGAGTCTCAATCAAGGTCATCTAAGCAAACCAATCCCTTCAACTATTGATTGAACTCAAGCTATGTAAAAAAGGAGTTGTCGTGTTTTAAGTCTAGATCGCTAAGAGGTAATCAACATCATAACTTTAATGATTTAAATGGTCTTAAACTTTAAAATATTGGCTTAAGGATGCTTATAGAGTCTAGCATGAAAGAATAAATATATTATATTGATGAATATGTTGCTGTAAGCCATAAATAAAGCATGTATGAGATAAGGCATTGATGTATCTTGTCATGATGAATCTAGACCTATGCTAAATAGGCAAAGATGAGATATTTTAATATTTATGGGGCTGTTTATGATGATTTTATGCTATTTGAATATATGAGTTGTCATATGATGAATTGATCTAGATCTATACATGGTTATGATCAATGGAATAGTAAAGGGAAGTTATGCACATGATTTAATGAATTAAAGTCCTTAGATACTATGCTTTAACTAGGTGATTAATCAGATCATGGAGAGTCATATTGTATGAAATAGTGGATGGAATGATTAAATCCTAATTGTGGGATTTATTTGCTCTAGATAAGGAAGGAGTGGAAATAAGAGCAATTGATTGAGTTGGATCTAGCTGTGATTTATCCAAGTAAGTCCCTGTATAACTGTTTTGATACAAGTTATATGTTTGCAAGCAATTTTTATAATGTTATTCGGAATTGATGTCAAAATGATGTTTTGACACAAGGATTGACACTTGACTAAAAATGATGAGTTATACTAGATTATTGTGATAATTGGATTGGAAACGTGGATTTTTTTTTTTTTCAAAACGAATTTACTAAATTTTAGTTATTCACACTCAAAAACGATTTGTTACACTATTGTCGAACGATTTGAAAACGATATTACAAAAAACCACGTCTTGCAAACAAAATAATCAAAGACTTTCGAAAAAGGGAAATTGATTTACCCCTAATCGGGGCTCGTTGAGTACTCAGTGAGGGTAAGCTAGTGGTACTAGTCTTGAAGAGCAAGAATGAGTCTACTAGCAGGAGGCCACTTATAACACCCCATTGCCTAGGCCCAACAAGGCTGGGGATGTCGTCCCGTCCAAAAGATAAGGGGTCTTTATAACCATGTCACACAACAAAAATAAAACAATACATTGAAATTAAAAACTTATTACAACCCAAAAATTCAAGAACAAATCCAAAAATAAACTATTTACTATCATCTCTCAAAGCATTACATAAAATAAATAACACAATATCTTCCAAGCAGGCAACAGCTAGCTACTCATCCCCACAGCAGGATCGACCTGAAATCATGATAAAAAGTGTGATGAGATAAAAATCTCAATAAGTCCATGTGTACTTTGAGTGTCCAAATAAAACAGTTCATGAATGCAAGTTATAGAACTTCATAAGGAAAAGTACTAGCAAGCATTAAACAATGTTAAAAATCAAGAGTGGCATTTTCTTCTTTTCAAACCATACAAGTGTGCAATAAACACAACCACTCAAAAGGGTGGCCATGGGTTACCACATGTTGGGCCCCATAACCATGCAACGGTCAAAATACCACACTTTATGCAAACTGACAAAAGGTAGGTGTACGGCCTACCGAGTAAAATACTCTTCATTCTCTACACTCAAACAAAATCGGTTGTCCATTCCGGCAACACACAGTCCACATGATTGAAACTTGCTAGCTCGGACCGGCATGACCAAGTAGTACTGTCGCTTTTCCAAGTTGAGTTCATCTTTTGGAGGTGGCCTCCTACCAGAAAACTCGCTCTTGCTCTTCAAAACTAGTACCACTAGCCTACCCTCATTGAGTACTCAACGTTGGTTATCCCACTTGGGGGAAAATTGATAAAACATTACTTTACTTGGAAATGGCAATTAAGGGTTTCCAAAGTTTGTGTTAAAATTGGTCTTAGAAAGAGTTGGTGTTTGAGAAAAACTACTTGTTGATTTTCAAATAATTTATATGATTGAAATAAGAAAGGGAATAGTCCTCAATTGCCTTTACAAAAATGAGTGTTCACACACTTCACATTTGGCTTGCCATAGCGACCTTTTTACATCAAATAGGTTTTATGTAAGAACTTACCTGATCCTTTGCTTGAGCTAAATCAAAGATCTTCCAAAGTTAACCTAACCCCGCATGGAGTAAACACAAGTCATAATTAAACTCAAGCCAAATTTGCTTCCATAAATAATCCTAGTTCAACTTACTACAATCATGACCCTAGTGTTCCAAAATTTAAGGCTAGACAATAAAAAAGAATTTCATAAAATAAATCTAGATTGATAATAAAACAACTAGGGTTTGTGAAATAGTTACTAATAAGTTGTAGGTTTAAATCTTGTTATAAATAAACTAGGGTTTATTTGATGAAGGGTCTTGGGTCCTAGATGATACTATTTAAAATAATAATCTATTAATAATTATTAGTTAGAAAATAATTGGTAAATAAAATTAATAATAAGTAAATGTTAATATGTTTTGATTAAAAGGCTAATAAATGAATTCTATTAGTATTTATGAATATATGACTTACAAGATTAATATTTTACCTATTATGATTATTTATATAAAAGACTTTATTTAATATTATAATTATATATAATAATTATATATTTTATTTTTAATAAAAGACATAATGTATTTGGCTAAAATATCATTATTTCATATATCAGCCCAATTCTAAATCATCCTAGGGTTTCGAAATCATTAGAAGAAAATATAGTATTAATTTTTATTAATGTAATAAAATTGGCTAACTTAAATAGTTTAGGATCAACAAGGTCATGATCATAATTTTCCTATTGCTAACCATAATCATGAACATAAACTCAACACCAATCAACAAACCATCTAAATCATGAATAAAAGCATAGATCGATATCTACCAACACATGATCCAAACTCCACTAAACATAGTCATATTCATGGCTTCAACAAGAATACAAGAACATAAAACCGTATTCACCAAAGGTGACATAATATCTATCATGCTTAATCATCCATACTAACTCACGACATGAAGAGCATGCAACAAACCCTAAAACATCATAAAACTCAACTAAGACAAATCATCCTCATGCTTCAATTCCAACTCCATCATATAAACACATACTCAATTTCCAATTATATTCTATCCTTTTCCCAACAACATCTAAAAGGCATGATTTTAGAATTAAGGAGAGGGTTAAAGAGATATACTCGAATGATGACTACCTTACTGAAGTCTCAAGAGAGTCCACACACTTGAAAGACTTGATCCGACCAAGAAGGAAGAAGAGAAAATGGCCATGGTTAGAGTAACCATTTAGGCCGAGAGAGAGAGAGAGAGAGAGAGAAGAGAAGAGAGAGATTATTAGTATATTTCATTAAAGGTCGAAGAGGAAAGAAGATGGAGATAATCGTTCATGTTTACCTTGAGAGTGTTATTGAGTCTTCAAGAAAATTCTATTTTTTTTATCTGAAAGTGTTGGCTGAATGGCTATGGAAATTCTGGTGTTTGAATTTTCACATTAGGGAGAGGAAGGAAAGCTGGTTGTTTGAAATTCAAAAGGGATAATTTAGGGAGTGAATTAAGGTAGCAAATATGGTAATAATAGCTTGGTTGATGGAGGTCTTTGAGAGCTTCAATGGCTGACTAGTTTGGCTGGGATTTTGTTGAGATGAATGATGTTTGAATGGGTTGTAGAATGGCCGAAATTCAGAGTGTAAGGGTGGAAGATTTTCTGGTTGTTTGAAGCTTAAACCATGGAGGTTTTCATGGAGTAATTTGTTGGAATTTTGAATTCCAATGAAAGGCTTGATTGTAGTGATTGATGGAGTAATTTAAGGGGTAGCCATAGAGCTTCATTCGTGCAGACCAATGGAGGAGATGATGAAGTTTAGTTCATGGCTAACTAGGGTTGGTTTTAGAGAAAATTGGAGTGAATTTCGGACAAGGGAGAAGAGGAAACAAAGCTGGAATTTCTGGTTGATCACTCGAAGGATTTGTTAGAATTTCGTGTAGTTTCTTCTGCCATGCTCCAGCCAACTTGCAACAGGTTTGAAGGGGTATTGGAGGGTACTATAAGACTGGTTTCCAGCCTTTTTTATGGAGGAAATACAGATACGAATTACTGGTTTGAAGGCTAGAAGAAATAGCTTAGTTTTTGAACTGTTATGCTGCGAATTCTGCCTAAAATTTTTCTCTGGTTTGCACAGCTTTGTGTAGTCCGAATTTTGGCCAAAGTTTTCAGTCTTCAAGCTGAGTGAATTGGATATTTTTCTAGCAATATTTGAGTGAGAAAGGTGGCTGAAGATTTCAAAAATTGGACTGACCAAGAAGCTGGAAAATTTTTCCAAATTTGCTACATGAAGAAGATGATCACTTATAGGGTGGAGTTTGAAAATTCAGCCATGGAGATTAATTCTCTTGGGATCCTTCCATAACCCCTTCCCTATTTTTAGTCAATATGCTATCCTCAAATAGACATTTTTGAAACTCCAAGATCAAGGAAGCTTGCTGGAATTTTCTGGAAATAAAATGGCTTGGATAAATTGAGCAACTTAATTGATAAAGAATTAGGGTAAGCTAGAGAGCAAAAAGGGTATGAATCCCTTAAGAATTTTTGTAGGGCACAAAAGTATGATTAGGACATTCCTTTCATGCCTCCCCTAGGACAACACTCCTACTCTTCCCTATGGCAAGCAAAGGCCGAAAATAGCCTACTTATCTAAAATAAAAATTAATAATGCTAAAACTTAAAGGATAAAATTTGAACTCAAGACCTCAAAGATTTATTCCAAATCTCTAACCACTAAACCACAATAATTCTTGTTCTTATTTTCTCTCCCAAATATTTTTCCTATTTAACCCTCAAGCTATCTCCCTATTTTCATTCAAGCAAAATTACCATTTTGTCCTTCCTACTTAATAAGCACAATTGAGCCTTCTAGACTATAAATCACGAATCCAAAGCACATAAAATTACTCAAAAATATATTTATACGTGCAAGAAAATATGATATGCATCCCGACCCCCTTACTCTAGGGTTGGTTTTGGATGGGGTTTCACACCACCTCCAGAAGATGAACTCAACTTAGAGAGGCGACAATACTACTTAGTCAGGTTGTTTGTACTAGCATATTGGTCTATGCGGATATTGTTTATCCAGATTGGACAACCAGAATATTGAGTGTTGAGATGGAGGAGTATCTCACCTAGTGGGTGGATCCCTCACTGCCCATTATTGAAAGAATACATTGGGAAACGAACATGGTGGTAACCATGATATAAATTGTGTTACTGTATTATTGAATCATTTACTAATCCCTACTTAATGAATTATGAATATAATGAAATGAGGATTTATTGTGAACTTCTTTGGAATTATTGAGCAAGGCTTCTTCGTATAACTGTTATTGATGAAATTAGCTTGCAAACACAATTTTGTGATTTGGATAAACCTGCATGCACAAAATGGTTTCAATTGACACTTGCACACACAAGTCTTACTGAGATGTCAATCTCACACCTTTTATATCATGATTTCAGGGGATTACTTATATTGAGCAAGGTGAAGCGTTAGGAGATGAACTCCAGTTTATTGATTTATTTGTGTTTTAAATTTATTTCAAGAGACGTTTGTTAGCTTTGATTTTTCAGACTTGTATAAGTTTTCCTTTCGGATGTAATGAAATTATTCCTTTAATTTTATTTAGCAATATTTTTCTTTCATTCCTCGTTATAGTGACCCCTAGTCCGTTGGATGGGGTAACATCCTGCCCTATCTAGGTACCTAGGGTGTGGGGTGTTATAAGTGGTATCAGAGCCTAGGTTTAGGAAATTGGCTTGATTGAGTGGCACCTAAACCTTAGAAATTGAGATTCATTGAATAGTGTTTGACCTCTAAGAGTTGAGATTTAGTTTTGATTTCTTTGTGTTTCTTTTATAGGATGCCTAGAAGATCCACAACTATAACCTGTGACTGGCATTTTATGTGCAGTCCCGCAAGTGGTAGAGCATCTAGCCCAAAACCTATACTAAATTCCTCATCATCAGAGTCAGAGAGGGAACCTGAGGATGGATGGATCCCGAGTGAGGATGAGATTGACCATGAGCCACCTATGATTGAAGACTTCGGAGTAGAAGAGGAACCCAAGGACCTGATGCCTGAGATGCCTGCACTTGAGGAAAATGGGGATATGGAAGAGTATGAGAGAGATGATGAGGAGGAGATAGGGGAGAGAGGAACAATGAATGATAAGAGTGAAGATGAGCTAGGGAGACTTGAGATTGAGGGGGAGATAGGACAGCTAGAGAGCGAGAGTGAAGCGGAAGTGATTGAGGGGGAGGGTAGTATTGATACACCTGCGACCCCATCCATAGAGGAAGGAATCTCGATGTTTCTGGGGAGTTAGTCATACAGGTCGAAATCTGGGAGGCCTAAAAGTGCAGTGATGTTAGCCATGAAAAAGCTTAGGGATGCAGAATTAAGGATCAAGCTAAGGGTAGGGATGATTATGAGTACATTTTAGGTTAGCCTAAGAAGAAGCCTCGATCTTTTGGTTTCGCCAAGGATCGTGTGCAAGATCATCCCAACAGCAGTGCAGGATGGATAGTGGAACCTTCCCCTGAGACTTCTAAGGACTCCAGCGACTCTAGTGAAGCTTAGAGTTTATAGGACCCTTAGTGATTATTCTTTTATTTTCGTGAAGAGATGTTCATTAATTTATTTGATTTAGCATTTACTCTTTTATTTTTGAATTTCTTATCACAAGAACAAAATAACTACTTAGTAGGATACTTCTTTATTCTGTACTAAGTTGGATTTGGTTAATGAAAGCATGATTTTATTGATTTCTCTATATCATTTGGAGTGTTATTCGCAAAATTTATTTATCATCGAATTGCAAATTCTTTCCAATCCGTAAGCCAATTTATTGCATGCCATGAACTTTTTCCCTAATAAACCTTCTATTGGATGACAACAGTGGCACCAAGACGAAGGGCTGCAGGACGAGGTAGGGCTGCTCAAGAAAGCGAGCCATCGGCTCCTGAGTCTGAGCAAGCACGGCAATCCACACCAGAGGTGGAAGGGGATTCTGAGCAGGAGCAGGAGTTGACATCAAGAGGGTCCAAAGAAGTGACCATGGGGCAGACCTTCGATAAGATGGCTACCATTCTTCAAAACTTAACTGAGAAAATAGATAATGTGGATAGGAGAGCACTTAGGGGTGAGGATGAGGCCTTGAAACGATTCTTGAAGTTCCAACGTCCAACATTTCGGGGAGAATGGAGTAAGATGAAAAGGCTGAGCAGTGGATTGAACAAATAAAGGCTATCTTTGTGACTCTTCAGTACTTCGAGAAGAGGAGAGTGAAGTTCGCAGCATTCACGTTGAGGAGACCTGCCCGAGCTTGGTGACAACAAGTCTAAGAACACTAGGAGAGAAAGGATAATGACTAGACATGGGAGGATTTCATGGAGGCTTTCTGAGCAGAGTATATACCACGATAGATAATGGAGAAGAGGGAGGACGAATTCCAAACTCTCAAGCAAGGAGGAATAACCGTGGCTCAGTATGCTTCCCAGTTTACTCAGTTGTCCAATTACTACAAGTGTCTGGTGGATACTGAGCAAAAGCAGACACGTCAATTCATGAAGGGACTCAGGCAAGAATTGAGTAGGGCACTAGCACTATCTCCTCCGGTGACATACACAGTCGCGGTAGATGTAGTAACTCGAACGAAAAACGAAGATAGGAACTGGCCGATGGACCGGCCATTCCAGCCGAGCTGACCACCGATAAGACCCCCGACTCACAAGCGACCCGCTAGCCTAATGCAGTGGGAAAATAAAGGAAAGCAGCCAAGGACCACACCACCAGGTCCTATGTCGGGCACGCTAATGTGTTAGAATTGTGGGAAGCGAGGTCATGCCAAAAGGGATTGTTGGTCACGGGGAGTGATGAAAAGATATTTCAATTGTGGTGACCCAAACCACCTAAGGAATAACTATCCAAGACCACTCAGAATAGGACAGGGAGCTGTAACCCAGCTAGTTGGGGTAGCCAGAGGAGCACTTGTTGGGACAAATGGAGAAGGAGGCCAAAAGCCTCAAGTGAAAGCCAAGGTCTTCACACTCAACTGGGAGGAGGTTAGAGCTGATTTAGGAGTAGTTGAAGGTACGCTTTCTGTACAAGGTCACTCTATTTCTGTTTTAATAGACCCCAGATCAACTTATTCATATGTGAACGATAAGTATACATGCTATTTGGGTTGGGACGGGGTAGAGTTACCTTATACCATGTTAGTGAGTACACCTTTAGGGAGGTAGAGAGGTGTAAGTAAGGTAGTTCAAGGGTATGATTTTATGGTTGGAAAAAAGATTTTGAAGGCAGATCTTATAATCTTACCCATCGACGACTATGATCTGATTCTAGGTATGGGTTGGTTAGCAAAGCATGGAGCAAGATTGGATTGCAAGGCTAGACAGTGTAGTTTGTTAGACCCAAATGCGATGTATTAGAGTTTAACTGGAGAAAGGTAAGGAAGTTGAAATTCTTGATAGCAGACGCAAAGGTGCAGAAAATACTGAAGAAGGGTTTGTGTAGGATATCTGGCTTATCTAATCAATAAGCCTAAGGATCAGTGTACCTTGGAAAGTACCAAAGTTGTGAAGGACTTCGTGGATGTATTTCTGGTGGAACTCACTTCTCTGCCACCTTCTCGAAAAGTTGAGTTTACCATCAATTTAGTTCCTGGAGCGAAGCTAGTGTTTAAGACTCCTTACCGAATGGCGCCCACAAAATTGAGAGAGCTAAAGGAATAGCTAGAAGAATTGGTTAAGCAAGGGTACATAAGACCCAATATATTGCCATGGGGAGCCCCGGTGTTCGTAAAGAAAAAGGATGGGACGTTGAGATCGTGCATAGACTATAGAGGGTTGAATAACCTCATGATAAAGAACAAGTATTCCTTACCTTTGATTGATGAGTTGTTCGATTAGTTGTAAGGTTCATGTTACTTTTCTAAGTTGGATCTCCAGCAAGGTTATTACCAAGTGCGAATCAAGGAGGAGGATATTCCCAAGACGGCTTTCAACACTAGATATGGCCACTACGAGTTCGTGGTGATGCCATTCAGAGTAACTAATGCACCCGCCATTTTCATAGATCTTATGCACAGGGTTTTCCAACCATGCCAGGATAAGTTTGTGGTAGTATTCACAAACAATATTCTAATCTACTCTAAAAGTCTTGAAGAGCATGTGGAGCATTTAAAGTTGGTACTGGAGAAATTAAGAGAGCATAAACTCTATGCTAAGTTTAGCAAATGCGAGTTTGGGTTGGATTCAGTGGCTTTTCTTGGTCATATGATATCTAAAGATGGAATCAAGGTGGATCCATTGAAAGTTGAGGCTGTCTCAAATTAGAAGCAACCGAAGAGCATGACCGAGATTAGGAGTTTCCTTGAATTGGTAGGATATTATCACCGTTTTATTAAGAATTTCTCTACGCTGGCTACACCCATGACCCAATTGCTAAGGAAAGATGTGCCATACATTTGGAATGATAACTGTGAGAAGAGCTTCCAAGAGCTTAAGAGGAGATTAATGACAGTACCAGTACTGAGCCTACCTGGAGAAGGTAAGGCCTACTCCTTGTACACAGATGCGTCTAAGGAAGGTCTAGGGGTGGCGCTGATGTAAGATAGGAAAGTTATCGCCTATGCTTCGTGGAAGTTGAAGCCGCACGAGGTAACTATACAACGCATGACTTGGAGTTGACAGCGATAGTGTTTGCTTTGAAGAAATGGCAACACTATTTGTATGGAGCGGGATATGAAGTTTTCATGGATTATAAGAGTCTGAAGTACATATTAATGCAAAAGGACTTAAACTTAAGGTAGAGGGGGTGGATGGAGTTCTTAGAGGAGTACAAGTGTCCAATTAACTACCAGATAGGGAAAGCGAATGTGGTAGCTGATGTGCTGAGTCGGAAGGTGAGGATGGTTAGCCTGAGGGTGCAAGAGGTACAAATAGTACAGGAGTTCTTGAGACAAAAAGGCGCAAGTGGGAGAAGGAAA
The DNA here is from genome assembly GCA_026120185.1 of Voacanga thouarsii. NCBI lineage: Eukaryota > Viridiplantae > Streptophyta > Magnoliopsida > Gentianales > Apocynaceae > Voacanga > Voacanga thouarsii. The sequence continues at coordinate 1,933,088 of JANUWF010002331.1, forward strand.
AATTAGCTTGAGCAACCTGAAATTGGAGCCCGAGTTGAGGTAAGAGATTGGTAAAGTTTAGCGGAATAACCAAGAGTTTCAAACTTTCAAGGCAAAGGAAACAAACAAAGAAAATAAGAAGTTTCGGACTGATGAAGCGAGAGTGACGTATTTCCAAGAATGACTATGTGTACCGAACGATCCAGTGTTGAAGAGAAAGATAATGGATGAGGCTCACAAGGGGAAGTATTTTATTCATTCGAGATAAGTGAAGATGTATCAGGATTTGAAAAAGGCTTACTGGTGGCTGGGAATGAAAAGAGATATGGCGCAATATGTCTCTACTTGCATTACGTGTCAGAAAGTAAAAGCGGAGCATAAGAGGGCAATCGGATTGTTACAGCCGTTGCCTATTCCCGAGTGGAAGTGGCAAGAGGTAATGATGGACTTTGTTACTGGATTACCAATGTCTAAGACTTTGAAGGATGCTATGTGGGTTGTGGTTGACAGATTGACCAAGACAGCTCATTTCATTCCAGTAAATGTGAGAGACTCTATGGAAAAATTGGCTAAGACGTATATTTGCGAAGCAGTTACATTGCATGGAATGCCAACAAGTATTGTATCTGACAGGGATCCCAGATTTACTTCCAGGTTTTGGACCAAATTTCAAGAGTTATTGGGAATGACTCTGAAGCTCAGTACTTCTGCTCACCTGCATATAGATGGACAATCCGAAAGAGTAATCTAGATTTTGGAGGATATGCTTAGGGCTTGTGTACTAGATTTCGGAGATAAGTGGTTGGACTGCATACCTTACACTGAGTTGGCCTACAATAACAGTCATTAGGCATCAATTGGAATGGCACCCTATAAGGTATTCAATGGACGAAAATGTCAGGTACCCTTGTATTGGGGATGGTTAGAGGATGGTCAAATCAACAAGTCTGGGGAAGTGAATATTGAGAAAATAGCCGACAAAGTGAAGGTAATAAGAGAGAGGCTCAAAGCCGCTCAAAGCCGACAGAAGAGTTATGCCTACAATAGAAGAAGGGAGTTGGAGTTTCAAGTGGGAGATCAGCCATTTTTAAAGATAACACCTAGCAGAGGAATTCTAAAGCATCCTAAGGGATGGAAGTTGAGTCCTAGATATTTAGAACCTTTTCCGGCGATTGAAAGGATTAGACCCGTAGCATACCGCTTGGAGCTACCAGATGGGTTGGCTGGAATTCACGATGTGTTCCATGTGTCCTAATTGAAGAAATATAACCCAAACCCAGAGCATGTATTAAATGAGGAACCCTTGATCATTCAGCCTGACTTAAGTTATGTGGAGAAACCAATTAAGGTTTTGCATCCCAGTGTCAAGACGTTGGGGAATAAGCATATACCTATGGTAAAAATCTTATGGGAGCATCATGGCGATCAGGATGCAACATGGGAGACTGAAGAATGGGTGAAGAGGAAGCATCCAAATTTGCTTTAGAAGTTAGAACCCTGAATTTCGGGACGAAATTCTCTTAAAGGGGAGAGGATGTGATACCCCGTATTAGACCACCTTTAGTAAATGGGGAAAAGTCATGCAAGTCACATTGTTTTATACTACATTAGATTATTTGAACTATTTTCATGAAAATATCAGTTTGTTGTTGCATGAATTAATTTGTTCTTGACGTGGTTATATTATTTGAGTTAGTTGAGTTTTATTTTATTCAGGAGAATTTATTAGAAAAAGTGATGGAGCAAGTGAGTACGAATCAAGGGAATTTATTAGGAGAATATTCACCAAGAATTAATGTGGTTTAGTGAATAAAGCTTGGTATTCAATTCTTGATGGGCTTGAGTTTGAATCCTAGCTATTTCAAATCCTTCCCTTTCTTTTATTTTCCTTCTTCCCTAATTTTTTCGAGCCTTGCCCGAAATCCTTAAGGTTGCCGCCACCTTGGAAACCAATTTCCTAAAAATTAGGAGTGTGATTTATCTTCAAATTTATTTCATAAAATATTTGAGAGTAAATTAAAATTTTGTTTCTAATATCTTATCATAATCTTTTAGAGAATTTTAAAGATTACTAATCTAGATTTTTAAAAGCAATATCCAAGCAATATATTAGGAGATAAAATATATGAAATTATATAGGTATTGTTTTCAATGAGATAAATCTCCATATTTTAATTTTCTTCAAATAATATTTTTTTTAGAAAATAAAAGCAGAAGGGTTGGATTTAAATGAAGTATTTATCTCTTATATTAAGTTCAAGATTTTCAAAAATTTGAAGGAAAAGGAAGAGGAATTTCGGTATCTACAAAGGGATTAGGAAACTAGAATTTTCCTTACCAAATAATTATTTAATAGCTATTTAAAAATTACTCAAAATTAATATAGGGAATTAATTAAATTATTTCCTAGATAGATGACCTAATTCCTTTCTATAATTTTCTGGAAAATCCCCTCATAGCTGCCGCCACACATAGAGTAAGTATAGCTTACCCAAAACTCTCCAAAATCTTGCTAGGGTTAACTAAGAAAACCTTAAACAATTAAGGCTTGGTTTTAGCCAAAAAAAATAACAAAATTCCCTCCCAAGACCATCAGAATTTTGACCACTAGCAGCTCTGTTCTGTACAAAATTTCAAGCTAAAAACCTGCACCAAAAACCCCTCTAGTTGTCAAGCAAAAACAACTACACAAAGACCCCTTTTTCTTCTCTTATTTTTGCCACTATAAAGACCAAAACCAATCAGATATCTACTCCTTTTATATCCAGAATTTCTGCCATCCTAAGCTGCAAAAATATTGTAGCAATCAACTCTAAACCTCTGTCCAATTTCGCCAGCCATAGAAGAACCAAAGCTGCATAATTTTTCCCTTGTGATCAAGAAACCATAGCAAGGTAAAACTCATCCAAACATCTAAACATAAAACCATAGACTTCCCTACCCCACAAACCATGAAATTTCTACCCTCTCAGCCCTTAAATACAGGAAACAAACAGCCTACAACCTATACAAAATTTCAGACAGCCTACCCCAAAAATAAAGCCAAAACCGAAACTCTCTACAAGGTAATTGATCTTCAACTCTTCTATTCAACTCTTACTCCATTATTTTCCTTTTATCTTCCTTAAATCACGTCCATAAAGGACTAATTTTATCCCTTTCTTGGTGAGTCTCGATCAAGGTCATCTAAGCTGACCAATCCCTTCAGCTATCAACTGAACTCAAGCTAGTCAACAAGGAGTTTTCGTGTTTTAAGTCTAGATCGCTAAGAGGTAATCAAGATCCTAACTTTACTGATTTAAATGATCTTAAACTTTAAAATATTGGTGTAAGGATGCTTATGGAGTCTAGCATGAAAGCATGAATAAATTAGATTGATGAATATGTTGATGTAAGCCATAGACAAAGCATGTATGAGATAGGGCATTGATGTATCGTGTCATGATGAATCTAGACCAATGCTAAATAGGCAAAGATGAGATCTTTTAATATTTATGGGGCTGTTTATGATGATTTTATGCTAGTTGAATATATTAGTTGTCATATGGTGAATTGACCTAGATCCTTGCATACTTAGGATCAATAGAATAGTAAAGGGAAGTTATACACGTGATTTAATGAATTAAAGTCCTTAGATACTATGGTTTAACTAGGTGATTAATAAGATCATGGAGAGTCATATTGTATGAAATATTCGATGGAATGATTAAATCCTAATTGTGGGATTATTTGCTCTAGATAAGGAATGAATGAAAATAAGAGCAATCGATTGAGTTGGATCTAGCTATGATTTTTCCAAGTAAGTCCCTGCATAACTATTTTGATACAAGTTATATGTTTGCAAGCAATTTTTACAATGTTATTTAGAATTGATGTCAATATGATGATTTGACACAAGGATTGAGACTTGACTAAAAATGATGATTTATACTGGATTGTTGTGATACTTAGATTGAAAATGTGGATGTTTTTTTCTCTAAATGAATTTACTAAATTTTAATTATTCAAATTCAAAAACGATTTCTTATACTATTGTCAAACGAATTGAAAACTCTGTTATGAAAGACCACGTCTTGCAATCAAACTAATCAAAGACTTTCGAAAAAGGGAAAATGATTCTACCCCTAACCGGGGAGCGTTAACTACTTAGCCAGAGTAGGCTAGTGGTACTAGTCTTGAAGAGCAAGAGTGACTCTTCTGGCAGGAGGCCACCTCCATAAGATGAACTTAACTTGGAGAGGCAATAGTACTACTTAGTCAGGCCGTCCATGCTAGCATATTGGTCCATGTGGACATTGTTTATCCGGATTGGACAACCAAAATGTTGGGTGTAGAGATGGAGGAGTATCTCATCTATTGGGTGGATCCCCCACTGCCCATAGTTTAAAGAATACATTGGGAAGCTATCATGGTGGTAACCATGATATGGATTGTATTACTATATTGTTGAATCATTTACTAATCTCTACTTAATGAATTATGAATGTGATGAAACTAGGATTTATTGTGAACTGTTTTGGAATTATTGAGCAAGGCTCCTTTGTGTAACTGTTATTGATGAAATTATCTTGCAAATGCAATTTTGTGATTTGGATAAACCTACATGCACGAAATGGTTTCAATTAACACTTGCACACATGGGACTTACTGAGATGTCAATCAACTGTGTATGAATTTGGGTATAAAAAATCATGTAAAAATAAGTACATTCCCACTCAAGTTTGAATTAAAATGTTAGACCCAAAATACACATATGAGCATGTGTACTCATCATTAAGCATAACATAAGGTTTAAAATGAGTATCGATCCTCAAGGAACAAGTATGCAGTAATCACTTTTCTTTCATTGTTTAACTGACTCAATAAAGTGAAAAAGAATAAAAAGGAAAATAAAATAAAATAAAGAATATATACATGTCAATGATGGAGAATTATGTAACTTAAACTATTATTTTGACAAACATGACCATAAAGTACCCAATTATTATCACAACTATTCATTCTCTTGGCATCATGAAGGATTGAGATACATTCACTTCTTTTGCAATCCATGAAATCATTATCTTCTAGACAAATTAGCATCACATATCCTATCTCAACTAATTCACCTGAAACATGCATTAAACACAATCCTTGCTTAAATCCTCATATCCTAGCAAATTTAAAACATGAAATTAACCAATGAATCCATATCGTGTCAGACATCAATTAATCTTTAATTACCCAATTCCTAGCAATTAACTCCTTTTCCAAGAAAGTTAATAGACAACAAATATGAAATTAATGAATTGAGACGACCATCAACCCCTTTTCCCAGCAAGTTAATAGAAAAAAAACAACAAATTAATCTCGTGATCAACATAAGTAATTAAATACCAAGAATAACAATCAATTAATAAAAGATCAAAGTAACTCTAAAAATCAATAAAACAATTAATACATCTTTGTTCAAGAAAAGAAAATAAAGTTAAAAGAAAGCACCCATAGACAAGCCTCCATCTTCTTCCTTCGTAAACTCTCTCGTACAATCCTCCTTGATTTGATGAATTCCTTCTTAATTTGAGTGATTTTGTGTTTTGCTCCTTGAATTCCTACCTTTGACTTGTGTTTTTCCTCTATTTATCGGCTTTAGAAGTACTTAAATTTGTCCCTCTACAATTTTTGGCCGAATAGAAGTAGGAAAATACCAAAATTCTAAAAATAGCCAAAAAATATGCACAAAAATCGAGGCACCGCCTCTGCACCATTGCACAGCCGGCACCAGTTGTGTTCTGCCTTTCTATTCGTTTGCTGATTTTTCTCAATTTCCCTGCCAAGTTCTTCCAAGTCGCAGCCGACGCCACCTTGTTAGGATGTATGCCCTCTTAGACTAGGTTTCTGATGTAAAAATTGAATGTTTTAATAAAATAATTTATTTTCAGAAATTGTTTGTGAATTTACAATTTTATTTGTGCACAATTACTTTTGGAAAAGACCCATTGTGTTTAAGTAAGTGGTCCATGTGAATAGAGTCTTTCACAGTAATGTATGGATCACAGGTTACTTAACACATAAACATTCGTTCTTAACCGATTGATGAGAATGGGAATCTCATCATGTTTAGGTTATTATGTTGTGAATTCTAAATGAGGAATGGCTTACCTTTAGCCAGTGAGTAGTCCACTCATTTCATGACATAAGCGTATTTCGAATATGTAGAACATGACCTGTAGTAGTGGTTTCTAAAAGTATTATATGGTGAAACCTATACTACTACCACTATAGCATGGACTAGTACTCTATGACTTGAGTATGAGTTGGTGGTCTGATAAAGCTGAAAGCATATACTTTGATATGCTATAGTAGAGGTTCTATCGTAGAGCCAATATACTTGCATGTTGGGTATGTGTGACTAGTTAGTTAAGATAGACTTATACAAGATTGTTTCTATATTATATCGCCCCTTGTGGTTGTCCGAATGATCTAAATATCCAGGGCCCTAGGAAACATGACTTGGATGTTTGCTTTAGGGTAGCTCCCTTGGAAAGCGGAAACAATCCAAGAAGTCATGGATCATTGGACTAGAGGCCTAACGATGGTAGATGTCATTTAGAGAGGTGTTAGTACACTTCTTCCTCTCTGAATGTATGACGATGTATAGAGGGGTATTTTAGTCATTACACCTATAGGTCAGAGACTTTGCTAACGCAGTATTATCTTTGGGGTCAATATTTTCTTATGGCGATATTAAGAAATATTTAAAATGAAAAATACAGCTATTTATATGGCAATGGTATTTTGGTCATTTTAGTAGCTAAGGCGGTGTGTCTTTTGGTCCCCAGTATAGACCGTGAGTCCTAATTAAATACGGGCTAAGAAATTGATCTTAAATTAAATAAAATTTATTTTATTTAAGTAGCCTGATTTAATTGTTAAGCTAGAATAAAATAAAGGTCTATAGAGAGAGAATTAATTAAATTAGTTTAGTGGGTTAATTAATTATTCAGGGCTTTAGCCCAGTTTGAATATTTAAAGATTAACCTGGGACTAGACTAATATAGGCTTATTTATTGGACTAGTTTATTTGGGCTGGGAAATTAATTATTAAATGGTTCATTTATGTGGTTGTAATTAGAATAATTAATTAATCCCAAAAGGTTAAACTAAGAGTCCAATGGCCCAGTCCAGTTTAACCTAGGATTTTATTTAGGTTAAATAGGAGAATTAGAAATAACGTTATTGTCAAAACACACACTCTCTGAGACGGCTTCTTCTCTATGAAAATCCAAACGTCTCTCTCTCTATCTCTCTCTCTCTCTCTCTCTCTCTCTCTCTAGAAAAAAAGGTTCCTTAGTCTGTAGTTGTTCACCAAATGGATTTAGACAGGCCATATAATGGAAGATTGAGGGATTGGCGTTCATCTACATGCAAAGACGGAGTAGGAGACTTGTAAGAATCGCACCAGAGGCTTCCACTAGCATACCTACCCTAGTAGTACACATTCCGGTCCAGCCAACTTTTAGAATGAGGAAAAGAGGAAAAAAATTTTAACCTCAGAATCCTAACAAAGCCTAACCGGTGCTGGCTAGGGCTGCCAGAACCGGCGCCGGCCCGGTTCGGGAATCCCCTGTTCTTGGTTTTTTTTCCAATTTTTTATCTTCGCTTCTGCTACGTGCCCTGTGTTTTCCTCTTCCTATGCCTTCACGCCTCTGGTGTTCTGTTCAGCTCTTGTTTCGCCAATTTTTCATTGCCTTGAAATGCGTGCCAGTTGGACAGGGTCGGCGCAACTTGTCTATCCTGGCCGGTACTGCCTCTAGTCTGTTTAGTGACAATTTTGTCTTATTTTACCCCTAAAATCTAAAATAATGCACAAAATACCTTTCCAATGGTAAAATCTCAAAAATGAAGGAATATGACAAGTTATTGTACAAAATCTATCACAAAATGGCCTCAAATAACTAGGAAATATATGACTAATTTAGGCCCTATCACAATCTCACACCTTTAATATCACGATTTCAGGGGATTGCTTATATTAAGCAAGGTAAAGTGTTAGGAGATGAACTCCAGTTTATTGATTTATTTATGTTTTGAATTTATTTTAAAAGACGTTTGTTAGCTTTGATTTTCAGTACTTGTATAAGTTTTGCTTCCGGATGTAATGAAATTATTCCTTTAATTTTATTTAGCTTTTTTTTTCTTTCATTCCTCATTATAAAGACCCTTGGTCCATTGGATGGGGCGACATCCTGCCCTATCTAAGTACCTAGGATGTGGGGTGTTACACTGAGTCATGAAACCCTACATCATAACCCTTGCTAACTGTACTATAATATTTTCACACCACAATACGGTGGGTGATCAGCCCACCAGGTAGGGATACTCCTCTATCTCCTATACTCCTACTAACTTTGGTTGTCCATGCCGGAATATAAAGGCAGTCCCACTTGGGACTGGTTTGCCAGCTCGGACTAGCCTAATTCACTAACATTGTCGCCCAATAAAAAGCGAGTTCATCTTTCAAATGTGGCCGCCTACTGGAAAACTAGCTTACCCTCTCTTAGGCTAGTATTGGTGGCCTACCCTTATTGAGTATTCAATGATTTGTCACATGAAAACACATTAGATCATGTAGTAACCAACAAGAAAGTAACAGTCATGACTTTCTAAACCTTTAATAAATCCTTTGGTGCAAAAGTCAAGGGAGGGATTTGAAATCATTTTTTTTTTCTATTTAAGGAATAGTGCGCGAGTTGGAAAAGAGTGAGAAAACTAGTCATACTGAAATTTTATCACATTAAACTACATTTCCAATGATACCATAAAACATTTGACAACCTATAATTACTGCATTTTGTAAACAGTTTTAATGCAAGAACTTACCTAATTCGTTTGTCTCACAAATATTAGATTCTTCCGATGACCTGTTCAACTGATCCGAGTCCCGTCTAGAGAAAATACAAAAACTATATCACAAACTTCCATATAACCCTTATATTGCCATAGTATCCAAAAATAGCTCAACTTCTAACATCGGGTCATCACACAATGCATACCAACTATCAACTCTATTTCAAACATAGCAGGCTAGACATGAAATATTACATACTAGCAATTTAATGTAAACTAAGGCAATTACTAAATAAATGATAAGCTCACATATAGGTTAGCAGACAAATGACTAAGTAATTATATAGTTATATAAATAAATAATTAGTTAATTAAAATAAAGGTTACTCGTGAAAGTAAGTAAATAATCAAATAAATAAGCTAGTTAATGTGTAAAAATATTAGGTAATTAAATAACTAAGTAAATAGAAAACTATTTAATTACTTGCTTATCTAATTAAAATACATTTTCTTTGTAACTATACAAAAATAAATAACTAAGGCAATATATCAGTTAATGGATAGGTAATTTGATGAGCAGAATAATAATAATAATAATAATAATA